>KV441707.1:854639-1577423 GCA_001644525.1 Phaeosphaeriaceae sp. SRC1lsM3a
AAGAGTAGAATAATACACCTACAAGATAATAACTCTGCTAAACCTTATAATTACGTCTCTTTTACCTATTCTTACAGATATCAGTACTAATATATTATATTGTGACCTAAGCGACCTAGAAGTTGACAAGTAACATAGATTAGATTCGAGCGGAATTGTGTTTGTACTGTCAACATGCTGAAGATTAATAACACGTCTAGGAGACCAAACGAAGCTGTTCAGATATCGCTCGGCGAAGCTGCCTCCAAGTTAGACGTTACATAGTCGGACCTCCTGAATAAAGCGACTAGAGTACTCTGTGAATAGATTGAAGAGCTGCAAGTGATAACACAGAGCAACACGCGTTAGGCGGCAGTAATTTCTTGGGCCTTTTGCACGATAATAATCGATTAATTAGAGCTTTATCCTCAACTCGTATACTGAGGACAGTAAGCTACTGGGCTGCAATATTGTATTTCTTCCGGCCTTCAATTCTCATTTGCGGGTCGACTCTATTACTTTCTCAGATTTGGGGTCGCCACATATTCCCGCTTGCAATGTAAAACGCAATTGACAGCGTGTATCCTTTCCTAATCGGGTCTTTCCTCTGGTCGCTTCACAACAGTTACGATTGGCATTGTAGTTTCCCTTGTGGCCTTGTCGTATTTGTCATCGTCTATGCTCTTTGCTCTATAGATCAAATTGGTCGCTTTATAGTGCTGTGGTCGGATGGTGTTGATGTGCCTTAAAGTTTTGAAGGCTGCTATGTTCGCGTGGTTTCAGAGAAAGCAGACCTGTTTAACGCGGCTATTTACAAGACACAGTTCTCTAGGATGATGAGAACTGAGAATGACTGCCCTCTTGGGTATTTCTTCGCTTTCTGTTCCTTTCACACCAGCGCATTTGAATATGTTCGGCAAAATAAAGCCTCCTGCGGCCGCGGATTTGCAGCAAATATGGATCTATATGGACTGGGCATCCGTACCAGTATCTACCTACAATGGGACTCAGCATTGCTAGCAAAAAATATCTTGTTATCAGCTAGACAGGAGTTCCAAAAACTCTATTCAGCATTCTCTATCGCTATCTACTTAGCAACCTTTGTCACTAGCTTCAACTAAGAATGCACTGTTGCAATTGAATCTAAGTACTGTATTGGATGTACTAGGAAGGCTACATAATTGTATTTGGTACGGCACTATGCTTGATACAGATGAGATCTCAAAGCAGATGGCCCAAATTGCAATGGTTGATGACTATCCCCTATGTTACACACTTGACGATGGCGTATCGCGGAATTTGGTACTCCTGGTACGCCTACGATCAAATAAGTGTCTGAATGCCCTGCGGAAAATATCACTTCTTTCTCCTGCTAATGTTTAATCATATTTATAGGTTTTGGTTGCTGACAGATATAATTGTTTTCTTCGCAAGTCCCGCAGCCATTTTAGTGTCACTTCTCTTCTCTGCAGCCGGCGCGTCGCTCGTCGGCACACTCAAGCACATTATTCAGGACTCTGCGCTGTATCAATGGATCTTCCTGGGACGGTATATAGTCAACGGTGAATACGCGGAACCCTACGAACATCAACACGTGTCTTCCACTACGAAGTGGGATCAAGAAGCTCAATGAATGGAGTCCAACCGATTGTCTCGTCATTATACACGACTCCGAAATTAGATCTATAATTTTTACTTAGTGAGTTTTGGGAATTTCTGTGATGTTTTGGTGCCGAGATGGAATGGTTCATAATTACGGAATTCGTCTATTCACCCTTCTCAGTATCAAGAATAGACGGTGATTCCGGAGCGAACAGATAGGCCAAGCATGTAGCCCACACGTTCTAGGCTCTCTCGCATTACATGGGCTGTCTTTGAACTCCTTTTAGTGTCTCAATCGTGACCATTGAGATTTTGCTCAGATGGAACAAGGTCGTGGGCGTCTATTCCATCATCTCCACTAGCCAATACTTTGCGTTGATCAGCGGCGCTGGGTCCTTCATTTCCGTCATTTGGAGTCTATTAAAGCAAGAAGCGGTAACTAGTAGCATAGGTTAGCAAAGACGCGAGCTGATTGAACAACAGGAACGACGGCGCAAACAGCGTATCCACGTGGGCACCAAATCTGATAGAGGAAATGAACTACGAACGTTATCGCAAACAAAACATGATGCTGTCAGTCACACTTTCAGCCAGCCCTACGCGGAGTTTATGTTAAACGGTGGCGCTTCCCCGAAGAGCATTGAAGACGGCGAAGTGCATGCTACTAGCCCTGCCAATGAGGTTGTTATCTCAGCCATCAACTTTATTATGAGTGGGGCACTACCGACCAACAACGGTCAAGTTGCGTAGTATATTATTCAAAATACTTTGGTCCTGTCATCGTTCTTTTACGACCTTGCCAGTGAAGCTGACATACAAGCTTCGTCTGCAGCCTTTGGAAAAGACTGCGCGCATAGGTTATCTCAGAAATCGCAGCAAGAGAATCCTTCACGTCGTTATCTTTTGTGAGGTCAAATATCCCCAATTATAATCGCATGCTGGATCTTGATAGATGGAAGTTACATGACGTAGAGCAGAACTCGCGATGGTCCGCGGAAATAAGTCAACCACATTGCAGCTCAACACTCTACCCGACTCTTGAAACCATCCCAATTTGCCCTTTCGGGCCATCAACGTCGATCAACCGAGCTCTCATGTATCCTTTCCGGCCGATGATCGAAACTCGCTCATATGTTCAATCAAATCTTCGCTGAGGACTGGAAACAATAAAATCCAATCTAGGTCCCCGCAAGATTATTGGAGACCGAAGCTGGCCCTTGGAGATCTAGATCTGGACATTGAATACGAGGCGGGAAGCACAGATTCATCCCAGGCCGTTGGCGCCGTTGGCCACTCGCGGACACCGTCCGTACCCCAGACTCCTGTTGCGGGCCCAAAAGCAGTGATGACGAGGGTGTTGCAGTGGCGCATGAGTCCAAGACCCTGAACTAGACATGTTGGAGCAGATGGTGGCGTCTAGCGCGTGAGGTCATCACCACTTCAAACTTGATTTGGACACCAGACTACGACTTTTAGAGATACTTCAACGCCTCTTCCCTCATCACTTGTGCATGCCGCAGTAGCATGTTTCCTAATTAAGATGAGTCCCATATTGGCGTCAACCTATTGTGGCCATTTGATTCGATGCCGTCGATCTGGATGCAGCTTCTGCCCTCTGAATGAGCACTTGTATGCGCTAGATAGAGTTTATGCCACAGACTTACGCTGCCACAGGCAGCTAAATCCGCAAGCTGATCATGAATATGGTACTGGAACCTTACACTTTGCGGCTGGTGGATGGCGTATTTGCGTCATGCTGAGAGGGTGCCCAGAGCGCCTACGTCGTCACAGAAGAAAGAGAATGTACAAATGCGACGAGGAGTATCTGTAAAAGGAATCCTTGACTACCCAAATCAGGTCGTTCGTCGTTTATAATCCCAGTCGTGCTCCCTACCCCGGCCCTTGTATATTTACCGGTTGTGGACCCTTCTATCCCTCTTCGTACCCCCTGTGCATTGTTGCTACCGACCAACGAGCATTCAGCAACACTCGCAATATGAACGTCGACCGCCCAACACGTGGTATTCGCGTCCCATGGAAGTCACGCAAAGCACAGATTCCGCATCATCATGAGAAGCACGTTGCTCGACATATACCACTGCTTCATCACCTCCCGCCCTCATTCAAAGGTCACATCGTAGCAGGTGTGGGAGAGTTTGTCGGCACTTTCATGTTCCTGCTCTTCGCACTGGGTGGAACAAATGTTGTGAACACAGCACCGCCTGAGGGCGCCAACGCGGTCGATCTCAGTGCCAACCCTAGCAAGATCATGTACATCGCCTTGGTGTTTGGCTTTTCGTTGGCAGTCAATGCATGGGTTTTCTTTCGCATCAGCGGAGGATTGTTTAATCCTGCCGTCACTCTGGGCATGATGATCGTTGGTGCTACAGGCTACATTCGTGGGCTTTTGGTTATCATCGCTCAACTCCTGGGTGGCATTGCCGCAGCTGCTGTTGTGTCAGCCATGATGCCTAATGTTCTGTCTGTACGTACAGAACTTGGTGGTGGTACAAGCGTCGTCCAGGGACTTTTTATTGAGGTAAGATTCACGTTACCAAGCCGAATTTTCCGTCTGACTCATCTCCGCAGATGTTCCTGACTGCCGAACTCGTCTTCACCATTTTTATGCTAGCGACCGAGAAGCATGAGGGTACCTTCATCGCCCCAGTTGGCATCGGTCTATCGCTCTTCATCGCTGAGCTCATGGGTGTTTTCTACACGGGCGGCAGTTTGAATCCAGCTCGATCATTCGGTCCTGCGGTCGTCAGCCACACATTCGCCAGCTACCACTGGATCTATTGGATCGGCCCCATACTGGGTGCCTTCCTCGCAAGCGCATTTTACATGTTCATTAAGGCTGTACGTGTTTGCGTTCTCCATCCAATGATAACTCACTAATATTCGCAGCTCGAGTACGAGACTGTCAATCTCAAGGTCGATGATCCAAAGAAGGCACTCGGAGAAAAGTTCGATCGTACACACAAGAAGGAAAGCCTCGATACACACAATGGTACGCATACGGCCATTTCACACGACAGGACCATGTCGGGAGGCTCAGGCGATACTTTCGATCGTGCTCCAACGCTCGAGGACGGAAAGTCTCCTGTGCCCTAGAGATTGCATTGACACGACTTACGACCTTACACGATTATTGTCATTTCCTTGGGTTTAACAAACACATTTGGTGACGTTTGGCTGCAGACTACATTCAGCAATGAGTGTTGCAGCAAGGCGTCACATGGCTTATGAATAGCGATGACAAGTACAAAGTTGTATACTATTGTAATGTAGCCGAAATAATCAATATTGGCGTTGCTTCCTCCAAGTCTATGTCCCATCTGCTCTATACAATTGTTGATATTGTGACCGCTATCTTCGCACTATGACGCTCGATCGTACCCGTAATGGTAAGCAACACTGTCGTGTCTCCCAGAATTCTGGTGTGATGGGCCCCCGAACTTCACGTCGCAATTTGTTCCATAGCTTTCGCGAAGACCGTGAGTCGCCAACTTTTTGAACGAGCGGTATAGTAGGTTCGACGTTATCCCAAAATCACATTCCAATCACTTCTCAATGTCTTCGTGTTGGGAGCGTGCACCATGCTTGTTTCTCTGTTGTTGATTGGCGAAGTACGCAATGCATCTTGGCCCCAAAAAGTCTTTGCGATCTCTGCGCCTCACATGTAACGAGGCTTCTCGGACAGATCCGGATAACTTTCATAAGCTCGCATTTGAGCTTCTAATACTTGGCGATCGATGCGACGTTCTAAGATCCTGGTCAAGCGATCCAGGCCTAGTCTCAGCAGTCCGCCAGGAAGTGGACCTTGGTTTTCCACCACGATGGCGGAGTTCTGCTCGTCCATCGAAACAACGGAAGCTGATTGTGTTGTTTGCTGAGCGGACATGTTTTCCATCGTCAGATTTAGGAATAAGGATAAGATGATAGTGAAGTGTGAAAAATGGGCTGCGTGTGTTGTAAACTCAAGTTCTGACCGTAGGCTGAAAGATCTCTGTGCTTTGAAGACGACGAAAACCATGCTACTTTATACACCTGTCTTCGCAGCACTTTACTGTGGTACGCGTATATCTTTTTTTGACATTGCTACAGTTTGGGCAAACGTTGCGCTGCCTCAGCGGCGTTGCTGACTGCTGCTCCTTTTCGGAGAGGCTGTGTTGATTCGTGTCGTGAGAGATCGCCAGAACAGAGCACCAGTGTGGTCGGAGCCGGTCATCGCTCTCCGAACCCACCAACACGCGTGTAGGACGTCCCAAGTGAGCTGCGCATCAGGACCTTCACATCGCAGAGCACAGCCTTGAGTGTTAACTCGATGAGACTTTCCGGAACTGCGAAACTGTGTTGCGCCATAATTATGCTGGCATAGATCAACAGCACGACTACTGTAGTAGTCATGATCGATCATTTTACACGGACGCATTCGTTGCCCTGCATTATTTGCACAGCCAGTGTGCACTGAAGGCCCTTTGCGGACTCGTCGCACAAGCCGCCGGGTTTGGCACTTGTTCGACTCCAGGCAGGCTATGCACATCCCTGGACACCCCGCTTCACAACGAATATGCGAGCCGACCAATCAAGAGCTGCGAAATGCCCAAACAAGATAAGCGCTGCTAAGTTGGAGAGGGCAAGTATCTGATAAGCCCATTGTGCCTCCAGGAGAGGTGATGCATCCTATGTTGGAAGTAAGTCTGCGAGACTAATTTCAGGATCCTCCACCTCCTGTCAACAACGATAAAAGCTTCGTGTCCGACCGACTCTACGCAGTCAGGCCTTGTAACACGTTCTCTACTTGTCAAATTGTTTTCCCAAATCTGTACATCTGCGTCACTCCTTTCCGTGTTTTCTCTCTTCTCATCATCATGGAAGCACGCAGTCCAATGATCACGATCGCCGTCAGTGTAGCCGCACTCGTCCTAGGGGTCCCTGTGGCAATCCTTGCCATCATGTTCAACAGTAATTGGATTCCACATATCATTCTGGGCTCGAAGACATTCAGCACCGGCCCGGGAAAAACAACGACGATTGACTTTGGTATCTTGACCGGTCCAAACGACGCTGTCTTCGCAGGCGCTCTGGTAGCGATTGCCAGCACTTTGCTTTTCATCATCGGCCTGCTCTTGATCCGTCACTTCACCAGACATAATGGGTTCGGTTGGTTCGTCTTTGGTTCCGCACTCGTGAACCTTTTGAGTCAGATCGGATGTTGTGCCGCGGTGTACATATTTAAAAACAAGTACCCAGTGGCAATTTCAACAGACCAGATCCGATATGTCGACGGCCAATACACCACCGGCGGCAACCTGTATACAAAAGAAGCATGGGCATGTTCGATGAACGCACTGTATGCCAACAGAGAAGGTGATTGGGCCGATCGTGCATGCTCAAGATTTGTAAGTCGTTGTTAACTTTGAGAGAATGACGCTGACTTGTAGACAGGGAATAGCCAGGGCATTGACGATTCCACTTGTTGCGTGCGCAGTCTTTACCCTCGGCATGGCATATTGGCAGATGAGACCTCAAGGCGGTTTCGGGTGGTTGTTTGGCCGGAACGATAAAATCGTTGCAGCATACAAGCCAAAGGGAGAATATATTGGCTTGAAAGGATGAAGATGGCTTGAAGTCGGTCTCCGCTCATGTGGGAAGCTGCCTCATGTCTGACGATCATCAAGCCATTGGCTGGCATTCGTTTGACTTCGGCGGAGTACTGAGCGCCGGGGAATGTCTCAGATACGCCTGAAGAGCTGGGGGATAGTCGATGGTGAGCTCGGGGAGGAAGGAACTGGTCGCATCCTGCCGGGGCTTCGCTAGTGCCACGCTAGTGGGGTGTAGACATAATGACTTCGTCCTCACACCAAACACGTTCTACAATCATGTCAAACCTCAACGACCACGATTTCCCGCCCTTGTCGGCCAAGGTTAACCCAGCTGCGGTGGCCTTCAACCCAAAGGACCCGGCAAAGCAAGCTGGCACCTCGAGTCGTTTCGCCACTATTAACGACCTTCCAGATGAGCTGCTCGTGTGTATCCTGGACTACCTACCCGGGATCGATCTGCAGGACTTTCAGCTAAATGCACTGGTAAGCTTGTCAAGTACAAATCGCCGCTTCCATCAATTGGTCGCAGAGAAACTGTACGCCTCGTACAGCAGCCATTTCTGTGAGCCATATCTCTTCTTGCGAACTGTCAGCACGAATGCAGGCCTGGCCAGCCTTGTGAAGGCTGCTGACTTCACTTATGGAAGTGGGGCGCACCTGAATCTCAGGCGCCATACAGCCACGGCCCAAGACAAGAAAGCCGTGAAAGAGGGACTGAAGGCGCGAGGTTTGTCGGACTGGAAGAAGTGGGCGACAAATTGCAACACCAACCACGTGGAGCTTGACACTCTCCACACCGCCATCATCATGCAGACACCCAACATCGAGACGATCCTTCTTCACGACGGCAACCCTGGCAGCATGATTGGTTCAAGGGCCCCCAAGTGGGTCGATCTCTTTAGGCGCGCGAACTTTGTAGTCTCTCCTGGAGGCATGCACTCATTCAAGCGTCTCCACACACTTCGCATTGAGATCCAGCAAATGACGCTCACTTCCCTTGCTCCCATCTTCAACACTCCTTCCTTGCGCAAGCTCTACATTCGAGGCTTGCTTGAATACGATCAAGGCATGCAGCGCGCAGACGAGATCCTAAATTACACCATCCCAAGACATTGCAACTGTCTTGACGAATTCCACCTCGAGCACAGCTTCGTCCAGAACGACATCCTGCGAGTACTCGTCGCCTCGTCACGAGCTCTGAAAGTATTCAATTACGATATGTCATTGGACAACGTGTCGTACCAGCTCGAAGAAGAACACCTTGGACCCACGACGCTTGTTGCTGCGCTTGATTCTCAGAAGGCAACGCTGGAAAGCCTTTTGTTCACCAATGACACCGAGGCAACCTTTCGTCTTCGCTCGACCGCTAATATTTGTGAGGGACTTCGACAATTCTCAAAGCTGAAGTACCTCAACTGTACCGTCGACAACGTTGCGTGCAAGGACTCGAGCTCAGAACCAACACTGATCGACCAAATACCGTCTTCCCTTAAAACTTTCCACACCTTCATGAGTCAAGACAGCAGCGAAGGACAGAATGAAGAAGTTCTGCATGCCTTGGAGCAAATGGCTATCAATTGTTCGGAGCATACGCCTAATCTCGCCAGCGTTCGAATCACTCACCAATATCTCGGTCCATATTTCAAGTACAACTGGGCGCATCTCGTCATGCTGTTTTCGCAGACGGGCGTCGAGCTGGTGGTGGAGGAAGATCAAGATGAAGCAGACGGAGAGTGGAACCAGGATTGGAATGCTACGCCTGCACATGCTCAAGCTGGGCTTGCCTTCCAGGGTACACTCGCCTTCGCTGTCCCACCTGATACAGCCTCGTCAACATCATCTGGAGAGGTCAGTTTGTATAGCAACCCTGATCCCACTCCGTATGTATACAACGGTTGGTGGTAGATGCCTCACAACTCGTGCTTATTTTCAAGTCACATACAGATTCGGATACTGGCACATCGGCCAGAGTCATAATGAAAGAAATGAATTCAGTTCCTCCCTCCTGATGTTATTAACGAAGCGAATGAATTAACTGCGGTATCCCAGATACGCTGGAAATCGAAACTCCTTCCCCGCTATGCAACAATCCTGAAAATGCGATGCATCGTAGCCAAACTCTACCAAGCCAACAAAACTCCGTCTAGAGCATAGAATACAACACCAATCTACAAACGCCTATGCTGGAAACAAGTACAGCACTAAACAGCACCACCCGCACCACCTCCCGCACCACCCCCTGATCCGCCAGCACCACTGGTAGCTCCAGTCTTCCCTGCCTTACGACGCATGCTCTTGCTGCGATGCGTGTAGTAATTCGACGGCTCCTTCATCTCAGCCTTGTCCTGCTTGTCCAGGGACGGCTGTAACTTGCCGCCCGAGGGAGCAAGTTTAGAAGCCTTAGAGCCCATGTTGTGTTTGTGGTACGTAGCAGTAGCGTCGGCGGGTATGGGGTGGGTGAAGTGTGAAGTTGCAGGCACAGTATTCGGATTATCGACGGGCGTGGGAGCGAGGGAAGACGGCGCGGTGTGCGTAGTGGGCGAGGCTGGGCTTGCGGAATTGGGGTTCGAGGAGGAGGATGGTGGGACGGTGGGTGTGGTTTGGGTAGAAGGGGGAGAGCGTGGTGGAGAGACAGAGGCAGGCCTTTTGTTAGATAGGATGATTACTCTATACAAAGTCTTAGTTTTTGTCTCAAGGTTCAGATATCTGAGTTGTGTGTCTGATTGGCCAGGGGCATTGTGTTGCGTGTCGGCTATGGAGGAAGTTACTTACGGAGGAGCAGCAGGAAATGGGTCAGGGGGGTCAGGATCGTCTCCTCGTGCTGTTGGGCGGGTTTCCTTACGTTCGCGAAGGTTGTAACGAAGAGTTGGCGGAGATTCTTCGCTGCGCGAGATTTAGTTGAAGCATTCCGGGAATCGAGACAGGGATTCAACAAACCTCAGCAATGACGTCGAATGTTGTGGCTGAGAATGCGGCGCAGCTCGCGCCTTGCCGCTTTCGGAAAGTATAATGATACTGCAAAGAAGTGTCAATAGTAACTCCCGTTGAAGTACGCGTACTCGTAATTTCCGGGACTAGGAAGTTGATGCGGATGCTAAGAATGAAATATTGCCACTCACGGCGGTGCTGCTGGTGGTTCTGGGTCGGGTTCCGGATCGGGGTGTTTGATGCTACCCCTTGACTTGGACCTTGACGACTTTTGCTCGATTGTTCCCTGGCAATACATGGCTGATCGTAATAGACAGAGTAGCCCAGAAAGACCTTGACCAACTTGCTTGTGCCGAAGCTGCCCAAAAACTTCGCACCCAGATGGTAGTATTAGGGAAGCCAGCGTATCGATTGTGGTGGTGTGCTTGCGATGTTAATTTGGTAGACGGCTGTTGAAGAGTATCTAAGCCGTAGAGCTTCTGTAGTATCAGCCAGTATGTTAATATTATTGTCGCTCTCGATGTTCTTATATTCGAGTTGGTGTCGTCCAAGGCCTACCTCTTATACCTGGAGTGCCTTTTCACAGCCATCTGTCAAGTTCTTCCATATACTGAAATACGCTTCGACATGCTCGTAGGCCATCCTGACCGCGGACCAAGCTTCGCTGTAACCTAGCCCCATGATCACACTAATCCACCTGTAGCTGGCTGTGAAGGGCAAGCCGTGCGCTACTAGCCACACCAACGAACGTGTCCAGAACACAAGGCGTCTATGTTTGGGTAGAATTACACCAAGAAAATAGGCTCCAAGGCTCGTGATTGATCAAGGAACTGTTAGTAGATGGACTGCCTGAGGGTCGAGTCAAACCTTTTCGGCATGTTGCGAAATTACCCGATCGGGCGACGACCTGCGAGAAAGGAACGGCCGGCCACGGCCAGCCTAATGAGGCTTGCCATTGCCCAAGGAGGGTGCGATCTGTTGTGTCCCCCAAGCGCTGCAAGATGCCAAAGTAGGCGATGGTATTTTGCGTGGCGGTTGTGAGCGATGATGGGGGCGTGGTCATTGGCTGATAAGATTCCTGGCCGCGCGGAACGCCTGACAGGGCTGATGAGAAGAGCCTCACCACTAGCTCGCCACCATGGCGGTGTTCAGTGGCCGGACATCTGCGATAGGTGTTCACGGTAAATTATACGCTGTACTAAGATCACAGTGCGTGGAGCAGCAGTCGTTCTCCCGGGTGCAGGCCCTTCTCGCTTGCTGACAAGGGCCATGCCTGCGGACAAGCCTTCACGGTCCACTCCGTACACGTGTTGAACATCACAACCCTCATCATTGTCATCGACTTTGCAGCTGCTCTACCAAGAGCCCATCACCATGAGTCATCTTTGCCATACGTTTTCTTTTTGTAAGCCTTCCGCCGGTTACCGTACTTGGATCCCACGCTCTCCGCGGCCGACCCTATTGAAACACACCCACATAGCCTCGGTATGGCCGTTTTGCTACCGACACGATTAGCATCTCACCTAAGCAGCCAATTGCTCCCACACTCTGGTAGAGCCCCTATGGAGCGTGGTCGATTACCATATGTTCCCGAAGGTCATGCCTATGACGAAGACGCTGCAAGCACAACGCAGCCATGCACCACCGCCTCGATACGAACTCGCACTTGAAATTACTTGTTCAGTACATGATCATCCACTTGTATGGGTTGAAAAGTGATATCAGGGGCACATTTGCCTGCCTTGTGCTAAAGGACAGGTCGGCGGATGGAAATAGCACAGTCGGGGATCTAGTCATGGCCATGGGAGGCCCCACGCCATGTTTGAACGTCAACAGACTGAATTTTGAGGCAACACCGGCCCGCCCCAATGCTCCAGCTAGATGGAATGACTAGTTTCCATCTTCAGGATACGGTGGGCAACATAACCTAAGCCTACCCAGGGTGAACCCACGCAAGACGTTTTGTTGTAACGTAACACTCACTGACAGGTCCGTTTTAGTTCAGCCCTACAGTTGATCATCGCATGCACATGGACACGTTGTAGCACATGTCACTTTGACAAGTTACTGTGCCACTGGACCCAAGACCTGTAGAGGCTTTTCATCTAACCTACCAGCATGCTCCAACCCGATGCTCAAACATACTCATCTCACAATCTGGAGTGAGGCATGATATCAAGATGGCAAGGGACAGACATGGAGAGGTCGCTGGGTGGAGTCACATCAGTCAGATATCGGGTAACAGGATGATACCTACTCCACGTTTCCAACCTCACGCGTACGCGTCTATTGTTGCCACATTTCCCATGGCAAGGCGACGTATCACAAGTAGTCCATCTGCTTGGATGACATGGACCTAAGTTTAAGCGAAAACTTCAGGCCTCGCAAGATGACCAGGTCGTCGCCTGAGTTGACAATGCTCGAGCTCCATTGCGTTCACTGAACATTCAGGACATTTCATGGAACCGAATCGGAGAGTATGTAACTCTCGGGCCTCCACGAGCTAGAGGTAAGGCTTATTTGGAGGTCTCTCACTCAGGGACTGCTTTCAACAGCGCGAAGTGCTCCGATATCAATACCGAGGCTTGGTCAAAGGTACCCACGAACGAAATGATACGGTCTTAACGTATCGCATTCAACCTCTCGCTTCTATCAGACATTCAAACAACTCTTGCCACGTCAATCGCCTCTTGCATTACCCCCCATAGGTTCTGCAATCGAAAGAGCGCTATGGTGACCAGTTCTGACCACGATCTGATATTTCGTAAGTACTAGAGACTGGCAAACATTGAAGAGAGTGGTGATGTGCTTGATGTGAAGCATTCATTAACCAACAGGATGCTCCAGAACCCGACCGCTTGAATGGATTTACCCATCAAGCCAATCGGCAAACACCCATTCGTCTGCATCCTTCGTTTCGTCTGGCTCAATGCTCTCAACCGATCTCATCTGATTGCTATTCCTGGTAACAGGGTACGTCCATAAATCTAGGTAAGCAGGCCTCGGGTAAATAAGCAGCAATGTACCCCATGGGGCCAAAACGCACAGCCTCACCCATATAGTGCACAAGTGCTCGGGCCGCACCCGTGAGATACACAGAAGCATGCCGCGAGAATGTTTCAAAAGGTGCCGAGTGGTGTCACAAGGCATCGAAGGAAGGCTTGGATGTTAGGTACATCTAAACATGGCGATGGTGTTCCTCGCGCAGAAGGGCGAACTTGGGGCCAACGCAAGCTGGGGAATTTGCATCGCCTCAGAAAAGATTTGGGGGTTGGCTAGATTTAGAAGGAGTTTAGAATGTTGGTAGAAGATGAAAAGCTGGTAAAAGCGAAGAAGAGGCTGATAATATGGTACGCGAGGGGGCCGTTTTGACCTCCTGGACGAGCAGCAGAAAGCGCCTTGTATTCTTCCAGACCAAGGATACTTAGCCATTATTGCCAGATGCCTCTGATGCACCACTTCACATTATCCAAATCGTATTTTATGGTGGAGAGTCGATGGGCAAGAGCACCGATGCATGCCAGGGGTGTTCCTCGCTTATCGCGTCGCGATCTGGAAGCCGACGATCTAGGAACCATCTGCGTCATCGATCGGACCATGAAGATGCGCGTACGCGAATGTTCAGCGCGTCGCGACGTGGAATCTTTCTTTACTTTTCCTCAACTTTGTAGCCATAATCTTATAGGATTCTTCTTACTACAAGCTTGCTGCGATCAGAGGGTAATTGTGTTTTGTTGGCATTCAGAAGTATATGCAAGCACTTGCGCGTATTCGACTTCGGTTTGGACCGCGATCGCATGTGAGTTTCCCTCATCTCGTTCTGCCACTCTCCGAACGTCTCTCGGGAACTACACAACATGCCACCAAAGCGCAAGCTCAGGTCATTGATCCCACCGAATGCTGCCTCGGCGAACAAGTATACTGACGCCTCTGGCCATGCTCCCAATAAGCGCTCGCGCATGGCCAAACCGGAACCAAAGGCTTTCACGAACGACGTTCCACCAGCCGAATCCATCGCGAAAAACCACGAGAATGGTGCACCTGGCGAAGTTGTCAAGCGGGAGGAATTTGACCATTCGCGACCAGAGGAGAAGTCAGGCATTGTCGACCGAAGATACTATCCAGCAGAAATGAGCAACGAGCGATGCGCCATGTATAACGACAACGAGATACCTCGACCAATCGAAGTGCTCAACAAGACTCTCGAAGCGACAAAAGTCCAGCGGGAGAAGATCTGCGCTGGAAAGGTAGGAGGACATGGAGAAGCCGTTATACACTGGTTCAAGCGCGACCTGCGTATTCGCGACAACACGGGCTTGTCCAAAGCCGCAGCGCTGGCGAAAGAGAAAGAGATCGGCGTGATCGGCGTTTGGATCATGAGCCCTCAGGATTGGGAAGCACATTTGGTCAGCCCGCCGAAATGCGACTTCGAGCTCCGATCTGTCGATACGATGAAGAAGGAGCTGAATGAGCTGGATATACCACTTTACATCGAGACGATACCGCAACGAAAGAATGTCACGAAGCGATTGGTAGAGTTGGCGGAGGAATGGAAGATCAAGAACGTGTTTTGCAATCTCGAATATGAGCCGGATGAGCTTCGGCGAGAGGAGCGCTTGTTGCGCCTCATGCTGGAGAAGAGCATTAACTTTGACCCGCAACACGACGACTGTGTAGTTCCGCCCGGTAGCTTGAAGACGGGTGCTGGTAAACAGTTCGCAGTCTACACGCCGTGGTATCGGCAATGGGTTGCCCACCTCCACGCACATCCACATGTACTCTCAGAGCGACCGATGCCCGAGAAGAGTCCCTCTGGCTTCCGTGCAAAGTACTCGAAGTTGTTCGACGCTCAAATACCAGCTCTCCCTGCCTCGAAAAGCCTAACCGACGGAGAACAGACTCGGTTCCATGCTCTCTGGCCCGCCGGAGAAGCCGCAGCCCTCGATCGCCTCGAACGCTTCCTCACCGAGAAGATCGGCCGCTATCAAGCCACCCGCAACTTTCCAGCCCAAAATAGCACAGGCAGGGTAAGCGTCCATCATGCAGCCGGCACCCTCGCCGCACGCACAAGTGTCCGCATGGCACGTGACGTAAACTCAACCAAGAAGCTTGACGGCGGCAACGAAGGAATTAGAGGCTGGATCTCCGAAGTCGCATGGCGCGATTTCTACCGACACGTTCTCGTCCAATGGCCCTATGTCTGGTACGTATTCCTGCCGTCGGCTCCATTGACGCCCCGCTGACATTCCTATTAGTATGAACAAGCCCTTTAAATTCGAATACACCAACATTGAATGGGAATATAACGACGCTCATTTCCAGGCCTGGAAAGAAGGCTGCACGGGCTACCCCATCGTTGACGCCGCTATGCGCTCACTCAACCACACCGGCTATATGCACAATCGCAACCGCATGATCACCGCCTCCTTCCTCGCAAAACACCTCCTCCTCGACTGGCGCCTCGGCGAACAATACTTTATAACGCACCTCATTGACGGGGACTTCGCGTCCAATAACGGTGGCTGGGGATTCTCGGCGTCCACTGGCGTCGACCCGCAGCCGTACTTTCGCATCTTCAATCCGTGGCTGCAATCGGAGAAGTTTGATGAGGAAGGCGAGTTTATAAGAGAGTGGGTGACGGAGCTGAGGGACGTGAAGGGGAAGGCGATACATAATCCATACGAGGACGCGGCAGCAGCAGGTATTGCAAGGAAGAATGGGTATCCGAAGCCGGTGGTCGAGCATAAGTTCGCAAGGGAGAGGTGCTTGGCGAGGTATAAGGCTGGCATCGGAAGGGACACGGCTTGAGCGATGCGGAAGCTGGAGATATTTAAGTACTCCTCACGGGAGCTTGTGGAGGCTGTCAAGGACTGCAGGATATGTAAAGGCCGCGATACGACTTGATTCATCCACGATTTGGTGTATGGCGATGCGCCTACCAAATACTGCTTGCTGACACGGCAGCATCGCAAGCTTGTCAATCCCTCATCGTATATGCCCATATGGCCTCACCATGACAGCTTATTTCTCGATATGCTCAGCTCCCTCGTCGTTGATTTGGGCGAGGCATGGACGTGTCGAGGGCATGCAGGCGGTGAACCCTTTCCCAATTCATTCTGTCACGACACCATTTGTCCCTACCGTTATTCCGTGGCTCTGTCGTCAACCCTTCCGAGGCATCACAGAATCGAAGCAACACAGACGCTGTTCTGAAGTCACCGTCTTCGATATTGTATGCGCATATATGCCCGCTCAATCCTACTTCTTCCAGGCGCCTAGACGCTTTCTCGTCGTTCTCGTTGAGATGAAAGTTGTTGGACGTACATAGACGGCCTCGTGAGCTCGCAGCTTTGAAGGTCGACCATATCCATATACAATTACGATTCGTCTTGATCCTGGGAGTAAGGGACGCCATGTCGTTCATCTCGTTGAGGCGTGCAAATTACCGAGGGAATCGGCCTGAACGTACCTGCTGCCAAATTCCGCGTGCCTATGTGCCGCCACGGTAATGCTTTGTGCCCCAAGGTTCACAAGCACTTCGTCGCTACTTCTCTCGTGAGGTGGAGGATATCAAAAGCACACAGGCTTCGGTATAAGCTCATAGTCCTTGATCTCGTGTATCTCACGTGCCGTCGCGCTACTGCTTGTTTCCGAAATCCTATGGCGCCTTATTGTTGATCTTATCGACATCTTGGATGCGTTGAGGGAAAATAGGCAGCACAATGGTCTCGCCATTCTTCAGGTCATGTATGGCCGTATGTCATCAGGGTAGTGGCTTATCGCGGAGGTATATGGGAGCTTCGCCGCTACTCTTGCCGGGAAATTGAAACTTGGAGGGTATGCAGGCTGTGGTATGAGCTCAGGCTCTTAGTTGTCGACATACCAGCGCGCTAGCCTAATCATGGAGAGCTGTGGCGCCTTGTCGTTCATGTTCCCATAACGCAGACGACGTTGAGTAGATACAGACCGGAACATGTGCTCGCCATTCTCAAGGTCATAGACGGCCACGTAGCAGTGGGTCCGCTTGGTCCTGGAGGTACACAGCGCTTTATACTTGATCTCGTATAAAACGTTGAGGATATACAGGCTGTAACATGGGCCAGCCGTTCTCAAGATCGCACATGTCCATTTCCCAGCACGCCAGCTCGGAATCTCCATAGTCTGCAAAGCTCTATGCGCCCTCAATGGCCTCGTATCGCTGCTCCGAGTCCCTTCAGCATACAGAGTCCTGATGCATAGCCAAATTGGCTGTTACCTTGAACCTCGAGGTCCGTCAAACCAGCGTAGCCATTATAGCAGATTGCCATAGTTATTGTGTAGACGATACAGCAAAAGTGAAGGTGAGTTGGGCGGTCCAAGCTCGGTTGCCATCGCCGCCTGTCGTGCTCAAAACATACCTTTCGGCCCTCCGATTTTCTCTCCAGAACAACACCACGCACCACATGTAAGCCACTCCTAAAGTCCTCTTCATAAAGCTCTGTTAGGACTGTATGGCTGACTGTAATATATTAGCTCCACCACAGCAACAACAACAACCACCACGACCACCAACAACAACAGCAACAATATGACGGCTCGTGCTGCTCGGCTTGCGGCACTTCGTGCCCAGATCGCTGTGCGTCGTGCGCAGGTATGATGTTAGCACTAATTTTGAACCATCATGAATGAAGCCATATGCTAATAGTTGTTGTAGCTACGTCGATTGGCGGAGAGAATTCTCCAACGGTACACCTCCGGCGTCGCCCCGTACCACCTCCTTTGCCTCTTCGACCAGCTCGAGGGGCGCCTCCAGGTGCTCCTCTCCAGGGAGCAGGTGATGTTGGGGGTCCGCGTGGCGGCTGCCGGGGAGTTGTGCCGGGCCAGCAAGGACTGAGAGGAGGTATGTATCCTACCACGGTGATGTTTCGTGCGATCAGAATACAGGTCATATGGAGGCGTAATAAGCTTCAACGGCCTGCGACTCCTCCATTATCGGCATTTTACTGACTTACATCCTAATAGAAACCTCGGCGAGCGGTACCCTTCAGTCTGGAGTCCCCAAGGATGCAGCAGACGGCCAACGACTCGCACCATGCTCGGACCTGCCACTCCTCCAGCTCCCTCTCCACCACCAGCACATCCTCGCCATCGACCAGCACTAGGGCGTCCTCGCCCATCTCTTTCAAATTCGCATTCCAAGCCTTCGTCTGGTTCTTCGTCGCCCGCCTCCAAGTCCGAATGCGCGTTCTGGCATTTAGATACGTCCGAAAGTCCTCGAGAATGATCGGCACATACATCAGCATCTTCTCATGCCAGTTCGGGTCCTTTGGGTCGGAAGAGGGCTTGAGCGAGCGGACGTGGGACGTGATGGACGCGAAGACTCTGTCCTTATGATTGATCCAACTGAGCTCATCGGCGGGAATGCGGTACACACGGGCTACATCAGCATTTGGGATTGGTTTTGCGTTTGTTCTTTTTGTCGGCGTTTCGTAGTACAAGGTCAATGACTGGGGGGCGGAACGAACGCGTGGCGGGGTGGGCGAGTTAAGTAGCATAAGGTCGTCCTCTGAATCCAAAATCTCGTCAATGTCTACAAATCGACCAGAACCTTTGGAAGGTGTCGTAGGTGGTGCTGATACCGTCTTTGTCAATTGAGGTCTCATGTTGCTCATTGCAGTCGGTATCGCGGATTGTGATTTAGGAGGACGGCCACGACGGGAATGTCCAGATGCTGGTGGTCGTGGTCGAGGTGGAGACTTTTTTGCCTGAGAAGACGGCGGTAATAGGTCGTCAATATCATCAAACTCAGCCTGAGATAGCATCTGATTCGAGGGCGGCGGCAGCAAATCGATCTCATCCATGTCGTCAAATACTGGATCGTCATTCTTGGGTGTGACCTTCTCTTTCTCTACGCCAAAGACCGCCCGCGATGCTTGCGGTGACATGTTCGGCGTCGGCGCGTCTGAAGATATGACCACTGGTGCGTTCATTGGATATGCTGGCCCTGAATCCGGAGCGACCGTTCCATCGTTCGTGCCATCCATGAGTAACGGAAAGTCCTGCGTGCGGTCGAAGTCAGGTATGTAGACATCTTCCTGTTCAAGTAATCCGCCCTCGACATCTCTAGAACTCGCGCCCCAGAGACCGCGCTTCCCCTTTGCTTTAAGCCTAGGCCACTGCAGCAAAGGGGGAGCCTTGAGTGAGCTGTCCGCATCCACCTCTGATTCCTTGAGCGCAAGCTGGATCTGGCGAACCAGGGTGGGAGATTCCTCAAGGGCTAGCTGACTCGAGGTGCCAAAGAGGATGTTTTGCCGGTTCATCCGTGCTAGAGCTGAGCCAGGACTGAGCAGCTTCTCGGTGACACTCTTTGGCTTTGCTGGTTTGGCAGTGGACCCCTTTGACCTGGCTTTGGTGCCTTTATCGCTATTTTCTTTGGAGGTGGAGCGCTTGCGGGGTGCCTTCTTCTTTGGCCCGTCCACGTTGATATCAGAGGCGTCATTGAGAGGCACCTTCGTGATTGTGACTGTAGATCGAGGTTGGAAAAACTCGCTAGCAATGTTGGTATGATCGATTGGCTCATTACGAGTCTGATATTGCTCGGTGGCTATATCTGTGATGGTCCGTGGTTTTTTCTTTGGCGCTTTGCCTTTCTCAGGCGAAGAATTACGTGAGCTTGTCTGATTGCCAGGTACATCAATGAGCTGTTACATGTCAATACGCAGAAACTTTATGCCATAATGCAACAGAACGAACCTCAACCCGTCGTCGCTTTGTGATAGTAACAAAGCCCGTTGTTGAGACATTCGGTGGCTCAAGAACGGTTCGAGGAGCTTGAGCATATATAAAATTCGAAATCATGTGAGAGAAGTTACCGTCTTGAGCGTCCGGGCCGACTTGTTTGTTTCCCTTGCCCATCGAGTCCGTAAATGGACTCGGAATGACGCTGTCACGAGGTGGAGTCCAGTCGCGTCTTCTTGACACAGCTTCTTCCAAGTCCAAACTTTCGATGATAGGGTCTGGTGGTTTCTGTTTTGCTGTGCGCTTTTTCGTTGGAGGACTTTGTGGTACCTCCCATATGGAAGGAACTACGTTGTCGACCTCATGGCCACCCAATGCTTCACGGGTACCTAAGTCAGGAGCAGGGGAGTCGTCTGCGGTGTCTGCAGCCTTGCGAAAATGTGCAGACTCAACGCATGCATCTTCCCTCTGTGATGTCCCAGTAGTCTTGGCACTTGTATTCGTCTTTGGCTTCGTGACCCTGGCTTTCTTTGGTTTGATCTCCTCTGGAATCTCTCCTTCGACCTTCTCTTTCTTTGCGCGTGGCTTTCGTGGCTTCCCTGACTTTGTGAGTTTCGGCGGTGGAGGCTCAATTGCCTGCTCGGCCGTTTTTTCTGTGACGCCAGCGGGAAAGTATGGAGACTTTCTCGAAGCTGGCAGGTGAAGCTCTCGGTCGGGTACGGTGTCGGGCAAAGCAGTTGTGATGTCCGCAGCCTTGGGCTTCCGTGATCTTGGTTTAGGTTTTGGCTTGGTGTCGTCCGGCGCAGGGGCTGTCGCTCGCTTCTTAACCTTCTTCTTGACTGTGTTAGTTGTCCCTACGGCTTCATGTAAGTCTCCTCGTGCCTGTGCTTGCTGTGGCGGCACAATGTGCTCGACATCGTGTTGCGCAAAGTGCTCGGAGCGTATCAGGCTGCCTACGGTGGCAAACCCCCGTATAGCGTCAGGAGGAATTGAGGCTTTTCGCGACCCCGAGATTGACGCGCCGGTTGTTCTTTTCTGCGGGCTGACAGGAGGAGAAAGCGCCGGGAGGGGCGTTGGCGGCATTGCGACGCGTCGCGGGGAGGGATTTGGGCTGCCATTGAGCGGAGATGACGGCGGATAGAAATCGTGAGCTGGCGGCGAGGAGGAAAGAACTACAATATCGAAGGACGTGCCTGCCATCCTCAGCCGGGGAAGAAGTCTGGTGCCTGCCACTGCGATCTAGAAGAGGATCGCAACATGAGCGTTAGTCGGGGTAGTTGAGCACACAATGAACGTTGTGCACAGGCCAGCGGGAGTAGTTGTGGTGGAGAGACGAAAGTGTCCGGCCCCTCCAAACTTTTGGATTTCATTATAAGTCTATCACCATCTCCACACCAACGGCGTGAGTCGCCGTCACCAAGACCTTCCTTTCCTCCTGACCTACCTATGCGTCAAGCATGTACCTCTCGAAATTCCTTCCAAGCTTTTTCCATCTTTTCTTCGACTCAGCAGCATCGAGCTGGGGAAAATGACGGACCATGGTGCCCGCTCCTGTCTGGTGACGTCCGGTGAAGTAGCCGCCACAACAACATCATAAGTGTACAATAATTGCAGCGGAATTTGCAATGCATCCTCTTCTCAATTGAACCTGAGAGTTTGGAAGCTTTTACTCCTACGGTGTTGTTGTGGCAGGCTTGCGGGGGTCTCGCGGTCTGGTACTCTAGGCCGCTTCCACACCCGCCTGTTGCTTTACCATCACGACCCCAGCAACCACACCACCGCTGGCTCGCAAACTCACTTGCAGCTTGGAGAGGGGCGACAGAAACTCAAGAGAGTCTCTCATTGTTCCTGGTGTGGGTGCCGGCAAGCTTATACTCATTGGCTTCTCATAATGAAGGCATCGCCGCCGCGGACACATTACCAGAAAACGAGCTCTGTGGACCAGAGCAGCAGACCATTCAAGCTTTGCCTGGCCAATCTACTGCGCTGGTGATGGATTCTTAATTTTCTGGTTGTTGTGTTGGCGTGGCTCGCCTTTGCGGACACTGATGCACCCGCGAGTGGGCATCGCAACGGGCGACGCAGACCTTGTTTAACAGATCATCGAAGATGGTGACAACAATATGTCGCGTTGATCTCATCTTGCTGCGCGAGCGACACTGACACCGGCAGTCATCATGCCCAGATGCAACTCAGGTATACAACGCGCCGCTCGTGCTTGACGGCACCCCTCACCGGACCCAAACAACCATAACGACAAATTACTTTGAAGCTAAAGCCTGGAGATGAGGAGAATCGACACCGTATTCTGCTCACGCGTGGAACGCCCATACTCGGAGATCGAGTGCCGTCACCTAGGACTTGACCTCGAGACCAGGTCCTCGATCTCGAACATGCTACGGGCTTGCACACCAAAGGAATGTCCAGTCTTCTTGGCCCAGGGGCGCAAGATATACCAATGAAAGAGCAGGATAATCGTCGTGATGCCTATCGGTGCGTCGCTGAACTGGCAAATATGAACATGCCCGTCTCCACGCTGCCGACACCGAGCTGGAAGCCGACAATGACATGGACAGCTCAGAGCGCGAAAGGCGTGACATCAAGGAAAACATCCGCCCAACCGACCGTCTGAGAGGGATCTGCACATATGCGACAGCAGGAGGCTGGCTTGACGCCCAAGGCAATTGTTCCACAGTCTTCGTGAGGGCACGCCGCTGAAGTGGCCGGAAGCATTGTACGAAGAAGTCGCCAGCCATAAGCAAGCTTTACCCCTCTTCGCCTACAAGCTTGTCAGCTAGCAAACACATGGAGGAAGTATGGACGCAGCTTCTCTCCTTGACTTTGTCACGACAAGTCGCACGGTACCCGCGCCGCCCATCGGACTGTCTTCCTTGGCCTACATACTGATCAGCTTGCGCAATGTGTTGAGACAGGATAAACTTATTTATCTTCCAAGACACGGCCATATTATCCATGACTTAAAACTGTTCGTCAGTCGTATATGTGTTACCGTTACGATGCATCGCATCACATCACATCCTGAGGAGCCCGCTTTTCTAGTAGATAGTTCCTATCCCTATCTACCGGGGACGTGTATCGCCCTCGTGGCCGGTTAAGGCCACATATGCCCCCATACCTCCGCGATGCGCTGAGGCTGTCCCCGGAGGTGTCCCAAGCAGGGACGGCTTGACTTACCCCCGATGGACGGGTAGCTGAATGACATATGCTCGAATGTGCATCGGGTCTGCAGGTGCTCCATGGAGCCGTGCATCTTCCCCGGACGAATAGTCGAGTTGAGCTCCAGCTACCACCTCATTACAACCATCACGCGTCCTAGTGTCAAAGTCAGCAGATAAATCCAGGTTTCGAGTCACCCAAACAAACCCTCCGCCTCTGAGTTCCCAGCATTCTTCATCGCCATTTGCAAAGAACATTCAGTATCGTCTTTCGATATGTTCTTCTCCACAGCCTCTTCCATTAACATACAAGCTTCGAAGACTTGATCTGTTCTTGAGAACTGGCCCGACCGATTCTCGCGCTCGTGACACATGCTCGTTCTCGAACTTGGGGAACAACTCGCAGCACGAATTCCGAGCGGCTCTACCGGTGAATATAAAGCGGCTCGTTTGTCCGAAAGAAGTAGAGCACGAACTTCTTCACAACTGAACTGCTTGAAGTCTGGAGGCTTGAGATTAGTATGGCTGAAATGGAAACTGCTGATTTTGCTATAATATACCTTACAAATCTCATGATAGCTCTGCTACTCGACCTTAATCAAAAGCTGCTCATTGCCCAGGGTTTGCTCCGGCGCAGTGAGCCCTTGCAAGGTGTCATGGCGCTGCTCTTCGAGCGGCACGCCCTTCTCATCCTCTTCGATGAGCTCGTTGTTGTTGCGATAGTAGTTGTGCTCGTCGAGGGCCGTCGAGCCGATGCATTGGCTTGGGATGGTGTGGATGTCGATCAGCAGGGTGATAGAGTTACGGAGGCTTGATGAAGTTGCCCCCATTCACCGGAGACACGGAAGGGCTCTTGCCATGCTGCGCACCTCCTACTGCCATGGGCGGCGCTCCGCTAAGGTGCGGATCTTTGAGCCACACTGGAAAGTTAAGAGATTCGATCGCCCCCAAACAAAGGATCGTCATTTTCGTCACCAAGCGACTCGAGCTTGTACAGAATCCTGTCACCGGATTTGCAAGCCACGGACACGAAACTGGCGCGCAGGATGTAGATGCTTGGTGCGATGGGCATCTCGCAACGGGGCACTGACCTCACTGAAGCCGAAGAGGTTATGGTAGCAACGACGTGGCTGGTGAAGATGGAAAATAATTCCTTTACATCATCTGGCGGCTCGTCGACGGAATCTCCACATCAGGACAGAACTCCTCTTGTGCAGACTCAATTCTGGCCAGACTTCTTGACAGGGCCCTTGGCAGACAAGCGGCCAGGTGGGCTGTGCCAGTCGGAAAGGCAGAGTATAAATCCTTATTCTTGTGTGACACCTCGTGCAAAAAGCTTCGATATTGCGCGATATCGAGCGGTTACGATTCCTGAACTCGTTGATCATGACCGCAACCGTGTGGCTTCTTCCACCTTTGGCTACAAACCGATCAACAACGTCGATCGACTTCAGCCAGTGTGGCAGATAAACGAGAATCTCTGCAGCGGTGGGTTGCCAAACGGGAGAGGCATGTTCCAGCTCGGACTGCCCACGCCAAAGGCATTCCTCTTTCTCTCATTGCTTAGAGACGAAGTCTTGGGCACCGTTTATTGGACGTGGGAGAAACCCTACCGGGAAGGTTGGGGACTCGATGGCAGGAACCTGGAGACTGGCGCCGTCGACCCCTTAGAGTGGCTACGTCCGTGATCTTTCCTGCTTGAAGACCTTCCCGGCGATCTCTTTGACCTCGTCGATGGACTTGTTGTAGCCCAAGTAGAGATCAAGCTCACGGAGGATGGCAATCGGAGGCTCAAAGTGCTTCTTTGACTTCCTTGGGAAAGAACCACCTTTGCTACCTCCTCCTCAGACTTGCCAGCAGCGATCTTGCGCTAGGACTTGTTGAGCATGAGCTTCTTCAGACTTCCTGAAGTGGATGTCGTAGGTCGTATCGGTGAACTGATTCTCGATGACGCGAAACGATGGAATGGGCAGCAATTCCATGGCAGAAACCTAGAGAGTACGGCCGAAGCCCCAACCTGCGCTTGCCAGTGTCATCGTTGAGTTGGGCTTTCTTAGACGTCTCTGCAGCAAACTTGGCCTTGAACTCGAAGTTGCCGATATTGCCGTTGATCTTCTTGACTTGGAAACGGCGCTATCTATGAATGTGAGCGGTTGGTATTGAGAAGAGTTGGAGCAATTCTGCTTACTAGCGAGTGAAGAGTTGACAGGCTTGCTGGCAGGGCTTGGCCAGCAGTGGACGCCCAGGCGCCATTCCTTGGGCATCTCGGAAAATCCCAGGAAAACATATGCCTGAAGTTTACAAAATGTCAAGCTTGAAAGTGGACTTCTCTGGCGGCACGCCAAGTTTAACCTTCAAAACATCATCTGGTGGACCCTCAATGGAGTCCAGTACGACCGCATCGATGCACATAGTCCTCAAGATGTGTCGGACAGTCAAAGTTGTACACCGTGGCCAGTCCCGGCATATCAAGACCACGAGCTGCGACAGAAGTTGCGATAAGGATCGAAAGTAAGCCCTCAGTCGTCTCCCCTCTTGAGTTGCCAAAATGGTATGATTTACCGTGGTTATGGATCGCGTCTGCAACCTTCTTCCACTGGAACTCAGTCGGTGTAGGCACCGTTCGCTTGGGCCAACTCGCAGTCGGCAGCGGGACACGAATACTGCAATGGTCCCGCGGACCAGACCTACACGGGGTAGGCCCGGAAGCTTTTGCTCACAGACATACGACTTCTCTTTGCTTGCTGTTCCCGGCCGGAGTTGAGCGGAACGAGGAGTGAGTACCAGGTTCGGGAAAGCGTTCGTCGTCGTCGTCGTGTGTGAAGATGCCGAGGGAACTGTGTCCGGCCATGACCATGTTGTCCAGCGTCTTCTCTTTGTTTGCTGTTCTCAGCCGAAGTGTGGCGGGATTGGTGCGTATTGAAAGATGCCAAGGGAGCTTTGTCCAGCCATGGTCATGGGCAGCGTCACTTCTTCCACAGCAAGGCGAGTGCTGAATTCGGACGCTCGCCGGCGGGCAGAACGCAGAGACGCGTAGTTTGTCGGAGGCGGACCAGGGCAATCAGGGTTGTGCCCTGGTCTCGCAAACCATGTCAAACTCACACGCAGTGGCCCAGTGTGTGAGCCGCTGGACACCGCGCATGTGGTGCTGCAGTAGACGCTTTTGAGTTGCTTCTGCACGGATAAACGTGCTGGCTCCTGGGCTGTCTCGCTGTTGGGAAAATAGCCAAATTCTTTGAGACGAGAGCAAGAGAAAGAGCTGATGCGACCAGAAGTGGATGGGTCAAGATCAAGGCAGCTTCCTTATCCATCACTAATATCGCTGTTCCTCCCATCGTTGGCCTGAAGTCCGTGAGAAACATCCAGATCTCCTCGCGGTGATTGAGAGCGTACGCAACACAACAAGAAAGGTCCAGCGTGTCGTCACCGCTTGGGTGCTTCTTGGCGTAGAGAAGAAGATCTTTGAGGTCGATCGAGTTTGCTTCTTTGTAGCTCTTCTTTGGATGGGTCTCGCGTGGTGTCCAACAAAGAACTTCCATACATGCTCTGTTGCATTACTAGATGGTGCAGGATGTTGTTTTCGTCCACATCATGCAGAGTTACCAGCGAACTTACCGCCCATGTAAACGCTTTTGATCGATTCCTTCTCCAATTGTTCGCCGAGGCCGACGAGTGTGTGCAAGTTGGTTATGCTTGAGGAGAGGTTTGACTGAATGTTCGAAACGATATTCTGTGCGAACAACAGTGTGCGTAGGCCATGAGTGTCCAGATGTGATCGAGTGGGAGACTTCGAGTTTTCGGACGAACGATGAGCAAGGCATCCGAAAATCCCCACATCAGGAATTGGGCGAGTTTATTCGTGGTCTGTTCCATACTTCCACCTAGCAGATTCCGCTCGCCGCATGCCTTACGACATCATGATCTGCGCTGAGTTGGAGTTGGATGCCTTATCTTTGGGAACTACCTGAAGCCCTTGTTGCCTTTCCACTTGAGGCTGCATGTGTGCCTCGAGTGACGGGCAGCGAGACCATGCAAGATGATCAACATGACCTTGTGTCCTCGGTAGAATTTGGCTCCACCTCGTTGGCGGATGAGGTTGAGGTTACGGATCTGCCAGAGCTGTTTGTTGTAGGTCGCGCGCTGGTCGTGCTCGACGCAAAATTAGAAGAGTATGATCATCCACCATAAAGGATTTTCGATGTTGAGGTACGGTGATGTACAAGGCGTTCGTCCGCTGGCTTCACGCTGTTGCATCCGTTGCAAATCGCCCGACGGCCGGGGTTGTTTCTCTAAAGGGATCCGGTCGAAGCGTCAGAGACTGGATAATCCTCCTGAGCTCGAGACTCGCGGGTTCGTTTGGTGCCTCTGTGGATGGGGAGGGGAAGCGCCGGTCTAGGCTCTTGCACTGGGACACGAGGTTCTCGTGGACATGAGGTTGATGTGAGCTGGAGGTGAAGGATGCTTCTCAGAGTAAGGATGTAAGGTTTTATGGGTGAGATAGCTAAGGATGCTGTTGGGCGTCTAGGGTTTATACGCAAAGTCAGGGTATAGGGAGTGAAAGCGGTCAGATTAAAGGACTCTGCAGAATGCGTGCGCAGTATTCTGTTCCTGATTTGATCGTAGTACTAAGAAATACAGATTAAAGAGGTTACAAAAAGAATCGAGAAGTTGGAGATGTATTATGATTAACGAACGATGCGCTGCGAAAGTTTTTCGCTCATTTAGCAGCAGAGACCATACAGACATTAAACTTCCTCCCAATCGCATCTGATCTACAGGGTGAGCGGCTGTCGGAACCGCTCAGCAGCACCGCCATCTACCGGCGCAGTTCGTTCAAGATGCCTCCATGCTAAAAGATCAACCCATATTTTGAGGATCCCTACCCAGTTGTCGTAGATGTTGTTGATATCCTTATAGGTGTGAGTAGCTTCCCAAAGTACAGCATCGTTATCATTGATGTCAACGTTATCGTCAATTATCTCGTTGCTGTACCGTCCTTTAGTGAGATTGACTGTGACCGTGTTTATGACGCCAAGTAAATACAACTCGAGTTGAGCAGGGATGGAGACGACCTTAGGTGTAGTCATCACTTCGGCGACCAAGGCGCAGTAAAAGGCGTTATTCGCAAGGCTCTCCTGGAGCGTGTTTTTGGAGTAGTCTATCATGAAGGACGAGAGGCTACCAAGCTCTTCAGGATCTAGGATCTGATCTAGATAGTAGTTGTAGGTATGTACCAAGAAGGCGATGGCTTCTTTTTCTGTAAAGGCAATAAGGTTGTTCTGGACTTCTTCTTGCTCACGAATCTTATCCACTGCCTCATACTCGATGAAGTTGCGGCTGATGCCACCGAAAGCTTCGATCGGGTTCAGAGGCATGAAGCCACAATCTTCCCCACAAGAAGGGCATCTAATGACCTCGTCGCTGGCCGTGTACCAGGATTTAGAGAGACAATCGCGGCAGTAGAAGTCGTCAGAGTTGTGACAAGACAAATCATAGAGTGGGATGGTCGTGGAAGAGCATGTCCCACACGAATCACCAGTAACACCTAGGAGGACGGGGTCACCAGCATGGGAGTCATTGTCAGAGTCGTAGTCAGCCATTCTGATGATTCGTGAGGTGGTGTGGCGGATAGTTCGGAGTGGTCAGGTTTACGTTGTCGAAGCGTTCTGTTGACCTGAATCAAGTCCTTCCACGAGAAAGCTTCTGGGTGGCATATATACGCACTGCAGTCACAAAGAACTTACGAATTGGACAAGAAAGCAAAGAATCATTGTGAGATAAGGCTGTAGAGCCAAGAATGCCACTGTATATTTCTAGAGACGGACAAAGCATCGGGACAGACATTGTCAGAGAAAATTATCCAGCTACCACAATGTTGTTGTTCATGGCACGTCAGGACCGCGAGTACTCTGTGCGGGTGTGGGAGCTGGAATGCAGTAAATCAGGGTTTCCTGTTGTAAGATCGGAATAATGTAGATAGCCTGGTGATCAGTGCGAAGACAGGCTCGAACGATGTGGCCTCAAATTGGGAACAAAGGAGGACATAGAAGATCTGAATGCAGCGGTGGCCTCGGCGCGCCGCAGAGCGCAACCAGCTATCGAGATTTACTCCTGTTTGATGGTCTGAACATGATCCTTAACATTAGGGCTGATTGAGGGTGCGAGGAAGACGTCGAAATAAGGTGTTGACTGAAAGTGTGGACAGAGTGGGTTGTGGGGAAGGTGCGTCTGGTTCTTGCCCTTGCATGCCAAGTTGTCAGTTCGTATTCGGCATAGATGGATCCTGCGGCGATGACGCTATGCAACCAAGCTCCGTCCCAGAGCTGCTTAACCTCTAGCCACACCACTCTTCGGTACGCGATAGAGTGCTTTTTTCATTGTCTCTCCGTACATGCAGCTTCTGGCAAGCAATGAGAAGGCCGTCGTCTCCATGGCTGACGAACGCACGCCGCTCATCCAGCATGTAGATGTCCGACCCCACCGCGACCGCTATCCGCATCATCGACTACGATTCGTGTGTACCACCATTCTTTCGGCCATCATACTCATCGGGGGCCTCGTCGCTGTTCTCCTCTTCAGCTTCGGAGCGTTCGACGACCAAGAATCAGCGCCGAGCTCCAAGCTGTCGCTCTCCTCCGCGTCGCAGATCCCCCAAGGATGGCTGGGCAAGACGTCGCTTGAATACGAAGAGCTGCAAAGCATTCTGCTCAACACACCAGATGCAGAGCAGGCGCGAGAATGGAGCAAGTACTACACGAGCGGGCCGCACCTGGCTGGCAAGAACCTGAGCCAGGCGCTTTGGACCATGGAGCGCTGGCAGGAATTTGGCATTGCTAGCTCCATCGTTGACTACGACGTGTACATCAACTACCCAAAGGGCCATCGATTGGCACTGCTGGAGAAGGCTGAAAAGAAGCATGATAGCTCTGAAGAGCTGCCCTCCAATGAAGAAGAATGGGCAGTCAAATACGAAGCACGGCTGGAGGAAGACGTGCTGGACGAGGACAAGTCCAGCCAGCTCGCTGGTCGCATACCCACTTTTCACGGTTACAGCGCATCGGGCAACGTTACGGCCCCCTACGTTTTCGTCAACTACGGTACATACAAGGATTTTGAAGAGCTGCAGGCAGCAAATGTTAGTCTGGAGGGCAAGATCGCGTTGGCGAAATATGGCGGTGTATTTCGAGGACTGAAGGTCAAGCGTGCGCAGGAGTTAGGCATGGTAGGCACTGTCATCTACAGCGATCCAGGCGATGATGGCGAGGTCACAGAGGAGAACGGCGTTGCGACGTATCCAGACGGACCTGCCAGAGAGCCCAGCAGTGTCCAGCGCGGCAGCGTCCAGTTTCTGAGTACGTACATTGTTTTATGCTTTCAATCTTCATCACTGACAGCTAACAGGCTTCGCTCCTGGTGATCCCACGACGCCCGGTTACCCCTCGAAGCCTGGTGTACCTCGTCAACCGATTGACCACGCCATCCCACACATTCCATCGCTCCCGATATCGTACGAAGACGCGCTGCCTCTGCTCAAAGCGCTGAACGGGCACGGACCAAAAGCATCCACGTTCAACAGCTACTGGCAACAAGGAGGCTTGGGATACAAAGGAGTCAAGTACAACATCGGTCCTTCCCCGGACAATATTGTCTTGAACCTCGTCAATGAGCAAGAGTATGTCACAACACCGCTCTGGAACGTTATTGGAGTCATCAACGGCACGTTGCCAGATGAGGTGGTGGTGCTGGGCAATCATAGGGACGCTTGGATTGCTGGTGGCGCTGGAGATCCCAACAGTGGATCAGCTGCCTTCAACGAGGTCATCAGGAGTTTTGGACTGGCACTGCAGACTGGCTGGAAGCCCATGCGCACCATCGTATTCGCGAGCTGGGACGGTGAAGAATATGGCTTGATAGGAAGCACAGAGTGGGTCGAGGAATATTTGCCTTGGCTGTCAGCTGCTGCAGTGGCCTACCTGAATGTCGACGTCGGCACCAATGGGCCCAACTACAAACTCTCCGCTGCACCACTGCTGAATCAAGTGGTTCAGGAGACTCGTAAGATATTCCCGTCGCATGCCCCAGACTTTTGCTAATCGACCATCCAGTGCACCTTGTTTCATCGCCGAACCAGACTGTACATGGCCAGTCCGTATACGACGTTTGGGACAAACACATCTCCACAATGGGCTCCGGTAGCGACTTCACCGCATTCCAAGATTTCGCTGGCATTCCTTCGGTCGATATGGGTTTCGGCTTCGACTCGAAATCTGCCATCTATCACTATCACAGCAACTACGATTCCTTCGACTGGATGGAGCGATTCGGCGATCCGTCTTTCGAATACCATGCTACCATTGCGAAGGTGTGGGCACTAGTCGCGGCGAAGCTCGTGGAGACACCAGTACTACAGCTGAATGCGACAGAATACAGCATCGGGCTGTATAAATACATTGATAGTGTCAAGCAGAAAGCGAAGGACACGGGTTACAATACTGATGGGGACAAGGAAATCTGGGAGCCTCTGGACACCGCTGCAGATCACTTCAGCTTCGCAGCCACGATCCAGGATGCGACTGCCGCCCAGCTACTCTACGACTACTACAACAATGACATTCCCTGGTGGAAGCCATGGGAGAAAGTCAAGCTCTACCTCGCGATTCGAGCCATCAACACAAAGTACAAGTTCCTCGAGCGGAAGTTTCTGTACCCTGAGGGTCTGGATGGCAGGCCGTGGTTCAAGCACGTTGTCTTCGCGCCCGGCAAGTGGACCGGGTATGCCGGTGCTACGTTCCCGGGTATCGTGGAGGGCATAGACGAGAAGAGCGATGAGACAGTGAAGAAGTGGATCGGGATTGCTACTAAGGCTATTGAGGGGGCCGCAGATTGGTTGGAGGAATGAAGGACTGGGGATGTGTTGATATGTACAATCGTTTGATACCCGTATATACCAGATTGAAATCAGAATGTTGAGATTTATGTGCTTTTGCTCGATCGAATGGTGATTTTGGCAGGCTCTCTGGCCAGATTGGAAGACTACAGGGGCATAAATCTTCCTTGTGGCAGTCCGTAAATCCTCTCATAAAGGCCCAGAAGCTCTTGACTGAACCCTAGTAAATGATCATCGCGTATGTGCTTATTTGTGTAGGAGACGCCAGGGATACAGCAATGTACAACTACAACGGGCTAGTTTACCCCACATCTTAACCCCCACGCTTGCATTTTTAGTGGCGGAAAGGGTCGCAGAAATTCATGGCGCGCCACCGCACATTTCGAGTGGGGACAGCATCGAACATCGAAGTCACGCATCGCAAAGACTGCTCGATGTCACACTTCTGACTCAACACGATACCTCTTAAGTGGAATATCGAGCGACAAACACCACAATGGCGAAGAGAAAGCGTAATACCGCACACGCTAATGCTGTAAAGAAGCCAACTCCATCTGGCATACCCAGCCCGCCTCATGACACGAACCCTCTGGAACCATCAAATGTCCATACAATAATCTCGTCCGAGGAGATTGAGGTCACCGTAGAGACGTTACAGACCTTGGCCGGGCATCCTGTGCTGATCAAATCGAAAGCCTGTAAAGACCTCAGAACAGCCGTCTATGGCTTTCGACAAGCATGCACCACAGGGTTGAATTCAGCTGGTGAGTCGTAGAAATCAATTGTCCAATCCAAGTGTGACTAAATGATCCGATAGAGGGCAGCAACCTCACAGCGCGCATTTCAGCGGCTTTGACAGACGCCAAGTATCTAGACGCACTCATCCTGCTGGCCGAGATGCGCATCAGAAAGGACACCCCGACACTAGGAGCCCTATGTCGCTGGGTGCGCACACTGGACGTTGTTTCCGGCCTCTCCATTCATGTTGAAGTACCCCGTCAAGCTGTGGTCGGTCACAATTCTCACAACGAAGAGCTAATTAAAGTTTTGGATGCCATCCTCAGAGTGACTGGACCCACGGATACCACTTCAAATGGCACTGCTGCCGACTCACAGTCCATTTCACTGCAACAGACGTGGAACTTACGCAGTTCCAGTGAGCCGACAAGGCAAGTACGCCGAAGTATTGAGGACAAGTCCATTTTCGAGACATGTCCAGCGGGCCTCAAAGAACGCTTCAGGATCATCGAGACAACAGCAGGACTACAACGGAAACCTCCCAATCTCCACCCCGCGATCCTATACGCTTCACAGGATGATGCTGTGCTGCTGGGCGAAGGACCCAAGACAGAATGCTTCAAGCACCCCATCGTGCCCAATCTTCGCTTGATCCGAGATGTGTTGTCACCGGATGAATGTGCCGCCATCATCGCGGCCGGAGAGACGATCGAGTTCATTCCAGACGCGCCGATGCGCCCACAAGGAGAAGACACGAGCGTTCTGGCGCACAACTTCTACTGGATCATTGATCAGGCGTTCCATGACAAGCTCTGGGGTCGCGTGAAGGCTTTCGTTCCAGAAGTCTCAGCCGGAAAAAAGGTTCGTGGTATCAACCGAAGATTCAGAGTGTATAGATACGTTCCAGGAGCGGAGTATCGTTGTCACATTGGTAAATTTTTAACAGATACAAAAGGCGTGTATCATGCTAATGTATACAGATGGAGCATGGCCACCTTCAGGCATTGATCCAGTCACCGATGCATACCAGTACGATTCATCGCCCTCGAATGCGCGCCAGTCTTCGCTTTTCACTTTCCTTATCTACCTCAACGACGACTTTAAGGGCGGCGAAACGACCTTCTTCATCCCCAGTGTCAAAGACGGTGTCATCAATGCATATCCGGTTAAGCCTATCATGGGCAGCGTTGCTGTGTTCCCTCATGGGGAAGCTCAGGGTGCACTGCTACATGAGGGCACAGGTGTAGTAGAGGGCGCAAAGTACGTGATCAGGACGGATGTGGAGTATGATGTGGATCCTACTGTGTAGAGGCAGGTACCGCGACGATATATTAAAACAACTTCAGCGTGAGAATCGGATAGTCTCGAAATGGACATGTCCTTCAAGAAAGTGTATTTACAGGTCTTTACATCTTCATGATGTATCTCATAGTCATTCGCAGCTGCTTTTCCGCCGCGATATGCACATGTTTGCTACATATTCTGCAGCACAGATGCAAACAATAGATCCCAATATGTCCTTTCACCTCCAACTGCGAACTCCTCACCACCAAAACAACCCCAGCCCAAAACCCCCCGTCTCCCTCCAAATCCACCATCAACAACTCCACCCACCATGTTCTGCCAACACCCGCAACCCTCTCCAACCTCGCGGCCCTCAAGGCACAAGCCGACTTCGCCTCGGACATGGTGCGCCAGCGCCTCAAAGACTGGTTCTCGCAGCACCGCCGCCTCGTCCTCCTCTAGCACTGCTCGCAGCACAGCGTGTAGGCCGACCTGCCGCTGCAAGGCAACATTTCCGCACTCAGACAATGCGTGCGCAGGTCTCAACAAGACTGTCCGCGGACCGTCATTGTAGTGCAGCGCAGCTCAGCGAAGGCCGACGAGAAGATGAAGGCGTGGGTGAGGAAGGGGAAGGGGCTTCATCGGAGCTTCAATGAGATCGCTGCGTGAGTGCATGTGGTGGAATGGAAGGGGAGAGTTGATTTGCCGATAATTTTGGTAGAGTGTTTGAGCTTGAGAGAGAGCAGGAGGGAGAAGAAGAAGAGTGAGCTTTAAGCTCCGTCGCTGTCACATTCCCCGGCGTGGCAGTACTTTTTACATCCGGACACAAAGCGATATACACCGGCGTTGCAGCTCCAAACCCCGTTGCCGCACTCGAATACACATGTGCAGTACTCTTTTTCTGCCTTTCCTTCGGAAACGCATAGTGAGCGATTGTGTGTTTGGTGCGCGTAGTGGTCGCCGAGATAGGAAATGGGCACGCCTTGAAAGGTCTCAGCATACATGTATACTAGTCATTGGTGATTTGAGGAAAGCTACCAAGTTCCATGAGTTCCCAGCCGCAGGTGGCTGTTGGAGGGCATTTGGGGTTGTTGGTAAGAGCTGCTGTGAAGCTTATGGCAAGAAAAAGGAAGGAGAGGAGGTGCTGGAATGACATTGCGATATAAGATAGACAAGTGGCTTTTAGAAAAGAGAGAGCAAGAATGGCATGTGTTTGCTGCAGACCTGATAGGAGAAGACTAAGAAACGTGTACAGCGCACACGAGCTGCACAGACGCGGTGACGTTGTGTGGTGCGACTTAGAGTTTCAGCGTCATTGGAGGGACATCTGTTGCCAGCCCGCGTGCTGAATCTCCTCAGAGCATGGCGGAGATTGACAGAGTCTCCGTGTATCTGTGCCTACGATTCAAATTCACGTGGCTTGTTGCAGAGAGAAGTTCGAAGAGGAGTCGCAATATCATAAGGTCGGAGACTCTTGACCAATCCGCGCCATCAACGGGTGACGCCTTGTTTTAGCTGAATGCATCATCATCATCAGCATCAGCTTCAAAGCTTACCATCATCTCAGAGCATTGTTTTCCACAAACACCATCATCAACTGCCAAAACCTTCAACAAAGGTGTCCAAACTCTAAAAGATGGCAAGGTCGCATCATGCATCCACGTCAAGGCACTGTGCGACCCAGGAACCGGGAGGCGGCTCAATGCCCAGCATTAACGGCCCACAACGACGAGGCCCCCCAACATAGGGGAGGAGAACTCCCGATGTCGTCTCAGATCAACATGCCTATCCTCGACACGTACTCATAGTACCGTTCCCTCCGCACATACCGTCCATACCCCACAAACATCCCAAGACCATGGTCTCGCTAGTCGAGCCCGGCTTCGCCATCCGGCGCATGTCGCGCTGTCTCGGTGGTCTTGAAGTCGACTGCGGCTCGACTGGTTTCGACGGATTCCACGCCTGCTGTCCATCTTCACTCATATGCCCTGGGCCACAATACAATGCCATCTGCTGCCCAGCGGGCGATAGCAGCTGCACAGAGAAAACGCTGGCGGCAAAGATTGACCCGCCGTGTGCGAACGCGACGTGGGATTTATTTGACAATGGGGGGTACTACTGCTGCGACCCGGGTCTGCAGGCGTTCAATAGGAGTAATACGAATTGGTGTGGGAGGCCGAGTGGGGTGTCGAGTACGGTGGTTGTGAATGAGTTGAGTTTGTTGAGGGCCGGTGTTGGTAAGTTTGAAAGATCTATATTGGGGAGAGGAAGTGGTGATGCGATGGATGGAATGCTAACATGAGAGAAATAGACCCAGCAACGGTGGTTCCAAGTTCTTCGTCGAGTCCCGCATCCTCAACGCCAGCAGCATCATCAGCTGTAGCAGCATCCGGCGACCCCCCTTCCTTAACATCCCCAACCCCTTCATTCGCCTCTCCAACAACGTCTGCAGCCACCTCCGAACCCTCGGCTTCGCAATCCTCCTTCACCCCCGTCGGCGCAATCGCAGGCGGTGTCATCGGCGGCGTCGCAGCTCTCTCCCTCCTCGTCTTCCTCACATGGTTCTTCCTGCGCCGACGCCGTCAACGAGAACATACGCCAGAGTTACACGGGGATCCCCACATAGCACACGAGAAGCATGGTGACTCACACCTAGCGCACGAGGCGTACGGTTCGGAGAAATATGCGTCGACAAACGCATCAGGAGTAGTACATGAGGCGCCTGAGAATGCATCGAGAATGCCGGCTGCAGAGTTGGCGGGAGATCAGAGGCCTGTGGAGTTGGACGGGACGGGGAGGGTGCGGTGATGATGAAATACTTACGCAGAGCGCATTGAATATGCGTTGAAGTATGAGCATCGGGCGTCATGTGGAAAGGGCACACACAGAAGAACGAGTGGCATATTTGAATTCTACTGCGAATGCGATACCAAGGAGTTGAGAGGTCAATAATTGTGCATACTTTGCAAAGTAGGGTCAGGAATACCCCGTCTATTGATAATGGACAAGTGCCATGTGTGCAATCAGGATTGAGCCATGGTTGGAATCAGACTTGATTTCAGAAACCTCATCTGCTGTTCCAGGTTTTGACTCAAAGGAGCTGGATGACATTTTTGCAAGAAAGTACATGATGAGCTCAAATGAAGCGCATAAGTCAGATATCCTTGGCAATTCTAATTACAACATCGATATCATTACTCATCGGTGGGAGTGTATCTCTCGATGAGCTTTCTTGTTTACGTCAAATTTACTGCATAAGGAGCACTGAAAACCTTGAACATATCTGAAATTCTTAATGTTCATTGAGGGCATATAACGTGATATGAACTGTCTTCAAATTATTCAACACACTCATATCTAGGCCTTATTCCACCCACTCATCCCCTCTTTCCTCATTTTCTCATACCAATTCTTAACATACGGCAGGCCCACATGTGGTCCATATGGATCCTTCTCCCACTGCGGTCTTGGTGGCTTGAGGCCAGTCTCTTCCACACACGCCGCCATCAACTCATCAATATTGCCACCACGATTATAGCCCTCCATATCAATCTTGCGGTCTTCCTTCATCTTTTGCCGCAGCTCGTTGGTCGCGCCCTCATTAACCGTAAAGTCTGACGGCCGCACAACGACGCCATAGTTCTTCGCTGCGCCCGAGACAGTCACGAGGCGGCGATGAACTTCTTGTGCAACGATGGTGGCAGGCCGAGTCAGCGGGTCGCCGAGACCGCCGCCGCCCCAGGTAATCCATTCGAGGACATCACCTGGGTACACGTGTAGGTAGTCTTGTTTGGACTGGCAGAGCTCGATGTTCTCTTCCTGCTGTGGCGTACCGTAACTGTTCTTCTTGTATAGGATCTTTCTTGATCGGCTACCTGGCATACCGCCGTTGACGCCCCATGGTTTGATCATCCACCTGTCGTCGTGAAGACTGACGTCTCCTTCGCACAGGAAGCGGTATAGTGTGCGCTGTGCGTTGCCGCCGCGGAAGTAACCTGCGCCACCAGAGTCGGGGAGCGCTTCGTTGGCTTCAATAATGACAGGGAAGTAGAGCTCGATGTTCTCTGCTGGGATCGATTTGATGGCAGGGAAGAGGCAATGACAATCTGGACCGTCGCCGATGGGGCGAGCGGGCACACCACCGAAGCCGATCTGGTAGAGGAGGAAGAACTCGCCGTCGGGCTTGAAGCCGGAATAAAAAAGATGAGGTGAATCTGAGAAGCCGGCTGCGCATCGGTATGCAGCGTTGCGTTGGCCAAAAAGTGCTTGCATCACGTCCATTACACGACCCAGCAGATGCGTTCTGCAACTAAGAGCTGCAGGACGTACTGGTCGCAGAATGGTGCCTGTGGGGATCTTGATATCGATGAGGTCGTGGAAACCGTCGTTGACGACGGCGTGAGGATCGTAGATGGCCAGGAGATAGCTGCAAATGAGTTAGTGAGGGTTCAAATTGATTGTGATACATAAACTTACTAGCCGATGAACATTTTGAACATCGTAATAGAGAGGTAGTAGTTCATTGAACTGTTAGATTGTGGCGACGTGCCGTCCCAGTCAAATACCAATTTGTCTCCTTCTTTTTGCATTGAGCAAGAAATTGCGTATGGACCAACGCCCTGACCATCATCGTCGATGAAGTCTGTAAATGCCGATCTTTCGTTACCGATCTTCGAATCGATAATCGTCTTGATGGCGAGGCGGTTCTGGTCCAGGAGGTAGTCCGTAGCTGCCTCGTAGACTGGCAGGCCGTACCGTTCACACAGCTCGACAACACGTGAAGAGGCGGTGCGACACGCCGTGACAAGCGCGATGAGGTCGGATTGGAACCATTCAGGCTTGCGCGAGTTGCGGAAGAAGATCGAAGCCAGGCCCTCATTGTAGACGCCCTTGTCATACAACTTGACGATCGGGATTTGAAGACCGTCTTCGTAGATAGTGCTAGCATTGATACTCATTGATCCGGGAACCTTACCCTGTACATCGGTCAAATGACCGAAATTGGCTGCCCAGCCAATGAGCTCGTGCTCGAAGTAGATGGGCAGGAGGATGATGACGTCGTTCAAGTGCGATACAGCACCGTCGATCTGGTATACATCGTTGGTCACGAAGATATCACCTTCTTCGATTGTTCCTTTCCATCCATTCAGGAATTGTGTGATGAAACTTCCAAACTGGCCAACAAGCATTTGACCTCTAGTGTTGGTGATGACGTTAAACTCATCTTGCTGCTCGCGAATCGCCGGACTCATGGCGCATCGTAGCATGAGGGTGTCCATTTCTCTTCGAATAGAGCCCAATGCGGAGGCAATGAGTGTGGGAATCAGTGGCGTCTCCTTGACGAGTTGTACCGCAGATTCCTTGGTATGAATAATCTTCTCCTCGGTCTTTTTGTCCTCTGGCCAGATAAGAATGTTGCCCATTGAGTCGATCTCACCGAAATGGCCGGGCAGAATGAGAGTGTTGGAGTCCATCTCTGTAACGACAGCAGGCCCGGAAATCTTGATGCCAGCTTTAGTGATCTTTGAACGATCCCAGAATGTGGCCTCGACCTTCTTGCCTTCGTAGATGATATTTTGCTTCAGAGTGATAGCGTCCTCGGGTGGTGCAGAGCTCTCGGCTTTGGCAATGGGCTTGATGGCAACCTCCGGAGAATCATCGATGACTTTGACGCGCATGCGCATTGTTTCAAGTTCGGCGTCCGCGTGTGAGAAGCTGAATTGCTGCTCATGGGCTTCGTTGAACTTAGCTCGCAGGGCATCAAGTAACTTGCTCGTATCCTTGAGTTCCTCCTCTGTGAAGTCGATAGTCAAAGTCATGGCCTGGCCGCTGTACCGCATATCGGATTGGTATACAACCCTCAATGCAGCGTTCTCGTTTGCCAGTGCGACCTTCATGGTCTTGACGCAGTTCTCCTTGAGGTCTCCGAGCATCTTGCTCAGCTCTTCTGCAGTAATATCGGAGAACACCTTGATGTAGGTGCAGCTCTCTTCGTGTGACATTTTGGTTGTAGCGTCACCCTGAGCACAGAGAACACCGGGGCTGGGAGGTACAATGACAGGCCATGAGCCAAGTAGCTTTCCGAGCGAGTTCGCATGGAGCGGACCTGCTCCACCAAATGCGACGAGCGCAAAGTCACGGGGATCGTAGCCTTGTTCGACTGAAACGAGACGAAGAGCTCCGTGCATCGACTCATTGACTAAGTCAATGATGCCTTCTGCGGCAGCTGTGGCATCAATGCCCATCTGCTTGGCGATATTCTCGACTGCGGCAGCTGAGGCGGCGACATCGAGTTGAAATTTTCCACCTAGCAGCTTGGAGGGAAGATAACCCAGAGCCAGGTTGGCATCAGTGACAGTCGCCTGCGTTCCTCCTTTGCCATATGCTGCAGGACCAGGTGTTGATCCACTCGATTCTGGTCCAACTCGGAAATTCTTTGTGAACTCGTTGTACATCGCAATGGATCCACCACCAGCACCGACTGTTCGGACGTCGACTGAGGGCGCTCTTACTGACAGATGTCCTACTTCGGTCTCGCGGCGGATGATGGCGTCGCTTCCAGAAAGGAGCGCGCAATCTGTGCTGGTGCCACCCCTGTCGACATGTCAATATAGTTCATGGAGGGCATCGCAAGCGCTCGGTTTGGGAAAACTTACATGTCGAATGTAATCAAGTTCTTGTGAGGCGTGTTCTTGGCGACCAGGTGGGACACGGCTTTCACGCCTCCCGCAGGACCGCTCATGAGGATCTTTACAGGTGTCTCCCCTGCCAGATCGACAGACGTGAGATCTCCGTCTGACTTCAGGATCCTGATGGTATCCGAGTCGTTTGCGAGCATTTTTTGTAGATTTTGCATGTATCTCTTGACCACTGGCTTGACGATAGCGTTCGCGGTCGTAGTGACGGTTCGCTCGTACTCCTGAATCTCAGGGAGTACGTCTGTAGAAGTGACGACTTCGACATCTGGACCGAACTCGTCGTTCAATATCGAGCGAACCTTGTTCTCGTGGATGTTGTTGGCAAAGGAATTGAGCAAGGAGACAGCAATCGCCTGCGGTTGTTGCCTCTTGAGATCCTGTAGGTCTTTACGGAACTCTTCCTCGTCTAGCTCGTAGTGAATTTCGCCATCGATCTTGATGCGCTCCTTGATCTCTACTGTGCGTTCTAGGGGCACGAGTGGTTCTGGTTGGACGTAGTTGATCCATGCGCCCAAGCCTCCAGGTATTTGACTCCTTCGCACAGTCAAGATATCCTTGTGTCCCTTGGTGACAATCAAGCCACACTTGGCGCCCTTGTTCTCGAGCACAGCGTTGGTGCCGGTTGTGGTGCCATGATGGATATAGTCGAACTTGCCGTCCCAGTTGTATTTCTCCTTCAAGATGCGACGTGCCTCTTCAACACCTTCGCGCACCCCGATGGACTGGTCGGTCGTATTGGTGGGAACCTTGGCGCGTACTGCTTCCCCATCTGGAGTGATTACATAGACGTCGGTGAAGGTACTGTCCTTGTCAGCTGTGGTCTTGCACTGGCATGGTGGCGGTTGGAATGCGACATCTCATTCTCGCAGCGCCACCCTCGAAGGACACTTACCCGCCAACATCGACTCCCAACCTGTATCCTGCCATGACGAAAGAGTTGTTTCCGGAATGGCTAACAGGTACACAAAGTCTGGCAACCCTTCAAAGTAGGCCAGGGCTTGCTCACTATAAAGCTTCCAAACACAAGGGAGACTGCGGCACGCCGAGTAGAACCGACTCTGTATTGTCGCGTGGACCCTGAATTCCACTTTCAATCCTTCTTTCGCGCAGAACCCGTCCGAGGCTCACCCATTTGGTCGGGAACAGCCAACCGACATTGCGAAGACCGTTCAGCCCTCGCAGCTCCTTGGACAACCGTCAGCGATAAGCTCCAAAACGTCGATCTACTGCCGATAAGGCCCAGCTCCGCACTAGAGGAGGGGTCGAAGTCGGAAGACCGTCGCCGTCGCAGCAATTCACCATTGCGCGAATGACTCCCTAGCTGTATGATTGGCGGCAAACTTCGCCTTGGGTATTCTGGTAGCGTAAGCAAGCCCGGTACTCACGTCTCGTTGTTACACGATTGGCTTCATGCTAGAATTGTGCTCGAATGTGACGCACGCTTGCGCGTTCCGCTTCACCCCGCATACGTCGGAACGAATGTCATGTATCCCCCAATACACACGCTGACATGACTTGAAGGCTCGGTATTAGCCATTTCACGGCCCTGGAACGCCAGACAGAGTCATCGATCACCTGCATTTGCTCCAAAGTCACGTGACAGCGCGTCTTGCATGCTCAGCGCGAGTCGATCTGCCAATAGAGGATGATCGATGCACAAGAGCATGCAGTACTCTGTGATGACCATGTACGCTATTCTGAAGACGTACCGTTATTCCTGCAATCGCCAGGGGGCTGTCTTAGTCTCTCATCGACTGATGCTACGGGCCTGTCAGACTCGACCACCACGACTCTCTGCCAGTTCCACTTCAACCAAACATCATCCTGCTGTGCCCGACTCTAGTCAGGGCAACTGCCGTCGGCTGCAAGCCCGCGTTCGCAGAAGGTACCCAGCAACTCGTCGGAGCCAGCTTCCGAAAGCTATCGTGAACACGATGTCTCCTTGGGTAGCGCGTCTCCGGAACCACCACTTCAACCCCACGACATTGATTTCGGCTTCAACCCGATGTCTGACTTGACCGGCTTACATATCAAAACCCATCACGGCTCTGTGCTTGACGTCCTCGAGGCTTGGACATCGTCGTGTACCGTCAGAATTGACAGTCAACAGGGATTCTCCACATGGCCATGGATCTCACGAGCACTGGACAGCTTTATTTACACTCGCACCTCCCTGACATTTGTAAGTTGCGTGTCTGACAGGGATGGCGGAAAACGACGCAGCTGCAGGGTATCTCAATCTGGGGGTAGGGTGTTATCTACAGTTCCTCCTTCGGCTATTCGCTTCCGATCGTCTATCTCGACGTCCAATCTTCACGGGCACCAAGACTCGGCAGGCCTGGCAGCTGGCACATCCTTGCGCGCCAGATCGATGTTGCGACATAGACAAAAGAGCATGAGGACCCATCTCGCAGAGTATCGGTGGAGTCGCCAACTTACCACGACACCTACCTTTTGAGTGGTGCAACGAACCCAAGTTTGCTGATGCCTTATGGTTTTCCAACGTCTTAAACAGTAACGATCTCACATGCAGCATGCAGGCTATCTACCTCCCTGCCGAGTGGCTGAACCGAGCATGCGGAGAACATCCTGGCCTTATCGTCATCAACATCTAGAGACGAAACGTCATGCTTTGGGCGCAACGCTGGGCTGAGATAACCTTCTTGCTGGGTTAGAGATAAGGTCGCCAATGGCGAGAGAATCGTGGGAGCGATCTAGAACGATAAATACATGTTCGCACGATCCGTACTGTCGGATTCACAGCAGTTCTGTGTACAATCTACCTGCGCTTGTAGTCATCTTTCTGCGAGTTTGCAAAGCTGTATGACACTGCTGCATACGATTGTACTACTCAATTGAGCCTTCCCTGCTATCTGACGACCGCTGAGCATTGCGACTCGGCTGCTTTTGTTTGTGCATCTACTCAATCTACACATATCTGTTTCTCGATATCTGAGTCTGCGCAACAATGAGCGACGACAAGAAAGAAATCGAGGCCATGCCCTCCTCAAGCCCAGATCACGCCAGCATCCGCGCGGGCTCCGTCAAAGTGGCCGAAGATGACTTTGAAGTATTCAAGACGACAACAGACGGCGTGCAATTCCGTCTTGTGGGCTGGATCAGAGCAAGCGTGATATTCCTCAAGAGTCAGTCAGGCACATTCCCATTTATTTCTCCCCCCAATAACGTACAATCCACGTATCCCAAAATACAAACTAACACATGAGAAACAGTCATTTTCGCCACCGGCGTCCTCTCTATCCCAACCGCCATGTACGGCCTCGGCGCAGTGGGAGGCGCTCTCAGCGTGGTGGGCTGGGGCATGCTCAACACGTACTTTGCCATTGTGCAAGGCAATTTTCGAAACAGACATGCGCATTGCCACTCGATTGCCGACATGGCGTATGTAGTTGGAGGACCGATTACGCGTGAGATCTGCGGCTTCCTATTCATCGTGGCGTACGTGCTATGCAGCGGGTCCGGCATCGTAGGTCTCGCGGTAGCTTTCAACGCATTGAGTGAGCACGCGGCGTGTACGGTCTGGTGGTCTTTTCTGGCGTTTGTGCTGGTCGTAGCGTGTGCGAGTGTGAGGAAATTTGAGAAGATTGGGTGGTTGTAAGTTCATGTCACTGTTCATCTCCTTTTTCAGTATTGACGTATATTCCGAAACAGATCCTGGGTAGGTTTCATCAGCGTTTACGTCGCCGTTTTCATCGTCGTGGTAGGCGTCACAACGCGCGATAGACCCGCTGCTGCTCCACAAACCGGTGACTATGAGTTCGGATTTCACACAATCGCCTATCCGACCTTTCAGGTGGGCATGACGGCAACAGCCACCATCTTTATCTCCTCAGCTGGAACATCCGCCTTCTTGCCGGTCATCAGCGAGATGCGAGTACGTATCCCAATCAACCGCTTTCTCGCAATAAGTTTCTGACCAACGCACTAGAACCCTCTCGATTACAACAAGGCCGTCTACCTTTGCATGTCTGTCGTCCAAGCCTCATATCTCACCTTTTCCCTCGTCGTCTACTACTACTGCGGCAAATGGGTGACCGGTAAGCGTCCTATTCATCCACCATCCACTCCTCTTCCCTTCCCTTCCATTCCCATCCTCTTTCCCCTCCCCATCCCAACTCTCAATTAACCATCCCAGACCCTTCGCTCGGCTCCGCCGGCCCCCTCCTCAAAAAGGTCGCCTACGGCGTCGGCCTAATCGGCCTCATGGTCTCGGGCTGCCTCTACCTGCACGTCGCCGCTAAATACGTCTTCGTGCGCATCCTCCGCAACAGCCCGCATCTCCAACGCAACAGCCTTGTGCACTGGGGCACCTGGCTCGGCTGCACGATCGGTCTCGGCAGCCTCGCCTTCATCCTCGCGCAAGCGATCCCCATCTTCAGCTTCTTGATCGCGTTAACGGGTAGTGTATGCTTTGCGCCCCTTGCCATCATGTTGCCCGGGTGGTTGTGGCTGCATGATCATGGGGACTACAAGAATGGGGTAATGGGCAAGAAGGCGGTGTATGCGGGGCATTGGGTGTTGATTGCGATTGGGGCGTTTATTTGTGTCGGGGGGACGTATGGGGTTGTGAAGAGTATTATTGCAGCGTATGATAGTGGGTTGATTGGGAGTGCGTTTAGCTGTGCGGATAATTCGGGGACGGTGCATTGAGGTAAGGAAGGGCGAGGCAAGGGGAAGGAAGTTGGTTGACTAGATGTAAATGATAGAGAGAAATTCGAGAGAGTTTTGGCTCCAGATGTCGTATGCCAATTTCTTGTAAGCGTCTGAGGTTATATATCTAACACATGCAGTAGTTGGGGCCATGGGAGAGCACTGTGCGCGTTCGAATTGAACTCAAAAGGTCACACGAGATCAGCTTCACCTGCCACAAAAGACGGGAGTTCTGATGTCACGTAGGTACAGGCGACAGAATTTGCGTGTATCGACTTTGCATTTCGATACTCATTGGCTTACGGTGTCTGGAACCTGGCTCGAAACCAGGCCTATGCCCATTGATATACACTCTGCCATTGTCATCATTCTGGTGAGGCTGGATTCAACGCCTATCTAGATCCAGCCAAGCCTTGTTTGTTCCATTTCCTTTTCGTCAAGAAGATTGAAGGGAAAAGTACAACTACAATGTGAGATCACCTCGTGAAGTGCACGAGTGCGCATGCAAGAATACGCGGAATCGTTCCATCAATGTCAACAATCTTTCAAATGTGCCTCCAAGTCCTCGTGTGATATCGTTCGTCGATTGTGGCCCTTTCGACGTGTTTCTCCTCCCCTTCCCCCGACGCCAAGATGATGCAGAGCTAAATGTTGTGGCCAGTAAGACAAGATGATGAAGCGAATGTCGTGAAGAAGTGAGGTCCAGTCCTGGCTGGATCGGGATGTTCGAAACTTGGTGGAGGCCGCTAGAGGGCTGCAAGTCGACAGTCGTGACAGTGGATGCCATTTGAGTCCGTTGAAAGAAACCCGCGAATGCGATGAGTGACACAGGACGTATAGCTAGTTTCTTAAAGAGCTGTGTGCTCCTGCGCGTGTCATGACTTGTGCGGCTGGGACGAGGGCTCGGGAGTAGTTTCTACGCCTTCCATGTCTTCTCTTCCCTTGCCAACGCTTCCTCCTTCCGTGGCGGTGGGGGTAGTCAATTTTTCCTTGGGGTAAGGCTCCAGGTCTTTATGGCTGGTGGAGAAGGTCGAGATAACGGGAGTGTACGAGGTTGAGTGATCGGCTTGAGTGGGTGTCTTAGCTTCAGGGCCTGCGGATACGGGGCTCAGAAGACTTTCGATGCTGGCTTCCTGGGGGTGCAGATTGCCGTTCATGAGGCCGTTCCAGCCCCCTTCGATATCGCGAAGTAGCCGCACGTACTCTTCGGGTACTAAACCGCTTTCTCCGGTCTTGGGATCTTGTGCCACGAGCCAGCCTTGGCCGTGGCGATAAGAGACTAGGATGACCTGTCCCTCAACGAGCGGTAGCTCGTTGTCGTTTTCGCGCGCAAAGTCAAACAGCGCAACGGCCTTTCCGTGCATCTCTTCGTCCGGCGATGCGATTGTGAACTGGTAATCTCGTGAGAAGCGGTTGTCGTCTTGCAGATAATCTCCCGGCTCCGACATCTCTTCGTCGGAGTCGTAGGCTGGGCCCTCTCCCTCGGCATATGTGCGTCGAGGAAGCAGTGTTGCAAAGTGCGAGTCTCTGCGTGATGCACCTTCGGGCACACTCAGACTCGACGACCCCGGTGGGTATGTGATGTAACCACCGCCATTGCCGCTGCCGTCGTTGGCATCGCCACTCTGGCTGCCCTCTCCGTTGATGGCGGCAAGCGGGGCTCGTCGTTGTTCGTCTGGGTAGCCTCTTCGGCCCCTCGTGTGGTCCCAGTTGACAATGTTCGATTTGTGCTTTTTGTGCCGCGCGCCATGATGGCTCGTGACGACCGGGCTGGAGATGTCTTCATCCTCGCTGTATGGCGGTCCGTCGGCGTAAGATGTTTGTGGGAGCTGTTCGCCATTTGCGTCCCAAGTGCCTGCGGACCAGTTGCCGCGGTCGCTGCGCCAAGCGACGGGCGGTGGGTCAGACAGGCGTCTGCTCACTTCGCTGGCGGGGGTGGAGATGTCGGAGGGCTGTTCGGGCAGAGGGCCATAGAAGAGGGGGTGCAGCGGGTCGTAAGCGAAGTCGCGCACCAACGAATAGGGCAGGCTGGAGTGGAACATGGGGAAGGCGGTCGACTGCGGCCGCGATCGCATCGTTGGCTGTGTGTTGGAGGTGTTGGAGAAAGTCGAGAGCCGCTTGTTCAGATAGGAGCTCGCCCGCTCGAGTTTGGCGCGCGATGGTGGGGAGGTGACGAGCGGTGGTAGTGTGGTGCCCCGCGGTCCAGCTGTGGTGGCAGAGCCAGGCTCGCTCCGTGGTGATAAGATGTCGGCGGCCATGCTGTGTGGTTGCTCAGGCCCTCGAGCTGCAACTCGCTCGACGGTCGTGTCCAGCCGCTGCGTGTCGGCGGAGGTGTTGTGGGAGGATGCGGTGTCGGTCATGCGCGAAGACGGTGCTTATGTGGTGGTGCCTGCGACGTCAGCAACGCTCGTCGGGCTGAAACGCGGCGGAGTGCGGTATGCTGGCAGAGCCGGTGGGAGTCGTGCGCGCGAGGCAGGTGAAGTGGAGGGCCCAAATAGCAGCACGTACAAGTACAAGAAGATAACGAAGAAGCCTCGCCGCAGCCAGCGCACGAGGCGCACACGGTCTTCTCGAATCACAGCGACACGGTGCCTGGATGGCGGCTACGTGGGTGCGGATATGGCTGGAGGCGCAGAGCTTGGTGTTTGTTAGAATGTTTCGACTGTGCTGACGGCCAATGGGCCTGGCGGACGGCGGCTGACAGCTTCTGGAAGGGCAGGCCGCTGTGGTGATGCGCCCGGCGATTGGGACACGAACAGGCAAAGATGAAGATATTTGCAGTGGGCGGCGGCTGGGGAAGCGCTCTCGCCGGGGTGGTGGTTGTGGGGGTTCAGGGCTGGCGCTAAGACTTACCCAGTGAAGGGCCAAGGACTGCGAGAGTGCGGGCGTGCCGAAGACGGCTGGGGAGGCAGAGCGAGCAGGGAGGGCCGTCGCGCGGAGAGGCCACGCACAGGCAGGAGATGTGGTTGCGGGCAGGTGTCGAGCCGAGTCGAGTCTGTGTTGTGGTGCTATGTGTCCGCTGTCGAGGCCGCGGTGGTGGTGCTGGAGCTGGGCCGGCGAGTTGAATGCACGCTACCACCTATTATTAGAATGACGGCCGGGGAAATTGCAGACGCCGACAGTTGTTTCAGAGCTGCCCGCCGCGCGCGATGACGAACAACACAGAGGCAACGAGTACGAGGGGCTGCGGTGGGTTTGGATACTGCAGGCCAGCGCTGGACAGGCAGAGAATCGTCGCGCCCAGCAGGCCGGCAACGAGGGGCTGTGAGGGCGCGGCTCTTCGCCTGGGCCGTCGAGCAGAGGCCTGACTGCATTCACCCTAGCCCCTCACGTGTGTGTTTCATGTTGCACTCTAGCGAGCCTTTGGCTGGCCAAATCAAGACTGCCCTGGCCGGGACGGCATAGCACGCAATCACTCCCTCTCGTCGCAGGTATACCGTGCAATGCTATGGGTCGCGGCTCTTCAGGAACAGGCAATGTGTCCGCTGTCAAAACACGTCGAGTGCCAGATGCAGCCGGGCCCTCAGATCGTGACGATGCGATAGCGATGTGTTGATGATGGCAGCGTGCCCCGCGTTCGCATTCTGCCGGCAACTGCCGTGCTGAGTCAGCCGCGCTAACCGCACACGTCGTCAAGCTTGGAGCTCCAACAAAGCCTGCACCACCACACACAAGTCACTGCAACACACCATCAACGCATCTTCATGCCTCCCCTCTCAGGCACGTCGACTTTGACTCAGTCGAGCGTCCTTGTGCACCTGGTAAGCACTTCACTGAATCCGTTACCCACGTGAGATGATGATCACCTTATTGGAGCTGTCCTAGGCTGTAGCCTTTGAGGACTCAAATAATATACACTGAAAATTCTGATCTCTCGCATTGAACCTCTACTTCGCAGTATAACCTCGTGAGGCCCTCGCTGACGAATTGTCAAGATACCACACGGTTGAAAACGTCATTTGCTAGCAGGGCGCTCGTTCCCTCGTCATCAACACCATGACGGCCGATCCACGCGACCCGCGCTTGAGGGCGCGGCAGCAGCAGCAGCAGCAGCAGCAGCAGGCCGCATCGCCTACTCCTCCGCCACCGCCACCGCCTCCTGCTGAGCCCAATGCCATGGGCATGGACGGCACAAACGATGCACACGCCGAGAAGAACATGGTTGCCGACGACAAGTTCAAACTCAAGTTCTGCACTGTTTGCGCCAGCAACCAGAACCGGTAAGATTCGCAACTGCGTCTTCTTTGATCAGTTCTAACAGACCCAGCTCCATGGAAGCACATCTTCAGCTTGCATCTGCCCATCTCCCCACCATCTCCTTCGGCACAGGATCACTAGTGCGCCTCCCTGGTCCAACCGCCTATCAGCCCAACGTCTACCAGTTCAACAGCACCACCTACCGCGCCATCCATGATGAGCTCGCACAGCAAAACACCGCCTTGTACACCCACAATGGGCTGTTGAACATGCTCGGGCGCAATCTCAACATCAAAGGCTTCCCCGAACGTTTCCAGGACTGGGTGCCCGGTAAACCTCGTCTCGAACATGCAGAAGATAAAGGTTTCCAAGGCACAGAGTCAGGTGTTGCCGACGTTGTCATTACCTGCGAGGAGCGCTGCTTCGATGCCGTCCTCGAAGATCTACACAACAAGGGCGGCAAGCTAAACCGACCAGTCCATGTCTTCAACGTTGATATCAAGGACAATCACGAAGAGGCACTCGTTGGCGGCAAAGCTATCCTCGACCTGGCCTTGACTTTGAATGAGGCAGCAGGAAAGGAGAGGGAGGCATATGGCGAAAGTGGTTGGGAGCAGGGCGGGGGACCTGCTCGCACAGGCTTTGACGAGCGTGTTCCAGAGTTACTTGCTGCGTGGCAGGAACGGTGGCCGAATATGCCTGCTCTGTGGAGTCTCGCTTGGTGTTAGCAGACTCTTTCATTATGGCGTTTGATTTTCATACTCTTTACGACAGCTTTCGATACCCATTTAGCATAGCAAGGCGTTTCGGGATTATAGTCGCTCTAAGCACGACATGAATGAAGCATGACATTTACAATCCCATCAGCCTTCAAGCCTACACTCTTCCTGCATTGTCGCATGGTGTCTGCATTGAATTCTACATGCCATAGATCAACGTCTCACACATCGATCCACTCGCCACAAATGAAGCTGCTACAGTCGACGTCGGTAATTGCGCTGTCAACTTCCTTACTCATACCTGGCGATCAGCCAAGGGGTCTGGAACATGGAGCGGTAAGATAACGCTCCCCGAGCAGAGAACAGCACTCGGTAATCTAGGCAAGGTTTTAGACCTGAATTGGGAGGCGTTTTGTTTTGATGGTTGTCTTCCTGCAAACATGTCTGTGCCTCGTCGCCTGATTGACACTTCTACGCTGGCTATCCACCTTTGATATATCAGTGCCTGTAAGACCAAAATTAGGTCTCTCGTCGTCACTAACATTGTGCACGACTCAAAGGTAGAGGTGGAGGGTGATCGTAAGCTCGACCACGAGTGGCTACCTTGATGGATGAAAGAAGCTATGTACGCCTATGAAACGCTCATTGATGCCGCGATGTGAATCGATCTAGTCCGTATACCTTCCATGACCTTATACCCAATAATACTTCCCCATCCATAAGAACGCCAGACATACCCATACCCTATACCAATATCCGCAGTGACAGAAGAATACAGCGAAGAATAAGAAACGTGAAAAAAAAAGAAGGAATGTACAAGAGAATGCCAACAACACGCTGTCACGCCTCCTACAATGTGGGCGCCTTCTTCAGGCCCCTACAGTACCTGACATGCAACGTGTCGATAAAGTGACTATGCCGTATCCCGGGAGGCCTCTTCTGCATGAAATGCTCAATCGCATCCTCAACCCTGAAGCCACATCGCTCGATCAAATAACTGACTAAGAAGAACCCCGTGCGGTTGAATCCATAATGGCAATGCACCGCAATCGCGCCCGGCCTCTTCTCCGCGCGGATCTTATCCACGAGATCAATGAAGACTTTAACCTCGTCCGCCTGTGGCGGCTGCTTCGACACAGTGGGGAACTTGTGGTACGGGATGCCATTGTCTTCCAGGCCTTTGGGGTCGTAGACGGGATTGTCGTGGCTGATGTCGATGACGGCGCAGATTTTACCGCGCCATTGGGCTGCAAGGACGGCGGGAGTGTGTATTTCGTCAACTTCGCGCAAGGTTTTCATGGCACGGAAGACGCCGCCTGCAATGGGCTCCGAAACGGGCCGCACGGCTTGCCACTTGGCGAGGTTTTTGACATCCCATTTGCCTTCGGTCGAGAGGTATTGGAGCTGCCAGGCGAGCGAGAGGCGCGGGTCGATGTGGTCGGCGAAGAAGCTACCGATTAGGCCAGATATGATGCGCGAGGTTGATGGGGCGAATAGTAAAGAGTGGGCGGCGGGTTTGGGCATGATTGCTGTTTTGACGACGAGCCGACGGACATGAGGTTTGGGATGGTTGGATGAAGGTTCAGTGCCATCAGAGATGAGTGGCGCATCAGCGGTCGTGGTACTGCCATTAATGGTGCCTTCCTCTGTGACGACAAGACTATCCGACATCGAAGTTGTCGTCTTACTATCATCCATGGACTTGGGCAGATCATTGGCATCGATACCCGAGTCCTGATGCTTCCGCTCGGGCATGGCAGGGTCTACCAAAGCGGGATCAAACGGCGCCGCTGCTATCGGTAGGCTTGCCTTTTCGCTTGGTGGATCAATTCCCGTGACGTCCCTTCCTAGGAACTCAACGATGCGTTTGACATTCGTTACAGGCGTGACATGGTCAGCTTCGCCGCCAGCTAGGAACATGGGTATGTTGAGTCCGGCCCAGATCTCTTTACCTGGAAGTCCTGTGCTGGTCGACGTTTGACACATGCCCCGAGCCATGCGCTGCCAGACTGCTGTTCGGCTCTGCTTATTGAAGCGCAACTGTAGCTTCTTCGTCTCTTCCTCAGCTTCGGCGCCAGTCATGCGAAGGACACTGGCGCTATCTATACCACCTCGTCGATCCCACCTTCTAAAGAGGTCGAATAGAACGACTGGCATCGACGCCATATGACGAAGTGACTTCGCTTGCTCAGCAGTTGGTGGGTCTGCCTTCGGACATATGGCGATGAGGCCAGCAACATGCTTGGACAATAGTTGAGCATGGGGAGATGTGGGGGAAGCCAACAGTGCAGCAAGAGAGCACCCCATGCTATGGCCGACCAGGATGATTTGTTGATGCTCATCAACAGCGCGATGGGCTTCAATAACGACCGCGAGTAGCTGCACCAATGCATCCGAAGTGTACGCTTCCCACTTGGTGGGTTCGAACGAGGAGAGGCCGCAGCCGGGAAGATCGATGGCCAAACATGAAGCGAGGTTGGAAAGACTGATTAGGATGGGGTTGAATTGAGCCACTGAGCCACCTAGTCCGTGAATGAAGACAAGTAATGGCACAGGACACGGTGTCCTAGGAAGTTTGCTTTCTTGTGGATGGGGTCGATAAAAGGTCCTGATGCCGGGATACGTCAGGTTCGTTGACGGGACTGTATATGAGCGTGTAGTGGAATGCTTCCTCAGAAGTCCGGGGTCAGTAGTGAGCGCATCATCTATCAACCATTAGCGACTAACCCATATGTGGTGCATCGTGCAATCGGCTTGGTCCACGTGATCAAACCAATATGTCAGAGTTGTCCTGGGGCTTCCTTACCGACAGCGTCTGCATGCTGGGTCTCTGCGGACGAGGATGCAGCCTTGCTCTTGTCGTTTCTTTTGCTCCGAAACCAAAGCGCAGATCCGATACCACAAATAGCAGCGAGCTTCACCATCCCCACGAATGTCAAAGTCCACTGGCCGTCACTAACTAGGAAGGGGTTGACGAAAGAGATCAGACGGTAAGCCGCGTTCTTTATATTTGACCAGAGTCCAAGGTTGCAGTCGGTCTGTGTCACTCGATGATCGCTGGTTGGCTCGCCGAGCGCAGTCTTAAGCAGTAAGACGAGGGCCTGTGGAAGGCGCAACGTGCTACCGTGAGACGAGCAGGGACGCGAATGAGGCTCCATTGCGCGTTGCGTGCCTTTGTCTTGAATGTATATTCAACGGGGCCCAGCGGTGCTGGCGTGCGGGTTGGCAAGGTGCAGGGCCCTCACACCAGAATGCAGCCAATGGAATGAAACAATGGGGATCGTGCTCTAATCTTTGGCGATGAACAGCCGGTGCCTGACGACAGCTGTAACAGTGCGCTGCGCGCACGTTGGAAGAGCAGCGAATGTGCAGCTACGAGTAGAAAGACGCGATCTGCAAGTGGAAGAGATGTTGGGTGTCGGGCATGTTGAAAAGCAATGACGGGCGATAGCGGCCAGCGAGCGGTGACCAGAGTGGTGGTTTACAGCGGATGAGTGGGCAGGGTGAGTACCTTTCTGCATCAAAGGAAAGGCGCCGTGAAGATTGCGACTGCAGAACATCGAGAAAGCCGTCGCGAAGCAGAAAATGATGTCAGGCGCGAATTGGGCTTTCTTGCGGGTAGACGGGAGCGGCGTTGATCGTGAAAAAAACCTTGGCAGGGCTGCATTCAAGCTTGAAATCCTTCATGACCCCTGACTACCGTCTCTCTGCTGTACATCCATGACCTGCAACAAAAGTTCGAATTGTCTCTTAGCGCCGTCTTACACTCTTACTTTGATCTTTATCGTCATGAATAGATGCGTCCGATGGGGAGGCATTTGATGCGTCCGTCAGCCTCAAGCGGTCGAGCGGTGAGGACGAGGTAGGACGAATGTCAGCGAACGCGTATGAATCTTCGTCGTCTCACCCTGGATATGCTTGGCTTTGCTCTGCGCGTGCCAGGCACATTGATGATGTCGATCGTGCTGAAGTTAACTTGTATTCAAATCAGCTCACGTGATTTGGTGCTTGAGGTCTGGGCTTCGGGTACCATTAAACCTCGACCCGCTCTCAGGAGACCACATGTGCACGACAATGCCTCGCTGCACGTGGTATTTCCAGCTGAGGAGCGATACTATGGCCTCCATGCACATTTATGTCCCAGGGAAAGTCGTCCGCATGCGTCACACGCCTTCTAGAAGCCTTTCCCCTTCCTATCTGCCGCCGGATGCACCTCTTCTGGTCAAGCTCCGGTCTTCTTGCCGACGCCCACAAATCCGGGAACCTCAAAAGCTGCGGCGCAACTCGAAACCTTCACTAGCCGATGCGACCTCCAATCATTGGGTCATGGCTCACTAAATCGTCCTCTGACATTGGCTGCTCATTGTTGCGCGAGCCAGGCTAACATGCTGTAGCGCGAGGGACAGGCGTCGTTTTCGTTGTACCCCTCCATTTCTCTGGTTGTCGAGTCGAGGGAAATGGAGCTGGACGCAGCAGCTGCCCCACTGGACGGCCCTACGCATTCTGCTATTTGCTTGGTCACAGCTGGGGTGTTTTCTGTCTCCGGGCATATTATGGGCCATCGCAGGACGGCGTTGGCTCGCTAGGTTCTTGATATCGGCCCCAGGCTATCATTGATATCGTCGTCGTCACGCAACTTCAATCTCGCTTCACTCTTTCTTATCAAATTTGCCTTCACCACGAGGATCAAATTTGACTCTGAATTCTTTGATTCCCACTTAACTGTCCCATCAGCCCTTCGCTGAGCACTTGCACACTCAATTCTCAACTCTTACACCTGTCACACAATGGATCCGCGCAACCTTGAGAAACAGCGGGAACCAGAGGAGCCGCGCTTCCTCAGCTTTCCGCATCTCGCAGAGGATGCCATGCGAGATGGGAAGCCTGCGCTGAACAAATACTCTTCCACCCTTACTGCCGGCCACAACTTTCCAGGTGCTCAGGTCCGCGTCTGCCCGTGGAGCCATTGAAATGTGCCAGTAACTGACTGCAAACCAAGGCAATGCTGTACGCTGCCGGGGTACCCTCAAAGGAAGCTATGAAAACGCAGCCTCATGTTGGCATTGCCAGTGTGTGGTGGGAAGGCAACCCATGCAAGTCAGTGATACTCACCCCACGTTCGTTGTCGTCATGGTACTGATTTGTGCTGCAGTATGCACTGTAAGTTACCACATTGAGACGCTCGCGGCGTGCCATTGGCTCGCCAATATGTAGCATACCAACACCGCAGCGCCGCGTGGGATTTTACACTGACGCAACCACAGTGCTGGACCTAGGTAAGGAGATTAAGAAAAACATCCAGAATGACAACATGCTGGCATGGCAATACAACACGGTCGGAGTGTCGGATGGCATTACCATGGGTGGCGAGGGTTTGTTACTGATCCCATCTTGCGATTCTGACTGATTGACCTCGACAAGGCATGCGGTTCTCGCTACAAACCCGTGAGATAATAGCAGATAGCATCGAAACTGTCACGTGCGCACAACACCACGATGCTTGCATAGCCATTCCAGGATGCGACAAGAACATGCCTGGTGTGATCATGGCCTTTGCCCGTCACAACCGGCCTTCACTGATGGTGTACGGCGGTTCCATCATGCCAGGCTACTCTGAAACCTTGAAGAAGCCAATCAACATTTCTACGTGCTACGAGAAACATGGTGCATATATCTACAAGAACTTGGAGAGCGCTGAAGCGGGCAAGTTCTCGCCTGATGAGATCATGGAGGACATTGAACGCAATGCTTGCCCTGGAGCTGGAGCTTGTGGTGGAATGTACACGGCCAATACTATGTCGACCTCAATTGAAGGTAAGAGCATGTAAACCTCCATGATGGACCAGACTGACGATGCATAGCAATGGGTCTTACTCTTCCCAATTCCTCTACCACGCCAGCAACATCTCCAGCCAAGATGCGTGAATGCGCCAAAGCAGCCGCAGCCATCCGTGTGTGCATGGAAAAGAACATCACACCTCGCAAACTTCTCACCAAAGCCAGTTTCGAAAACGCCCTGGTGATGATGATGGTTCTCGGTGGCTCGACCAATGCAGTCCTCCATTTACTTGCCATGGCTGGCACCGCTGGCGTACCCCTTACTCTCGACGATTTCCAGCGTGTATCGAATAAGATTCCATTCTTGGCAGACCTCGCTCCTTCCGGAAGGTACATGGCTGCGGATCTCTTCGATATCGGTGGCATGCCATCTGTCATGAAGCTACTGGTAGCAGCTGGACTTCTCGATGGCAGTATCCCAACTGTCACAGGCAAGACGCTGGCCGAGAACATTGAGCCATACCCTTCGTTGCCCCAAGATCAGGTGCTCATTCGCCCACTTAACAACCCCATCAAACCTACTGGCCACATTGAGATTCTGCGCGGCAATCTCGCGCCCGCTGGCGCGGTAGCGAAGATTACAGGAAAAGAAGGTCTGATCTTCCGCGGAAAAGCGATGGTGAACTCCCCATGCCCTTCAGATCATTACCGCGAATTTTGTCTGAGGAACTAACCCGACGTCAGGTCTTCAACAAAGAACATGAGCTGGACGCTGCCATGAACGCAGGCCGCATCCCCCACGGCGAAAACATTGTCGTGGTTGTTCGCTACGAAGGTCCGAAGGGCGGTCCGGGCATGCCTGAGCAACTCAAAGCCAGCGCAGCCATTATGGGCGCCAAACTTACCAACGTCGCGCTTATCACTGATGGCAGGTACAGCGGTGCCAGCCACGGCTTCATCGTTGGCCATATGTGTCCTGAGGCGGCGGTGGGTGGACCGATTGCGGTCGTTCAGGATGGGGATGTGATTACGATTGGTAAGTTGGTTTCACATACGAGAATGGATGTGGCTAATGGTGATGTTGCAGACGCGGAGAAGAACAGGATTGATATGGATGTGAGCACTGAGGAGATTGATGCGAGGTTGAAGGAGTGGAAGGCCCCGAGCATGCCTGTTACTAGGGGTGTGTTGGCGAAGTACGCGAGGCTGGTGGGGGATGCCAGCCACGGTGCGATGACGGACTTGTTCTAAGGGATGGAGTCAAGGTCGTGTACGATGTACTAGTATGGATCCTTGAGGTTCGACAAAAGTTATTGCACAAGCAAATTCCATCACTAGAGCACATTGCAAAGCACGATGCACGATTTTGAGGGGTATCATGATGCTTTTCGGGCCCAAGCCCGTCTCCATTGGAAATTCCTAGGCTATGCTGCCCCAGCGAAGTCATGTTCTCAACGCCATAAGCCGTAAAACCGTAGATCCATTACCGCCCGCAAGAAATGCTAGCAGCTTCTTTTATGCAAACATCTACTCGTCATCCTCCTCCTCCTCGGCCTCGAGCGTGGTCTGGGCAATTCGGTCCAAGTCACGCTGGCCGGACTGTGTGATGCGGCGGCCACCCTTGTCCTCGTCCTGCTCGAGGACACCGATCTTCTCAAGGGCCTGCATGACCTTGCGGTCAACGGAGCCGGAGGCGTCGGTGTGGTGGGAGGGGCGCGAGCCGCGGTTCTTGGTGGCACTAAGACGTCCGTTAATATTGCCCTCATCTCAACTCCCAATCATAATGTGCATCTTCGTACCCGTGTGCCTTGCGGAGACGGCCAACACCGACGGTCTTGCGCATGTAGACGTGGCGAGCGACAGCGGCGGCGCGGACGTAGAACCAGTCGATGTCCTGGGGTGGCAGCTCCTTGGAGTCTACGCATCGTTAGACATGCGACAGGGAGGCGAGTCGCCAGTCAGTGGGCACAACGTACGCGATGTCTTGACAGTATCAACCCAGCCTGTAGATAATCGGTCAGCAAGCTGAAGTTATCCCCCAATTACGGGATTCAGGCTTTTTTTCACCCGCTGGATTGATACGAACCTGGACTGCGGTTTGTTAGCGATTTGATGCAGAAGAAGAGGGCTTGCAGACAAACTTACATTGGGAGCTTTCCCTGCCTCTTCAAGAAGGCGGCATAGGCACCAATGAACTTCTGCGCCTGTGGAGTTGTTAATGCGCTGTCGTCGCTGGCTGCGAGGGTCCTGCGCGATCGCGTACCTCAACGTCCTTGACGGTAACACCACCCATTTTGTCGGTATGAATGAATTTGTCGGGGTAATTGGGAGAGGTGTCGGGGTCTTGTCGATGGCTGCGTCGAGAAGTTGTTCGTTTTCTGCGGGCTCGATTTTCGATAGTGGCAGCTCGCTTAGTCCGCTGCCTTGCTGGAACAACGTTGGTCCGGCACTAGCGCGGAGACATTCACCCCACTTTTACTTCCCTCCTGTTGCGCACCAGCCAATCCGCCCCGATTGTCTCATATGCATACTGTCACGAGCAGTGCTTCGTCCGATAGTGGCTCGGAGCTTTTGTCTGATGCTGAAGCGCAGATTGTGGACGATTGCCCCCATTACCCGCAAACACTTCGCATGGCATGGACACAAACGCTACAAATGCTACGATTATTTTCATGAGCCCTGCCTGTACCCTTTATGTGCTTAGCCTAGCTCAAGTAAAGATGATTTGTGCAATTCATGCCGGCACATCCGACTTTGGCACTTGGTGAGTTGCAAGGTATGCAATGATCTCCACTGGCACAGAAGTCTGTGTGGCAGTCGATGTTCTCCAAGAACAATTCATGGCACGGGAGTGTTCTTCTGTCAGTCGATTCAAGAGTTGTTTCTGTTACGCGGATATGAACACTCTGGGTTGGAAGCAGATGTTAGGCCGGCGACATTCTCTATATGGTTGCACATCAATAGACTAGATCCGGTGCCATTTTGGTAAGCGGACATTTACATACCCTATGGTCCGAGTTGAGCGGCCAGCACGAATACCATAGGTAGATTTCCAAAGGTGACACCTGAACACAGGACAACATACCGCTCTTCGAACAAACCTCAGCACCGAATAGTCTCAGAACAACAGATACAACTTATGAGTGTGATAGTCTCATGGAGTCGTCTACAAACACTGGTAGACACCTGTAACAACGAGCATTCAGCCTGCACGGACAACACTATATGCTCATTCCCCGAAGGATTTCGAGTTATCGATGTTGTTAAATGGTGTACCGTGGAGAAGAGCGATGGTCCATTTGTAGCTTTGAGCTACCTTCGGGGAGAGGATGTCGATGAGCGTGCAATTGCCACGCAAAATACCATGGATTCTTGTCACTTCCCATCGCGCATGCTGACAACCAGGTTCGTACATCATGCCGGTCGCCCAGTCAACAATAGTCGATGTGTTTAGCACATTTCAAAAGGCTCCTATGTCCATGCATAAGGCTTCTTACGTACTCTCATGTACTTGGTATTGTTGTATATTGCATCTCCTTATGTCGATCCTTTCAAGAACTAACAATGGCATTCAAGCCAGAGCACTAAGCTTGCAGAGGTTAGACTAGAGAAGAAAACCTCAGCCTAGTGTGGGGTACCCCACGCATCATCTTGGCAGAAAGACTCGATATCTCCTCCATTATCCGATTCTGATCTTAGTGAAGCATACCATTGATTTTACCAAAAATGGCAGATCTAGACGCTTCTACACCTCGCGTTTTCATCGCTCGACATGGTAGATGCTTCCCCTCGCATATGAGCCCAACAATCTGATGACACTGTTCAGGCGAGACTGAGTGGACGAAAAATGGCCGATACACGGGCTCAACTGAACTTGAGCTCACCGCAGACGGCGTGAAGCAAGTCGAGGGAACAGCATCTCATCTTGTGGGCTCTGGAAAACTCATCGACCCAGCACGAGTTGTCCAGGTCTTTGTAAGTCCGAGAAAGCGAGCTCAGCAGACTTTCAACCTTCTGTTCAGGGACTCAGACATGAGTCTGGAGAGCGAGAAGGTCAAGTTGGAAGAGGAGATCACAGAGTGGGACCATGGCATGTATGAGGGATGGCTTGGTAGCGAGATCAGGGCCAGTCGAAAAGAGAGAGGCCTCGACAAGGACGGCGAGTGGAGTATCTGGAGCGATGGATGTGAAGACGGAGAGTAAGTGGTTGCGCCTTCGACACGAAAGTCTCGCAAGTACGATGAGCTTACACAGACGGACAGATCCCCACAACAGGTGACAGAAAGATTGGATCGGTTGATCGCGAAGATTCGTGACATCCAGCGACCGCACATGAAAGGCGAAAAGCCGGCTGATGTTGTCGTCGTGGCCCACGGTATGAGCCTGCGATGCTTCGTCAAGAGATGGTTGGGCTATCCTCTGGACATGCCATTAGCTTTGATGCTTTCACCCGGTGCTATCGGCATCTTGAGGTATGTACTCCCACCTATGGGAAGCTCAGAAATGCATCTGACAAGAGTAAGTTACTTGAAGCATGATATCAAACAGCCAGCTTTCTTCGTTGGCATGTCGCTACCACCCCTATAGGCAAGTCTAGGTACAGTGCTGGCCCAATGGATGGAAAATTGGTGTACTTCTGGTCACGCGGCGCGTGATGGAAGATTGATAGCCTTGCTTTGGGGATGGCTGGATTGCTGTCATACGTGCTAGCGCCGGATAGAGCTTAGTTTTACCGCCCCTGCCCGGCTTTTGAGTTCTCTGCATAGAAAGACATGCACACCTCGGCAATCTTTAATATCAACGTCTCAGCCACACATTATTCTGGAAATATGCATGAATCAAACGTCGCATCGAAACATCTTACTAGCTCACCACGAGTAACGCTCAGCAAGCCTCTGCCAATGCGACGCACAGTTGAAACAAGCTCAGCATTGTCTCGGCATAATCAGGCTCCCAAGGGCGTGCGCTCGTCCAGGCTGCCCATATGCTATCGATTCCCGTTCCTCTCCTGACTCGAAAGGACGGGATTGCGGTATCTAGTGTTTCAACGATATGAACAGCAATGGGATTGGCTTGCGATGCACGTCGCACACGCTGCGGCGACTGACGACATGGATCCACTTCCTGCGAAACAAACATAATTAAACAACGGACAATCTCGAAAAAGCAAAGCCCGACTCGAGATTTACGCGCGCAGTTTCGTGAACAACGACATGATAGAGTATCATTGAACGTTCTAAGCTCAATGTATCAACAAACACGTGGAACAGACGCACAGGACCATGAGCCCGCAAAAGGTCCGACTGCAAGTTTCTCCGCCGTGGCGACTTCTCTAGATCATGCATCACTTGAAACGATCGTAGCATTTCATTTGCTGAAGGCTAACTTGAGCAAGCATTAGGAAGATTTTCCCCCAGTCAGGCTCGTGGACAGAAGCTAGCCACCCCGGCAATTGCACGGCCACTAAACCAGCCTCAACCGGATCGAGGGAATCTACCCAGAACCGCGAGTCAATTCTGGCAACCACTAATTAGGAAACAACATTGTCTCAAGCACGCTGACGACGCCCACATGGCCTCCGTAGAAGAAAGCACCGGCTAAACACATTGCTTCTTCGTTCTGCTCGTGGTTGCATCGTTGCCATCACTGCGCTCGTCTCCAAGGGTTCCCCGCGGTCGGAGAAATATCAGTCCTTCCGGTAATTTCTGCTTTGTGCTACCGGTGGTTACTGTAGTGTTGTTCGATCCTTGCCTCAATCTCGAAGGCCAGGCGAATCCAGTGGATCCATCGGCCTCTCCACAGGGTACTGCAATAGCTGTACTCCACAAAATATGCGGCACCCACATAAGCTATATAAGAGCTACGTCTCTTCACTTTGACCTTCTTCACTCAACTGCTCGGCATCCACTCCTTCTCCACAACTTCTGCAAGCCACGCCGACGATATCATGGTTCCCAACATCCTAACAGCTGGCCTCGGCCTTCTAGCACTGGCTGGTGTCAGCACTGCACAATGCAACCTTCCTTCATCGTACCGCTGGACCTCATCCGGTGCTTTGACACAGCCCAAGAATGGATGGGCATCGCTGAAGGACTTTACTGTCACCAGCTACAATGGCAAGAAGCTCATCTATGGCTCCAACTACAATGGCAAGAACTACGGCTCGATGGGCTTTGGACTCGTCAACAACTTCAGTGATCTGTCCGGAGCCGCTCAAAATGGCATGAGCTTCTCTGCCGTTGCACCTACGGTTTTCTATTTTGCTCCCAAGAAGGTCTGGGTTCTTGCCTACCAGTGGGGCCCTACCACTTTCACCTACCGCACCTCGACCGACCCGTCCAACGTAAACGGATGGGGAGCAGCACAGCCCCTTTTCTCTGGCAAGATCACCGGATCTGACACTGGTGCTATCGACCAGACTGTTATCGGTGACAGCCAGAACATGTATCTGTTCTTCGCAGGCGACAACGGCAAGATCTACCGTGCTTCAATGCCAATTGGCAACTTCCCCGGCAACTTCGGTACCGCATCTACCGTTGTTATGTCTGACAGCAAGAACAACCTTTTCGAGGCCGTGCAGGTCTACACCCTCAAGGGCCAGAACAAGTACCTCATGTTGGTCGAGTCCATTGGCTCTCAGGGACGCTACTTCCGCTCCTACACCGCCACCAGCCTCAGCGGATCTTGGACTCCCCAAGCTACCAGCGAAAACTCACCATTCGCCGGCAAGGCCAACAGTGGTGCATCGTGGACCAACGACATCAGCCACGGCGATCTTTACCGTGAGAACAACGACCAGACCATGACCGTGGACCCATGCAATCTGCAGCTGTTCTACCAGGGCCGTGACCCCAAGAACACACCCTCCGACTACAATGCCCTTCCCTACCGCCCTGGTGTCCTCACCCTCCAGAAGTAGAGGGTGTCGCAGGCGTGTGGACTTGTGTCAGCGGTCGAGTCTGAATGTGCGAGATGGCGCAGGCTCTGCACAAAATATCTTCTTCATATAGCAGTTGAGGGTTGCAGTCGCTTCTTTCTCTCTGTTTTGTAAATAGTTACATCTTAAAGCAGCTTGCATCTTGCCAGGTTGTGAATACATATCTTTATCCATCGAATCAACACAGCGTCTTGACATTAGCCTTCCTTATTTCACCCAAAAGTCGGATTGACTGCGTAATGTGCTGAGTCAAAATGACATTTGGATACCCTATAGTACAGCTACTGTCATGGTGTTACACAGTATGCTCTGTTTAGTGCACACTAGTATTGATACAGACTACGCTTTATTGATTATCGATGCTTCTTTAGCCATGTGCGTCATGCGAAGTAGCTGCTTCTGCTGACTTTCTCGGACTAGATACCTGATGTGCAGGAGCCAAGGAAAGTAGATGACGGAGGAATGAGTATAGAATTGGCATTCGCTACCTGCATTGCTACTTGGTATTGGCAGAGTCTCCCTATCGGTTCCTGCGTGTGATCAGTATGGACATGTTCGGTGTAGAAGATTTCTTTCGAAGGATTTAGATAAAGATCCCTAAAGGATGCAAAAGCTTTAGTGAGATTGATGTTACAGTGACATAGTGATTGCTTTGCTTTGAAGATGTAGCGCGAAGTGGCGTGCGTCGGCGGCTCTGCATCTGAATTCTTGTGGCGGAAGCGCAATTCCTGCCATCGGCTTCAACCACACCTTCACCGCACTGCCATACCTGCATTCTACTTGGCGTTGCACATGCTTTGATATTTCCTTGCTACGCATCGTTCGACTACATGTCACGCGTACAAAAGATCTGCACACCTCCCCGTTCAGCGCAAGCAACCCGTGCCTCGGTCCATGCGATGACGATGGACAACCGGCAAAAGTCCATTTAGAGCCACCCTAACATTGTTTCTCGGACTATTATTACCCCAGATATGGGCGCTCGCTCAATCGCCAATCCAGCGCGACATACTGGGGTGCCATATGCACTCCACAATTCTTCCGGCACTTAGCTTTCCCCGCATACAATGATCGCGGGTAGTACTCGATGCGGTGGCGGTTCCGACCTGGCATGTCGTATGGTGCAGATATTGAACAAGGTTTTGTTAATCGACGAGGATCATGACCGAGGATCTAATGTATGTAGGCCGGTCAAGTAGATCTTGGTATAAGCAATTGGTCCTTATATATACTGTACGCCGTCGATCGGTATTTGCCATCGTCTTTGCCAGTTCCTCAAAGCGACATCCATGATGCGTTTCTCCACGCTTTTCCTCTCGATCGTGTCCGCTGTGTCCGCTTTGCCTCAACAAAGTGCACCATCAACATTCTCGCAGCGAGTCATCTACACTCCCCCCTCTACATACAACGACCCTCGAACATTGTACGCTCGCACTGCTCAACTTGCAGACGGCACTTTGCTTGCAACATGGGAAAACTACAGCCCTGAGCCACCGCAGGTGTACTTCCCTATCTACCAGTCTAAAGACAACGGTTACACTTGGAAAGAATTGTCCCGCGTGCAAGACACCCAGCAGAAATGGGGTCTTCGATACCAACCTTTCCTATACGTTTTGCAGAATGACTTCCCAGGGTTCAAGAAAGGCACGGTACTTCTCGCTGGCTCTTCCATTCCTACCGATCTCTCTAAGACCCAAATCGACATGTATGCTTCCACTGATGGAGGCGCAACATGGACCTTTGTCTCTCACCTGGCTGCTGGAGGCGAGGCTCGTCCCAACAACGGCCTCACGCCTGTCTGGGAGCCTTTCCTCATGGAGTATAAGGGCACTCTGATCCATTACTACTCTGATCAGCGCGATAATGCAACCCACGGACAGAAGATGGTGCATCAGACCACCAAGGACTTGAAGACTTGGGGCCCTGTCATTGATGACGTCGCTTACCCCAAGTACACCGATCGTCCAGGCATGCCCACCGTCGCCTTGCTGCCAAACGGCAAATACATCATGGCCTACGAATATGGCGGTGGACCAGCAATCACCACCAGCTACCAGTTCCCCGTGTACTACAAGATCGTCTCCGACCCCGAGAAGTTCGGCCCCGCTACTGGAATCTCACTCAAGGCCACTGACGGCACTATCCCCTCTGGCTCGCCCTACGTGGTCTGGAGCTCTGTCGGCGGCGCGAACGGGACCATCATCGTTTCAGCGCACAGCGGTGGAGACATCTTTATCAACAAGGGACTTGGCGAGGGACCATGGGTCAAGGTTGCGACGCCTGAGAAGAGCCATTACACGAGGCATTTGAGGGTGTTGCAAGACCCTACGAAGCTGTTGATTATGGGTGGAGGACAGTTGCCGCCGAGCACGACGAATAAAGTGCAGCTTACTGTTATGGATATTAGCAAGTTGTAGGATGTATACCGAATGTATAATGAGGATTTTGTAAAAATATGTTTAGTATTAGCGAAAGCTAGAAGAAGAAATTTAACACTATTCGGAAGGAATGCTTACAACTCACATGCATTTATTTGTCTACACAATGAATCACACATCTGCATCAGTCGTGTCATACTCTGACCTTTGCCAAACAGTCTTAGTACAGCGATCACGTCTCACCATGATTCAAATAGCAAGAAATAGTAATTGAAAGTGCGATGATCATCGCAAAAGCGGTCTATGACCAAGGTTTATGCTACAAAAGTGGTGCAATATCTACACTAAGAATAGAACGACTTATTCGTATCCAACTAACACAGAGACCATCTCAATGCGTCAAGCGCATGGCTTAAGCGAAAGAGCGTGCGTGGCGGCGAGCCTTGCTGGACGCCTTGCTCTCGAGCCACGAGATGAAAGTCTCAATGGTGAACTCCTTGGGCAGAGCACCGGAGTCGCTGCCACCATTGGATGGAGCGGGTGTGGTAGATGCAACTGGAGCAGGGTTGTTCTCGACCGGTGCGGCGGACGGAGCAGATGATGGGGCCGCAGAGGAAGCGGCAGGAGTCGCAGGCTTGGTAGGGGTGGAGGGAGCACTGCCAGAGCCGGAGCCGGAGCCAGCACCGAACATGGGAGGACCAGGGATAGGGTAGTCGATGCTGGGGGCGTAGACGTTGAACTTGATGCCTGCATCGTCTGCCTTGTAAAGGCTGGTGGCAGCAACACCCTCGGGCTTGGTGGTTCCAGAACCAGTCACCTCGATGTTGAGACATTGAGGGTAGTTCTGGGCACCGTTGACGTCGCCAGCGCTGTGCAGAGCAATGATTTCGTGGCGAAAAACGTATTTGCCTGCCGCCAGCGCGGAGGGGACTGTCACGGGGAAGGTGTTGTTGTCGCCAATCATCTTCTTTGCAGCCCACTCGCCGTTGGCGAAACCATCGGCCTGGATCTTGGTCCACTTGAGATCCGCCTTCTTTACTGAAGCGATATCGCCAGTGTAGGGAGCAACGTAGGTGATGACAGGACCGACATGGCTCTCGGGCCACTCTGTCCAGTGGAATTCGACAGTTCCTCCGGCTGCGACCTTAGCCAGCGAGTCAGACGAGCCTTCAGGGCTGGCGTTCTTGTGGCAGATGATGTCTGGATCGGTCAATCAGCATTTGGCACAAATGTTCCTGAACAAGCTTTACTGACCTGCAGTGCCAAAAGCGTTTGGTTCAACGAAACCATTGTCAAGGTTCTCGGCGTACCATCCGTTGTGCTCAGGGATATTGTTGCTCCCTTTCTGATAGTAGTAGTCAAGCTTGAAGCCGCCGGTAAAGACACCGTCAATAGTCACACCGGTAACGGTACCGTGGGCAGTAGCGGTGGCAGCGAGAGCGGCAATGGCGCCGAGGGAAGAGATCGTCTTGTACATCTTGATTGATTGGTATTGAAGAGGTGTTCAAAGAGAGTGTTATTCGATGGAAACGAAGTCGATTGTTGTTGAAAAGAGCGTCTGCCTGCTTCACACAGTGAAGGACTTGAAAAGAACGAATGTGTGTCGAAGGAATGGACTGGTGTAGAAGGCCGAAGTGAAGCGATGACTCTCTGGACAGGTGCAGCTCGAGGTATTTATTCCATGGGGTCTTCACCGTGCACTATTCCAAGGCCTTCCAAGGAAAGGCCCAGGAGAATGGATCATGCCGCGCGCAAGCGAAGCGCAAACTCCTCTGTTGTCAGACGCCCCATCGCGTGTTACCCATTCAGGACAGACAGACGATATTGTAGGGTGCTTGGAACGTTCCACGCCTGCAGCCCGTCCCGTCGAGAACGACCTTTGGAAACGGGTCCCCACCGCATGACAGAAGCTTCTCTGGCTGGTCCATGTTGAACGCTGCTTTCTGGCCAATGAAGTCCCGTGTGGCTGGCGATTTCTCCAATTATCGTCGTCTGAAGTTTGCTGGATGAAACGTGCGTCCCGAACGTCCTGGTATTTCCAATGCGGCATTGACGCCGCCAAGATGTTAGTTGTTTCCAGCAAATAGATTCTGCCCGCGCCACATGATCTTGTGCATCGCTCAATGGTCCAGTGTTTGTGGTTTTGAAGTGGCTGAGGAGCTTCGATGATGCAAAAGGATGGGCGCTTATGCTCACAGCAAACATGATTCAATGATGCATTACGCTGGCATTGTGTATCGCTGCAGATGAACCAGGGATGCTTTCATCGCGAAACAAAGTCGCGCCTGTAACTACATTACTCACATAACATATCACACCAACACCATTCAACCATTCTAGTCTTCTGTTCCCGACACCAGCTCTAGTATTCTCTGCTTAGTCGGAAAAATGAGTGCCCTCGATCTTCGAAGTGAAATGGGTTGAAGTCGACTCAGTCAGGGGTCAGCCTCGTTTTGTGTTTGAAACAGCCAATTCTCCACCAATGACGTGCGGTGCAGCTTGCATGATTATTGCGAACACCAAATTTGCGGTACGGCTCACCGGGCGGTACAGCCTTGGCGACAGAAGAATCGAGAGGTACAACAGCGCTATCTTGGAAGAGGCGTTTTTATCTCTAATGACGCGATATCGAAAAACAACTGTGCCTACCGCTCATGACTTTGTCGCTCTGCGCAGCTTCTTCTCGGACTGTCTCTTGTTGGCATTCATCAATTTGATGTCTGCATCGATGTCCTCCATCTCCCAAATGTTGACGGAGAGTATGCTAGGCGACCACCATACAGATGCGGTTGCACATATTGCGTATATCGCACATACCGTGCAAGCCGTTGTGGAGGCTTCCGTCGACACGTAGTCGCATCGCCCGTCGTGTTTGGCACCCATACGAAGGTGCCTTGCTGATCCAGTGCCTACGGTCACACAATAGATTCGGGATATGGCGTGAGCTATGTAAACTATCTCATGACTGCATTTAGTGGAGATTCAGCTTTGCGAAAGGAGGCCTTCCTGAAGCCGCTCTTGACACAATCCTCTACTGTAAGCAATGCCCTGAGAAACAAAGCACACGTCTCCTATTATTGCAGCGCTTCAAAATAGAGGGACGCTTCGCCGGCACTCAATTTATACTCCACGAAGTGAACGTCTAGAGACTTGCCTTATCAAAAGAATATCGGCAGCATGTTCGCGATACCATGCTGTGCGGTTGTACTTCGGCATACTCTTGCATCTTTCTGTAAAATGTCTCTGTGCGTGGACACAGTAGACGGTGAGAATCCATGCCTAGGTCGTCCTAAAGATAGCCTTTCGCTTAGCAAGGCATTTTCGAAGAGCCCGGGCTGGGGGACAGGATCAGTAAGAAACGCCAAAGTTCCTCCGAGCATGGTTGCAAGGATTCGCATCCATTCAAAATTCCAATTTGGGGGCCGTAATGTTCTGCTGATGGCGACAACAATTTTACGTCGGTAAGTGTCGCGCAAAGAGATAGCAGATCAATGCCTGGTCTGGAGTTCAGCATGGCCCAGTTGTGAAGGGTTAAGATTTTGATCCTTAAGTATCAGGTATCGGGAGAGGAGTTGCGACGATATACAATTTGTTTGCTTGCCGGCATTTGTATGCGTCAAATCCTGTCGATGTGCGATGAGCAGGGGACATCTTGAATAAACCGGTTCAGGCGTGAAGCCACTGCAGCACTAACACTGTGGAGATATCAAGCGTTCGCATTGAAGGATCCTCTCAAAATGACAAATGCTGGAAGCAGTCTTGAGGAGAGAGAAGATGAGAAAAGTGATCCGGTCATTCTTAATTCATAGCCTGTATTGTCTTTCACCTATGTAGGATGTTGCATCCTCAACCATCTCTTTCATCTCTACGATGATCATACTGGAGCTTATACCTAGTATTCGTATGGTCTGGGCAGTGTCGGGATTCGAAAATGAAGTTTGAACGTGTATTCCCGGGGCTGCTGTTGGAACCAGGATTCAGGTCTTGAAAACAGCACAGATTGCAAACATAGCAGGGAAGGATGAACGGAACAATGTAACAGAATATTCTGCATGGCGGGCTTATATTACAAATAAAGGACTATTCGTGCTCACCGGTACACGATTTAGGAATCCTCAACGGGCACACCGTGGGGCGGGTTAGCCCGCTCATGTTGGCGGTGCCCAGACTCATATCAGACCCTCTTCGAGATGGCGATGGGGCTGGATTCGGGTTCGATGCATGTTTTTGTGAACTTTGCATAGCTGGACCCAGCTCTTCAGCTGAAGTGGCTTGGAGACTGGGCGTTTGGGGAAAGGATGAGAGTCTAGCTGGCGTAAGGCTATCGACGAAAAGGGTAAGAAGCTTCCATGTGGCGCTTGAAATCGCTCGCTTGAGACACAGAGCACCAATGACAAATTGCGCTAATGCAGATCGTGCATCCCAGCTGGATGCCTCAGCCCGCCAGCCCAGGTCAGCTTCAACACGGACGCCATGTTGGCAATGCAATGCAAGATCGTGGTCTCCGACGGCTTGCCAAGGGGGCGTATATATGTGAAGGCCCCCAGAGGAGCACGCGATCGGCTTTCGCTGGTTCAATGATTGCTTCCCTATTTTCAAGCCACTGAGATTTCATCCTAGTTATCTCAGTCACTTCCAGAATCATTCCGTCTTCTTCTTAATCTCGGCTAGGGACACACAAGTCCTGGGTTCGAGCGATGGCCGACGAGATCAAGCCGGCGCCACAAACCACGGTCGATGCTCCCAAGGTCACCGGTAGCAACACAGAAAGCCAACAAGACTCACTTCAACCTCCGAATTCACCAAAGTCTGATGTCGAGACCGCCACCGACTTGAAGGACCACGAGAAGCATCTCTCTACCGCCCCAACCCTGACGACAGCAAGAGAGGTGGATGCCGAATCAAACAGCTCCAATGAGAAGGCACCTCAACTACCACCGAGACAATCGACCATTTCTTACCAACAGTCACCTGAGATCAACCAAGTTCCATACTCTCCGCTGTACGCCCCCAATGACTTCCGGAACACTGGCACCTGGACCGACTCGGCATATCCAAAGAAGCAACAATACGATGTCGAGGCTCGGGAGATGGACCCCGATGACGGTATCGATTGGAAGCCAGGTATGCGCCACCAGTTTCCATGGATAGGCTTCGCTGGGCTCCTCACGATTGTATTCGCAACAGCCATGGCTGTAGCCATTCTCGGATTATCGGACGAGAAACGAATCGATGACTGGCCATTCAAACGCTACCCCGTCCAGCCCAACGTGTTGCTCAATATTGCCAATCAGGTTCAAAATCTGGGCCTCATCACTCTCATCGCACAAGGCCTTGCCATTGCTTGGTGGCGAAAGGCGCTCCGGGGAAGTTCCCTGCGAACGTTGCACCGCAATCATGCCTACTCGTACAGCTTCTACTCCATCGTCACTTCGGGAAGGCACTTCAACATGATAGCTCTGGCGGCGCTTATGACCAAGTTTGCTGTCGTTGACAGTACCCTTTTCCAAAAGGCAACAAAGACAATCATCACACAAGAGAAGAACTACATGAACAAGACTGTAACGGCTTGGATCGAGACCGATTGGCAGGCGAACACTGGTGGTATTCCTGGCGATGAGGGCAACATCAAGACTGTTGATGCAGCATGGGCGAGCGTTATCGATGCATACAATAGCAAAATCGCCAACGGCAAGGTCCACGATCTCCTCGATGAGAAGTCTTCGTTCTTCGATTGTCCGTTTCGCCAGGAGTGCTCTGGCAGTGTCAGAGCAATTGGTCTCGCCTTCAGCTGCCAGACGGATACCGAGAAAGTCGACTATGGTCTCCAGCGTCAAACCCAGCAGGGTGGTAACTCGACCTCGTATCCTCTGTGGGACGTCAAGTTCGAAACCGACTGGGCCACGGCCGACAAGCCCTTCGCCAACGTCAGACTCAATATGTTATATGTGGATAGCCAGGCTGGTGCCACAGACGGCTCGTGTCCAGGCAACCTTACAAGGCGTACATGTTTGATCAGACCCGCTGTAGTCGAATATCCTGTCACCGTCATGAAGCCCAGTGAAGAGGAATTGAAAGGCAAGGTAAGTTGCGGGCGTATGAACTGATTCTATGAGACATTACTAATGGTTTGTAGAATATTGTTACACACGTCAAGTTCAACAATGACAACGTGACTTGGGCACTCGCCGCACCTCTGCAAAGCGAGCAAATTGACGACATCAAGGTCATCGAGTACGCCGATCTGCCCGAAAAGTATGGAAACATTTCCACAGTCGGTGCTCTCACCTACGTCTTCAACAACCTATACAGCTCGTCTGCGAACCTGACCTATACCACCGCATGGGACATTGCCTCCCGTGGCTCCCAAGCGCAAACCCTCTTCTATGCCGAGAACGACCGCGACGAGCACTCCAAATGCTACTACGACATCAAGAAAGCCGACCGCGACGACCCCGCCATCGAGCTTCTCCGCAAGATGAACACTCTGAGTTTCACCGCAGCGCTCTACGTGAAAGGCGCACCCACAATGAACCGCAAAGACCGCATAGCGGCCAACATGGCACACCAAACCTTCGAGGCTAGCATCACGGGTATCGTCGAACAATACAAGACCAACTTCGGCTACGTGGGCGGCGCGCTCGCTGCGACGCTCATAACGGTCCTCTTTGTCTTGCCTGTCTACTGGGGCTTCTGGGAACTCGGTCGCAAGGTCACGCTTGGCCCGTTGGAGATTTCGCACGCGTTCAATGCGCCCATCATCGCACCGGATAAGACGAAGAACCACCATGGTGACTTTGAAGAGGTGTTGAATGAAGTGGGCAAGAGGAGGGTGCAGTATGGTCAGATTGTTGGTGCGCCTGCAGGAACGATGGGACTGGCAGAACCACACAAGGTTGCGACACCTGATGAGCGACATGGAGGGAAGGTCATGCATAGTAAGAGTAACAGGCGAATTGCGATGGGTGCGGCGATTGGTGGTATCTTGGCTGCGACGGTGGGTGGGAACGCAAAGTCCTGAGTGTTGTCCCTCGCTTGATACCTTTGTTCTGTAAATATTTTAGCGTGTATTGGTCATTTTTGGCCTGTGTACAAGATTCCGCAAGGACTTTATCAGAGTGTAATCAGATATCGAAAGTTCATACTTTGTCATCATCTACGACAATACTTATAATTGGATTCATCGTGGTCCACTTCCAAGTCGTGTCATGAGCCCAACCCAAACGTTGCAGCTGCCATGGCCTAATACATTGGACAAGTAGGTCGCGAAATCACACACAGATACTGCCACAGGCACAGCGAGTGACGGAAAATTTTCAGTGTGAGACTGGCCAGGTATGCTCGTACTGGTGAAGATAATAGTGCCCTGCGTACCATTGAGGTAGCCAACGCAGCAGCAAGTGCGCAGTATCCTTGTCGCCAGCTATTCTTCAGCACTACCGGTCTGCAGTATGCAACCATGAAACAAGCGTATGCTAACCCGGCAGCCAGTCTCATATAATCGTCACTCTCTTTCCCACTTGACATGGAAGAAAATATGAATGCTATACCGAGCATGCCCAACGTCGCTCTGCTTTCTCGCCGTTTAAGGTCTTCCTCAAGACTATCTTGGAGGCGTCCACCAAATAACTTCAACTTCAGAGTTGTCTTCGCTTGCTCCTGAATGCCATTTGATACTTTCAGAAGGTACATGAAGGTTAGATCCGAGAAACATGGACCGATGGACCAAGAAGAATCTGACGACTGAAATGCCGCCTGCGAGAAATAGACATCCTTCATGGCTATGCCGGCATATTGTGCTGTGAAAGCATGTGCCGAACGCGATGTTGTTACTGAGGGGAAAAGCGTCGATAGCGATGTGGTCTGATGATTGTTTGCACGAGCGTGGAAGGATCAATTTCGGTAACAGGGCAAAATGGATACGGCCACAATTAGATGTTAAACTTTAAATAGTGCAGTTTGTTTTCTTACTCAGCACTCGTGAATCCATGCAAAAGCCCTCAGGTGTATCCATTCCCTGGAAGGGCGGGGTATCATGCTCGAATTATATAATCATGTCTCTGTCCTCGTTCTCATCCACAGCCACCTCTTCTTCCTGTTCCTCATCCAGGTCTTCGATGGGGAATGTGAGTATGGCAGCAACGTTGCCCAAGGCTTCCAAACGCTTGCCGCTCTCGTGAAGTGAGCTGAGAACGCGCACTTCACCGCCCTCGACCTCCCGCACACGATCGACAAGCTTGACCCATCTTCTTCGTTCTGCGACGTTTTGTGCCCGGAACAGCGCGTTGTTGATCATCAGAATGCCGCCACCGCGGCCCACGGCGCCCTTGTCCACAGCGCGCTCCACTTCTCGCGGCCCATACCATGCTCGTCCGTCGTCTTGCCGCATAAGTGTAAGAAATTTATCCATGAGTGCTGTTTCGCGTGCGTATTTGGTGTCGGATAGCTTCGACGTTATCGCTGGTGACGAGAGGACGTCGCTGAGCGCGTGGACGTGGGGCGAAGATGCGTGTGCGATGATGACGGAGGGAATGAGTGCCAGAAGCGGCTTGTTGGTCGTGCGTGTGGCTTCGGCTTTCATGTACTGGTGGAAGGCTTGAGCGACGAATCCAGGGCTTGCGAGCAGTAGCGGTAGCGTCTTGCCTTGGTGTGATGCCGACGTTCCCGCGAGATCGATCTGGCGCATGAGTGTAGCCAGAGTGGTAGAGAAGAACCTGTCCATGCCCTTACTGTGTCCATCCACCCCGCCTTTGCGCTTGCGCGGTACGGCCACTTCGACATGCTGGCGCAGAATCGTCTGATGCTCTGTGATCATGCATATGTTGGCTGTTCCCTCGCCCATGACCACCGCCCACAGCTCGGCTCTTCGTTCCGTGTCGCATGCTTCCTTGAGCTGTTCCAGTGCCACGCTGTCCCATCCGTCTGCCTTTTCGAGCGTGAATTTGCGATTCAGCTCCAGATCGAGCGTGTGATGCTGGCCCATCTTGACATGCTCGTTCTCTGAAGCCACTTTGCCTGCTACGTGCAATTGGCCAGAGCCAACATCAAAGTCGGTGGCTGTGACGACTATCGTCAAGTCGAGTGCTATGCGCTGCGAGGAGGTGGAGCCGGCATCGGACGTCTTCGAAACTCGTCGCACTGCCTTTGCGCGTATGTGATCGTGCTCTTGTATGAGGTTGTATGCGTGCCACTAGAGCCATCAGTAAATGGAGCGTAATACATCACGACATGGTCTGACCATGTCTTCTGGCTCTTCTGGCAGCAGCGTTGCAAAACCCGCCCCAGTCTTCTGCTCTATTTGCGATTTGAGCAGCCGCATCGTGGAGGCCGACAAGTACTTTCCGAGGGATGGAAAATGAGTGAAGGAAAGCGAAGAACTTGTGGAGGTGTCTAACGTTAAGCAGCGAGGGATGAAATATTTGGGTTGGACTGTTAGCTACCACAGTAATGACGCATCTATGGAGGGACACGGCAAAACCCTGGGCGGACATAGATCCTTATCCCCGATCAGGGTCTCCTTCGTGCATAAACATTCAACCCAGCACATTGCAACCTGCCTGGATCCGCTCGATACATTATCGCTGGACATTTGTTGTCCGACCCGTCCTCGCCTGTATTCACGATGGCTTATCACCATCAGCAGATCCACGTCATCCTCGGGTGTAGCTAGCCTAAGGCTGCGCCCCAGTCTCCAAGAGTACAGCTATGTCGCAGCTATTAGGCAGCCAAAGCATATTTTATGAGTGCACATCACCCGTTACCATGAGTTGACACCTTCTTTTCACTTCGCAATATGTTCTCCCTTCTGACCCGCCTGACATCGACGCCTCCAAAAAAGGAGCTCGGCTCACAACCGTCGCAAAGATTGCCTCCCACGATCCATAGTGAACAACTCCAAAGCATTTTTTTCACCTTGGCCGCCGAAATCAGAAACGAAGTATATCGATATGTCTTTGACTCCGACTTCCGAGAGCAGTTGAGTGTCGAATCTCACCCTTTGTCACTGCTCCTTGTTTGCCGCAAGATCTACATGGAAGCCTCCGTCCTGGCTTTTGCAACTCATACTTTTCCCATACCTTACGAGTGCGACCTGTCCACATATGTTGACATGAAGGGGACTATATCACACCTGTCACAACAGCACGTCTTGGCCATCACATCACTCTCGCACGATTTACGAAGGACATACGCCATTCAGCAAGCTGGTTACAGGACAGCAAATATACTTGCAAACTCCATTCTGTTGTTTCCCAATCTGCGTCGCTTCGAGATTCGCATTCTCCGAGGCACGAGGTCCAGCAGCTGGAGTCATCACAGTTGGTCACACGACTCACACGTCGAGAATGATTTACATGCGTGCGCCGTACATAAATATGCGCCGCCTTGGTTTGCCTATACGATCTTGCGGTCTATATCTGCAGGGTGGGTGCATTCCTGGCAGGAGGGCCAACACTGGAACATTGAGTGGCCGCAGCTTAAGGACTGGAGCTATTTTGATGTCCACGAGAAATGTAACACAGCAGGCGACATGTTCCTTGTCCCATCCATGCAGCTCGAAGCGATCGGACATGTACGCGGCGTTCACTTATGTTCCCGTGAATGCGGGCAAGTGAATTGGCTGTCCGCAGACCTTGTACGGGAGACCGGACGCCGAGTGGCAGTTGACGCAATCTATTACGGACTCGAAGACAGACCAACACCGGACTTGAGTATGGACTTCTTGCTCAAGATGCGACTTGGCCACAAAGCCGTCATCTTGAAAGAAGGCACAGCGCCCGTAACGCCAGAGGCGCAAAGCCATGATCGAAGCGCGCCTGCGTCTGGCTTCACATATGAGCCAGGTGCCATGTATTGGGACAATTTGGGCGTTAGAAATGGCGATTGGAAGGCCAAATGCAGAGTCGCGTGGAACAGCATCACTGGGGTGTACGCCAAAGAAGAGGTATCGGGTTCGATGGCTCTAAACGAGGGCGATTGGGCAAGAATGACAGACAGGAAGGGTGCGACTGATATTTTTACCACGGAACTCGGACTGGCACGATCATCGCCGGATTCAAAGTGAGTATGGAGTGCTACGACAATGATGATTCGTCATTGAGATACATTGCTGGCACGGTGCCAACGTGTGGAATGGCTGTTATCACGACGCCCGCCTTTAGGTCAATTGACGCAGCCCCGAGGATTATGACCGGCCAATTTTCGAGCACCACCTTCCTAAAAGCGAGGTCGCCGCGTACCTTGATGTAACTATCGACTCGGTGAATACCTGGTGTCGTGAACCCGCTCAAAGGAGGTCAAGCATTTGCCCATGGATCCCTCATGGGACGGCCTAGACGGCAGTGCTCGAAGCCATGTTGACGCGGGATCGGCCGCAGGACGCTGTTGGCGTCTCGGATGTCAGGCGGTACACAGTAGTCTACCGTGAGGCATAGAAAGCAATCAAGCTAACGTTAATGGAAAACTCACGCCTGTTAGAGGATCTTTCGAGCGGTGCATGACGACCCACATCATCTCGGTAGTGAGACCGATTTAGAGCCTGTTAGCCTCGGAAGCAAACAGCATCAACACGTTCCTTGCAAGCAAGAAACGCCGACCCACCCTATCTATGTACCGTTGGCCTAGACCCCACGGTCGACTGTACAGCTCGTCGAAGCGTTAGCCTCTACTGGGAAGGGCGCCGTCCATCGAGCATTTGGAAAGTAGACGCCGTTTACATGATTTCAACATCAGCAATGTGCGAAAGATCATGTGTAGCCTCGAAGTGCGCCCTTGGAGAGGTTGTGAACAGGATCGGCATCACAAATTGAAGCCCAGACAAGATCGACGATACCGCCCAGGGTTTGATCCTTCTCATATACATAAATAATATACAGCACAAATACCTTGGAATCACCTTCCTGTCCTACATTTTGCTACCCACCTGAGATGCCTGCTTAGCATCCTCGGACGCATGGATCCGAGCGAATACGTTGCGACATCGACCGTGATGAGCAACACGAAGCACCTCATTTGCTTACCTGCCTTTTAGATTTTTCACACGTATTGTAGTCAATATGTACGCCCATATTTACCTTGGCAGACCTGGTGCCAGGAATACGCCCTGATTTCTCCCCATTACCGAATCGGCCTCGAAGCGAATGCATGTCTCGTAAGTCACGACAAGCATCGATGCGGACCTCTGTACAACAATTCTCGTGTATCTCAGCGACTGCTTCTGCATGCACATCTACATCTTGGGTATCCTGTCTCTTGGTGTTCGCGCAGTGCCGCAATTTCGACATACTTTCCGATTCGTCGAGCCGCACCAACTGCCGATTTCCACGCGCAAAGTCTCCGGTTAAACCTCCACCTCCGACATTGACGTTACCGATCCACGCTGCCAGCATTCGTAGACAGGGACCATGCAGCCATGCACCCCGCTGCCAAGATCGGCCATTAAATGAACGCTAATTTAGCTGCGGCGTGGGCGGAAGAGAGGGTAAGTGCCGTGACCTATCATCGACAACACAATTATGGCAGTCATCCTAGACAATCTGGGGAAAGTAGAAACCCACTACAACTTTTCTTTCTAAATCGCGTGCGTGATGCGACTACAAGGGCACCTGCCGGAGATCCAGATCAGTACCCGCGTCAGCGGCGAAGAGCCCGATGTCTGGTGCGATGAGCCAGAAGTATAATAAGATGGAAAGGAAGACCGTGCCGAGTCTTGGTGTACGCCTTGATTCTCGACTTCTCTCATCTCATCATCATGGTTCAAATCTCGCAGGCTCTGGCTACGGTTCTCCTGGCCACCGGTGTTGTCGCACATCCAGGTGGAAACGTCAACAGGGAGGTCCTGAGGAGACAAGCCCATCTTGACCATCCTTACCGCCGAAGCGTCCAAGAATGCAAGCGTGACCTTGTTGAAAGCGGTTGGGTTCGGGAACAACATCTCAGGCGGGAGAACAGGCTTCACGAACTCCGTGTGGCTGCCGGCTTTGCGAAAGAACATGAAATCGTCCGCCGTGATCCTGCTGAAGCCGAGGAGACCTATGGTGAAGCAGCCGCATGCACTCTCGATCCAGAAGCCACCGAAGGACCATACTGTAAGACATATACTTCTTCTCTTCTTCATGAGTGGCACTGACTTGTCCCAGGGGTCACCGGTGAGCTCATCCGACAGGACCTTCTTACTGGCGAGAAGGGCGCCATCACCCATCTTGACATCAACGTCATCGACACATCTGGATGCAAGCCTGTAACAGATGCCTACGTCGAGCTCTGGGGTTGCAACTCCACTGGTGTCTACACTGGTGTACAAGCTCGCGGTAATGGTGACGGCTCTGCTACCGCCGTTGCCACAAATGCCCTCCGAGGTCTGCAGCCCACCGGCGCGAACGGAACAGCCACATTCATCAGCGTGATCCCCGGTCACTACGTTGGCCGCGCCAACCATCTCCACAGTAAGTCTTCACAATGATATAGTACACATCAAGCATGTCTCCTAACTGTTCCGCAGCCATCATCCACCACGGCGCCAAGCTCCTCCCCAACAACACCATCTCAGGTGGTACCATCTCCCACGTCGGCCAATTCTACATCGAGCAGAACTTCCTCGGCCAAGTCGAAAAGACGGCCCCCTACAACACCAACAAGCAAGCCCAGACCCTCAACGCCCAGGACATGCTTTTCAACATGGGCAAGCAGGGCGGTGACGACCCCGTCATGAAGATCAGCCTCATTGGCAAGACGATCGAAGACGGTCTCTATGCTACCATCGATGTTGGCGTTAACCCCAAGGCCAAGCAGAACCCGCAGCCCGTGAACATGTGGACGGCACAGGGTGGCAAGCCGGTGCCTGGAAGCCCGTGGACGGGATACCCGGATACGTGCAAGTACTGTGGATTTGGTGGTGGTAGGCCGCCGACGAAGAGGGAGGCGGAGGCGGAGGTTGAGGAGGTTTTGGATATGGAGTAGGGAAGTAGAGATGATTAAGTGGATTGTACATGGACATATGGGAAGGGATGTGATGGATTGATTTTGTACATATCGCATATGAAAACGACATTGATATTCTGATTATCGAATTTTGCCCTATGCACGAATGGTGTTGCAACTTCGCACCATCCCAGAGTGCGCAAGAGTCTCAAATCTACGGATCTGCTCGAAGATTTACGCCGGCGAAAGATTTGGCGCCCACCGCTGACGAGAAACCCACAATATGTCGCTGCGCTGGTAGATTCAGACGAAAGAGAGGCTGCAGACTACGAGAGTTGATGAAAGATGAAGAAGCAACGCTCAAACGCCGACAACTGCTGACAAAGTGACAAGAGTTGATGCTGGCATGGAAATTCGAACCTAAAGCGTGTAGGAAGGGATTCTACGATTGTCCGGCCGAAGCCCGCAACATGATCTATGATCTGGCAATCTTCGGCATCAAGAGGTCAGCCCATTCGGAGCATGAGCTGCGTGCGTTGGACGATAAAAAATACAGAGTTCCTACAGGAGTGCGCCGATCTCGAATACGTTGTGGACGGCAACTGCTTCCATCTGAGCCTTGTTTCGGACTTTCGATGTGCTCACCGGGGCCATGATGAGAAACCTATGAGTGTTGTCGAGCAATTCTACGCCGATGCACTAGCAACGCTGCTGATACATTCTTCATGAACAATGAGACCCGCAATGAAGCTTGTGGTATCTTCTCGGCCAGATTTCCGCACCCCCGTCCGTACTCTGAGCAAGATGGGCAGCTTCGAAGTTGCTCGACGCTAGCTTTCTAGAATTGGTGCGGCTGGTCGTGCAAATATACCATACCTACTACTGAAACTTGTAGACTGGAACTTCGGCTACGAGGGATACAACGCTTCCTTGGAACTACCTGAGTTGTTGCAACCTTGCATGAGCCTGCGAACACTGGATCTAGAGATCGCCGCGAACTCAATCTTCTTGGGAGGGCGCGATATCCTGGCAGAGATTTCCTCTTCCGATCAGACTTTGGTAAGTCTCAGCTTGGAATCTTTGATCAAGACAATACAATCGCTTTCAAAGCTCCGCACGCTAGACTTGCAAATCGTACCCACTTTCCGCGAAGAAATTCAAACTATTCAGAGACGAGCCAGAAAATATGCTCCAGTTATTCTTCAGCGGCATGCAAGAGTTTGCTCTGTATCTGGCGATCTACGAGCGCCTCAATGCAAACCATACGCGTCTTCATCAGGAAGAACCTCAGAAATTCAGCGACGTCAAAGTTTAGCTAGACGTTCCCCTATTTGTTGAAAATGACGGTGCCTTTATTCAGGACTTCAAAGACTGGGTAATCTGGAAGGACGATTTGGTCAAAGGTCTGCTGAAGGGCGACCACACTGGGCAAGAGTGGAATAGGGCGAAGGACGCCCAAAGGAGGAGGTGGTAAGCGTATGCTTTTGGAAAAATTGGAAGTCTCATAGCTATTCTTGGGCCAGGCATGTTCTTCTCCATGTTGGCTTAAGATTGTGCGGAATACAGAAGAGATGATTCAGACGAGAAAGCGTGGGTGGTGGTGCAGTAGCGCAGTAGTGGCGTCCTAATGTCCCGAAATAGGGAAAGCGTGCTGCGGCTCGGATCTTTGCAGGTGGCCTTGCATCATCGTCAATGTCAGCACACAGCGTGCATCCTGTACCTAGATCCAGCATTGCAGTGATCCTGCAATCAAATTTCCTCTTCATGCTCATCGGTATCAATGCGTACTTGTAGTTTTCTTGACATAATTGCTCGAAGAAGTACAGACAAATCCTGCTGCCTGGCTCGAGTAGCGGTGGGGTGACCACCTTTATTGATCCAGCGTTTGATCGCATTACAAAGCTCAGATTTGATGCCTCAGCTCCGACTTCCAATATGACACAAACCGGGAAATGCGACACTTGTCGACAGCGCAAGGTCAAGGTGCGTGAACACTTGCTCATCTGTAAGAACCTTGGAGGAGACAAAAATGCGCCAAACACGGGCAGTATGCGCGTCATTGTAGCATCTAGAAGTAAGCAAGAGCAATGTATACTAACATATATTCAATCAGTGTGATGAGGAAAAGCCAAAATGTGGTGCTTGCCGCAAGAAGGACCGCCCTTGCTCATACTCTTACGGAAAAGCCTCCGCTTTCATAGTTCAAGATCCGAACCAGTTGACGAAGCATGGGAAGTCAAGAGTCTCACCTGTTGTGTACAATTTGGAATCTTCGTCCGAAGCAACCCATTCGCCGGCGTCCACTCCATCTGATCTCCACATCACGACCGCCCGAGAAGCAGGAAATGGTCAAGGGTTCTTCCAGACGCTCGCTCCGCTTTCGAAACGAAAGGTCGCAGCTTCTAGAAGATCAGAGGCCCAGAGAAGAAGAAAACTTGAACTTTATCTGCATCATCTACAATTAGAAAGGACCCTCACAGCTATCAAACCTTCATGTCCCGAGACAACACTCATAGCTCGCTATATCGACATGGTCGGCTCAGTGTCGATTGACCACCAGCCACTTTCCATCTTGGGAACTTGGATTGAATCAATACCATCGCGGATCGGATCTAATCGGATGATGGATCTCGCGGTGGATTTCTTTGTCCATAGCTATGCTGTCTACTGCAACGACACTTATTCGCAAAGGAAACTGGCCAGTGCCAGCAAAGAAAAGGCACTGAAAGAGCTTCAGCTATTTGTACACGACAGAGGGAACCGTCCTACCTACGATGTGGTCTTGGCTACAAAAATGCACTATGCTTCAGAAGTAAGGCATACTTCAGCTTGACAGGCAATTTTGAATAATGCTGATCGTTTTAGGCGTTGCTGGGCATTGACACTATGTATCACGCAATCCATGCGTATGGGCTCGCTGAACTACTCAAATCGGGGTTCGTTTCTGATGTTGACGACGAGCACTTTTGGAACCTGATTGACAACACATATATCGATGATGTAAGTCGAAGATTTGCGAATGAATAGAGTCATGACTTATACATTACCAAGGTCAATGAAGCCATGCTTGCTGGACGCAACTCGACCTACGACAACGAGTTCTATCTGTCTTCAACGTTACCCCCGCCGTTCGAGTCTGATACGATAGTGCTATCAGCATCACAACGGGCTTCCATGGCAATGATGCACGTTTACATACAATTTCCACGGCTCAACAACCTCATACGGCATGCAGTCACGCATCAAGAAGACACGACTACCCTGGCAGCTGCCGTCACACTGACTGAGTCGCTGTGGCAGCTGAATGTACCCAAGCATGTTGCCCCTCTACTTAGCGAAGTAGTCTCGATCTCTCCCCGTCCTGTTGAAGGCTTGACTGACATTATGGCTGATTCATTGCATTTCGCGTCTGTTCAAGCCATGGTCTCATGTACCCGCTACTGGATGCTGATGATCGTCCTTGGTGGTTTCGTGGATACATTGCACCGTCACTTCCCATCGCAAACGTCCCTATCACTTCTTCCAAACCGAGATCTCATGCAGGAGATTGAGATGGATGCGGCAAACCAATTGGCGAAATCGATGCCGTGGGCGGACTCTTTGTCTCAAAAGCTACCGCTCGTGCCACTGCGCCTACATACGCCTCTACAAGTGTCCATTGGCGCGTGGTATCGATCCATTCGGCGTCTAGGAAGCAAACAACCATCCAATACAGATCTTGATCCGGTCTCAAGCATGGAGATGGACCAGGAGATGGCGCACGCACGACTTATGATAGATTGGATCATTGAAGAATGCAACCAGATTCATCGCCGATGGGACGTTAGCATGGTCGACGAAACTCCGTTGTTCGAAGCTTTAGATGCAATGGCAGGCGAGAAAATCCCGTCCTGGTTACCTGTCCGTGTTAGCTTCGAGGCTGAAGACGGCGAGTTGGTCATGAGCCTTGCATACCAGAATGCAGATGGTACATATGACGACAGCTACGACCTCACGGACAATCCACCCAAAAGCATAATCGACAGTCATACGAATGAATGGCGAAAGTCAGCAGGGCTACCACACTTTGACATATCCCCGAAAGATCCCGACGGCGCCAGGAAGAAAGTCAATCAATACCCAAAATTGGAGCCACGGGAACTCGCGAATCTAGTGCACCGCACGGGCAGAAATCTGTGTTCGACCTCTGGTTGGTGGCCAAAATTTGGAGAGGAAGGATCTGCAACTCTGATGGACAGTACGCACAAGATTTCTGCCTTCTCAAACATGCCGAGGCCTGAGCAATCAGACGTTGAGGAGATCTCAGAGGGATATGTCGATCCTCATCCATGTTTTACCTCGAGCTTCTTGCCACAGATGCCGAACTCATTGTCGTCGTCAGTGAGGACCACGCCAAGGAATCCGTGTCTATCACCCGCTTGGTCCAGTCCGATGTCAAGAACGCCTGCGAACTCGGATGATACTATACGGGATGATCGTTGCACGCCAATCTCAGAGGTTACAGATCTGACTGAACCTTCAACGAGCACTCCAGATAATCCAGATAGAGGCAAGGGCGTCAGGCAAGATTTCTGGTGACGCCTGGGGTTCAAATCGACAGTTATGAGGCGTTGAATTTACTTTCTCTTCAACGAGCTTTCTGCTCAGCCAACATTTGGATTAGTCTTCTGCCAGTACAGTCGCAAATGCATACCCAATATATTTTCATTGTGATGGACTCGTTCCGTAACTAGGATTATGTGGTTGTGCGTCCGTCATGTTGAGCTTATATCAAGATGCCGAGGACAACGGACATCCGGCGGTTACCAGAGCGACATCTGTGGTCCATGACAACGGAAAGAGAGATGTTTAGCCTTTTACAATTAGCTGCTTGGTGTGCTGGTTACTTGGGCACCGGCGTGCTCGATCGCTTTAGTCTATGCACTGTGAAGCAGCTAGAGTGTACGGTCCCGCCGAATCCGACAAGAAGTAGCCAATTGAGATTGTACCTCCAGAACTAAAGATGTGCCCTCCGTGCAATCAGTCCCACTCGCCTTTTGCCTGTAGCTTTCTTATCTTGACTAGGAATATTGGTCCTGTTGTATAGATCTTATGACCGATGTTGGATAACGTGGTTTTGTTTGTTTGTGATGTTATCCAAGGTACCTTCCTCGCATAAATATGTCTGCGCTAATCTCACAGCTCCTGCAGCGATAGAAATATTCCGGTCGTTCATCAGTATTCAAGATTCCTACGATGCATCTCAAGACTTACATTCTCACTGTGCTTGCGGGGTCCTTCGTTACAGCAAGGCGCATCTGCGGCACTCCGAATGCCGAAGTCCAGGACGTGGAGGCCGTTCAACACTCGCAGCGCTTTGGCCAAGATGCTGAATCTCATGACAATACCTTGACTAACACTACCAGTATTGAGATTAATGTGTAAGTCTCATGTCAATGCATGCATATTGTCTGATCGGCAAGCCAACACTCAGAGCAGCTACTTCCACGTCGTCACAAGAAGTAACCGAAGCCAAGACGGCTACATCACCGACGTTCAGATCAGCCGTCAACTGGACGTCCTCAACAGCGCCTACAGTCCCCACAGCATCATTTTCAAATGGGCTGGAGCCGATCGTGTCATAAAGCCAGAATGGGCCGACAATTGTAAAGAGTTGGATATGAAGCAAACCTTACAGAGGGGAAACTATGCTGATATGAATGTTTACTTCTTTCCGCACATCCGCTGCATCAACCGCGTCCGCTTCCTCTCTGATGACCTCTTGGGATATGTCACGGCCATTCCGAGTGCAAAGAAGAACGACCGCATGACTAAGGCAACTGATGCAGTCCATATTCGAGCAGACACACTGCCCGGTGGAACTGGAGTGCCATTCAATATGGGCATGACGATGGTTCATGAGGTGGGACACTGGCTTGGTTGTGAGTACTGAGAGTCTCGAGGTGAAGACATTGGCTAATGAGCATTTGCAGTGCAGCATACCTTCCAAGGCGGCTGCGATGGTGTTGGCGACGGCGTCTCCGATACACCACCAGAAGATGACAGAGTTGCTCAGGTAGAGTCAGGTACATGCCAGCGCACGAGGGATTCATGCCCTGGTGGAGGGTTTGACCCGGTAGATAATTATATGGACTACTCTGCCGAGTGAGTTGGTGGTTTCCGCTTTCAGGTGTAGATACTGATCAAGTCTCCAGCGCTTGTATGACCAAGTTCACATTCGGTCAAGAAGTTCGTATGCTCAATAGATGGGCCAATTATCGCGCGAAGTACAAGACAAACTGATCTTTCATTGTATACATACGGGATGGGTCTCATGTTACTGGTAACAAACTGGGCAACTTAGGGGTGTGGAGCAGAGATGAAGCAGCGGGGAGTGCGGAGTCGAGAGGACGGAAAGGATCCCAGGCACAAAGAGTAGCAGAGACTTATGATGTTGTCGCATCGCCTAGATATGGCTGATAATTGACTCATCTCCGTGAAATTCATGTTAAACAGCGAAACATGAATCGTAGATTCTATCGACATCAAGTTGTGTCTGCGAGCACTTTCATCGGCTTACAGATTTTGGCAGCCTAGATTCGGGATAAGCAAGAGCTGCCACGCTATCTAGGTAAATCCAAGCTCCCAGGTCTCGTTCGCATCGAAGAAGACTTCTTCTTCTCCTCCTCCTCCTCCTCCTCCTCCTCCTCCTCCTCCTCCTCCTCCTCCTCCTTCTTCTTCTTCTTCTTCTTCTTCCTCTTCTTCTTCTTCTTCGAACAATTGCGAGCTCACGTTTAATTTTGTTGCTTCATAAGCAATTAACGACTGCCATCCATCTTGCCACTCTTCGCTCTCTGACCTTGCAGCCGCAACATCTGAAGCTGACCTACCATTAACGTCTCGGATATGAGAGTCCGACCTCACGCTACATCGCAATAAGACTTGTAGAGTTTCGACAGATGCGTACGCTGCAGCATGATGAAGAACAGTTCTGCCATCGGAGTCCACACCACTGTATTCACCGCCAAGTTCAATCATCATGGCCAAACTATCCAGAGATTCTGCGCGTATCGCTTCAGTAATGGCTTTCAGGTGGCATCTTCGAGGTGTGGCTGCTAGCAGATATTCCACTGCCAACGGCCGATTACGCAAAGCGGCAAACGCCAGTGGACTATCGAACGTTTTGGTGGGAAGAGCAGTGTTAGCGTTGTGCTCGAGAAGACCAGGAATATGACAGGCAAGCTCCGGAGCGCGACAAGCGATATGTAATGGCGCATCGCGGTATACTGTGCTTTGCAGATTAGGGTCTGCGCCGGCTTCGAGTAAGCATAGTGATATGTCGGCCCGCTCGGTCAACATCGAGTTATGAAGTGGGCCCCATCCACCCTTTTCGACAATATCTGGATTCGCGCCATATTTGAGTAATATTTGCACGGATTCAAGATCGCTGCGTGAAGCTGCCCAAGCCAGGGGAGTTCTCCCATAGGCGTCTACTCGATTTATTAGGACGGTGGAATCTTGCAAGGTGTCCTCTAGATTCATTCCACTGGTCCCAAATATTATACGATGTAATACCGAGAACTCGGCTTGCTCGATGTAATCCGCTTCTTCGAACAGATGGAGTAATGGCTCGTATTCTTGCTCCGGAAGGCCTTTGGACAAGACCATCGTCCAGAAGATATCACCACAACTGTTGAATTTGTTGTTTATTGAGTGGATATCCGATCCTGCCTGAATCAGAAATGTGATCATACCGGGATGCTTTCCAGACAATGCTCTCTAAGCTATGATTAGTATGAATATTAGCGTTTTTATGCAAACATGCTCACGTGTAACAAGGTGTGTCCGCCTAGGTTTTCCACGTCATGTGTCGAAGCTAAGCCTTGTGCAAGGGCGGTTTGTACGTATGCTATATCTCCACGAGCAACTCTCTCGAATATATCTTCAGTATGTGGTCGTACGTTTGGCAAGCGGATAGTGAACTCAGGGCTCTTGCCGAAAGGGCGTGCCGAGATACTTATGCAATAGGCTAGAAACCAGGCCGGAAATGTGTACTGAATTTGGATGACCACCTTCCGAGATCGTTTGCAACGAATTTCATCACATCTACTGCCAATCCAAGGACGAATTGTAAAACCCATCAATAGTTGACCTGCCAGTTGCTCGGCGAATGAAGGTGAAGTCAAGTGTCGAGATCTTCGATGACAGGAGCAACTACAGAATTTAGAGCACACTGTCTCGCGTCCGGATAGGAAATAGCTTATGGTTGACTCATAAGGACTCGTCTTGCTGATTTTTTCCTGATTCGACCTTGACGACCTCCTGGTTTCATCCTCAATAAGGGAATCGCGCCTGGATCCAAGCCTCGAATCTATCGAGCCAGAGTCATTGGTCGTCTGAGTTGGTGGGCTGTGCTGACCAAGATCATTGTTCGTGCTGCTCGGCCCACGTGCGACGCCGGCGCATATATCTTTGCCCTCCCCTAGTTGAGACAAGACTTGCTGCAGAGTGCTGTTCATATCGTACAGTTGTCCCAACAATTGTGCTTGGTTCTGTTCCGAGATTTGCTGCAAGCCATCGAGCCGGGTCGAAACATGACAGTGGCTGTCGTGGGCAGCCTGTCTCATGCCATTTACATTAACCGCTATTTTGTCAACTTGAAAGCTGATACGTCTGGTGGTAGAGTCTGCCAGTAGCTGAAATATCTCCAATAGCTGCTTTTTGGTCGCGCGAATCTTGTGTCGCTCGTGTTCGATCCGTCCTTTGACACGCATCCACTTGATACGACGGCGTTTGTCACCCGACTGCTTGTCATCGAAAGTTCTTAGAGTATCACTGAGATCTTCCAATTGAGGTTTGAGAATGGTTTTCAAAATACTCTCCGCTCGTTGCAAGTGGCTTCGTAGATCAACAGGCCATGCTTGTCCACATAGTGTTTCGATTTGTGTCAAGCTGACTTGGAGGTCGGACAACTCGTTACGAAAAGCTAGGATCTCGTTTGGTGCATGCTTAATACGCGCGAGGGCTGTACCAACACCCGTGATAAGGGCACCAAGGGTGACAATAGATGCTGCTAGACCAATAGGCTCGGCCATGGGGATTTGAAGCACCAGAGGAACACGCTATGTGGGAAGTTTGTTGATAGTAGTACTATCATAGTTCCATCTCGATGTGCTCGTTATCGTCTACATATTATCAAGGCCAGCGACACGACATGGGCAGCCTACAGCATTCGCCTCCGAGGTTGACACCGAACGCCTCATGCTAAATACTGCTATGTGGATGGAGGAAGAGCGTATATGTGAGAGGCAAAAGCGCCCTGTTCGGCGTCCTGGTAGGCTTCGAATGGTAGATGATCGCTGATGCCAAGCTTCCGTGGGCATGAAGGACGACACCGGTGAACAGGGTAGAAAATGCAATATCGGCGACAAGGCTGGAAAACCGAAGCACAATGACGTTCTTGTGACCGCAGGCTAGCTTGAGCTAGCCACGTCCCTCATCTATGCGCTGGTCATGCTTGTTTTGGTGTGTAGTAACAGGAATCTCGTTTCCAGCTTACAGCCAGGGCTGTCGCACATTGCCTGGGCAGGTCTACAAGACAACACTCCTCTGCATCCAGATGGTCACTCTACAAGCATCAAACCATTCTTATAACGCGCATACTAAAGTCGGGTACAATGTCTGCTTCTGCCAAATCGAATTTGCAATTAGTGCAGGCTTGCGACAGGTAAGAGACGATCCTTCCAGTGCGCACAGCGACCTCAACCCCGCACTAATCTTCCAAGCTACCCCTACGAAGCGGACGCCTCTGGATCGTACTACAAATTGCTTCTGCCCCACGATGATCGACCTCATGGATACATGTTGGCCGATATTGTCAGGAAAATACCTTGGACAACAGACTTCGAGGTTCGCGACGAGGAACGCACTGTACAGCTTCGGGACGCTTCCGATGGCAAGGACACCTCGGCTGTATGCGATGCGGCGTTCTCTGAAGTGGTCACCAGAATTGTCGATCAGGATCTCTTCGAAGTTGTACATGGACAACATAGTGAGCTATTCCAGGTTTTGAGTGCAAAATATCCCGTTAAAATCGAGCGTTTCGCGGCACCTCTCTTTGGCATTGTCAGCCGTGGGGCACATCTTACAGCCTATGTCCGAACTTCCACAGGTATGAAAATATGGGTACCGCGGCGAAGTTCGAACGTTAAATCGTTTCCAAATATGCTGGATACTACAGTGGCCGGCGGTATCAGGGCTGGAGAGTCTCCATTTGAGACGATAATACACGAGGCCGATGAAGAAGCATCGCTACCTGCTGATCTTCTGCGTCGTGAAGTGGTGTCAAGTGGTACACTGACATACATAAGCACTTCGGGAGAGAATGATATCGGTGAGACCGGCTTGGTCGTTCCAGACATCGTCTATGTGTACGACATCGAGCTCAAAGAGGATGTTGTACCTAAGCCGAGAGACGACGAAGTCAAAGAGTTTTATCTCTTGGGCATTGAAGAAGTCAAGAAATGCCTGGCGAATTCTGAGTTCAAGACGAATTGCGCAGTCGTCATGATTGATTTCTTCATCCGCCACGGAATCGTCACCGCGGATAATGATGAAGACCTTGTGGAGATCTGCCAGCGAATGCATCGAAGGCTGCCATTCTCGACTTTCAAGGAACATAACTGATTTCATTGTCAGAATCGTGCTGGAAGATCACCGAGAAGAAATGATCTGACAAGAGAGGTGATTGGATAAGGTGGCATGCGTCTGATTCTGTATTATACATCAATGAACATTTCCTTAAGACTGTAGCAGTCCTTCCTCTAAGGTTTCAACACATCGATCAATGGTACAGGCGTCATGTCGTGAAAAACGATGGCTGTCTGCGGAATGCGCATTGATAGCTCTCGCAAATTCCGCAATGTCGTAACGATATCCTCCGTCTCTTGTGGGGACTTGGAACGTCTGCTTTGTGTTGGAATCTTCGAAGTTTGGCTCGGTCAATCTTACTTCAAATGAAGTCATCTGCCACCAAGGTGCTGCAACATACACATACCCCTTCGTGCCAGCTATCACGAGATCTTCGTGAAGTACAGTACCTTTCCCGATATGTATAGTCGATAGCGCCCCACTGAATGACAGATCAACTCTCGTGAGAATTGGATCAGAAACATGTACGTGAAGGACATGCTTCTGCTCCACCAGTGAAATGTCACCTAAGCCAAGCAATTTGACTACAGGTAGAAGAGGAGTTCTTGCCAGGGCCGATGCTGGGACTGATATGTGCTGTTTCTGCTCCATGTAATTTACAGAGACCAAGCAGATACGTCCTATCTTGCCATTTTGAGCAACAGCTTTGAGGCGCTCAAGTGCTGGAAGATAAGCAATGGGTGATGTTTCGAGGAGTGTCAAATGCTTCTCCATCGCGATTCCCCGCAATACGTCCGCTTCAGCCACGCGTGAGGCCAACGGCGGCTCATACATAACGTGTTTCCCATTTTTGAGGGCCTCTTTGACGTGATGAGGAGTGGCGAACATTCCCGCAGTACTGATATACACGGCATCGACAGCCACAAAGAAGTCTTTTATCGAGTTTGTCGAGAATATTGCGATGTCGTCGCCGTCATCCAGAGTAATGCTGGTGTGATCTGTCTGCAATATGGCCGATATTACGACTCCGCTGATGTCGCCTGCGTCACGCACAAGTTTTAGTATATCGAACGCGGATCCAATACATCCAATCTTAATGTTGCCACGAAGCAGTGTGCTGGAGATGTTCGCGGTCCTTTCGACCACTACCAACTCGCAATACCGCTGTATGTGCTCTCGGTACTGTGATGAGCCTGCCCAGTCGGATCCCACAACGCAGACGTCTATTTGGTATTTCAGAATGTCATTGATTTTAGCATCGCAGTCTTCTAAGATGATCTCATCTGCAAGACCAGACTGTTGGATTGCGGCGACACGCTCCATGGTGCTTTGGCGAATGTTGTATTTCCCTCGAGCAGCGTTGAACCCATCCGTCACCACAGCCACAATGAGATAAGACCCGAATTCTCGAGCTGTTCGTAAAAGTCGGCGGTGACCATCATGAAGAAGGTCAAATGTACCGTAAGTTATGCAACGCCTAGCGAGCGGCGAGTGGACTGAAGTTTGAGCCATTCGTGAACAATGCCAAGTGGTTTGACTGAATTAAAATAACGTATAGATTCAGCAGTCGTTATAACCGGCTGAGCTGTTCACCTTAAAGGGAGCCTCACTAACATAATTACCAGTCTGCGCATAAGAAGGATGCCGACCATGCCGGTAGCTGGGTTCTGCATATGTTAAAATTTTGGACAGCCATTCAGCATCTGATGTTGCGTAAGTGGCGATGCTGGGCAAAAATAGGCGTCTACTGCGTGGAAGGACTTGTGCATCAAACTTGCATGGGTGACGTCGTATCGAACAGAGCTCACCGGTGAAGGCAACCTCCCTGCACAACCACGTCGGCCACGGAGAGACACGCAATGAGTCAGTGTTCGTACACACAGAATCTACCGCGCTGTAGAACCGTGTCAACACAAAATGCATTATGCACTCATCGACACTGCCAGTCCATAGCAAGCTTATATGTGCAGCCTTGTCAAAAGATTCTCCCTGTAGCCTTGCAAGGCTCTTATGTTGTCATATACTCTCACGATTATGCCAGAACAACCATTTCACACAATTGCGTACTGCACCTTCTCTGAGCTCCCCAGATATTCCACTCGCACTGATATCGTGCTCGGACACAGTCCACACCATTGTGGCGACAAATCCGGCTACCGTACAAATGACATAGTAGTAGTGTATCCACAGAAGAGAGGAAAGAGTGCTACTGTTCTATGTATCATCCATTATAGTATTTACTACATCTGCACCCGTGTCGGTCGAAGCACAGATGGCGTTATGAGATCTCAACATCTACTTTCGGCCGCATCATATCATATATTATGATGCTACTACCAGTTTTCATGTATTCAACACTATGGGGAAACATCATGAGATGGAGTTTACAATTGTGTTGTAATGGGCCTGCAGTAATGGGCCTGCAGCCGAAGCGATGGACCGAAAAGCGAACAACTTATTTTCGATGACGTAGCTTGTCCCGCACCCTGAATTTAGATCGTGTCCTCACATACGATCTGCAGCCCCACTCCGACAGGAACTGTACATCGATATTACCAACGCACAATGGCTCTTCCACTCGGGATATTCCTCGGAGGCTGCGTGATTGCGATCCCCGTGGTCACCGGCGTCGCACAAGGTGTCGAACACCAAAAGAAACAGAATGAAGAAGCCGCCAATGAATCGCGGATGTGGAAATTCAACTGCCTGGTGTCATGCGATGCCGACGACGAGATAGCAGAAGAGGAACTCAACAATGCCATGCTCATTGTGCGCCACGACAAAGTCTGGGTTGTGTCTAGTGAAGACAATAAGCCTACCCCTCCTGTAGAGGGTACAACGCCACCATTACACCCGTTTGCTGGCTTCTACATCCAATATCCCGACGAGAATAGATTTCCACCCGAAAGAGGGCTTGTTACCACTATCAGTGATGAACCGCCGATGTTGAATTGGGTCTACTGCGACAAGGAAACGTATGAGCTGAGATATGCAAACAGAACGGGCAGTTTGGAGCATCACGTGGGGGTATGGGATTGGACAGAGGATGAGACACGGTTGAATTTTGATGGGTGGGAAGGATTCATCGCAATTGATGAGTGGGATGGCGCGGACGAAGATCCTAACACACCATGGGGAAAGGAGGGCCTACGTTGGGCCGTCTATTTCGACAAAGACGACAACGGACTCAAGGGACGGCACAAAGGGCGCGACATGTTTGAAATAACTTTGACGCGACGGATTCAAAGTGCCGAAGAACAGCTGAAGCAGAACGAGGCTGCTGAGAAGAAGATGCAGGTCAAGAGTCGTGGTGGCTTGAGCACGCAATTCAGTGCTCCTACGAAAGAGCGAGACAAGGAATGGGAGAAGAAGTTCGGCGACGAGGCGAAGAAGAAATATGAGAGGGAGGTACGTGAAGCAAAAGAGAAGCTGGAGAGGCTAAGGAGAGAGGAGGAACAACGAGAAGGGACAATTTGGAAAGGAAGTCGGAAGGAGGATGCGCAAGACTGATGCGGTTCGTGTTGAGCTGGATCAAGCATGATTCAGCTTCCTGCGGGTGCGTAGTGGAGTCTCGTCACAAACACACCCTGCCATGTATCGCTTCGCCGCACTGCAGGCTTGCCACGACTATAGGGCTGAGACACAAGTCCACCGACTTACACTCCAACTTCATGCTGCCCTTACTTTTAGGGCGCTCTGCACTCATAGTGACTGAAGAAAAAGAAGCTAGACGTGTCACTAGGATGGTGAACCGCGGCTGTCCTGGTCAGGTCTTACAATGTCTGAGACAGGCTGCAGGCCGTGCATTTGCTCGTAATGATTGTGCACATCCTTTGATGTCAACATAAGTGCGAGTACATGGTGCGGCATGGTATGCTCAAGCACTCATCATTCCTACCAACTTCTCAACTTAAGACGACAACTTCCTGCGATATACCTCCGACATACTGGCCCATCAAAGCGAATCAGCGATTCAATCTCAGGATCACCCCAAGCTCCAACGACATGGCGGCGCTATGGGATCCCATCCAGGTCCTCGATCTTCCCGTCCATCACAACTGCGTCGGCTCAGCAGCCCGCAATCGCCACTGTGGCACACGACTCCACAAGGACAACGCTGCGCGAATCGAGGGTATACTTCAAGACATGGCACAATCGCCACCTGGCTCGGACGCAGTTCACGCACTTCTCATCTCCCTTGCGCTGTGCGGGCTTTGCAAGCAGTACCATCGTCGTCAACATCAAGTGGTGATCGCTGAATGGGTTTCCAAGATCGAATATCACGTGTACTTGGCGGATCGGACGTCCTCGTCACTCAAGGAAGCCGAGCAAGATGCGGTCAACAACTTGAGCAACTCACACTCCGACTCACCGCGATCCACTCCTGATCCTCCTTCTCCTCACGAGTCACATGTTACCGCCTCGGTCGATCCAGACACCGTCAGTCTGCAAGGTCTTGAAGGCATCCATCTCGCAGAGATTCCTAAACTCAAATCTGCGACTACCTGCACCTTTCTCCTGGCGCTTGCTATCATCATCATCATCATCATCATCGCTATTACGATTCATCTTCTCTTCGGCATCTTCCTTGCTTCAAACCCGCTCCCGACAGAACACACCACAAGCCCATCCGTCTCTTCAACGGACTGAACCAGGAACACTCTTTCGGTAGGAGTTTCAGACTCTGAAATTGGATATGGTATGGTTCTTCCTTTTCATGCAAACTCTAGCTATCAGCCGTGGTGAGACTTTGTGGATTGTTAGTAGCTACGCGATGTCAAGGAGGGACATGCAGGCCAAGGAAAACGGTTACAGCAAACATATGTTGTAGAACTTCTTTCATCATTCATATATAGTATATCATATCCCACAGATCCCCAGCTTACCTAAAATGCCAGCCAAATCGCCATCAACAATCTGATCCCAGCCGCGCTCATCTCCCCAAGTGATCCGCTTCTGATTCAACTTCGCCTCATCCATCAGGCCCACAAGCAATTCACTTGTCTTGCTTACCCCAGGATATGCATCAAATTCAATCTCGTTGATGCTGGCTAGACGCGCGAGCAGAGCTCTAACGAGACCGACACAGTACTCTGTGTAGTACTCGCGGCCCTGTATCCATTCGTCAAACGACGGATGGCTCGACGGATCGATTTCTACAAAGATCCGCAGCTTGTACACGCGCGTCATGACCGCTAGACCCAATCGGCTATCCACGACCCAGTGCTTGGGTGGTGACGTGAAGCCCGGCCCTACACGCAGCTCCAAGCGCGTGATGTGCTCTCTGTATTTGCGCGGCATCCACGCAAGGAGCGGATGTTTCTTATTGATGTATCGCGAGTGGATGGGAAATACACGGAACGTATTGCGACTGTAGAAGACGCGGGATGCTTCGTCGTGCATGCGCTGCGATACGGTGAACAGGCGGAGGTGCGGCGCTATGTCGCGCGCATTCGCAGGATCAAGGTCGATGGTCTTGGGGAAGACGAGGAGGAGCTCGTAGACGCGTAGGCGCAGTTCACCTGGGAGGTCGAAGAAGCGGAATGGTTCCATGGGTTCGGCGTCTTCGGTGGTGGAAGAGGCGGGCTTGGATTTGATATCAAGCGTGTTCATGCGCTTCACGAGCCAGTCGATGTCCTTGGTCTTGCGACGGCCCATATTGCCTGCTTTGCGTGTCACCAGCAAAAGCACGTCTCAATCTTCTGGAATCAATCTTCAAAATCCAGCCGCCTTCACTGAAGCGAACGAACGAACAACGTCGCTTCAGGGCAGCCTATGCATCCATTGCGCTTTATGAGGATTCCTCACGGACCGAGATCGAGTCGGGTATGTGTTCAAGGGCGTGTCTCGTGCCTACGGGACGAACTGCTCATGCGACAGGAGCAGAAGTTCTTGGGGGCCACGATGTCTTTTCTCCCCAGCTTAGTGTCAACCTCGAATTTATTCAATGAAAAACACGACGTCAAATTTCTGTGGGTGATCAACTTTGAAGAAAAGAAGAGGAGGGCGGCGGCGCGCGAAGTTTTGTTGCGCTCGGAACGGCAGAGTGGTCGGGCCGAGGGGGTTGGGATGGTTAGTGCCACGGGAATAAGTGGAGTTAATTATACAGCTTCCTGCTTTCACTATACTATGGTAACTATGACTGGGCACGATGGTATGTTTGAAACAACAAAAGGGACTAGTGTATGAGTACATGCGATGTTGATTTCTAATTCTCTACTTGGATTGTATGACAGCTTTTAGTTCTCTAGACCTATCCTACGATGAGCCTCTCGAATATTCCCGTCTTTCGCTGTGGCGAGTTCATACGACCATTTGCGTGCCCGTTGGATTCAGAAAGGCATGTTTGCGGTTACCATACGTAAGCTTTTACGAATCGGACCACTGAAGTCCAAACGGTGACCACAACAGAGGGGCACAAGGGTTGTTCGGCCACGAAATTCCGGACTCGCGCATCGTGCAGAACGAACAAGAGGACAACATTTAGACAGTAGTCAAAATCATTGATTGCCTACCTCATTTGAACCATATTGTAGCGTCGTGTAAAAGAAACACGAGCGAGCAGGCTACAAACACGTATTGCCTCCTTAGATCAACGAGAGATGTTTTAGTAGGGGAAGAGGCGGGGGAGCATCAGCACGGTTTTCAGGGTCTTAGTTGAGGTAGTACTTCTCCTAGAGACGTCGCAATAGCGCACCATTCAAAAGTCTACTTACTAAGTTAAAACAAAATAGCTCGTCAGCGACACCAGAGCTAGCAGTGCAGTGCACATCCTGTCTAGCTATGCATGGAAAGGTGAGATAAAAGGGTCCGTTGACCGTTGCGGTCCTTAAAATTGGCTGGAATGACATTGAGTCAAGAGTGTTGAGAACGTGGCTGTGGCTGTGCCCTTCCCTATGGTTCGGTACAAAATACCGACGTCCTACCCCATCGGTACGTATGCTAGTTCAGCGAACAATCCAGATCACAACGGCCCAAGTCTGGACCGCTCGTACGTACTTTCGCGATCATAGTAGTGATCAGCTTTCGAAAACAGCAGCTACTCTTGCTTTGCTGCATCCCTCCCGCCGTAAGTCTCAACACAAAGGACTCTTGATTTGAGGATCACAATTCTTGTCAGAGTAAGGGTCAACACTCCAGCAGAAACAAGCTAAGCATCATGCGCGCTATATCGCTAAACCAATCAAGCCATTGTGAGGATAACCATGATGCCTTCGAAGGCAAAAACATGTGTACATGCGGTAGTAGAGACAATGAGGTGAACTCGCTGGAGCCAATCATCCTGCGTCGGCATCATCCAGGCTGCCGCTCCGCCATTTGTCAAGCAGAAGCGATAGCTGAGCAAAATTAGTTGGCTTCATCATGTAGCGATCGACTCCAGCTGCGAATGCTGCCTTTCGATCTTTCAAGCTTGAGAGACCGGACAGGGCAATAATGAAGCATCGTGGTTTAGTGTCGCCATTCCCTCTTTTTTTGTCATAGCTTGCTTCGATGCTACGAATTCGACGTGTAGCTTCGAATCCGTCCATTACAGGCATTGATAAGTCCATAAGAATGATATCCGGAGGCTTCGATGGAGTGGCATATAGAAGGCGTTCGTATATCTGTACGGCTATTTGTCCATTCTCGGCGGAATGGCCGTCAGTACGGCCAAGTTTCTTGGAATACATCTGGAGCAGACGTAGGTTGATCGCATTATCGTCAACGAGCAGCATGCACAAATCCAGTCTAGGAAGCTTTGGCTTTGACAAGGCTCCATTCACCAGGTGCTTCTCAAGATTATGGAACCCTTCAACACTTAGTTCAACGTCCGTCGTGTTCGATTGGATGATGCTGAGCGAAGGTCGGGGAGGTAAAATTACGTCTTCGTCGCTCTCTGGAGGCGTGAACTTCTCCATATCAGTTCTCTGTTCCCCTGAAGAACTAGTGCTGGTAGAACCCATCGAGGGACTTTCGATGCAGGACTCCCAAGGTCTTTCTACACTGGCGTTACTCTCTGATTCTGTGGGTGTGCAAGGCTCGACGATTTTATCCAGGCATGTCTTCAACGCTTGAGCCAAAGTAGAGGGACCAAAAGGACAGTTGAGGTTCACAATCTTACTGGTACTTTCAGTATCAGCTGCAGCAGAGGCTGATAAGACAGTAGTGCCAATAACCAAGATTGCACTCCCGTTGTGGACCGAGAAAATTTCCGGATCCATTTGTTCTAGATGGCTCAACCCGTTCACTGTTGAGATGATGATGTCGTATGAGCACCCCTGCTGCCAAGGAGAAAGCGAGAGCCCGAACCATTGACTCAGGTAAGTCACTAGACTTGCCTGCAAAAGCCGTAGCGCTTTGCTGTGACTACTTGGAGCATCTTCGCCGGCATGCCAGTGGAGGGCGCCCGTCTTTCCAAGTGCCTGGAGTCTTACTGTGCTGATGAGCATGCTTCGTTCGAATTGAGTGACATGATCAATATGCAATAAACTCATATCGCTCGCGCCGTTCAGACCCCATGATTTGTCACCTAAAGGAATCTTTAAAGTCACCTTCGTTCCTATTTCGAGACTGGAGTTGATGCTGAGTGTTCCGCCCATGGTGCGTACAATGGACTTTACCAGCGTCAATCCAAGGCCGGTGCCAGGAGTCAAGCTTGATTCCTGGCTGAATGGCGAGAAGAGGGTATTCTTCAGATAGCTGCCTGACATGCCTTTCCCAGAATCTTTGACCGTCATAACAAGATATGGCACCTTTGTCGTACGATTTGATATTGCCGTTTCAAGCTTAACGTGCACAAAACCGTGCTTGGTGAATTTCAGTGCATTTCCGACGAGATTCATGACAATACGTCGCAGGGACCCAGGCGCGGTATGGTACATCCAGTCACGGGCGGCGATATCAAGGATGATGTCGGCACTACCATCGCCGAAAAGCGCAACGCTATCTCCGATAGTGCTGGAAACTGATGCATGAGAGGATCCGGCAGAGGAGGAGCCACTGCGGTTGGAGCGGGATTCGAAATTGTGCCCAGCAACCAGACCGTGGATAACGTCTTCGACCAAGGCTGCAATATCCACCACACGACTTGTGCTGAGATAAGTCTGCAGGCTTCCAGACTGACTCTCCTCCGGTGCTCGATGCTGTGGTTTTGTAGCCTGACCTTCGACCTTCTCGCTGTCGTTGATATCAGTGTAGTCGAGGACCATGTTTATGGTATCGAGCAGCGTTCGAGCGCAGCTTTCAGCAGTGCCGACCAGAGACTGCTGAGCCTTTGATAGCCCGGTATCACTAAGAAATTCGCAGGAGCCAAGTACGCCGTGCAAAGGCGTGCGAAGCTCGTGCGAGATTGAGGCGATGAAGTCACTTTTGTGCTTGGCGACTTGCAGGTTCGTCAGCTTCGTAAGTTGAGCTGCTACTAGGTTGCCCAATGTCGCACAGAATACGAAGTGGGATTTATAGGTCCAATGCTGATATTTGGAGCGGTGGTAGGCGACGCAGATAGTCCATCGAGAGATCGAGGTATCCCATATAGGTAGCAAGATGATCTGACGTGCCGTGTGGAAACATCTGTGTAATGTTTTGGTGTACATCGTTGTATCCAGGGCGTCCTGTCTTGAAGACATCTTGATGGAAGACGAAATTTCCACTTCGCCATTCGCGGAACTGGTCATAGTAAACAGTTCCCCGTCAGGATAATGTCGAACGAGCCTAGCGAGATCTTTCTGTGATAATAGCGCAGTGGTCGCACCGCCATCACTTGGACCAGTGCCTTCTGGATGAGACGCGCGAGCGAGAACCTTCGTTGCAAAGGTTTCGCTGTCTCGATTCTTGCGCTGTCTTTGCTCGTGAGATCCAGGTATGTCATGAGTATCTGCGTTAGGTTGTAGACTGCTAGAAGTGGTGGTGCTTCCATCGTCGTTGCATTCGTCATCGCTGTCGTCCTCACTGCTGCATTGTGGCCCGCCAAGGATCATGACGTCCCCCCCCACTTTCGTCAAACCCGAGTCCCTGCCTCAAGAAGTCTGTTGCACGTTTAAATATTGACGACCGATCGTCTCGAAGGTCTCCCTTGGATGGGGCGCGTGGTGCTGGCGAACGTCCAAGGGAGGAGGGATCCACATCAGACTTGTGAGCACCTTCGTCTGTGCTCAATCGATGTAAAGGATCCACATAGGCAGAGACACATGCACTCATATTGAGGCTACGAGCGCAATCCTTCTTATCTCTCAGCATTTCCAAGTGTGTGATCACGTTTCTGGATATCTGAGGTTCGTGGTACAAAGTCAGCGCATGTTCAAAACGCACATGTTAGATGCTCGGCCATAGCGATTCACATACCGCAAAATGTTAGCATAATATACTAGGAGAGGGGAAGTACGTGCGAAATGCCACTCGTATGGTGTCTACAATACAACCATCTCAGAGAGAGACATTTGGCACATTGTACTGCGGCCTGCGTACCCACGTCGAGAATGCGCCACTCTTTTGCAGTGAGTGCGGGTCTTATCCTTCTATTGATAACGAATATAGAGCCAATATTAACCCCGTTTCGCGTTCGTAGCGGAACCCCAGCGTAGTGTTTGAAATGCGGTGGTCCCGATACAAAATCCAGGCTGTCAAAGCGGACATCTTTGCTGAGGTCGAGAATTTCGAAGCATGCAGGCCCACCAGATTCTGGAGGTGATGCTGCAATGGTATGTTCGCAAAGTCGTCCAGACTTGGGGACTCTGGCGCACTATAGAACGAATGAGTGTTTTACGCGGAAGAAGGAACGAGGAACATACGCCGGCCCACACAGCATCATCGGGATGGTCATGTTCGTGAGCGTTGTCAAGGTCCAGCGTTTTTGTACTTTCGGCGACAAAATACTGGATCTCTTCGTCAATCAAAGTGATCATCGAACGCTCCGCATCCAAGCGCCACGCGACGAGTTGGGCATGGGCTGTCAGGGTTGGATCCGGCGACCTTCCATCTTCCCGTGGTGGACGGAAATACTTGTAAAGCTCCCGTGCACGTATTTCGTCTATCGTGGAGCCCGGCAGCGGGTTTGCTAGAAACTCGCTGTCGCCCATGTCTGGGCGCTGTGCGAGACGAAGGATTGAGGCACAGAAATGTGTGGTGCTGCATAGGATATCTGGCAAGCCATGAAGAAGTTAACTGCAACGCAAAAGGTGTCTCTAGGGCCATCTATTGGATCGGCATGCATTCACCGGGGGTCGAGAGCATGGAGTCTAGACCTGCAAAAGAGGTGGGCATAGGACGGGCTTGCCGCTGCTACCACCAAGGAAGCGAAGCCCGTGGTCTAGACTCAGACGTTGCTAGAGACGGGCCGCTTTCTTTGCCCGGGCGGGCCCAGGTGGTTCCGCCTAAAGCGGATACTGTGGCTGGTAAATCTGGAACCACCTCGAAGCGGCAGCCAATAACCTGAGCAGGATCAACAGACTGACTGAACCAGCCCGAGTTTCACGAAGGGACATGTGCTGCCCAAAGATGGAGTGGTCATGCCGATGTGTGTTTTCCGGGCCAGCTGTCCTATCGTGCAGGCCCGCTCGAACAGTACCCTACGTTTCCGACTCCAAGTACATTGGTATCGAACAAGTTTAGCCACTGATCAGGTTCTTGATTGCAGGGTAGCATGTGGTCTGGTGGAATACCGGGAGAAACCCTGAATAGAGTTGGAGGAGACACCTGCGTTGTCATACAGCAAGGTACTCTTGTGAGTCAAGACCAGCTCCTCTATGATCCATCTTTCTGAGGTCACCAAGCGTTCACACAGGTCTGGTCGCTCAGTGCCAATGCCCTCTAAGGAGAATACCTGTGGAAGAGAGACAACTACAACAATGCAGAGACACATGGCTTCTTGGTAGCATGGGTGGAACAAGCGAGTGCCCGCTTGTAGCAGCTTGAGACTGCGGATCAGCCTCTTATCTCCGGGATTATCCTACCCTTATATCCGGCGCGTTCTTTCGTCCCAAATGGCACCGAACCTCGGAACAGTGCACATACCCCTCAGACGTCGGCTTGGAGGAGTCGAGTTTGCATTATAGCATACTAGCATCAGCAACGATGTCATACCCATGTTCGATCAAGTTTGTAGAGGGTGTACCGGGCATGTCTTATCCCTTTTGTAGCTTGTCAATACTACCTGGACCTTCACCATGAACGCTCACGATACCTCCAAGGTCGAACATCTCGAAGACTTCACCGCCCACGAATGGTGCAATGCCCTCCTTTCCGACCCTGCGGTCACGCACATTGCGAAGCGATACGTACATGGAAAGCGTGAAGGCGTCTCCAACACATTCTTCACGCGCACGCTTTTCACCGACACCGCCCTACGCGCATTCCTTTCCCTTTACAAACCAGGCAAGGGCCAGAAGAGGGAGCCCGGGGAAGAAGTCTTTACTGGAAATGCGCCGCTCCACGAGACAGAGTCTGAAGACGTCAGCAATGAAGCGCGGCGACAGAAAGCCAAGGAGGAGAAGCTATATGATATAGATGATCCGGATGCACCAGAAGCTATTATACTCGTGTCGCTTGGGAAAGAGGTTGATGGAGGTATTCGACGATTGCACGGCGGAGTCACGGCCACTCTGCTTGACCAGGTTATGGGTGTGCTCATATCTTATGTGTATCAGCATACGTGCGCGACATCCGACCTGAATGTCAAGTACAAGCTGGCCATCTCCACGCCATGTGTTTTGCTTGTTAGGGCGAAGGTGGTGAAGGAGAAAGGCAGATGGATCGAGACGCGTGGGTGGATTGAAGATGGGAAAGGGACAGTCTTTGCTGAAGGTTGGGGAGCTTTTGTGATGAGCAAGGTCGGAGAAGCGAAGATGTGATGAATTCGGCGAGGAAGAAGATAAATGTTTGCTGACTGGTCTCTGGTCACAGCAAATTCGTGAAAGGAGACCGAGTTTTGAAATTAGAGAAACCACAGTCGTTAGTGACACCAATCGAGCTTGACTCCTGCCTGCATACAGTCACATTTTGATGTATAAAGACAATCAGCAAATAGTATTCTATATTGTTACACCATCGTCTTTTCGAGCACAATATTTCAGATCATTAGACCACGGACGCTGCCAAATACTTTCGAGATGGTACCGTACGACATAATATCCGTCATGTTTCTTCCAAAGATGAGAACAAACTCCCGGCGGTGAGAATGAGCAGATATGAGACGGCCTCATACAAAGCAACGATGAAAGTCGACTGATCAGACACAAGATAACTGTTGGAACTCCATCAAGGCTTTACCATCAGACAAATCGATCAGCAGTAGCGTTGTGGCACCACTCTCGGGTCGTTAGGGGAAGGGACAGTGGCAAGAGCTAGCAATACTCCAGAAACAGTAACTGTCATTTCTCCAAGCGATCCATTGAAAAAATTAGAAGATGTTGAAGATCACACGAAGGAGGAAGGCGAGGACGGAAAAGGAGACAAGGAATTGAATGCAGAATACTTGTATTTGAATTCTTTTGAATTGAGGCATCCTTGACTGCAAAGCATACAAATCTTACTTGCGCTGTAACTCCAATCCAAAGGAAACCACTTCGATATGTCGCATGACTTGAAACCCGTGTGTTTTCTCAAATGGACTATCATACTTCTGCGGGCTTTTTCACGTGCTTGCACGATAAGGTTATTTGAGATGAGCCACATGACGTAGTAGCATAATTGGAACCTTCATAAACAAACCATCACGGCTAACACTCGCTATCAAGGTGTGGACGCAATACCGAATAACGACGATGTCATTTATGCCTACACCACGTTTAAGAAGTTAAGATGTAGTGTTCAAATGGCATGCAGGAGATCCAAACCCTCGGCTCGACCTCCACTTCGATGGATCCACCCCGCGATCGGATCTCGATTCTGAGCGGGCCATAGCTCCTTGCATATCCCAACCGCTCCAGGCCCCGCAACACCAAAGCAGCCGGTGCAGTTTTCATAATGACGTCTACGCGTAACCACAATGCAGGTACCTTGTTTACGCGATTACGTAGACACGAAAAGCAAATACGAAAGGCAGTTTAAAGGCAAGTCTATGCGCTTCGTGATGCAAACGTTTGTTTTGTCCAGATACTCAAATTGACTTGATCGAAGTCTCCTGCTTGTTCATTTTGCATAGAGCCTCGGATCGTTTTCAGCTCACACACCAAAGATGCCTACTTTGAACTCCACTGTAAGCATATTCCCCAACCAATCCGATAATCTCGCCAACTGACCAATTTCACCAGATCTTTCACGCTTATGCGTATGGCACCGCTTTCTGGTACGGTCTTCGCGGATTATGTCGCATCTACGACCCCGTGATGGTCGTTGGCTGGTTCCGTCCTCCCTCGCAAGCCAACCTCGCACCCAACGACCTCGAGCTCTACAACGTGCGCAATGACGGGTGGTGTCTAGTCACCCTCGCCTTGATCCTAATCAGCTTCACCAATGCCGTTCCCGCGGCTGGTACATCGAAGGCAAGCGGCGCCTTACCGTATGCGAAAGCTGTGGTGGCTGCGACCGTATTCCATCATGTGACGACGGGCATTGGGGCGTACCAGCACTACAGGCTGGACACCCATTACAATACGAGTATGGCAATTGGGGTTTGGGGCAATGTATGGTTGACACTGACGGGGGCTATTACGCTGGCGAGCCTGTTGAGTCAGGCTGGGGAGAGGGACGTCAACGAAATCGCCAAGAAGGTGCGATAGACGGCTAATGTGCAAGATGTGGTTGAGTCGGGACGAAAGCATCATGTGTTTGTTGATTACCTTGGATTCTAGTACTATTTCAATACGGCAGCATCAAAAGCATGTCCGTTAAAGCTAGGTTATGGGGAAGGGGAAGATTGCTGGAACTCACATATTATTTCATCAACAAAGATCGTAGGCCTAGAATGGACCGGGTTGTTACCCTAAACTCCTCGATGGAGCGATGTTCTGATCAAGAAGACATGGCAATAAAATTCCGCTACAATCATTGAGGCGCATTGTTATGACCGTTGCGAAGGGGGCTTCTCTAAGCTCTATGCACTACCGAGCTCAATCTTTGACCAATACACATGTGTTCACTCAAGGCATCAAGCCAGGCGCAGCACTCTGAGTTAGTGACATTGATAACACGATATTGAGGTAGCGTCAAAGAATAGATCCGGCTACTGTGAGATAGATAAATCATTTCTGTTGATCCTGCAACCTCAACCTTAACCATCCCAGCGTAATACATTACTTTTTAGAAGCACTGACGCAGATCATCGATAAAATCTCCGTAAAGTTTCTTTGGCCAAGCCGGGTGACGGTGGAGGACAAGAGCAAGAGCTCTCATGCTTAAACCACTACATGACAGCGTTGATACCCCAGAAAACTTTCACGCCCAGTATATGCAGTTCAGGTAGCTGCTTCTCCTGCTCTAAACCCGTATTCACAATCCATCAATAGTTTTCGAACTGGTGCTCTGCAAGAACTCATCTCCTTCGTTCCCGGCTTCACTGTGAGCAATAACCAGAAGAACGCAGCTTTCTCAAACGGGATACAATGATTGCTCCATATGATATTGTCCACGCCTTCATACCAGTTCTCGTAACCCTCTTCCTGATTGTACAAATTCCGCAAGCTTTGATGAATGAGGATCACCTTGCGATCGTCTTTTGACTTCTTGTCCAGAACCATGAAGGGATCGGAGATGATTCGGCCGGCACCAGTTTTGTATATCTTCTCCCCATGTGCAGTCATCTCAGCGGACTTGCTGTGCGAGTTGACCGGTTCTGCTAAAGTCTGACTGCGAGTGGGAATATACTAGAGTATATGGTGGTGTGGGGTCGGCATTAGGGGAACCGCCTTTTCCGGTGACGTCTTCTGTAAGATTCTGCTGTTTTGATGAAGTCGGCCTAGTGCTTGAGTATGCTGGTGATACTCAATGCTATCATACCTCTTACAATATGCCTCGGGTGTGATATCATCTGCGGCGAAGACGAGTAGATTGCACATTGCGAGGCGAAGGCGATGTAGAATAGATGTTCGGCACTATAATTGATGCGAGATACAGATATACCAGAGAAAATGAGTTGAGGAACAGAGTCGTGTCGAGTTTGGGTGATAGTAGAAGACAATTTGACGATGGGCGGATCTCAAGCCGCAAGTGAGGTTGGCAGGGCAGTGTACGGGGCACAGTCACTGCGTCACGAACGAGCTGGGGAAGGCGAGAATGATCTGGCCAGCTCACGAAGACTAACGCAATGGTTAAGTGGCTGCAGTCGACTGTGCACGATTACAACCAAAAACAGCTCATACATAAACAGGACAGTCACAGCAACATCACCAGGATTCAAGGGAACATTTTTAGGACAGCTATTCCATTTCAGGTTTGCCGACACCAGATCAACAACCCTCAAGTTCGCCCAAGTGCAATCGCCTCACCGACCAAAAGATAAACTCCTCGTAGACCATGCATCCTATCCAGGTATGATAATGCTAGAAAACCCAAACGAAGCTCAACGCCGTGTTATGTATGCAGGGGTATCTCCCGTCCATGTCCATTCCGAAAACCCAACGCCAATCATGCACTCGTATTTCTCAATGAAGAAGAATTTCGCCTCTCAATCTAAGCTTATGTTCGTGGCCTGCCACAATGAGGGAATGAAGTGATCAGCAAAATGCTTGAAGAAGACAGATCATGTACAAAGAAGTGAAGTGAATTGATGCAACGCTGAGAAATGCACAAGAGAAATTGAAAACAAGGCGAAAAGTCCACTGCTTTTACCGGAACATACCCCGAAACTTGGCGCCGTTGGGATTGCGCATGTTGAAACCCGGAAGCTGGCCTGGTGTGTCAGCGGGCTGTGACGGGACGCCAGCAGAAGGCGCAGCGGCACCGGGTGGTGCGCGTGAAGCTGAGGCTGGGGGTGTCACGCCAGCGGGGGGTATGCGAGACTTGATGGGTGACGCAGGGGGCTTCGAGGTGACGGCAGCGGGCGGTACAGACTTTGAAGCAGCTGGCGCAGTCACAGTCATGAAGACAGTGTCGGTGACAGTGACGACAGGACCATCATATGACTTGGAGGTGGGGGCTGCGCCAGGGCGACCAGGACGGCCGGTGACAGTAGGAATCGCGGGTTCATCGGATGCCTTGGGGGGATTGCCAGATGGCGCCGGTGCCGGGGCCTGAGGTGCAGAGGGCTTCGCAGAGGGAGCCGCGCCTGGGGCGGATGGTGCGGGTGTTTGCTTGCCACCCCCAAAGATGGGACCAACCTCGCCTTGGAGGGCATTGGTCATCAGAGCAGTGCGGGACGACCAGTCCTTAACAGCTTTGGACATGGCATCTTGCTGACCAAGGGCGAACTTGGGTTTGGCGTCGGTAGCCAGAGCAACGTCCTTAGAGACGACGTCGACATCGATGCAGGTACTGTAGTACTCGTCCTTGCCTTTTGGGTAGCTGGGATCGATGCCGCCTGATGCCGTGTTCCATTGCCACACCCAGTAGAAGGTGTATGGTTTGCCCATTGTAGCACTCTTGGGAAGTTGCACATTGGACTCGCAGAAGAGTGGGAAGGTACCGGGCCCGTCCTCAGCCTGACCCATAGCGTAGTTGGGTGACGACTGAACACGTTCGTTGTGTATAGGAGAGTTGTTGGTTTCATAGCAGCGGCCATCATCGAAGTCGTTCATGGCGATGAGTATACCGCGTCCATCACCGCCCTTGCCATCCTCGGTCCATCGGAGAACATTGGCGATCTTTTCGTCCTGCTTGGGCTGGGTGGTGCCGTAGATGAAGATAGTGCCCGCCTTCTCAGGCTTGCCCTTCTGGTTCTGTGGCAAAGTGATGTGGCCGTTCTCCATGTAGCGCATGGCGATGAAGCCACCGGGAACAGCTTGCAAACGCGGGTACTTGTCCTGAGATTGCTTTTGTTGGCGTTGCTCCTTGTGACAGAGCATGGTGTCATTCTGAATGAAGACCTTGCCTTGATAGGCGGGAATTTCAAAGTTCATACTGAAGCCATTGTAGCCGGGATCTGTTTTTGATACCATGCCACGTGGGTATCCGTACTCGCCGACATACTTGCCCTTGTCGTTGACGTTGCGCAACTGTTCGATCCAGGTATGACCAAAGGCGACCGGGGCGACGGCCAGCGCAGCGAAGATCGTTTGAAGAATGCGCGGCATTCTGGTGGTGTAGGTGTAGTGAGAAAGGTATAAAGCGAAAAAGGTCGTTGATCGGTCGATAGAGATGTTGTTTGCACGGCCGCTTGTCTGAAAGTATGCGCAGGCGTTCTAAAGAAAAGCTAGTGGGTGGGAGAAGGAAGGTAATAAAGTCGTATAGGTCGATATATGTTTGTGTTGCTTGTTGAGGACAAGTTCATTGAGCGCGCACAATGTGACCCGCACGTGAGTAATTCGTATTCACTTTCACCTCCGGTGAACAACGACAAAGTTCAATAGAACAATGGTATTGTGCTTTGCGGGACTTCACAACCTCGCGACCTGCGCTCGCAACTACCAAAAGGGAAAGAAAAGAAGCGAAGAGAAGCGAAACGGCGCAGCCAGATGTAGAGCACAAGCCCATACTCGCGCGGCCATGGTCCTTTATCAGGCGGGTGAAAGGGTAGTGCGACAAACGCCCACGGCCGTTGAGTAACTACTTGGGCCTAGAAGGAAGAAGGAACAGGAGCCAATGGAGAGACAGACACTCGAGGTGTCGAAACACAGCGCCACTCCACGCGATTCCGCATTTAAGCTTCCGCAGCCTAAGGTGTGGATGTTGGATCTGCGTTTCAACTTGGACCTACACTGTAGCCGCCAGTGCTCGTTCCGCTCCCGGCGCATGGTCGAGGCGTAGCGCGCTCATTTAGAGTCTGCTGTGTAGCGACCGAGTCTAGCGCCCACTTAATTATCAGAAAATTGTCATCTCATAGGTTTGCGCGAGGCGGTTCTGGACTGCGAAATGTGTCCAGGAGTCTTAGGCAAGTCGTGCCGTGGATCTACGACACGACCAACGGCAGCTAGGTGTCGGCTAGATAGCATGTCGATCTCCCTTTCGCATAATGGGACGCTGCAGGGAGAGCACCACAACCTGCCACCCGGACCGTTGAAGGCCGTTATGCGACCAGCATGCGCGCGGAGGCCAGGCGACCACTTTCGACGTGCAAAGATGTGAGGGAGCCAGGCCTGCACAACGCAACAATAGGCCAGTGAGTGCTGGCGTGGCGCCTTCGAGAACAGCAATTTCGCGCAAGTGAATGGTGGGGTGAAGTGGACGAGGTTGGTGTCGTGTTTCAGATGTGCCCAACCCTCGCGTGGCGATTGGGCGCCTAGCGTATCTCAGATCCAGGGCACGACCCGTGATTGGACCACATTGATCTACATATGTACACTTCGTCGCGCTCTGTGCGACCAGATTGGCGCTCATCCAGTCTCTATATTTGACCATCGCGAGTCCAGACAGGCCCACACTGTTTCTTTTTATGACTCTTGTTCTGTGCGCAACGTTCGATAACTCGTAGCCACATGATGAGAGGCAAGACTTCAACACTTCCCGCGTGTACAAGGTTGTGATGTGTCCGTGTTTCAGCGCAGTCATGGCGCGATACAGTTTAACTCCCGAGGCACATGGCATTTTTCTGCGTTTGGACGGAATGAGGGGTAGAGAAATTACAGGTCTGTGTTTTGAGGATCAGATTGTCGGACGAGTAAGTAGTACAAACGATTTGTGCCTTCATGATTCTTGAGAAGATGTGTTCACGAGAAGGAGATAGCGGCTCGAAGTCGAGCTCTCATCAGTCAACGAAGAACGTATGTACACGATAATGTGTGCGCAGAAGGTATAGATGTGGTGATTGCACGAAAGAAAGTAACCACATTGAACGCCGTCCAAGGAAGGAGTGACGAAGAACAGGATCGAAACACTCTCAAGTTGACACTCGTAGCATCAGGATATCGAGCTGTGGAGGGCTCTGAGTGAAGCGCGAACGCCACAGCCGAACCATCAGTCTTTGCATTAGTACCTTCCGCATGCTGCATCGACCGGACGTGATGCCTGGGGCACAATGTTTCGTGTGGCGTGACAACTGCCGGAGTATAATCCTCTTCCTGTCACCCAAAATCGCTGGCGCGTGAATCCCGCGATGTGTTTCAGACGCCGCGTTGTGATTGAAATCTTGTGCAGATGGACAATGTATACAGCGGATGCAAGATGAAGTACCCAGCATGCAGCTCGGAGAAGACACCACAGTCGAGTGGTTCAGCCGAAGTTCAACAAAAGTTCCCGAACCCACCCCGGGGTGGTGGTTTTGAGGTGGTGTGCGTGTTATTTGGAATATGACCCTGGCGCAAAAGGTGCGACCGATTCATGCATTCACTGCAGAGGGGTAGTCAGAAAGATAGTGTAGGTCGTCCTCTTCAGGGAAGCCGCTTCACTAGTTGTACAATAACTGTGTCGCATCAAGATCAATGCCCAAAGGCCGAGACTCCTTGTAATTCTTACTTGCAGATTGGTCCACGAACGAGAGCCGGAGGAACCATCCCAGAGTCGCTGAATGGAAAAGTTGCATGCACGAATGAATCTGCAAGTCAGTTGCTGGTGGGCTCGTTTCTGGATCTTTGAGATGTGGCGATGAAATGGCTATTTGCTTCGTAATGCTTGCAGCTACTGGTATTCGACCAGCACCGAATGATATGTCAGCAAGCAGCAGCCAACAAGCAACAGTTATGAAGTACGGGAGTATTTGTCTGCTAACATGGATGAGCACGATATCTGAGAGTGGATGCTCAGCGCTTGATGTTGGATGTTTGGATGATTGTAGATTCGCCTCGAACTTTCCTCGGCACGCACGTGACCAACTCCGATCAATCGCGCTTTGGCCTCATCTTCAACCGCATCGCGACTTTTCTCATCGCGCTCTCTCTCCACGACCAACTTTGCGCCACCACATAAAACCCTCATCTCCCGCGATCCAACCGTTGCCTCGCAGCGACCGCAACCATGGCCAACTACCTCGCCTCCATTTTCGGCACGGAGCAAGACAAAGTCAACTGCTCCTTCTACTACAAAATCGGCGCATGCCGTCACGGCGACCGCTGCTCGCGCAAACACGTCAAGCCCTCGTACAGCCAAACCATCCTGCTACCGAATCTGTATCAGAACCCAGCATATGATCCGAAGAACAAGATGAACCCGCAGCAGATGCAGATGCACTTCGACGCGTTCTACGAGGATATCTGGTGTGAGCTGTGTCAGTACGGCTTAGTCGAGGAACTCGTAGTATGCGACAACAACAATGATCGTAAGTCTCCCCACCTGCCTCCTTTCTCACCTAAAGCAAAGCAAGCGCAGCTCGCTAACACTCGCTCAAAACAGATCTCATCGGCAACGTTTACGTGCGCTTCAAGTACGAGGAGGATTCGCAAAAGGCCTGCGACGCCCTCAACTCGCGCTGGTACGCCGGCCGCCCCATCTACTGCGAACTGTCGCCTGTCACCGATTTCCGCGAGGCCTGCTGCAGGCTGAACAGTGGGGAGGGATGTGTCCGCGGCGGGTTCTGCAACTTTATACATCGCAAGGAACCGACGGCGGAGCTGGATCGCGAGTTGGACATGTGCACGCGCAAGTGGTTGAAGGAGAGGGGTAGGGATGAGAGGAGCATGAGCAGGAGCCCGTCGCCTCCAGGCGCGGCGAAGAGGTTTTAGGGGTTGAAGAGCGGGAATGAGAGGAGGACTGAGAAGAGGGTCACAATGACGGAGCGGCGCGGATCAAGCACGATACAGCGATACAGCAACGCTGGTGGTTGAAGGCCATAATTTCTGGACTCCTGAGCATCAATGGGCACAAAAGACATTTCTTGCGGATAGTTGGGCGTGAGGCGTTCCTGGTGGGCCTACATGGTATTTTTTCTCTCTTCATTTCTGGGTAGCGATCACTCGCTGACGGGTTCATAGGTAGTTTGTACAATAACATCATTTCCAACCTGTCATCTTCACCTTGCTCTTGCACCGCACATATCTCAACGTACAGTCTATACTCGGGATGAAAAGGTAAATGTCGTCTAAAATGGGGCCGATCAATGGCCTGGTATCATCTAACATCAAATCCAGCTACAAGAAAGTAAACAAAAGACGACAACGTCTTGCGTCTGTCAATGCGCGCTCATATATATCTAAAAGCCTCTACGGGCAACCCAAGTCCAAGTCGAAGTCCAAATCCAAATCCCCCAAACCCTGATATACGCCTTGGACCGAACCAATCTCCCAAATCCAAATGTACGCCTTTCGCAAATGCAATTCAAACCAACCCAGCCTCATCCCTCATCCCCATCAGATGATCTTATGCGCCTTCAACACCACCACAGCCACCACGACACCTGCAACCAACGCCATCATACACAGCCAAAAACACCAACAGATCCAGGTCCGCTGGCGGCGCTTCCGTTGCTGGCCCTCGAGCCACGAGTCTCTGGGATGCGGGTTAGCCGTGATGGTTGTCCAGGTCTTGAAGGCGGAGCGGGGGCGGCCTGAGAGCGAGAGGGCGGAGGGAGAGCGGAAGCCTGGGATGGAGGGGCGGCGGAGAGAGGAGGGGAAGGAGGGGCGACGAGGAGGAAAAGAAGGATGTGGTTTCTCGTCGGCTTGTTGTTGTAGTTCTTCTTCGTTTGGGGAGAGGGAGAAGGAGGTGCGTGTTGTGCGGCGCAAGAGCGGACGTGTGCTTGCTCTTGAGGCCGATTTTTTCAGTTTGGATGGCCGCCGGACAGTGGGTGCGATATTCCTCGTGGCTCGCTCCGCTTCCTCCCTTTCCCTCTCGGCTGCCTTCTCCGCCTCAATCTCCGCTTGCCAGATCTCCTCGCGCCTCAGCGTAGCGAGCGCAGGCGTCGACGCAGATGCAGACAAGATGCTCATGGAAGTGATGGGCGACGCAGGGAAAGCAGGCGACAAATGACATTGCGAGGTGGGCGACAAAGGGGCTGACGGGCAGGTGCTATTGCTGGGGTAAACGTACGAGTGCTTGAGATCCGGTCTGCTGGCTGCTTGTTCCTTGGTGAGGTCGTCTTGGTGGACGGCGACCGAGAATCGGCGCCAGAAGTTGGGGTCTTGGACCATTGTGGACGAGGAAATGTATGCGATGGAGGCGAGGAGAAAAGAAAAGGACGTGATAGTTTCAAGAAAAGTAGTGGTGGTTCGTCCAGAGACAAGGTGAAAGAGTCGTGATTGAAGAAAGGAGATTCGGCCTGCCTGAGGCGTCCACGAGGGGATGTTTCGTCGTCGACGCGGTCGTTTGTCGTACGGAATAAGCTTTGCGTTACCCAAGAGGATGTCCACCAATATCGTGGTGCGGGAGAGCTTGTCTTAAGCGCTTGTGTGATGCACGTGGGCTGGGCGGATTGCCTTGGTCCTGTCGTCACTCGGAATGCGTGCTGTGTTACACTTGCGGCAATCTGTTGTGAGGAAGGCTTAAAGTAGAAGGCGCAGGTGGAATGGGTGTTTGGCGTTCTATCGACGTTGAAGTGTGTTTGGTAACGAGAAATTATGAAAGAGTGACTGTAGTGAGTGGGCGTAAGAGGCAGCTGCTCGTCAAGGCGCGCGTGTCGTTAAGCAACAGAAAGTGGAGGTGAAGGTAAACTGCATGAAACAACAAGAGGGAAACATGGCAGTATAGCGACATGCTGCTCCTTTACCACGGCCATTTCTGGGCACCACGTAATGCACATCAGACCGCTCAGACTGACAGGTGGTCCATCGCAGGAAATCAAGGTTGTTCATTTGAGAGCGCTAAAGGGCTGACCAGAGCAGTGGTGCTCGTTTGTTCGAGATGTTTTGCAAGTGCTCGGAGGCGGCCAATGAGGATGCAGGGCGTGTTAGGGAGCGTTGGGGACATCCCGGCGGTACCTGGTACGGGCGACGCATCTGAGACGCTCTGAGAGCACGGCAGTAAGGCGCCGAAATTGCCCGCCCATAGGCTCGGGACTTGTTCGAGGCTAAATGGTTTGCGCGGGGGTAAAGCCTTCTAGACAATATGAAAGCTCTTGTGTTCGCCGTTGAACGAGTACGCAGGTAGGCACTCGCGTCGTCCACTCACGCTCAAAGATGCGGCATCATGGCAGAGCCAGCGGCCAGCGTGAACTGTCTGCAGGACTCGACGTTTGCACGCCTTGAAACCTGGACGCTAAAATCAAAACATGACTCGGTCCCACTGGCAGCCGGTGCGTTTCCTTTCAATCTTGCCAACGTTGGGGTTCCCTCAACCTTGTCACCACGCATCCTTGCCATATAACGGTACCTTGTATCGCAACACCAATCTACACGCCACGAGGATTAGACGGCAGCCATCTCGCTTCCTGCGACGAGATACTGTGTAGAGTGCGTGCGCCGATCACCACTGTCTGGGATGCCGCACGAGGAGCCTCTGCCATTCTGGCTCGTAAATGTGCCACGCGACCAATGGCCAACTGAATGCCCAGAGTTTCTGAAAGAGTGCAACGAAAAGGACAGGGGCATCATTGGAACTCCAGATGACCAGTACAGGCTGATGACATGGCATGAGGTCACGGAGCTCGTCAGTATGGACAATACCCGAGATTGGCCTAGCACTGAGAAGTGGTTCCTGACGACGAGGCAGGGACTGATCGCGTCGACAAGTTCCATCGAAAGCCGAGTGAGCTGAGGCGGTACCGGCAGTTCACCCACCGCCTGATCAAAGAGTATGGCAGCATTATGAAATTTATGCTCAACGTGCGGTTGCAGTGGAAAGATATGGTGCCCAAGGGACGTCCATTCGATGACCCGTCAGACATCAAGATTCTGTTCAACGACTGGCCGTACGGCATTGACCCCGACATTGTGCATCTGGTTGTGTGGACCAAGTTCGAGCTCGAAGACGACCCAGATACGGGCTTGAGTACGCCAGAGTCGCGACAGGAGATTGAAGAGTACGTGCAGAGGACGTTCGGCACCAGGGCGAGCGAGTTCTGTTGGTTCAAGAACTGGAAGAGCTTGAAGAGCGTGCACGCTGTCGAGCATTTCCACGTCATGCTGTACAAGCCTGATAAGCAGTTCCTGAGCGATATCACGGGCGGAGACGTTCCAATGACGGATAAGTGTGCCTGAAATGAGGGCGAGAAGTTGAAATCTCGGAGATTTTAGATTGTATATTTGACCATGGGTATACTATGGGAAACAGGTGTTTGGTGGAATGTCAGCAGAATGTACCAATTAGAAGTCGGCGCCAATAGACATGATTTTACTCTGTGGTTGAGGCAAAGCTCAAGCGCCACAGTGCACTCTATCTACCATGTGTTTGTGTCTACCATTTTCTGAGTACAAGGCTGCAGGCAGGGCGGGCGGGACTCCTGAATATCACCCGCATGCCCTTTGTTGATTGGCCTAACCGGCAGCACGGATCGGATGTTGAGACTAGAAAAAAACGTCGAAATCTTGACAGGCGTCATTGTGGCGCAGAACCGGGCTTTCACCATTTCCGCCACTCCCTTGTAGAAATGCTCGAGTGGGTGCCAAACACGGCGTAGACACACGATATTAAAGAGCAGCCTCATCCAGGGCAGGGCAGAACAATACGAGGCGCATATAGGTGGTGTACCTTTGTTATCCGATACGTGCCCTGTCGAATCGCAGCGGGCGGCGCATGCGGGCTTGAAAGCGGTGAGCAAGCTAGCGTTCAAAAAGTTGAACGTCGTCGGCGGAACATACGCACGCACCCTCGGGCAGGGGGCTGCGCTACTCCACACGACTGCTGCTGCGAGTGTCTTGCGCACTTTGCAAGTGTCTTGTGCGCTGGCAGGTCAGTCAATTGTGCACGAAACGAACCGCCTCAGCCTGTGTGGTTCAGTTGGTCTTGCGAGGCAGTTGCGGCACAACGTCTCCATACGCTATCATTCCCCCTCAGGCAACAACACACGTCGGTCTCAGAAGTGTCGCAGCAAAGGGACGAATACTGACATGAACAGGCACACTCACACGCCTTCTTCGACCCATCAACACGCGGTCAGCCCAAAGCGGTGCCACACAGCCACCTGTCCACGTAATATTCCTCCTATGCGATCGGCGCCGTAGAAAGACATACCCACGCCCCCACTGAATCAACTTCAGTGCACCACCACCATGCTCGGATACCTCACCAGCCGCTGGCAGAGCGCCGGCGACTCGAAAAAGACCAGTCCCGGCTGGTATGACCGCAGCATCTCGCCCGTCCTGCTCGCCGTTGCGAAGAAGGCCTGCACCCATCCCATCCACACCATTGTGACCATTGCATTCGTCGCCAGCTACTCGTACCTGGGCGTGCTGGACAAGGGACTGCTCGAGAGGGATCCCGATCTCGCTGCGGGCCGTGTCGACTTCCAGGCTCTCTTGGCTGGCAGCAAGCATCTGCGCATCGGAGAGGAGACGTCGTGGCAGTGGCAGGCGCAGGAAGGCGCCGGAGGTCTGCATAAAGATAAGGTACGGTCAGTCCGGACTCCTCACAGTGGAGGTGCGAACTAACAATATATAGCCAGCACAGGAACTCGCCCTAGTCACCCTCGTCTTTCCCGAATCAAGCACCATCCACTCTGCCCCCTCGCAGCACGCCGTCTCCAGCAATGTCTCCGCCGAACTCCTCCCCAGCTCCTCGAGCTCCTTCTCCACATTCTCCCACGACACCTCGCTCGCCTACTCTGTGTCCTTCTCCGAGGCCTCGGACTTTCTTTCCGCCATGCATGAGATCGCTGCCCCAGAAGACGCCGTCGAGCGCCAGGGCTCAGACAAGGAAGGCACACGCGAAGAGAAGAAGTGGATGATGCGCGCTTCCAGGAACGGAAACGCGCCTGGCGGTGTGCGCAGCTGGGTGCAGGAGTCGTGGACCTCGTTTGTCGATCTGCTCAAGAACGCCGATACTGGCGACATCATCATCATGGCCCTCGGCTACCTCGCCATGCACTTGACTTTCGTATCGCTCTTCCTTGCTATGCGACGCCTTGGATCCAACTTCTGGCTCGCGACCGCCGTTCTCCTCCAGTCTGCCTTTGCCTTCCTCTTCGCTCTCGCAATCACCCTCTACCTTGGCGTGCCCATTAACATGATCCTGCTATCCGAAGGTCTCCCGTTCTTGGTTGTCATCATTGGATTCGAAAAGCCTATCGTACTGACCAAGGCTGTGCTCTCTGCATCCCTCGACGCGCGCCGAGCATCAGAGGAGAACAACCGTGGCGAGACGCTGACTATTCAGTCCGCCGTGCAGATTGCAATCAAGAGGACCGGTTTTGAGATCGTTCGGGACTACTTCTTTGAGATTCTTATTCTGGTTGCTGGAGCCATGTCGGGCATTCAGGGTGGTCTCCGCCAGTTCTGCTTCCTCGGTGCCTGGATCTTGCTTTTCGACTCTTTGATGTTGTTGACCTTTTACACTGCTATCCTTACCATCAAGCTTGAGATAAACCGCATCAAGCGTCACGTGGCTCTGCGCAGGGCTCTTGAAGACGACGGTGTGGACGGCAAGGTTGCGGAGAATGTCGCTCGGAACAACGACTGGCCAAATGACAGGGATGTCCAGCTGCGCAGCAGCTCCACCACAACCGTGTTTGGCAAGAAAATCACCGTGCCCAAGTTCAAGGTCCTCATGGTCGCTGGTTTCGTCCTGGTCAACGTGCTAAACGTGGCTACCTTCAGGTTTGGCTTGACACCAGGAAAAGCAGCTCGTGTTTCTGGCGTAGGCGCCACGCCGCCCCTGGATCCGTTCAAGGTAGCTGGCAGCGGGCTGGACCACATCCGCGAGCAAGCCAAGAGCACGGGAATTTCTGCTGTTGTTACTGTCCTGATGCCCATCAAGTACGAGCTCAACTACCCCTCAGTACACTACGCCGAGCCGATTGTTACTCAGAACGACTCAGCCTTTGGTGCCAATATCAGTACCCACATTGTGGACGGTGTCCTGAAGAGTCTGGAAGACCCGTTCCTCAGCAAATGGATTATCGCAGCGCTTGTTATGAGCGTTGTTCTCAATGGCTATCTCTTCAACGCTGCTCGATGGACCATCAAGGAGCCACATAAGCCGCTTGAGCCACCAATGCCTTCGGAAGTGCAGGATGGCGCCCCCTCCATGGCAGCGTCTCGCGTACCCTCCATGCACATGCCAACACCGCCTCGCACCCCTGGACCTGAAGAGCAGAATGGACGTGGCTTACAGCCATTAACCCAGATCACACCTCAGCAGCCCCCTGCTACGCCACAATATCTGCGCCCTGAAATTCCTGCTGGACCCAGCGAGGAGCAACAGAAGCAGCCTAATCGCCCGATGGAATTCCTAGAGCAGAGATTGAAGGAGAAGCAGGCCCCTTCACTGACTGACGAGGAGCTCATTGAACTTTCTCTCAAAGGCAAGATCCCTGGTTATGCTTTGGAAAAGACACTAGGTGACAAGACGCGCGCGGTCAAGATTCGACGAGGTCTAGTTGCGCGAACGCATGCCACCAGGGAAACATCAACACTCCTCGAACGCTCCCTTCTTCCATACAAGGACTATAACTACGATCTTGTACACGGCGCCTGCTGTGAAAATGTCGTTGGCTACTTACCTCTTCCTCTTGGTGTCGCAGGTCCCATTTTGATCGATGGCCAAAACTACTTCCTCCCCATGGCTACCACTGAAGGTGTGCTCGTTGCATCAACTTCAAGAGGAGCCAAGGCTATCAACGCAGGCGGTGGTGCAGTAACAGTCGTCACTGGCGACGGCATGACCCGTGGACCTTGCATTGGCTTCGACAGCCTTGTTCGCGCGGGTGCAGCCAAGAACTGGCTCGATTCAGATGAAGGTCAACGGACAATGAAGGACGCCTTTAACTCCACATCTCGATTCGCCAGGTTACGTTCGATGAAGAGTGCCATAGCAGGCACCAACATCTACGTCCGATTCCGCGCCACGACTGGTGACGCCATGGGCATGAACATGATCTCTAAGGGAGTGGAGCACGCCCTCACTGTCATGGCCACCGAATGTGGCTTTGATGATATGAAGGTCGTCACTGTATCGGGCAACTATTGTACCGACAAGAAAGCTGCCGCAATCAACTGGATCGACGGCCGCGGCAAGGGCGTCGTGGCCGAAGCCACCATCCCCGGCAAGATCGTGAACAGCGTTCTGAAGTGTGAAGTCGACGACCTCGTACAAATGAACATCTCCAAGAACCTCATCGGTTCCGCCATGGCCGGCGCAATGGGTGGCTTCAACGCGCACGCCGCCAACATTGTCGCTGCCATCTTCCTCGCGACAGGTCAAGATCCCGCACAAGTCGTCGAATCTGCAAACTGCATCACCATCATGAACAAGTATGTCCAGTGTTCTCATTCTCATACCATACCATGCCCACGTAACTAACTCTGTTTGTAGTGTCAACGGTAACCTCCAAATCTCCGTCTCGATGCCCTCCATCGAAGTCGGCACCATCGGCGGCGGCACCATCCTGGAGCCCCAATCCGCCATGCTCGATCTCCTTGGCGTGCGTGGCGCACATCCCACCGCGCCAGGTGACAACGCGCGCCAACTCGCCCGCGTCATCGCTGCGGGTGTGCTTGCTGGAGAATTGTCGCTCAACTCGGCGCTGTGTGCTGGTCATCTTGTCAGAGCACACATGGCGCACAACAGGAGTAACGTCCCTAGTAGGGCGCCGACACCCGCGCCTGCGACGCCAGTAACAGGTGCGCAGACACCTATCACGGGTGTTGGTGGTGTCGTGCCGTTGAGTGGGAGAGGGGAGGGAGTTGTGCCAAAGCGTTGAGGCCGTGAAAAAGAAGGAGAGTAGGAGAGAGAAGTAATATAGGGGTTTTACACATATATATATTTGTAGTCCTCCAAGCGAGCAGAAGAATCGTTTGAGCAAGTAGACGTGTCTGCATCATTAATTCTGAATTAATACGATCAAAGTCAAAACAAACATACTGTGCAGGAATTCTACATACTTGTGCTTTGCTCAAATTAGGCTGATAATCTTGTCCGATGGTTATACGGATCTTGTAACGACAAAACTGATCTGGCAACAATGAAGAATCTCACGTTCTTCACGCACCACGTTTCGATTTTCATGTTCCCATAATCCAAAAACAGCTCCACCCTGCGGTTTCCATGCCAATGCTCTCAGAGACAGAATCGTGTCAACCCTCTTGGACTAAAGTAGACTGCCTGGTGCGTCTAACCTGGCTGTTTACAATGACTGATGTCGTGCTGGGATAGTGATGTAATATAGCACGACTTCAGTGAATTCAGTGTGATATAAATGTATATGACGGAACCGAGCAAGGTTGAGCTTCCAATTTGGGTCCGTCGCGCAACATACTATGGCTCAAATTCAAGGCTGGTGCAAAAACATAATCACCGTCACATTTCAGAGTCGAAAGGTAAAAGATATTTCAGAACATTATATCATTCAGCAGACTACCTCACGCACACACTTCGCGTACATGCTCTCATCCACCTCTATGCCCCACAACCCTCCAATCTTCTCCGCGAGATAGACAAAACAGATACCGTGAGCTATGCCATGAGAGGGGAGGAAAAGGGAGACCCATGACAGACCATGACGCGGAAAAGAAAGTCAACGGCCAAGACAAGAAACACTCCAGTGGAAATGACCGATCAAAAGGGAAAGAACGCCGTTATCATCATGCTCATGGGCTGTCAAAGTACAGCCTACCAGTCTTTCGAAAGGTTCGATGATTGTCATATGCCTCCAGCAGAGATGGATTCGCGCAGCGCGCTCGGCTCCTGCTTCTTCCCGCGGCGACCAAGTAGTGTGGCACCCTCGAGACTGAGCTCAAAGGCACCCTTGTTCTTTACCTGGCGCTTGGCAGCAGCAGCGACGGCGGGAGAGTGTTGGCCGTAACCACGCTCCTGTTGTTTGGGCTGGTTCTGTTGTCGTGCTTGAGCTGCAGCTGACAGTGACGTGTTTCGCATCTTCTGTTCCATAGCTGATACATCATTCCCTTGGGACTTGGGCAATTTGGCTGGTGGATGTTGCGAAGATGTGTCGTACGGTGCGGATTCGGCCCCGTACTCGTCGTCGTCTTCGTTCTCGTCAAGAGCATTGAGTGAGTTGATGGCATTCGCGCCTCGGTATCCCTGCTTGAAGTTCTTTCTTCGCTTGCCTTCCTCCTCCTGTCGATGCACGGCATAACCGACATCGAAAACTTCTCGCAGGTTGACGACACCTGGCGATCGGAAGTCCTGGCGCTTAGCACCAGGCGACTCCAGGTAGCTGAAGTCTGGCTGTAGTCGCCTCTGGTCCTTGGCAGCAGGTGTGGCAAGTGGCGGTGCATCGTGAGCTGAGTAGGTTGGCTCGTCTGCTTGTCTTATCCATGGGTGGTCAAGGAACTGGTTGATGTCGTATCGCTTCTCAGGGTCTACTGTGAGCAGATGCGACACAAGGTCCTGGGCCGATTTGGAAATGTCATCCCACCATGGCGACAGGAAGGTGTATTGTCCGCGTGCCACCTTTTCCGTCAATGTCTGAATTGACTCGTCGTAGAACGGTGGGAAACCACAGAGCAGAGTGTACAACACACAGCCGAGTGCCCACATGTCGACACTCTTGGAGTAGCGTTCGTCCTTGACAATCTCAGGTGCGGTGTACCCAACAGTACCACAAGGCGTCATGGTTTGACTGTCCCATATGACTTTGCTGAGACCGAAATCGGCAATCTTGATCACGCCAATGCCTCCGGCGCCCTGTCCCTTGATGTACTCACCCTCATCGGCCTTGTCTTCATCATCAGGACCCTTTGGCTTTGGATTCCGTGTTGGTACAAACGGGATGGGGTAGAATAGTAAATTCTCAGGCTTGATGTCTCTGTCATATGACGTCAGTGAAACTGGGCTCGTCGTTGGGACTTTGCATCACAAACCGGTGAACAACACCTGCTTCTTCGTGCAAGTACTGCAACGCTTTTGCGACCTGGAGAATGGTGTGTCGCGATAGGTCTTCGGAGAAGTACGTCAGACGGACAATTTGGTGGAAGAGCTCGCCGCCGGGACATAGTTCCAGGATGATGTAGTAGTACTGTTTCGCTTCGGAAAAGTCGACGAGCTTGACAATGTTGGGGTGGTCCAGCTGGCGCATGATCTGTACTTCCTTGAGGATGTTCGCTCTCTGTGAAGCATTACGTCAGTGCTTTGCCCTATCTGAAGTAATAGGGGTGACGCTGATGGAGCTGGGGGATGCCCAGGACGTTGGGGGTTTCGCACCTCGGCTGCTTTTGGCGTTTTGAAGTCCGGATGCACATGCTTGTCCTATACCAGGCCACATGTTGGTAACGCTCAAAAACACCGAAACTGTCTCGTGTGATGCGATGGGGGGAATGACGACATAAAAAATGGGCAGGCTAGGGCAAGACCAAGGGTAATACTAACCTGCTGCGAGTTCATCTCAAACTTGCGGACGACCTTGATGGCGACCTCGCCCCATTGTCCCTGGGAGTCGCGAGCGCGGTAGACGTTGCTGAAGGCGCCGTCGCCCATCTTCTCGAGCAGAATCCAGCGCTCGAGGCCGGGATAGCGGGGCATCTTACCCTTTGCCTCGCGCTCTTCGGCAACGATGCGCTCTAACACTGAAGGATCGACGTTCTTGCTCTGTGCTGCTGCCTGTTGCTTGTGCTTGTCGTGAGCTGCGCGGTCGGCTGCGGCTCCTGCTTGGGCGGCGATGTTGCGGTTGTCGCCCGCACCAGCGCCCACGGAGTAGTCGCCATGGGCGGCTGCACCGTGCTGCTGCTTTTGGGCCATGATGGGTTCAGAAATGCCGTGGTGGACGGGGTCGGGCGCATGGTGTCGTTGTTGCTGCGACTGGGCGTGGACATTGGAGACGTTTGTGGTGGGCTCTGCGTTCTGACGGGCCTGCTTGCCATGGCGCAGGAAATTCTTAAAGTTCTGTATGGCAGCCATGTTCAGTTGCTGTTGCGTGCGAAACAATGGATTATCAAGCCAATGTGACGGGGGCGGGGTATATGAGGCTCAAGCGAAGGGGAAAAAGTGTAGGGTGCAAGTTAGAGGCCGCGTGCTACCAGCTGTGTGCGAGCGTCAAACGGTAGTGCGATCAGCAACTGGGCGGGAAGACTGGTGAGGGGGTGCAGAGGAAGAGCAGGACTGGCTGAAAAGAAGGTCGGTCGTGCATGGCGAGGCAGGAGCGTGAGAACAAGAGAAGCAGCGATGACGCACGAGGCCCGAGCGTTATGACGATAGAGAAAGTGCCATCATCAAGCAACCTGGACTCTTCTACGCGACAACGGGCCATCATGCGCATCACATCTCGCCGTCTGCATTCTCCTGCCAGAGCCGTGCACCGCGAGGAGATGGCAGTGTAAAAAGGAGGCTATCTCACCTCGATCACAGGCGCCATGCGCCCGCGTCTAGTCTCGTCTTTGGAGTTGTAGAACTGCATGTTTTGCTTGCAATACAATCTCGATGAAATGCGTCTAATTCCCGTCTCACACAGCGCTGCAGCCGAGAGTTTGCTGCGGGGCGTCCCGTCAATTGCCTGTACTGGCACTATGACGCCGCTGTCGTCGTGGTGTCGCGTTTGCACGGAATCTGCTCGCAACTGCCCCTAGCCTTGTTGCAAGGGTGGTCGGCTGCCCGCAGGTGAATTACTGTGCAGTGATGCTCCTGCAGGAACTCGTGTCCAGTCGTCGTCAGGCTCCGGTCTGTGGTCGGGTTGGATCTTCGCGGCGACAGGGCAGATCTCGATGGCCCGGGTGCAGTTTCACAGGGCAACACAGCGGGCAAGTACGGCGCTTGGAGCGAGGAAGATGGTGTCTGATCAGATCAGAACAAGCAGGTCTGCCAGCACTGGTCTTAAGCAGACTATGGCTCGTTTCTTGCAGCGGCAGCGACGGCTTGCACTAATCAGCGCCTACTCGCGCCAATACATCCAGCACTGGCGGGCACGCGGCGGGTCGTCCGGCATCGTCGCTCACCAAGACGGTGGGCTCTTCTGCGCGCGTTGACAATGACGGGGCTCGCCCGGCGTCCTCAGCCGGTACGCCACCACGCGCAGGTTGGGCCTTGGAACAGCATGCAACAGACGCTGGCACGCCCAATCGACGACGACAGCAGCAGGGCAGCACCCATGGTAGACGCTGCCACGGATATGAGGTCAATTTCCCGCGCAGAGCCCACTCTACCGCGTGCTACAAGGCTCGACGAAATTCTGAGGTTCCGCAGTACTAAAAGACCCTGCATATGCTTTAGTGCTGCTCAAGACGTCACTGGCGCCGTCCAGAGACTCACAGCATTGCGGGACACGCACATCATTGCCTCGAGAGGGCCAACATGAAACATATAACTGACGTTTTCAGCAGCCACACATATCCACCCCATCCTTGCGCCCATCATGTCTGCAAAGCCACGAGACCGCCTGCTCGTCTCGGCGTGCGTCTTCATTGTCGTCGGCCGCCATTCATCACGCTGCATGCTTACCACATCATTCCCTGCTCCACCCTGGTCCCGCCGTCATGAATCCAGTGCGCACTCCGGCATCCGTGCGTCCGTCTCGGAGCGGAGTGTTCAGATTGGCGAGTGAGCCTTGTGCGCAGTGGGGTGCTGATGCCGCTTTTCTTTTCGAGGTCCCTTCTCCACTCACTCATGCATGTAATTCCTGTTCATGGCCTCAAGCATTCATAGCATGCTACACTCTCATTTGGCCCAAAGAATTCATTGCATGCAGATATGCAGTAGTGCCGCCGTGGCTGCTAACTGGTCGCTGAATAATCCCGCCCATCCTGTACTACCAATATGCTCTCGTCCTGCTTCCGCTTTCTCTCGGTCCCAAGCTGCGTAATCCACATTTACTTCCCTTAGTCAAGCGTCGCCGTTCTTTCGTCTCTTTCCCGTTCTTGTTCAATCACGGGTATAACTACTTCTGCCTCGATACGTTTCTCTATCCTTGCTCTTTTCTTTTCGTCGTTGAAGACCATGAAGATGGCTTTAGACCGAGCAGAGAACTCTTCTTCTGTTATATACCCTTGTATCTTCTGCTCCACCAATTTCAAGTATTCAGTCCAGTTGTCCTCGCCGAACGCCCGTTGAATTGACTTCAAGCCTTTGGGAACTGCATGTTCGTACCTGGAGCACGGTCCAGGGGTTTGCATATCTATGCCGGCTTGCGAACGTCGTGTTCTCCTCGCGGTCGCTGCTGGGGGTGCCGGGCTGGTCGTTGGATTGACTTCAATTGAAGGCAGAGCCTCATCCTCGTCCACATATTCATCGTCGTCTTTAACTATAATGCGTCGGCCGCGTGCGGGTGTCCGGGCATGGCTTTTGTTCGCTTCGGTCTTTGTCGTCTGTTGCGGGAGAGGCGCTGCCTTGCTTGGTCTGCATGAGGCATCACGAGCCGCTTGTAGTGTCTGTAGGGACTTGATGCTTCTGTGATATCCATGCAGTGCGTTTCCTGGTGTCAGAGGCGGTCCGTCATGAGACTCTCGCTCTCGTTGAGCTGGAGTGTCTGGCCTTTGTCGATACTCCTGCTTGGATGCTCGCCTCTGCGCCGGGTTTGCGCGGCCATCTAAGCGCAGTGCTTCGTTATTGCTCGCTGCAGACTTGCGTGGCGCCTTGCGGGCGACATCGTTAGGAGGCAGCCGGCTGTACTTCTGTCCTGGCGGCATGGCAGGATGTCTCGGTGGAAAGTTGGGCCACAACACTTGATCAGGGTGTATTGGTGGAGGAAGAGGATATTGGGTGTTGAATTCCTCATGCGGTTGCATTGTGCTCGCGTTGCTGTTGCCTCTGCTGCGTGAACCTGCTGCTTCCAGGTTTAAAACGGGGACATCGCGGACAGCGGCCGCGAAAGGATGGTCGGGAGGTAAACAACGACGATTTGACGGAGTGCCATACAACCTTTGTTCAGGAACTGGAACGGATAGAGCTCTTGACATCGGCGGCATCATCCTTGGATACGCCGCATGGGGCGACCTAGGTGGCAGCATGTTGAGAGAGCTGTGCGGAGGTTGTTGCTGCGCTTGCCGTTGAGCATTCTCCCGCTGCACATGTTGGTCGATCGGCTGGCCCTGCGACATACTATCGATGCGAGTTGATGGTGAGTGGAAATGTGATGTGTAGAAGTATGAAGGTGTCGCGCCTGCCCTTAAGGTCGACTGCCACGTGCCTTCCCTTTCACCACAACCTTATCACGAGCCCCACTTCATGCGTCACCTTTAGTTATATCACTTTGTTTCTCAATAACAGCGAAGATATGGTACTGCAAGTTGACTTTGCCCAACACTTCGACCTCAACGACACCCATCACGAAGCAGCATCTCAATTTCATGCGGTGGACCTCATTCTATTGCTTTTGTGACTTGACTCTTCGCCATCTAGCTAGATACAATGGTTTATGCTGCGCTAGAAGTCTCCCTCCAATGGCTTAAAGCCGACACACCCTGCTCAACACGTTGAATTTTTTCCGTCGCCCTCATGGACACCTCCGCAATCGGATGTCCCAGTCCACATTGGATTGTTCTGGTCCGCAAGGATGCTGTGGAGTACCTCAAGATTTAGTGGCTCACTGGAGGGAGATTCCGAAGGTAACTGTGGTACATCGTCTAGAAGAGGCTGCAATGGACCATGCTGAATTTGGTGTGGCTTTTCCCCTCCTATTTCGTCATTCTGAAGGGTTTCACTCCTCTTCTAGGGGTCCGAGGATTACCCGTGGCGTGGATTTGAATGTTAGGAGGCAGTCGTTTGGTGTCATGATGTGATATCATGTAGGAGGTAACCAGCAGGCTTTCTATTTAGGCGGGGGCTATGTACAACAATTGCTCTTGTACGAGCGTGATGCGTGGAGGCCAAGCTGAATCAACTTTGCGAGCAGTCAAGAAAGTACTGATGACGACCCTTGAGAAAGGTCTCAGAAATTGTGTTATTTGTTGCGGATATAGATCCTTTGGTCGAATAAGCGAAGAGCTGAATTAGACACAGCTCATGAATTTCTCTTCGGGGCTCCTTACATGTATATATTTTGTAGAGACACGCGAACCACGATGGTAACACCAAATGCTACTCTTCCATCTCATCACCCGTACCTCCTTTCTGCTCTTCTCCAAGAGCCTGGTCCTTCTCCTCTTTCTTACCACCTGCCTCTAGTTCCCCATTTGCACCTCCCTGACCTTGAACCTCCCCTTCTGCAGTATCCTCACCCTCTTCATTCTCAACCCCCTCCTGCTCCGCAAGAAAAGCCTCCATCTCGTCACTGTCCATCTCATACGTCTCATTAATCTTCAAGATCTGATCCCAGGCCTCACTATAAGTCAGATCCTGCTCTACACCAGCCTCCTCCTTCGTCAGCCACTCCTCCAATTCCTCGCTATTCATTTCGTACTTGTCGTTCATACGAAAATCTGGTCCCAGTCAATATTTGGGTTCCGAGCTGGGAATTCATTGGGTGATGATGAGGGGAGCTCAGATGACTGCTGCTGAGGCGGAGATGAGGGGATTGGAGCTTGTGCAGTAGCTTGTTCATGAAGGACTGGTGAAGAGGGCTGATCTTGTGGAGTAACTTGAGTGTATGAGTCGTTCAGCTTGCGGCGTTTGGACTCTCGTTCTTCGACAAGCTGTTGGGCACGAGTGTTTGCGTTGATTGCTGGAGGAGAGGGTGCCTGATTCTTCTTTTCCTCCTGCTGAAACTGCAGAGCCTGTTGCTGTCGAGTCTGATGCTGCTGCTGTCGTCGTTGCTGAGCCTGTAGTATCCGCTGCTGCCGCTGGTGAACCTCCTGCTGCCACTCAAGCTGAAGTTGCATCATCTCAGCCTGAGACAGATGCTGTGCAGGCATACCCATATACGGCTGCTCCATGTAGAATGCATTTCGCGACTCGATTGTAGATGCCTTCCAAATGCGCACGAATGCAGGCTGATCCATCAGCGTTGACCATGGACGCGCCAAGTACTGCATTGTGAAGAATGATTGCATGACATGGTTGGCACAGAACTTGAAACGACGCAGGATCGTAGACATCAGGTGGATACGCTGAGCAAAGGTCCACCCGCGATCGAAGTGGTTATCGGGGAGTTGGAGATGAGGGAAACGCCCAAGGAAGCGTCATGCAGTGGGACGACTACAATCTACTTATTTTCTCGTGAGAAGGGTATTTGATCCAAAAAAGCTTGCAGCGCACATTATCTGAGCAATTATAAGCTTTAGCTTGTTGTAATCATATATCATGTACGAGGAGTTGTTCGTCCGCCATGATCCTGGGCGTTGCTGATTGGTCAATTCTTCCCGCGTGCGCGGTACATCCGTGAGGACGTGGGTACCAGCTTTTGTTGTTGTACATCCACGACTTCCTACCGCAGCCATCTGCTCTCCGGACAATATATGCGAGGAAATATGTGCGAAGCGTCGCATCGCAATCCACGACACTGTGGAGTCGTATTTACCTACGGAGCCACGGAGCCAACTCTGCTCAAGCCGCAAAGCTTCGCATCAGCAACGCCTGTTCGGTGTCGATCGTCCCAGCCTCCTTCTTCATCGGGCTTAGAGTGTGCTTGTAGCACGCAGGCTAGATTATCCACCTTCCACAAACACAGAGATACCGTGATACCCTTGGCTTTCAGGATTCGTATCAATGGTAGTTGTCGTCATATCTCTTGAGCCGATGCGAGATAGTATTTAGTCCTCGAATGCCTTTCGCGCGCAGGCTCTCGCAACTCGCAATTGTCCTTTCGCCACAACCATGCGGTTCTCCACAGTTGTCGCAGGTCTGTTGTTCGGCCTTGAAGCCGTCGCGCTGAAGCAGGTTCCTCGCACGGTTCCTGAGATTGAGGCAGCGGTATGTACATTGGTTTCCCAATCGTCGCCACCGAGAGGTGCGCATCGTGGTCCTTAGACTCACGTCAAGTCGTCCCACCCCTCAGCAAATCCTGCAATTGATAAATACGGGTACTTGACACCATGAAGCTAATGGATGGCAGATTCGAGCGACCAAGAAGCGCTCAATTGCCAAACGTGCTGACGAAGTTGACCTGGAAGTTCTTTACCCGGAACATAATCTGACAGTCCCAATCGACTTCTTCCACAATGAGACAAGATATGAGCCGCACAGCAATGGCACATTCAACTTGAGGTACTGGTTCGACAAGACTTATTATAAGCCTGGAGGGCCCGTTTTCGTCTTGCTTGGTGGCGAGACTGATGGAGCCGGCCGCCTTCCATTCCTACAGAAAGGCATTGTTCACCAAGTCATTGAGGCTACAGGCGGCATGGGTGTTATCTTGGAGCACCGATACTACGGAAAGAGCTTTCCCGTGGATGACTTGACGACTAAGAACCTGCGATTTTTGTCGACCGAACAAGCTCTGGCTGAAATCGACTACTTTGCCCGCAACGTCAAGTTCGAAGGCGTTGATGCTGATCTTACTGCGCCGAACACGCCATGGGTCGTCTACGGTGGCTCCTACGCTGGTGCACAAGCTGCGTTCCTGCGTGTTGTCTATCCTGAGACGTTCTGGGGCGCCATCTCTTCATCCGGCGTGACCGTCGCTATCTATGATTATTGGCAGTATTTCGAACCCGCCAGGCTGCACGGCCCACCTGATTGTATCAAGAACACGCAAGTACTCATCGATGTCATGGACAATATTCTTCTGAACGACAACAACACCGCTAAAGTTCAGTCGCTCAAGAACGTCTTTGGTCTGGGCAATGTTACCGACAACCGGGATTTTGCGAACCAGATCACTGGGGTTTATGGCTTGCAGAGCACCAACTGGGATCCAGAGGAAAACTCGGCATCGCTTTTCAACTATTGCACAAACATCACAGCCGTACCGAAGAGTGAGAACCTCAGATCTGCCGTAGCCGATATCGTCTCGGCGGCGGGCTATGGCAACGACATTCACGCGCAAAATGTCACCTTAAACGCCATCAGCTGGCTCAACAGCACAGCGCTCTCTGGATGGCGCCGCTCCAACAAAACTCAGGACCAGTACTTTACAACGCTTAACACCACTGCCCTACAGGAGCTTACCTCAATTGAGGACTACGGTTCTGTTTCTTGGTCGTATCAAGTGTGTACTGAATGGGGTTATATCCAGACTGGCAACACACCCAAGGACATCATGCCATTGATCTCCCGTACGCTCGATGTGGAGTACCTCACCTTCTTCTGTCGTGCACAGTTCAACATCACTAGCCCCTCAGACGTCGAAAAGGTGAACAAATATGGCGGCTATGACATCGACTATGAACGACTGGCTCATCTTGGAGGCAATGCCGATCCTTGGAGACCTGCTACTCCCTTGTGGTACCCGGACTCAAGGAACAGCAGCACTGATCATCCATGGCACTTGATCAGCTGGGGTGTCCATCACTGGGAAGAGAACGGCATCTTCCCTAACGAGACGACTGCTTTGTTGCCACCTCCTCAAGTTGTCTACGCGCAGCAATTCCTGAAGAACTTCGTCGTCGATTGGCTGGATGGTGAGTCTTTGCCCAGTGTGCTCTGATAGCCTTCTTCTGTTTTGCTGACCTCAATAGAATGGGACACTCAATACAAGCATTCGGAGCTTTGAGACAGAAGCCCGAAGTATGCCATGGAACTCGTAACAATTAGAATCTAGTTCCGAATGTTAATTGATACAAGCGACCTTCGTTTGTAAAGATTGTCCATACTTTGCATCCTGTGTTCTCGCCGTAGCATCAATCGCAGGTACCATAACTCATCGTATTCAACTAGACGCAGTCAGATCAATAATTATTCTTACCCAGTAAGTCGTGAATGCTAGCGAAAGATTTATCGATTCGTTACACAGGGACGCGGCTCAGAACGATCCTCCTCTCTGCTCACCAATACACGAGGCCAGCATAATCAATCGGATCATGCGGCCTTACCCTTGACTGTAACGATGGTACGAATCTTCGTATGGCTCCACCTGTCTCCAGAATTAGAAGCTTGATTCGGAGCTTACTTCTCTCCGATTGGCGCCGACGTGGCTGCGCCGGGTGATCAGCGGAGACTAGCCGTCACGTTTCGTCATATGGTGCATCAGCGCCTCGTGTTTACTCATGTTGCGATGTAACTGTCTCTTCAGTCGCAAGATGAGGCGAAAACACGGTGGGTGGAGGAGCACATATATATACATGTGCGCACTGTAGACTTGATCCAGCATTAACAACCCACACCATATTTCGCATTCAATAATACACCTGAACTTCCATCCTTCTCCCAATTTTGAGATAAAGAATACACAACTCAATCACTCAACAACACAAACCCAAACCCTCAAAATGCGCACCTCAACCCTCCTTACAGCCCTCACCTCCTCCTCCCTCGCCTCCGCCCGCATCATCGGCCTCGCCGCCCCTGCGACCCTCACGCCCAACGCCTCCTTCACCCTCACACTTCTCACCGAAAACTACATCCAATCCGTCGCCGACGTCGCCGTCGCATGGGGATTCCAGACGCCCACGGAAAACAACCCAACCGGCTTCCCTTACACGCTCGGCAGCTTTGCCAACTCTGCCTACTTGGGCCCGGAGAAAAGCAATACGCTGCAGAATGTAACCATTGATGCGACTGCGCCTGCGACGCTGGAGAAAGGGAAGGATGTCGTGTTGGGGGTTGCGGTGATGAGTCTGTATGGGGCGAGCGGGGGCCCGATCACGCAGGCTTGGAATGTCACGGTGCATGTGGGCGAGGAGGCGAGCGGAGATTTGGTTGCTAGTCGGGAGGTGGGGTGGAGGGAGAATGGGGATTGTTAGGTTGAGGTATGACGATGATTAGAACCATGGGCGCATATAAGGAAATAATGTGCTGTGGTCGTATGTGTATGTTCTTGTAAGCAATCTAGAAGAACTTGGTAGCGTTGTCCTGTTTCGTCTATGTAGCGCATATATTCCCTTTCACAACCCACTTCGCAAGCTCGGAGTCGCAGCCGTAGCACTCGCATATCTTTTTGAGTCAATACTTCTGAGACTACTACAACGAACACAGATACGTACGTCCTTTTTCGCCTGAGCAGCATCTGAATCGTCCACACATTTGAGGATCTGACTATCTGGCGCCCGGTTGAGCCATTGTGCAAGACATGCATTTGCCTGCCGCACAGGCTGGCATGCAGGTGCCCAAGCATCACATGGGCCATTCGTCGTGTTTTGGCGTGGGATGAGGTGACTGAAGGATGGCGCTGCTAATGCGTAGTGGAATAAGATGGCAACGGTGAGGATGGTACGCATGATCCGCGGTGTGGATTCGATCGATAAGTATGCGAAATATCAATTCTATAGAGAACAAAGCGTGAACAGAGAGGCGATTGAGATTTGAGGATTATGAGACGAATAGTTCTGGTCATTAATAACACCTTGACCGCACCACTGAGATGAACTTCATTCCAAGCGATGAAATGATTGGCTCCCCACATGTGGGAGCATTCGATGTCAATTTTATGTACGGTGTACCCATGTAGGGTCTTGGAAGTATATACGTAGAAAGACCTTTTTGTCTTGCACCATTCGCAGCAACCTCAGATATAGCTGATCCTACACCTTTTATCGAAGAGACGAGCAGTGAGACCACCAATTACCTAGGTCTGCAGGCCGAAGAACTTGAGAAGTACTGGCTCGACCACAGGCGCGATATGGCCAACACCCTGTCCAAAGTATCCGACCAGCTGGTTGGTATCTCCGTAGATCATCTTGGTGTACTGCGAGCCCTCATCGACCTGAGAACCAGTCTGGTTTGCCGTGTTGGTAACACCAAGGACCGCAGCCCACTGCTTAAGCTGCTCGTAGCCGCACTGCGGGCGCACAAGAGTATCGGCCAGGCCATGAGCGACGAGGAAGCGGGGGCGCTTGCCAGTGTATCCGGGGTAAGCATTCTTGACAAAGGAGGCCCACTGGTCGGGAGTGTGCGTAAGACCTTGGGCGCAAGTCTGGTTGGCGCCAAAGGGAGTGGGATCACTCTTAGATCCTGCAAAGCATGCGAAGGCAACGCCCGAGTAGGCAGCGCCGGCCTCAAAGACCTCGGGGTATGAGCCGACCATGACGTTGGCCATCATTGCGCCGGAAGAGCCGCCCATGACGAAGACCTTGGACTTGTCGCCGTTGTACTTTTGGAGGGCGTAGTTGACCATGCTAATGATTCCAGCTGAGTCACCACCCGCACCGTGGGTGAGGGTAGCAGCGTTGTTTACATCCCAGCAGTTGCTGTATTTGGTCGTCTGGGGGTAGATCAAGATGAAGCCTAGGCTCTCCGACGATGCTGGTAGCTTAGTGCCGCTGTACCATTGCGATGCAGTGCCGCCACATGGATGAAGCTATGATTCAAATCAGCACATAGCCTAGACATCTGCGGTCGTTGGGCAGGACTTACCGCGACGATGATCGCAGGGTTTGTCGCGACCTTGGCGGGAACCGAGATGTACATCTGAAGGCTGGTTGGGTTGGTGCCAAAACCGGTCACTTGTTGGAGGGCTCCAAAGGCCGAGCTGGCCGACGCCAGCAAGGCGAATGCGGTGGTGAAGGCCTTCATGGTTGTCCTATTTGAAGTTGACCTCTAATAAGGCTTCGGTGTTTTGTTCGTAGTGGTGGCATTTTGCTAAGTGGGTTCAAGAATCGTTCTTATACCTGGTTATCGTTGTGGCTACAAAAGTAGAAACAACCGAGACAGGAAGCCGACGCCCCAATTAAAGCTTCTTGATTGTTTGGCAAGACGAAGAACGCAGGGTATATAGTGAAGACACTTTCAATGAATGAGGTAGGTGAAATGAAAGTGGTTAGCGAGCCGTTTTATCCCCGGTCGTGCACCCATGTCCGTTTCAAAACATGATTAAACGGGGACTGATCTCCCGGAAACATATATTAAATGCCCGCATTGGAGGAAACGTACGCAGAGTTTCTGTTTCCTGGGATCCCATGACAGGCCAAGGGACCAGGTGGCTGAATTCTGCGGTAGCCCTCCCCGGTCGGCAGTAATGGTAGGCATTTGTCCACGCGCCATAAACAAGCCGGCAACCTGCTTCGGCATGAATCAAATATACAAGGTGAACAGTGCGTGGACTTGCAGGGCACAAAGTAATCTATCCTGGTCGAGGGGAGGTCGCAGCACATGTCACGACCATGACGTTTGAGAGAACCGAGATTGTGGGGTAATGCGGACTGCAATTAGATGCTGCAGTTCTGGAAGCATGCTGAGTAGCTGGTGTCATGCGGTTCAGCCTAGACACAAGTGCCTAAAACATCTTCAGCGCTGAGAGACCCACAAGTGACGCAACCAGCCTCTCGTGTTCTTCATTCTTCTGAGAAGTTTTGCGTATTGCTTGGGACGACGTCGAAGCAACCGTAATCACCGTGTGGGCAAGAATGCAAGGATCGAGCCAAGGACTGGCAGGGTCGACTACTATCCAAGAGTCACTGCGAGATCACTCATCAACAATTGGAAGCTGAACACGGAAATGAGCGTCTGAGACATTGTCAGCAACTTAACATCAAGCTACAAGACGGGAAGAACTCACAGACTGCATGGCAAAACCCGACCTGTGCCAGTCTAGAGCACAGGCCGGGGGGCTTTATTCATCGCCACGGGTGCCTAAGAAACGGCTAGCATATTTGCTGTCTCATCGAAGCATGCAGTCTGCCCACTGCTTTTGGGTATCACGTCGCGGTCTGAAGCCGACTCGTTCAGTCGTCCATGTCGCCGTCACGGCCGGGACTGCGGCTTCGCGCCCTGCCAGCACCACGCCCACTCTGTCTCCTGTCATGATCGCGCGCGCGTCCTTTGCTGGCTGGCGGAGGTCGTACAAAGGCGAAATCAACCGTGATCTTCTGCTCGAGCAGCTCCTCGTCGTTGGCACCCTTGATGGCGGCCTTCGCTTCGTCGAGCGTCGGGTACTCGATCAGGACATAGCCCTAGAGACGCATCGAATCAGCACACAGCGCACAATTCAATGGCCTAAGACAATGCGCGCTTACCTTGACGTAACCCGTCCTGCGGTCCAGGTTCATGTGGAGGTTCTTGATGGTACCGAACTCGCCGAATAGATCTTGCAGGTCCTCCTCGGTGGCTTCCTCGTGCACGTTGGTAACGATAATGATCCAGCCCTCGATGGAGCGCACAGCTGTCGCGCCTGCTTCAGTGCGTGCATCGCTCGCCTTGGGATCTGTTGACGAGGCCTCGCGCTGCTCAGGCTGGTCGATGTCCATCTCTGTGTCGGCCATGGTGAAGATGAGAATCTGCACGTGTGCAGTGGTGTATTGTGGTCGCGTGGAGTGAGTGAAGCGGAGGGAAATAATGTCTGGCGGTGATATTCCTCGAGTCCAAAGATGCGCATCTCTCAGAACACGCTAGCCCCGCTCTTGGACTAGCATCTCATCGCACGCTTTCACCACCCGGACATCTACAGACCCCTTCTCAACAACCGGAGAATCTTGGTAGCGCTTACGTGCCGTACTACCGTCTTCGTCATGTCTTCCTTCCCTCCGACCTTTCCTTCACAAAGCTGCCGTAGGTTCATATTCATTCGCAAAACCATTATCTGCGTCATTTAGCTGGACTGGACCCTCCGACGTCACTGCTGGTCACTACGACACCACGAGCTTCTCAAGACCCATTTGTATTAGATCCATAGCCGGTCAGGCACCGCCGATAATCCACCGTCATGCTGCAGTTTCTCGATCAGTTCGTGCATTACGCGGATCCCACCCTGCCTGCGTTCTCTTCTTTGACGTCTCTGTACATTCTTATATTATTCTCTTCCTTGGCCATAGCCGTCCGAACCAGACACCACGCGCAAGAGCAAATCGCAAATTGACGCTATGCCCGATTTCAGCACTGTAAGTAATGTTGCGCAAATCGCAAACACCACAATTGACACGGTGCAGATTGCCATGATTGGCTGTGGCAGCATGGGAGGTGGTATGGCTCTTCTGTTTGCAGAGGTGGGTGTGCATGTCAGTCTGTCGGATCCTTCGGAAGAAGCAATGGACGCGGTAATCGACAAGGCGAATAAGTCAAATTATAATGGCAGGGTCCAGAAGTACACCGGTAAATACCAGCAGATATCATGCTCCTGACTGTTCCAAACTGATTAAGCAACAGACTACGACTCCCTCTGCAAATCTCTCTCCACACCACGACTCCTCGTATTCTCCCTTCCACATGGCGGGGTTGGCGACAAGGTTCTCGAAGGCCTCACTCCGCACCTTGCCCGCGATGACATCATTCTCGATTGCGGTAACGAACACTTTGCCAACACCGAGCGACGGCAGGCAAAGGTCAAGGACACTGGCCTCCGATACATTGGATGCGGAGTCAGTGGAGGCTATCAAGCTGCGAGAGCTGGACCGTCCATGTGCCCGGGTGGAGATCAGTCTGCACTTAACGATGTGCTACCTTTGCTGCAGAAAGTTGCCGCGAAAGATAAGAACGACAAACCTTGTGTGGGTTATGTGGGTAAAGGGGGCTCAGGGCACTACGTCAAAATGGTCCACAATGGCATTGAGCATGGAATGCTGTCAGCTATATGTGAAGCCTGGGGCATAATGCGCAAAATGGGCATGGACTACGAAGATATTGGTAATGTCTTCAGCGAGTGGAATTCGAAGGGTGAACTGGTAAGCGCGATTTTCGAGTGCCCCCCAATATCTCAAATACTGATGGCTCGCTTCACTTCAGAAAGGTACATTCTTGATTTCAATTGGAGCCGACCTGTCACACAAGCGCGAGGCTGGCACTTCTAGTTCTGGTGAAGTGAACAGCACCGAAGCCGATCAACACCCCCTTGTCATATCAGAAGTACTTGACAAAGTGGTACAAGATGTGACAGGCGAAGAAGGCACTGGTGTCTGGTCGAACACCGAGGCGATCGAGCTCCACGTACCAGCTTTCACCCTCAACATCGCACATGCTTTCCGTCTTGCATCAGCCTTTCGTGGAGATCGTGAAAAAGCTAGCAAAGTGCTTGACGGCGGTTTCCCTCCTGGTGCCCTGAACGTACAAGACCAACGCGCATTTATCGAGGACCTCCGCAAGGCGACTTACGCATCGTGTCTCGCGAGCTTCATCCAAGGCTTCAATATTATCGCGAGAGCAGATCAACAGCACGAGTGGAACATCGACTACTCACAAGTCTGGCAGATCTGGCGTGCCGGCTGCATCATCCAGGCGGATTATATTTCAGACGAGCTCCTTGCCCCAATCCTGAAATCGAAACCGTCATCAGAAGACCTCAACCTCAACTTCTCACCCCGTGTCGCGAAAGACATCCGCAATTGTTTCCCCGCGCTTCGCCGCGTTGTCGCAAAGTCTGTTGAGACTGACCAGGTCACACCTGCCATCAGCGCGACCCTGGAATACTTCAAAGTCGCGTCTGGCACAGATCTGCCAACCTCGTTCTACGAAGCCGAGCTGGACTACTTTGGTAGCCACATGTTTGACAAGCGTGGGGATAAGGACAAGCAAGTCAAGAAGCCCATGGAGGGTAAACATCACTTTGAATGGAAGCCAGCGACGAGCCAAAAAGAGGAGTATGGGAAGAATTATAGCGTGTAAGCTAGTAGTTCGTGTGTGCTGTTGAAAGGACGCTGTATCGTGACCACGCTGGTAGCGCTGGTAATCATTGAGGGATGACGCCTGGCTCTCTAGTAGATAGCCCATATTCTAGTCAAGAATCTAGTCAACCTCTCAAACGGCAAAAAAGGTCGTAGCATGTGTGAGCAGGGCGTAATGAGACGGCGACTCGGTAAGCACTAGCTGGACGCCTTGCGCTGTCCGGTTCGGCGATCCATGGGCGCCAGAAGGTCCACGATACGTCGGGCGAACATAATAAAAGCCACAGGTTGCGCCAATGATGGCTTGTGAAGATTACAACATATTTGACTGGTTTTCGGAACCTGAAAATCATGTCTGAAGCACGTGCGGCCGGTATTCTCGAAGTTAGCCCGCTGATTGGGCGCATGAGTCGGTCCTCGGCTTCTTATGCTGGATTGCAACGATAGCTAACAGCTCGCGCAGTCTTCGCAGCCATCACTCGAGCCGTCACCTACCCGTTCCGCTCTGTCCGCTGCACCGCCCTCTACAACGATGTCCTCTATGCTGCCATTCGATGCGTGCTCGACCGCATTACCATACCTCAGTCGCGGTTCTTGAACCCCAGCACCAGCGCGCAATACGCTACATATTGCAAGAAACACACCATAGCGCCGAGAACAGAATACTATGAGACGTTCGAAGGCAATAAGATTCCCGGCCATTGGCTAGGCAGTCCCGACGCCCAGACAGTCATCTTGTACCTTCACGGCGGCGGATACACTCAACCAGCCAACGAGGGCAACTTTCAGCATGGGGGACGACTGATGGAGGACCTGAAAGGCACACAGGGGCTTCGTTCTGTCGCGACTCTGCTTATTGAGTATACTCTTGTGCCCGGTGCAATACACCCAACCCAGTTGAAGGAGGCATCGGCGGTTCTGGCTCACCTCTTGACTCTGCGCAAGCCCGGAAACATTATCATATCTGGCGACTCGGCCGGTGGAAACTTGGCGCTCGCGCTCCTTTCGCATCTCCTGCACCCACATCCAGAAGTGGCTGCTGTGAAGGTCGAGGCTGCGCTTGGTGGAGCCTTGTTATACAGTCCCTGGGTTGGCTTCAGCACCGAGTACCCCAGCTTCGACAATGCCACATTAGACGTCATGTCTCCACTGGCACTTCGCAAGTGGTCTGCCATGTTTCTCGGAAAGGCCAATCCAGCCAATCCCGAGGCAGACCCAGGTCCCATCACCGGCGATGCGTACACAGAGGCCTGCAAGAATCCCGCATCATGGTGGGAAGGCATGCATAACATATGCAGGGATATCTTCATATGCTATGGCGGTGACGAGGTGCTTGCGGATGCCATTGAAGAATTAAAAACACCACTGACATGTGGTTGGAAAGATGGAGGTGGTGACAAGGACTGCGTAGTGTTCATTAAGGCCGCGAGAGAGGCGCATGTTGCTCCAATTGTGGACATCATGACGCCCGGTGCGAGAGTGAAAAGCTCTACACAGATCGCTATTGAAGAATGGTATCGCGCTCGACTAAGCAATTGAGGCGTTGCTGGATGAGCAGTCGCGTCGAGCCTTGCGCAATCAACCAATCTTCTGTGAAACATTCTTGTCAGCAACAGGGAATGGCGAGGCTGTCGGGTGTCAGTTGTATGGTCCTTGACACTATGCACAGTAACATCTACCAGCTCCTTCCAGGCGCCAAATCCGTACACCTACGTTATGTTAGCTAGATCGACTCAAACGGAGATTGACCCTGCCGCTAGCATGACACGCTACCATTCTGTTCGGACAGCGCGCTTGATGTGATAAGTTGCATGGATGGATGCAGGTCGATCATCATTTCTGCGTTCTGGCCATGCTCCATGGAAATCAATTGGTTGTGGATCACCGTGATTGTATGCCAGATGACAGACGCCTTCAACTTGATGTATGGCAGTGGGAAGATGTTCAGTTATTCATCTAGCGCTTTTGTTATTATAACCTGCAGTACATGTCACCATTCTCCAACGTTGAATGCTGATCAAGATCGTAATTTTGGCTCCAGCTCATACAATCGTTCGTTCTAGGCATGACGCGATGAGGCATTTTCGCCCCCGCCCTGCCAGATTGTGGACAAGCAAGTCCCGCAAAGCTTGGCGATCTTACACAGCCCCCTTCGTTGCATGCCCACGGTAGCTATGCCAAGAGTTTCAAAAGACTCCCTACAAAATCCGGCTTCTGTCTGTCGAGCACCAAGTCTGGATTTTACGCCTACACAAAAAAGTCCCGCAAAATTCGATGGTTCACGATGTGTTTGCACTTCACACTATTCCCGCGACAGAAGGAGTGAAGTTTCCATTTTCTATCAAGGATTACCAACGATATGTATTCGGAGACGACAAGCTAGCGAACCATTTCGGCACGGACCTCGCCAAAGCATTCGTCGTCAGTAACCCTACGCTTGGGATTACGCAGGGTCCGACTAGCACAACTGCCAATGATATTGCAGTCGCTGTCCTTTCCGGCTATGCTCCTACAGCTACACACAATCTTCGAGATCATTTCACTGCCTACCTAAATCGGCATTTGATATCGCACGGTGGACGACCAGCCCGCAAGATCAATATCGCCGCCATTGCCAATGGGTGCGAAATGCGTCGCGAGCCACAGGCGATTCGCGTTGATACACACCACTTCGATACCATGCATCTGAGCGAAAGGACGCTTATTATGCTCGGCGACATTCGTATGCGCAAAGATCAAGAGGATGCCATCACTCAGACTTTTCGAACGCAGGAGATTAAGAACAAAATTATCTTTGTTTACCTGGCAGCTTTCGACGACTTTGCAAACACTGCTGTCCTGTCCTCCACACTGTCGTCCATTGTCGGCCTACCACTCAAAGACGTCGACAATATCGCGCAATCGGCCCACTTCAAGATGACGGAAGCATTCGCTCGCTTCGTGTTGGCCCGAGAGTACAGCGAATTCTGTCGCTTTTTGAGGGGACAAGATGATTTTTTCGCGAAATTGCTCCTCGATTATGCTATTGGTGGTGGCTATTACGAGGATGAGCTTTATGAGCAAAATGTCAAGTTTCTCCTTTGGGAGGTTGATGCACGGGAGAGCGTCTGAATATTTGAATATGGCTCACAGGACACACACGGTCATCTCAGCGATTGTAACGCAAAGTGAGCAATGGGAAGCACATACGTCGACACAATCGCAGATAGTCATTCTTGATGCATGACATGACGGAATGAATCATATTATTGAATATGACGCATTCAGCCACCACAACATCCCTGATATCAAGCGTTGAACACTTCGCTGTACTACTCTGCGGAGCATCCAGGTGCTACTGAATCATGACATCAAAACAAGTACTAAACCGCATCTTTCCACCGAAATTCCACACCCAAACCATTATATGCCGTCCCTTCTCCATGCATTCAGGCCTAAATCCATATTAGCTTCTACACTCTTTCAACGCTCCCTCCTTTGCACCTGCAAGCTGCAAAGTCAACAACTCACATATACAACGTCATCCAATTCCCCTTGTCCACCAAGCCCTGCTCAGGACTCTGCACATTCATATCCTTAGGAAACCCAAAACTCTCCTCACTAAATCCATTCTCCTGCACCAGCGTCTCGCTATTCAACTCCTTCACATCGACAAGCTCCGTCTCCGCCTTGCCCGCCCAGTACACAGCTACGCGGCCCGCATCGCCGTGCCCGCCCGCGTTCGCGCCGCGGCTGTGCCCGTTGCCGCCGAACATGAGCTTGATGCTCCCCCCGGCTGAAGCGGTGGCCATGGGCGCAGGGCTATTGTGGTGCGGCAGTGTCGAGTCAGAGGCGCTGAGATAGTATGTGGGTGTACGCTGCGACGGGTGGCATGCGTGTGTGTCGGAGTAGGCGGCGAGGTCCCAGTGGTAGTGGCTAGATTCGTCGACCCAGTCGCCTGGGTTTTGTTTGGCGCGTGGCCAGCCGTGGCAGAGGTGGGCGAACCAGGGCATCAGGGGGTCGATGATGTGGTCTTTGCCGTAGATGGTGGCGTTGGACTGTGAGGTTATTAGGGAGTGAAGGGTGAAATTTTGGGAGCGGAGGTGCTGACCTTCATTCATTCCAGGATGTCTTTGTTGTCGTGATCTGTGCAGCCGAGCCAGGAGTGGGCTGTGGTGTTGGAGAGGGCGGATAGTACTGTGGTGGCGACGAAGAACTTCATCGTGCTGAGTGTATGATGTGGCGGAGTGAGCAACACACGTATCTCCATACGAAGGCTTTATAAATTGTAATATTGAAGCAGCGTGCATAAAGTGACAAAGAAGTATTGAAGGATGTTGTACGGTACTTGAACAATGTTGCAAATCCCTTTCACGCCTTGCTCTTTGAAGTGACAAACTGTGACCCAAGACTTCAATGACCACGATGTCACTGACCAACGCTAGTATGCGTAACCTTCGCCGTTTCTCGAAAGATGGACGATATGCCAGAAGCTCTCATCTCTTCATCAGACATGTACTCGCCAGGAATGGAGTCAGCACGGAGGAGAAAATTCCACGCGCTGCCCGTAAACAGCACGATCGAGCCCCACAACCACCGCGCCCTGAATACGTAGAGCGCACCGACTCCGGTTAGTCCACGAATACCAAACCAGTTCTGAGTGGATAAAAGGTTGGCAAGGAATCGATCGACGACACCAACAGAGTCCTCGCCCTCTCGGAAATGCACACCAAGTGTCTGCATTAGGGTGATCAGGAACTGGAAGATGATCATGAAGGACAACGTGTGCGTCAATATATAAGGAACTCGATACAGCAGCGCCGCTTTCAAGTCCCTGCGGGCGTTCAACCATCCATCGTACAATGCCTCATCCCAGAGGCGATTTGGTTCATCCGGATGCATGACACGATATCGATCGGCACGAACAGTGAAGGGGGCTGCGCCGGCTCTGTTACGGGGCCTGGATTCCTGAGGCGTAGAGCTATCACGCGTGTGAGCAGGATCGGTAGCTATGAATCATCAGCGGGGAATGTATACTAAGTGTGGTAATATCACTGACGGATGGAACTAGGTCTGCATTCAAGAGCCTCGGAAAGACAAGGGACTGCTGGGAACCATACTGCGTAGAGCGCGGAACTAACGTCCGGGATGGAGCAGGCGAACGCAATGGCAATGGCTGTGGCAATGAAGAACTTCGTCCAGTTGTAAAGGACATAGACTATCCATAACAAGGATAGGATAACCTGAAATGGTGTCAGATCTGAACAAGCTATTGGACTGTGTAGCCTACTGAATATGTGACTCCTCTGCGGTACAGGAGCTTCTGCTCTTCGTGCTTGTAGTTCGCCCAGTCATCATTCTCATCGTCAAAGACGTCTAGAAATCCGAGATTCTGCTGTTCATTTTTGCCTCCGTACATTCTTGGACTCCTGTTATTGAAGTCGCTCGATTCATATTCGTACTCTGGATAGGTAGCCATTTTGCCTTGTACTCTGATAATGTGATGGAGCAACAGACGAGCGAGACTGTGCTCTGCTTTTGTGTTCTTATGGTCATTGTTGCTTCTGCGTAACGCGCATCCAACAAAGGGCACGCATATGCCGCATCCGGATAACTGAACCAGGTTGCCGGATACAGGAGTACGGTTGAAGATTTACACAAAGAGCTGTGCATGAGGACGCCGTTGCCCAAAAAAAAAACAATGCGCACTGACCAGCACACCACTTCATTACTGCTTGGGCATTTTAGCTCAGCCAGGAGAACTCACAACGTATGAGAAAATGAATGCTTGTCGCTCCTTTTGTTCCCTTTTCAGTAGTGTTCGCTGATATTTGGGTGTCATGATAAAGGGAGTATCTGCTCTAGCGCGCAGCCCTGCAGAGACGTTCGATAACAAATAGCCTCCGCCGGTGTTTGCATTTTGAGCGTAACTGCTGTACGTCTTCAGTCTATGAGCTAATCATGTAATGTGGTCTGACTTTCTTTGTTCAGAAACAGCCGAGGCTGCGGCTAAAGCAATCACAGGATCGTGGACCAGAAAATGTTCCACAAAAGAAGCACTTGCAGTGTAATAAAACCTGTTAGAGAGTATCTCGAATAGTCTTTCCATGTACCTGAGTTCAAAGGGGCTAGGGTGCGCGCTCGACGGGCGCTGTCACCATTGATATGCATGTGCATAATGATCAAGACATCAACCTTGAATGGCTATTGCTGACGCATGCTTGATCATCGTATCCGTGATCGTGAAATGTCCGGGGTGTCGTTGAGGTGGAGTTGGGAACGCAACTTATCGATAGGTGCTGCCGAATGCCAGAGACGTCATCATGCTGCAAAAGACGCGATGGCCGTACCCGAGTCTCAACAGTCCTTCAACATAAGCAGATAAGATCTCTATACATCTATCGTAGCTTGCACCTACAGTCGTACGCGCTGCACCATCATTTGTGTGAGTCTATCTTACCAACACGGTTCGCCAGGCACTAATACAGGCCAGACGCTTGAGCAACGCAGTCCCAACTTGGCGTACCGTCACTACAATGACCGTAAATAGCGATAACAAAAGATTCAGTCATCTGCCTTTGTCCACATCTGGCGCGCAGGAGACAACTTTGACGGTGCGTCTTAAGATCACGTGATTTGTCCGCTACAAAGCTTGGGTTTCGCCGCTAGAGGTGTGCTGATTGAATACAGGGCAATGCTCTCCTGAGGACACCTTACTTCAACAAAGGTTCGGCATTCACAAAAGACGAGCGAACAACCTTCAAGCTCCATGGCCTTCTACCTACAAACATCCAGACCCTCGATGAGCAGACTGCACGTGCTTATGCGCAGTATACCTCACGTCCAAATGATCTTGCCAAGAACACATTCATGACCAGCTTGAAAGAGCAGAACGAGGTGCTCTACTACAGGGTATGGCTGTAGAGCGGTGCGAGAATACTGAAGACTGACTTGATATAAGCTGATTCTCGATCACCTTAAAGAAATGTTCTCAGTCATCTACACACCAACAGAAGGAGAGGCCATTGCCGACTATTCGAGGCTATTTAGGCGTCCGGAAGGGTGCTTTCTGAACATCGGTGATGTCGATCGTGTAGAAGACGATATTAGCCAGTGGGGCAATCCCGAAGATATTGATGTGATAGTCGTGAGCGACGGCGAACAGATACTGGGCATCGGCGATCAGGGAGTTGGTGCTATCTTGATAAGTGTTGCAAAGCTGGTTATTTATACGCTTTGCGCAGGCATTCACCCTTCTAGGACACTACCGGTCGTATTGGATTGTGGCACAGATGTGAGTACTTCGATCTCGTTGTAGAGCGTCTCTCGCTAATGGTTATAAGAACAAAGAGCTCCTGGACGATGAGCTGTACCTTGGCCAGAAGATGCCCAGAGTGCGTGGTGAAAAGTACGACAAGTTCATCGAAACATTCGTATCCGCATGCAGGAAGCGATATCCCAGAGCATATATCCACTTTGAGGATTTCGGCCTCAACAATGCGCGCAGAATACTCGATAAATATACACCGCAGATTGCGTGTTTCAACGACGATGTACAAGGAACGGGCTGTGTAACTCTGGCGGCTGTTATGGCAGCATTCAGAGTGAGTGGGACCAAGTGGGATGATGCACGTTTCGTCATGTTTGGATCTGGTTCTGCAGGTACAGGTATTGCAGACCAAATCAAAGATGCGATATCTCAGAACACGGGGAAATCTGCCGAAGAGGCTGGGAAACAGATTTGGTGATTGGACCATAGCAACATAAACACGAATTCCTTGACTGACGATCACTAGGTGTGTTGACAAGCCTGGTCTACTACTTCAAGGAAAGAAGGACCAACTTACCCCAGCCCAAATGCCTTACGCCAGAGATGACAAGGAGTGGGAAGGAAAAGAGCATAACGATCTCTTTTCTGTCGTCAAGGAAGTTAAGCCACACGTTCTCATTGGTACTTCGACTAAGCCTGGTGCATTCTCGGAAGACGTTGTTCGAGAGATGGCCAAATACGTCGAGCGCCCTGCGATCTTCCCTCTTTCCAACCCTACACGACTGCATGAGGCCAAGCCGCAAGACCTGTATGACTGGACCGATGGAAAAGTCTTGGTTGCTACCGGCTCACCATTTCCTCCCGTCAAGCACAATGGAAAACAATATGACATTTGTAAGTTTTTACACGTACACGGAGTATGGTAGTCGCTAAGTTCGAACAGCGGAATGTAACAACTCGGTGACTTTCCCAGGCATCGGCCTGGGCGCAGTCCTCAGTCGAACACGTCTCATGACCCCAGCTATGTTGGTTGCTGCTGTACAAGCGCTTGCTTCTGCTGCACCCGTGGTCAATGGTACTGGTGCTGGTTTACTCCCAGATGTTGAAGATGTTCGGAAAATCAGCGTAAAGATTGCGAGCAATGTCATCAAGAAGGCGGTGGAGGATGGCTTAGCCCAAGAGAAGGATATTCCGGATAACGACGCGGACTTGGAAGAGTGGATCCGTGAGCAGATGTGGACTGCAGAGTATCGACCGCTGAAACTTGTTAAAGAGGAACATGCGGATGCACATGCGAGGGGTGAGGCAGGTGTTGCATCAGGTCAGAGAGAGGCAAGATTTGAGCATTGATGCATAATGATGGCGGTAAACCACCAACGTGAACCACATAAATGTGCGCAGGACAATTTTCAGAGTTTACGTTATGATTCATTGCATCTCCAACCCCAAACTTCTCCGATACACGTGAGCTCGACGTGACCCGAACAAGCCAATACGGCAGTCCTTGGTGAGCTCTATGTAACCGCGAAAAAGTCATTAGGGAAATGCTTGCTCGACATCACATGTACATTGCCATACTACCTCCGCTTCAAGCTCTTGCATAACTAGATCTATTGTTATCTTTCAACGCGGTTTTATAGGAGCTCAAGCTTTCGTTTTCATACCCAGGTCCAAGCCACATTCAGTTTCACTGGAGAGTGAGGTCATAGTATTTCCCATTCATATTTGCTTGTCATGAAAGAAGGTGAACGTAGATTGCGTGCTCCGCTCACCACGGATTTGCCTGACCCTTAACTATATACATAGCCTCCGCCCCCGTCGCTATATAACCCATCTTCATCTCACACCCGCCAGCTTAGCACTCGACCTCAAGACAACTCCACTTGCGCCCTTGAACACACATCACCACAATGTCAGGAAATCCCCAAGGCCGCGACGTCCCTGATGGACCTAGACATGGTCGAATTCTCTCCACCTCAAGAACTTTCGACACCAACGTTACTCCATCCCGCCAGCCATATCCGGCAGGTCCAACCTCACCTCCTCAAGGTCATCGACCCATTCCGACGGTCGTTCGCCATCCTGACCAGGCACCGACAGATCTTCAGCGCTTCTCCGAATCTTCGATCGTGCCCTTCTGCCGCTGGATGTTCGCCGTGCCCGACACCAATGGTCGTCTACACCCAAATCAGAACTATGATCCGGACATTGACAATGCCATTTGGTGGAGCGAGACAATTGTAAGTTCCAGTTTCTTTTGTTATCATCACTGCAACCTTGTACTATTCCAAGCACATTCTAATGGCTGTTAAGGATGCTTTCGACAGTGACCCTCGTCTTGTTCACGAGCTGATCCTGCGCATGGCCAACCAAGACCTCGGCCACCCAGCCATGGAACCAATCCGCCAGAACCGTGCCATGGTGGAGATGTTACTATATCGACACTACCAGCGCCACGGCGGCATTGTTCTTCCCCCGATGGCTCCGGCCAGGGACGCCCTCGCCAGTCATCAGCAAGCGGTGGAGTGGGCGCAGATTGAGTATCTGCAGAGGACTGGTCAGCAGCTCCAACCCGAGCACCCTAACTACCCTCGAATACGGTTCCCTTCCTGGTAAGTTTAATTCGTCCTCTGTAGTGGCTATGCCACGTGCTTATAGTTCACAAAGGCGCGAGTACCGTCGTAGTCAAGCGGGCCAGGAACGAAACAGGTCTGGTGCGCCTCGGAACTCGCCAACTCCCAAAGGTGAGGGCAAGGGCAAAGATACTAATCACGGCAACATGGACGACTTCGGCTGGCATCGTGATCGCCGTGGCCCTCCTGGGGGCGGTGGCTGGGGAGCAGGACCCAGTGGTGGCGGTATTAATGTCTGAGGATGGGAGGATGATTCGACAAGCAAGGACTGAGAACGGGAGATGGTAGTCACAAATTATTTGAGTATGAGTAAGGAATCTCGGGAGCCAAGACCATTTTCGGGAGTGTCGTCGACCCTTTATAACAAAAGGGTGAGGTGGCCGTCTCTTTCTTGGTCAAGAAGATTCGTGTTTGAACACTTAGATAAAAGTTCCGCTTGATATAAGAGCATAATCCTAGAAACCTTTTTGATAACAAAGCGTCCCTTGTTTCAAAAATAAACATCATTCAACAACCGTAGCTTTGAATCCTGCAACAATGCTCATTCCTGGGATGTGCTCAAGCATTCCTCCTATCAAGCCTATAGTACTTGCGATATCTTTGAAACGGTGCAAGTGCTCACTTAGTACACTTTTTGCCTCCTCGAATATACTCCAGTCTGAACCATATACAGTAGCATAATTCTAAAGTGGCCATGGTGTATTCACATATTGATGGCGAGTCGAAGCGCACGTCACCTTGATATAGTTCGATTGCCACATGACTCTACCATAACCTACAGCATGAGAGGTAAGTCATCGCCAGAACGATCACGTTGCTCATACCAGATCTGCTTGTCTATTTGCAGAACTACATTGTGCTATCAATTGCTTTGTGAAGGAGTGGCAATTATACGATGAGACACGCGCCCGCGATGTTAGCTTTCGATCAATCAGGCCGCAAGCTATAATGGGATCAGGTATAGTGTCATGTGCTTCTTTCAGATGACAGTGAAAGCGTAGCTCAGTCCAGCACAGACTCTTTCGCATACAGTGAAAGCCACAGCAACACAGATAAGTACGTCATGTCATGTGTGGTTTGTATCTTCAATCATTCCCCTGAAGGCTCTTATAGCTTGTGCCTCTGACTTACCCCTACTCTTCTCTCCACACCTCCGATTGTCCACTGATCCTCGCCGCTCCCGACTCTTGACCGACCCTCACCAGCGCAACCACAATTCGACCGCCAGCGCTCCGGTTGATACCGACAAGTGATCATGCGCTCTAGCACACGCGTGTTACTATCAAGACCACCAGTCATACTGCCAGGTGAACTCGACAATGACTGGACATACGGCGAGTTGCTTCCTTTCCTCACCACCGTTTTCGAGGAGCCACACAAGGGCTACTGGGAGGAAGGTGTGAGAAAGGCGGCTGAAAGCATCAAAAATCTCGTATGTGAAATTTCAGTCCTCGAGTGCGGATGTTATGCTGACTGCTCGAGCCAATATACGAAGATTTCGAGTCGACCGTCGAGCGCTTCCGCCTGTTGCTGATCAGCCCGCACATACTTACCGACGCCGAGATGAAGGACTTTGGGAGCCTCCGCGACGACCAACACTTATGTGTTGCGGTGTTCATTCGCCATTTTCTTAATCACGGTCCTTACAAGCTCCATTCGTTGGGCCAGGAGTCTGATCCAGACCATCCGCGGCGCAAGACCGGTGTAGAGGACTGGCAAAAGTACATTTACGGCGGCAGGATGTCAAGGAGGCAAGTGTTATACATAAATGATCTTTGCATATACTGACAGCTGTTACAGGCGCGGCGACAACCCTCCCAGAAAATCACACAGGCCAGAGTGGGCACAGGACAGGGATCGCAGGATGGGTACAGTACCAGTGAACAGAAGCTTCGACAGGAATGCAGAGCAAAGTAAGCCAAAAGACAAAGAACCCTACGTGCCAACATCTTCACGGTTCATGTCGAAGAGCAAGGCGCGACAAGAGTCGACCCAGAAACGATTTCGTCCTGCGCCCATCACGACACGAAATGAACAGAACCATTCACACGGCAGGCCGCTTGCGACTCCCGCGCTCAGCGGTCCTGGTTCACCGGTTCACTACCAACCACCCATGTCCCAAGCCTCCAGGGCACCCATGCCTATGCAAGAACCAACGCGCTCCTACCAGCAGTGGTACTCTGAGCATACTGCGATGCAGCCCTATGGCGCGTCTCCGTATACTCCTACCCTAGGCATAGATCTGTATGAGAAGAGCTACGAATACGAGCACGCTCGTCCGGTTGCCTTTCCATTCAACGGTCATGCCCAATCACATCCCTATCAAGGCCACTCTCCTCGATCCACGGCGCTTTCACCTACTGCGGAGAGCTCTTATCCAGGAATTGGAGTCGCGGATCCCGAGTTCCAGCCCAGCGACAATGTTCATCACCTGCGCATAGCTGCAAGCGACTTCGTACCCGGCGTCCGCGAGCACAACTTCTAGAGCAGGCTTCTTCTGCACCTGCTGCATGCGAGCGACAAGCACGCAAGAGTACGGCGCTACACCGGGCGAAGTGCGAATGTGGACTGTACAAGCAGCGCTGAGGTTGGCAGGATGTCACAGCAAGGATTTTGAGAACACGGGAGAACAGATGGAGTAGCATGACCCGCTTGGAGTAATACAGACGCTATTTCATGTGACACGAATCATTGGAGACGATCACAAATTCTTGACAAGTGATGCAGGTGTCCACTACAGATTTAGCCGCCAAGCGTGAACATTTTCCGCGGGCTTTTCCGCGCCGCAACCAACCAACAAACCTTCTCGAAAGACGGCAATTCACCACCGCGACTCCATCACGATTCGACACCATCAATGAACGCCACCCAGCCGCGCCCCTCGCGCGATCTGCTCGTTGCAGGCAGGAGACAAACGCGATGGAACGTCGTTATCCTGCTCGTAGGCCTTGGCCGTCATCTACATCGTCTTAGTATGTGCCCAAATAGGCAGGCGACATAAAACATCACCTTGGCGAGGCTGGGCAGCAACTCCGCCATGGCCTCGGCTGCATGGAAGCATCGTGGACGTTATCTTTGGCATCTTATAGTTGTCTTGGCACCTCTTTTTTGAACGTTTGCCCGGTATAGCGTGGCGACATGACTGGGGTTAGTGGAGAGGATTGGTCTTTGCTTTCCGCCCTCCTACCTATCTCATCCTAAGCTGGAGCGCCTCGCCTTGTACCATGGTCTTGGAACTCTCCAAGGCCGCGCTTACTTTCGGTAGCAATACCGAAGCATCGTAAAGCAATCCTGCGACCAGACTAGGCACGAGCGCACAAGTCTTGAGCCTATCACACAGCATGGAATCATCGATAACGGTGCCAAACGAGTAAAGGCAGACTCCACGGGGCACAGACGGGCATCCTGTCGCGTGCAATCCCTGTGTCACTCTTGTCCAATCTCAAGTCTGGACCCTTGCATCGAATCTATATGAAGAGGGGCACCGTCTACCTCGAGACTGGCAGGCGTTCATTCAACTCGTTTGCCCTCATTTCGACATCGCTCCGTGCCAACGGTACGCTTGGGCTTTCTCCTGCTAGCGTTTCCTGCGAGATCTTCGCAAGACGCCTGCATTTCTTTTAAACTTGACACCCTCGACACAAGTAGTTGTAACACTTGAATAGCTGCTACAATGGCTGCCACTACCAACGTCAAGACTAGCCTTGAGATCACCAAGGGCGCCACTGTGTTCGACCCTGTGCCTCTCGATGCCAGCCCCGCCGACTCCATGAAGGATGAGCACGCCACTCTTCTTGGTCCCTTCCCGACTGAGGAGGAGTGGGCAACTCTTCCTCGTGTCGCTGGTCGCATTCCATGGCAAGCATGGACTGTCGCCGCGGTCGAGTTCGTCGAGCGCTTCAGTTACTACGGAACTAGTGCCGTCTGTAAGATACTCACTCCAATTCAATTTGAGAACAAATGCTGACAACGTGACAGTCGTGAACTTCATCCAGAAGCCCCTCCCTAAGGGTTCGAAGACGGGTGCTGGTTTCCTCAAGAAAGGTGTCAGTTCTGGTGCCCTCGACATGGGTCAAAGAGCTTCCACTGGTTTGACTATGTGTAAGTCGATATATCACAGTCCGATCCTGACACTCAGCTAATACTGTGCAGTCAACCAGTTCTGGTCCTACATCACCCCTCTCGGTGGAGCGTGGATTGCTGATGAGTACTTGGGTCGTTACGCCACTATTCAGTGGGCCAACTTGATCGCCATCATCGGACATATCCTCCTCATCTTCTCCGCCATTCCCCAGGTTATTACCAAGCCCGGTGCCTCCATCGCCGTCTTTTCCGTTGGTCTCGTCGTCATGGGTATCGGTACCGGTGGTTTCAAGTCGAATATCTCTCCCCTCATTGCTGAGCAGTACAAGGACCAGAAGGCCTACGTCCGCATCAGGAAAGATGGCTCCAAGGAGATTGTCGACCCTGCAACCACTACGGCCCGCATCTACATCTACTTCTACTTCCTGATCAACTGCGGTTCCCTCACAGGTTCCCTGGCCATGGTCTACTCTGAGCACTTTGTCGGTTTCTGGCTCTCATACACGCTCCCCACCATCTGTTACCTGCTTTGCCCTGCACTCTTGATCTTCTTCAAGCGTCACTACAAGCTTTCTCCTCCCACCGGATCGGTCATGGGCCGCGCCGCCAAGCTCATCCGCTTCGCCTTCAAGAAGAGCGACAAGAAGAACTGCTTCAAGGACGAGAACTTCTGGGAGCGCATCAAGCCCAGCCAGATCCGTGCTCGCGGCGAAGTTGTCCCCGCCTGGATGACCTTTGACGACGCCTGGGTCGACGAGGTCAAGCGCGGTGTCGTTGCCTGCAAGGTCTTCCTCTGGTACCCTCTCTACTGGCTGGCGTACAACCAGATGACCAACAACCTCGTCTCGCAAGCCAACACCATGAACCTGGGCTCAACCCCCAACGACATCGTCGCCAAGCTCAACCCCATCTTCATCATCATCGTCATCCCCATCATGGACTTTGGCGTGTACCCCCTGCTCCGCAAGATGGGTGTCAACTTCAGCCCCATCAAGAAGATCACGGCCGGTTTCGCCCTCTCGTCCTTCGCCATGGTGTCTGCGTGCGTTATCCAGGCCTACATCTACAAGATGAGCCCCTGCGGCGACCACATCAACAAGCTCAGCAAGACGCGCAAGGACTGCCACGCCGACATCTCCGTGTGGGTCCAGGTCTTCCCCTACGGCCTCATCGGCATGTCCGAGGTGCTCGCGTCCATCACCAAGCTCGAGTACGCATACACCAAGGCGCCGAACAACATGAAGTCGACCATCCAGGCTATTGCGCTGTCCACGTCCGCCGTCTCAGCCGCACTCGGCCAGGCCTTTGTCTCGCTCTCCGAGGACCCGCTGCTCGTCTGGAACTACGGCTCCGTCGCTGTCGTCGCTATGATTGGAGGCATTGGTTTCTACCTCACCTTCCGCAAGACGGATAGGGAGGAGGACGCGATGAACAATATGCAGGAGAGCAACTATTTGGGAAACCAGAAGCAGGATGATGTCGAGCATGTGGACACGACTGTTGTCAGGGACGAGAAGAACGAGAAGGGTGCGTTGAACTAAGGCGCGCTGGTGGGTTATGATGGATGACTTGTTTTACGGCTGATGGATACGATGGATCCGTGGTGGATGTTGAATACCCCCCTGTTGATAGGTAGCAAGATGTGATGTCTGTCTACAAGTAATGGAATCTCTGGTTGACAATTACATATGCTGCTGCTTCTCGTCCGTGCTCTTCTTGTCTGCTACACTGTCCACAAAGCGTTCTGGTCAAGCACATCTGATCCTTCTCGTCGTCCGAATCTCTCATTATGGCCAAGACTCTGCGAATAAACCACGCATGATCGAGTATTAACACAGTTTTTATTCGATTCACCCCGGGACCTACACTGGTATAGAACACTAAAGAAGGTAATGCACAAGAAAAGGAAGAAAAAGAATAGAAACTATAGGATCATGAAGTCGCAAGCCGTAGGGTAAGAGGTAGAGAAAACTCCCGCAATCCAAGTCCCGTCCTTGCCATCCTATCCCAACCCATCAACACCAACCTTTCCATCATCTTCACAAGAATGCAGACCTATTTCCCACCCCACTCAAGCTCTGCAAACCCTGCACACGCCTCAACACACCGTGTCCAGGCTCCTAAGCCGGCGTAACGCTCTTATCCCTGCCCCGACTTAGCAGTCCCCTCCTCCCGCTCAGGCCGCCGCCAGGGCTCTTCTCTGCCCTCGGACTGAGACTGGCTGCATCACTCGGTTCAAACTTGGTCTTGACGACGACCATTCCTTTTCCGACGCCGACGTTCTTCTCGCCGCCCCCGCTGCCCGAGTCATCGACGGTGAAGGTGCCTTCGCCGAGCTCTTCGTCGCGGCCGAATTTGCTGTGGTCCTTGACTACGATCTTGAAGAAGGCGTCGGCGGTGCAGGCAGTTTTGAAGGATTCGTCGAGCGTCACGGAGCCGGTGGTTGTCTTGTGGTGGTCGGTCTTGTGGATTTCCTTGTTGCCGAGGCGCACGAAGACGCGGACGTTGGTATTGGGTGGGAAGCCGTCGGCGCTGATGAGGGAGATGTGAGCTGTGCCAGATTCGGCGCTTCCTGGCGCGGCGTTGCCGTCGTTGAAGCGTGATGCAAAGCTCTGCGCGCCCCAGCTGCGGTGGCGGTTATGATTGGGGTTGGAAGGTGATGGCTGGGGAACGGAGCCGTCGCCTTCTACCGATATCATAGGAGTGTCGGCAGATGGACGACCAGCAGATGACTCGGGTCGATCGGAAAAGTCGTCGTCGTTGGCACCGCGGGACTTGCGTCGCTTGAAGCCACGGCCCAAAAACGTGCCAGCGCGCATCACACCACCACCAACAAAGGCGGCACCTTTGCCAACGCCCTTGACAGGTGCGCCGATGACCTTTCCAGGAAGGGCGAAGGTCCCAGAGAAGGTGCTTGACCCTTGGCGAGACCGTACGACGTAGTCTGGCTTGAAAAGCATGCGAAGGCGGATTGCACCAGATTTGCCATCGAGCGCGAGAGTGACTTCTTGAGGCGTAAAAGGCTCCAGGATCTCGAGGTTGATAGTCGATTTACCCAGGAAGTCTGCCTTGTCACCAAAATCCCAATCGTAAACGTTGACGACGAAGTCGGCCGCTGTTCGACTGCGTACTGGTACTTCGAAGTATTCGTTCCAGGCAGGGTGCAACGTCTTCTTCTGTGTCTTTGTCTTGTACACCTCCTTATCGTTGAGCATGAACTTGCAGTATGGATCTGAGAAGCCATTTCGGTCCGCTGCAGGCAGATCCGCAGCGTCGAGAATATCGACACGCAATGTACCTTGGTTGTTGAACGATTCGCTGGGATCTAGACGCATCTTCACCGGAATATATTTGAGGCTGACCGTGATTTTGCTCTCATGGCCATATTTATCCTTCAGTGTCAGTTGGGTAGGCGTGTATAGACATCTCCTTAAGATGTCCATAGTGTTGCCTGTTAATTTGCTAAGAACATGGTCGTCGTCACCATCGCCATCGTTGTTGTTGTGCTCGATGATGCGAAGCGTGATTTTCGAAAAGTCAAGCTCGCGAACCATGACGTCGCCCACTGGATAAATGTCAGTATAACCCAGCAACATGTGTGATGTGCCCTTACCTTCGTTAAACGTGAAGTTCTTGCTCTTGACTTTCGCTGATGTGTAGCTGGAATACGCCATATCGTCCATAAGGATATCGACGTAGAAGTCTGTAGAGGTAAACTCGCCATCGATGAGCTTGAAGACCAGGAGACCAGATTCTGCCAATCGTTAGCAATGGTCCTTTAATGAAGAGTAAGAATATGGGACATAAAGCTGCACTTTGGGGTTTACCAACGCAGCCTGCCATATCGACCCATATCCTTAGCCAAGCGGCGCAGCTTACCATACTGTTGAAGATCTTCGGCGGTAAGCTTCAGCTTCGGTACGACCTTCTTCTCTGTTGTTGTCTCATCCTGCTGTCCTTCATTCTTCTCCAGTGCCTTTGCGAGATCGCCTTCGCTGCCTCTATTCGAGCTTGCCGTCTTCATGGACGAGATAGTACCTGCTGTCTCGGATCGAGCTACTGGTGCACCAGAGGCTGCTGATACAGTTCTAGCATGGCCCTTGGAAGCATTGGTGGCCGTAGACTTGACGGACGGCTGACGAGCGACTCCGTTGGCTTCGCTCTCCTTGTCCTTTTCCTTCTCCTCTTCGTCTTCCTCTGGATCCCATGTCGGATATGTGGGGTAGAACGAGCATGTATAATTCAGTGTTCCCTTTGATGAACTATGCCCAGCCAGCCTGAGAGGGTCGGAAACTGGTTGCCTCTGCTCATGAGCAATGTATTCGCCATCCTCATTCTGCTTGACGTAGTCGTCCGCCAGAATTTCGACGTGACCTAGTGAGCGATCCTTTCCGAGCTTCTCCTCATCCATAACCTCCAGCGTCAGCTTTTCGCGGATTGTGTGGACCGGTACATAAACGACCTCGTCCCATTCTGGGTTGAGGTCATTCTTGAAAGTCACTGTCCGTCCCTTCTCAACACCAGAAAGCAGAACGCGAACGTATGGATCTGATTTACCGAGCTTCTCCAGGTTTCGCAGATCATGTGCACTTTGGAAGTGCAGTCGCATCACACCAATCGGCGTGAGATAACCACCAGACGCAAGAGCACCTTTCAGAGCAACAGGTTTCCAGTCAAGCTTCATCTTGACACGACCGGTTTGCGCTCCCGCAAGGTTGTACCACTCGTGACCCTTGGCCATGAGCTCCAACATATCGTCGATTGCGATCTGGTACGTCCCAAGAATTGGGTCCGCAGCAAGGTCACGATCGTCCTTGATAACCAGACCCAGCTTCGCCTTCTTACGGTCCGTGATCAGCATCTCCTTGCTTGCATCTGGCCAGATTGGTTGGTTTGTTCTCTTCATAGTTCGTGACTTGTGCACCTCACGACCATTAAGAAGCAAGACGGCATACGGACTCAATTGACCAATCAAGCTCTTGCTGCCATCCATATCCTTGGCCTGCTCGACAGTGAATTTGATGATACCGGTTCGTGATTCTGGGGGTGGCTCCTTGGTTCCGTCATCTAGAGTTGTGCCTTCGAGGACAGGGAAGAACCGGACATCAGCCTGGACAATACCACGCGGGCGGCCCCCGGACATGACTTCGAGATGAAGGTTCTCGTGGTCTGCATCTTCCTCGAGCTGCTCAAGCGCGAAGGTAGCTGTGCCGAGTTCCTTGTCCTTGCGGATGTCGTTGTAGTCGAATATGTTGATGGTAAGCGCATCCTTGAGAGACGTGACAATGATATTAACAGTCTCGTTCCAGCGGGGACTGGCATTTTCGTGTACAGTCTTGGTGCGTGCTAACACATTGCGGTTGTTGATGGAGACAGTGGCATAAGGATCAGGCGTGCCAGAGAACTTGTCTGGGTTCTTGAGGCCTTGGGCACCGTGGAAATGGACCTGTAGCACGCCAATGGCCTGATCGACTGGGTTTCCAGCCAACATTTTTGCGATCTCGATGGGGAAGACGTTGGGATCGTACATCATAGGACCGAGGTTAGCGTGAATTTGCTCCTGAATGAACGACTCCAGACCAGGAATGAAATTGATATCGAATCCAAACGTCTCACCACCCAGCGGCTTGCAGACATAGTCGATAGTCGGGCGTTCGAGGAAACACATTTCGACCTTCTCAATATGGGGAAATGGCAGCTGCAGCTTGAACTTGAGGCGCATCATGCCAGAGAAAGCCATGTCTTCAACAATGACGTCCAGGCCCTTGCTGACCAAACCTTTTCCAATGCGGATTTCGAGCACAATCTTGGGGTTGATCTTGTTCTTGATTTGGCGCGAGGTAAGATCGGCAGTGTCATTGGGCGTGAAGCTGAATTTCCAGTCCATGAGCACGATGTCGTCCTGTGTTTTCGGGTACGTCTTTACATGCTCCAGCCGCGGCGGCTTCGTGCCGAGAACAAACGTCTTCATTTTCAAGCTGTCCAGAAATGCGGGGGTGGACGTGGACAGCACCTGGTCGACCGAACCGACGATTGTGTCGCAGAGGACCGGGGCATAGATGGGCCAGAATTTGACGAGGAAGCTGTTGATCCACTCGAGCGACTCGGTGTCCGTCTCGAGCTTGTTCTTGGCCATCTCGCGGTTCAGGTCGTCGCGGGCATTCCGGCGCACACGACGGAGCGAGGTTCGATAGTAGGTGCCGCACACGGCCATGATGATCATGATCCAGCCCAGGCCGCCGCCGAGGATTCCTATAACCCAGGCGCTCAGACATGCGAATATGATGACGCCGGTGTTGTGGTACCAGTCCCCGTAGAACTTGTCTTCGATGCGGCTCTCGAGCCAGGTTTGGTGATCGAGCATGCTGCCGTCGTCTTGCTCCTTGTCCTCGGAGCCTGGCATCCCGAATCGCGGTGCCCAGCCTACGCGCGCCCACCGCGCGTCTTCGTCGAGCTCTGGCGCATGTCCGTTCGCTTTCTCGCCATTTGCGGTGGTTGGTGGGTCAAAGGCGCTGGCTTTGGTGGGCGTGGGTAGATCGTATTTGGATGGAGCGCCCGAATCGTCGGCATCTGAGACGAGGGCGGTGGCATTCTTGTTCCGTTCGTGGTGGAAGCCGGGCGGAAGCTTTGCTCTCGCTTGGGCGCGCTTCTCTGCTGGGCTGGCATCGGGATCAAACTGGAAGGCTGCGCTGCCGCCTTTGCGTGCTTCTTCGACGGCTATTCTTTCTGCTGCCTGGGCCGTCACGCTCGAATTGGGGTCCTGGGCAGCTTCAATGGCGCCCTCGGTCTTGAGCTCGTTCACACGCGACTCGGTAGCCATGTCGGCGATATCGAGCGGAGGTCCGACTCGCTGCAGAGGTGATGTCGCGACAGAGCGAGGGCCGTGCAATTGGGCGGCTCGCGGTCGAGTCGAAGGGGGAAGGAAATGGACAGGTGAGGGCTTTCACGAGCTGAACAGCGAACAGTGATAGCTTAGTACCCTGGTGCAAGCCACCAAACCTGCTTGTTGTTCGTTAGTCTACTAGCCGCATGGCTATGTGGCCCGCATGTGGTTGGTAACTACTGACCGTCCCCGCCCGCGATCAGATCGCCAATTGCGAAGCGCTGGCGATCGGCTACAGCTGCAGGTCAAGAAAAACAAAGGAAAGACTCAATGAATGATGGAAATGTGCTGAGGGAGTGTTTGGCGAAGCAAAGGGACAGACAACGCGCAAAGGACCGCGGTGGAAGCTTGGATGAGCTGTTTACGACGCCGGCTTAGCTTTCTTGGACAATGACGTCCCGGCTCTCCGTCCTGTCTGCCCCGGTCGGGCTTGCGAGGCCCACTCGCACGGCCACACCGACCATGCCTGCACCTCACGCATACAGATTGCAATATCGCCGGCCGAGATATTGGGACAATCTGTGCTGATGATGTTCAGGGGCGCACAGCTCCTCACGCTTCTTTAGAGCTTCATCTAGCTCGTCGTAGTGCTCTACTGGGCCTCAGGGTCCAGCAACACCACCAGCACGCCGCGACACTCTTCCAATATCTGACGCCCAGCCGGACGCGCATGCAAGACGCCTTTCCACCGGCCATTGTCCCTCGTTTTTGGTAGGCGGCGGCCAAATCTCACCATTCTGCAGTCCTCGCTGCAGGTCATCGGCTCTGCGGCGATCCATTCGCTGCGGACTCTCCGACGCGCGCCTGCGCCACGGATACACGGCCACATCACCGTGTGCCGTAGCATAGAACGCGTAATTTCAGCTTCCATATCGCGCTGCATGAACCGAGCTGGAGCAAAGGAAGTTTGAATAGGTGTGGGAATAATAGTGTATATTGCTGTGTGCTGGACGGTCGTTATGTCGTAAAGTCATGTACCTACGTGCCTCTGCACCATGTGCGTCTGCTTGCACCAGCCTCAAGTAGACTCGCACATACCCCAACTCTCCTTTGGAATGCCATGAATATGCGCATCCATCGTGCCATGTCAGGTTTGCCAACGCATGTCACGCAATGTTCGTGCTGCAGCCACACCTCCAACGCCACAGATGGTCCAGACCTTCCCCACGTCCAGCGACGATCCACAACCCTTGTACCTGAATCGTCCCTCAAAATTCCTTCAACAGCCTCACCAGCCTCCCGCCCCTATGTTCACGCTCAGTACGGACCACTTACCACTGGATACCTTCTCCCAGAGACGCCGTCTTGCACACCTCCATGAACATACCTGTGCGTCCTCCTGTCTCTGTCTCTTTCTCTGTCTCTGCTATGCTCTCTAGACCGGTCGTAGTGGCCTCGATCGTCCCAGTCTCCATGCTTGTCCCTTTCTCTACTTTCGTCTCGATCATCCCACTCATCTTTTACTCTATCATGGCTGCGTGTCCTCGCAGCTTCGCGCTCTCGATCTCGCTCGCGCGGATAGATTGCGTCCTCTGTTGAGCGTCGACGGTGTCGTGAACGCGTGCTGTTGCCTGTTCCCATATCGTAGGCAACTGTATCGCGATTCCGGTGGTGGTGGTCACGGCTATACGGCGGCTCAACGTCACGAGGTGGACTGACTGGCCCAGATGGCCCTCCCCATCTTACATTTTGTGGCACAGGTCTGTAGCTTGTGCGTGGCGGCATGGTGGGTCTCCTGTCATGGTAATTGCGTTCCATTTGCGCTACATGCGTTGCGAAGAGAGGCGACTTTGTGGGTCCGTAGACGGGCTGTGGCGATGTTGCTTTGGATGACGGCCTGTCGCTGTAGTAATGTTGCTGCGAGCTGCGCCGCCCGTCTTCGTAGTAGGCGGGAAAGTAGTCGCGTGGCGCCATGGGCTCATGAGAACGTCGAGGTCGCAAATCTGGTGTTCGACGGCGCGACGGCGGGCGCTCTTCGTCCGAGTCTGAATCCGTAGAAGGAACAGAATCGTCTCTTCGTGGGGGATGGGGTCGCTTGTGGAGGCCATACCGAGGCTGCGGTGGTGGTTGGGCAGCTATGGGCGTTGCGTCCTCGTCAGAGAGACTGTCGCTCTCGTACCGTCCGGGGATGCTCTTCTTCCTGCCATTGAATGGGTTCAGCATGTGTCTGACTCTGGAAGTAACTGCTTTTCCCCCACGATCATCGAGGGGGTAGATAGCCTGCTGCTTGGAGACGTGGCGCATGAAGGATGGCCGTGATCGTGTTTTGCGATACATGGGATCCTCGAAGTACTTGAAAGCGCCGTTCCGTTCGTCAGCGGAGGACCCATCTCCAGACATGTCGGTTGACGTGCGTGGGCCTGGTTCCGCAGCCAATCGCGCTTTTGCCGCCTCTTCATCTGCCTCGCGCTTGAGTCTCGCAGCCACTCCCTCGTACCACGCCTCCATGGCGTCGTCTGGCTTGTCGGGGAAGCACTCTTTGGGCAGCACCTTGGGGAAGATGGCACCCGAGTCTGCGTCTACTACATCGTACTTCTCCACTGCCTTTTGCAGGAATGGCACATGTTCCTCGGGGCCTAATAGTACCTGGATTGTTTGCCATGTCACGAAACCCTGCTTCTTCAGGGCAGGAACGGCGGGAGTCTGATACCCGTCGTCAGTGGGTGCGGGTTGCAGGCTGTGGAATGCGCCCAGCGAGCGGTAGATAAAGGCAATTGAGGACGGCGGCGTGTCTTTGAAGAGAAGATCGTAGTCGCCGCCTACATCGCGGTACCATGCTGCAATCTGCGACGGCGTGAGGTCGGGCGAGTCGCTGGGCTCGAACTGCTTGCTCTACCGTAGCGCCGTCAGCTCCCACATGCTCAAGCTCAACCACAACCACGCATATAGCTTTTGTCGCGCCGCAACTTACTATGACTTCTGCAATGCCCTTGAGCAGGCGATCCAGGAGCGGAGTCCCGCATTTGTCCGACTTCAGCAGGTAGCCCCAGTACTCGTAGGCCTCGCGGTGGGTCGCATCTGCATTGGCTGCATGCTCTCGCCGCTGCTCGTGCTGCTCCTGTTGCTCTTGATTCTGCTGCGGTTCTGTAGCCATGACATGGAATTGCGACTGCCGGCGGAGCGCCTCAAAGCAAACATGTGCGTGGGCTTCTACTGAGTCGTTGGGCTGCAGCGCTCGTCAAGTTGGCAGTGTGGCTCCGAAATGCCCCGCGTTGATCTTGGGTTGTGGAACGCGAAGCGTGGGCGCGACGAGCAGCAAGGGAGCCGTCGCTGCTTATAATATTGACATATCAGCAAGACTTGCCTGTTCAGCCCAAATCCATGTCTTGCTAGCTGTGTCAGGCAGCTGACTGGCCGACTGCGCCTCGAGGAACCTGTTCATGCTGGGCGTTACTTGGTCGGCTGAGTGGCTGGTGTCTGACATCACGTTGGCATTGGGCACGGCCACATGGCTGAGCACCGTGATAAGGCAGCAATCAGGCAAAACACAATTTGTTTGTGTACTCGTGCTTCGATGGCCATGTAAATGCATGTTTTATCTATTACATTGAGAGCTGCGGGCGTAGCGTGCACCAGGACGCTTCCCTGACTCTCGAGAATTATTTTGGTCAATTACATTGAAGTGCATGTCATCCCTCATGATCCGTTGCTGCAAAACGCGCTGTCTCCTCGTAAATCTACTGAAAATGCAAAGCAAAAAACGACACCCTTAATGCTCGAGCAACCTGAGCGATCCCTGCACAACCACGTTCTCGAGGATGGAACCCGGGGGAATGTCGATGGTAGAGCCCTCGGTGGCAACGATGATAACGGTGCCCTTCAGGGTCACGCCACGGCCAAGGTTGACGGGACCGGTGATGGTGAGATGGTCGAGCTCGACGATCTTGGGGATGGAGGGAATGCGGGACTGGAAGCTCGAGACCTTCTTGAAGTCGCTGCCGAGCTTGATCAGGGGAGCAGGGCCGAAGCGGTTGGGGTCGATGACGAGCTGGCCGTGCTGCAGTGTGTAGAGATCGGACTTGACGAGCATGAGATCGGAGCAAGTCTTGACTGGCAAGAATCGTCGCCTGGGCACGTTGACACCGTGTGCGTTCTTGAAGTGCTTGATGGCAGCACCGACCGCGGTCTCGAGCTGCAGGACAGAGATATCGGCCTCGCCCTTCTTGTCGGCAGGGATGGACTTGCCGTTGGGGATGATCTCCATGGCAAGCTCATTGCCCTCGACAACGCGCTTGATGGCCTTGAGGTCCATCCAGATGTTGTTGGTGTTGAAATACTTGAACTTTTTAATCGACTTGAACTCGTTGACGTGCTCCTTGGGGACCTGGGCGATTTCAAGCAGACGGACAGAGCCCTCGTAGTCGATGATGGTTCCACCCTTGACGTCGGCCTTGGTCTTGTCGGTCAATTCCATGATGTACTCGGCCTTGGAGTCGACCATGTGCTGGAGAATGCGGAGATCGACGACGGCACCGAGGTTGTCGGCGTTGGACAAGAAGATGATCTCAATACCGCGCTCAATGAGCTTGTCAAGCATGCCGGTGTTGTAGAGCGACTCGAAGACGTCACCGTGACCCGGAGGGTACCAGTTGGCGATGTCGGAGTCATTGTTCTTGGGCGCAGGCAGCAGCGAATCTTTGAGGATACGTGGGTACCGCGACTGGTTGAAGGTGAGAATATCGATGTTATGTCCCTCGTACTTCTTGATGATGCTGGCAGTGTCGGTGTCGGTGTTGAACGAGTTCATCAGGACGAACGGCACGTTGACGTCGTATGTGCGGTTGAGGTACTCAATCTGACGGACAGACAGGTCGAGGAAAGACATGCCGTCACGGACCTCGATGACTGACTTAGGACCAACGCAGCCCATGGAGGTACCGAGACCACCGTTCAGCTTGACGACGGCCAGCTTGTTCAGGTATTCGACGGCCTCGGAGTTGGCCAAATCATCGTAGTTGACGACCTGCTCGGCCTTCGGGGGCGCGATGCGGTTCCAGTCAATGGCAGTGCCCTTGGCCTTGTCGTTGAGGTATCGTCGGAAGAGAGCGAAGAAGTTGTCCATTTCGGTCTCGAAGTACTAAGGGAGGTCAGTATTTGATATATATTACAGTTTTGCTTTCCCTCGACCAGATATGGTCCTTGAATGCTGGCTGGCGGCTAGCAAAAGCCGCCCTGCCAGTATGCAGAGGACTAGGCCGAGTCGTTGAGAGTGCTGCGGGGCATTGCTCACCTTCTTCTCCTCTGGGGTCTGGACGGTGTCGGCGAGCTTGTTGAGAGCATTTCGCATTTGCGAGGCGGCGACATTTGTAGAAGTGTTCTCGAAGGCCTGCAGAAAGTATTGTGAGCGAAAAGTGTTCGATTTCGACCTGGCTTGTCAAACCACGTTGTGGGTCGTGCGGTGTTGTACCCCTCTCGAATCAAGGTTCAGAGCTGAGGCACCTGCAGCTCAGCTAGTACGCGGAAAGCTGAAGACGAAAACCATGCAGAATGCTGCCAATGGCAAGTCGCCGGCGAGTTGACTTCGATGACGACGCCACCGAGCAATTGTTCTGCGACGTGGTACGAGGGGAGAGCGGGGCCGTGGAGTAAACACCGAGGTGCCATGAACAGCCGCATTCACGCTCGTCGTGCAAGCTCATCTCCAGACAAAGGGCAATAAGAGCAACATGCTCTTGCAGAATAGAACCTCAATCGACGAAACAAAACAGGAAATGCAAGTTGACAGCTTGCAGCGCAGGGGCTGACTTACCACATGGGACTGCGACTTGCCGTGATGGCGCTGGGAGTTGAAGCCACCCTCATCCTTGCCAGCGGCAGAGGAAGGCTTGAGGTGCGAAGGAATTGCGCGGGAGGCCATTGTGTGATGTGGTGGGAAGTAAGAAGTGGGAGATGGAGAGGGAAACCGATAGATCAGCGAGGAGGCGGTCTAAGTTTAAGTTAAAGCAAGCAGTATCAGGGTCTGTGTTGGCGCGGTGTATCAACGTGGGGCAAGAACGTGCCTCGAACCAGCAAGACGAACTGGGGTGAGCAGGATTGGCGTGAAATGCCTTGGGTATGGCGTCTTTTATACGTAGCAGCTATCTATGCTGGCCACATGGCCGTGGCGAGGCATTGGAGATCAATTCTGGTCCTGGTCTGGAGGTTCTCAACATGCTGTACGAAGTAACGCTCCATTCGGCTTGCAGGACCAGCCGCGAGAGGCTGAACAACAAGCATTCGTGTCGTATTGCTTTTTGTGATCGCGAGCTGAGTAGGCTCGGTCGGTGGTATACACAATACTTGTCGCCCATGGTGCCCTTATTCACGGCGTTGCATACCCTCACCGCATAACCACAATTCATTGTTGCTGGCTGCAGTTGTGCAGATCACATCGATCCTGCCCTGCCCCAGTAGCCCCTCCAGCCTGTTTCCGACCCTTGCATCTTGCCCTCTCCACGGCCGTCTTGCTTGTCCAAGTAGCAAGTCATACAGACTGCTCACAAGGCGCCGCATGGAGTGCACTACGCTCCGATTGCAGCCGGCGGGATGTGCACAAGTTCACGATGGACATTATTGTTGGGTCAAAAAAATCTCATTTGGAGCTATAGCCACCTACGGTTGCATCACAGCCCCTCGTCTGGCCCGCGCTAGGCAGGGATTCGACGCTCATGCTCGTCCATATGGCAACCTCCTGGCTCAACAAACTGCCCCAGACCGCGGCCAAGAGTGAAAACCTGGAGAGTGGCGATTCTGGCATCCAATTCTGTTGCAAATGCGCTTGAGAGCAGTTACGTGGACCCTTGGATGCGGCGCGGCAGTCTTTCGGAGGGAGGCAGGTGGATCCTGCAGCCAGTCGGCAACGCCTTCACTCCCGGCTTCGCTTGTTCCACGTGGGGTAGCCGCTTTCGATGTTAGGTGCAGTCTTTACTCTCGGTGGCTGATGTTGTCGGTGAACACTTCTTACTCCCTTCAAACACAATCACGTTGTTCGAACGGGGCGCGTAATCTCTACGGCTGGTGCATCTGCAAACGGAACAGCGAGTGGCTTCTCGATCCTGAGCCGAATGACTGTCGCTTGGTCCTCGTCGCTGGTAAAGTACTGCTCCCTGAGCAGTTGCACGACCCATTCTAGCATGCTCTCGATAGTCTGGAACTCTGACGCTGAGATGTGCTGCGACTCGTCAGTAGCATTCCTCGTAGATCCATCCAAGTAACCATACCGTGAACAAGAAAGTCTCGAGCTTAGCGTGGTCGTCGGCGCGTGAGTTGTCCACACACTCGATCCAGATATTGACTACCACAGGCTGCTTCTGCAGCCTCTCGTTGGCATTGACTCCGATGAGACACGGAATGCGGACATCACGCAAGTACAGCACATTTGAGCATGCCGCACTGGAGTCCGCCATGAATCTCGAGGTGCGGTAGCCAGCTCCGTCTCCAAACATGCTGCCTTTGAGATAGCATATGTCTGTCTCGACAGCATATAGCGGCGTGGAGCCAGCAACCTTATTGACACTGTGCACGATGTTTGCCGACAAGGCTTCAGTCGACACCCATCCTGACAGGCGGCCCTGCACGTCTGCTTGGACTGCCTTGCTCAGTGTACCGTAGTGGATGGTACTTGCGTCCACGGTGTCTGTCTTGGAAGCCGACTCAAAGTGCTGTTTCAGGGTGACCGTGACACTGAGTAGAGCTCGTTGCATCTTCGGACGACCCCAAACATCTTTGCCAGCATTGGCGGTGACCTCGAGGTTCTGTACCATGATCTTGTCGAAGTGTCCGCTCTGTGCCAGCTCGGCATCCCACAAAGACTTGAGAACAACCTGCGCCATGGTCCTGGAAGGCGGATGCTGGAAGGCGTGGAAGGATTCTGTGAGGCGAGCCAAGATGCCCGTTATGGAAGAGGTACTTTGTAGAGTGTATTTGGGGTAGGCAAACCAGGCTAGTCGCACGGCCCACTTTGTGAGAGCTCCAGTCGAAGCTTCTAGCTCTATGGTAGCCAAAGTATTTCTGCAATCACCCACGCAGCCTGCAACACATCATATCGTGAACGACACCAACCAAACAGACTAATCCTAATACCTGCTCCTACTCACAACATGGCCGACGCGCTCAAGGCGGAAGGCAACAAGCTCTTCGCGGAGAAGAAGTTCGCCGAGTCCATGTGAGTTCCCCGCAAACACGCCCTTGGCAGCCCTCACATTTCGCTAACACTACTTGCAGCGAGAAGTTCTCGCAAGCCATCGAGCTCGATCCTTCCAACCACGTCCTGTACTCGAACCGGTCTGGCGCATATGCCTCGCTGAGGGACTACGCAAAGGCCCTGGCCGATGCAAACAAGACTACAGAGATCAAGCCTGATTGGGCCAAAGGGTGGGGTCGCAAGGGAACTGCGCTCCACGGCGAGGGTGACCTAGGTATGTACTGCGTCCAGCTGCTCCGAGGGATCTACGGCTGACGAGAAACAGTTGGCGCAACAGACGCTTTCGAAGAAGCGCTCAAGCTCGACCCGAACAATGCGCAGGCCAAGTCAGGGCTCGATGCCGTAAAGCGCGCCGTCGAGGCTGAGGCAAGAGCCGATGGCCTCGGTGGTGACCCCTCAGGCGGACTGGGTGGCATGTTCAGCGACCCGAACATGATCCAAAAGCTCGCCAGCAACCCCAAGACAGCCTCGTACCTCGCAGACCCAGACTTCATGAACAAGCTCCAGCAGCTGAAGACGAACCCGAACGCAGTCGGCTCGTACATGCAGGACCCGCGCTTTCTGCAAGTCATGAGTGTCATGCTGGGCATCGATATGCAATTCGGCGGACCCGGAGGTGCTGGCGAGCAGGGCGGTGCTGCCCCGCGCGAAGCTGAGGAGGACGTCGAGATGCCCGATGCGCGATCAACGCCCGCAGAGCCGAAGAAGGCGCCGGAGCCAGAGCCGGAGCCAGAGCCCGTGGTTGAGGAAACTGAGGAGGACAAGGCTGCGAAGGAGGCAAAGGCCAAGGCGGACGAGCTCAAGAAGAAGGGCACCGAATTCTACAAGAAGCGACAATTTGACGAAGCCATTGCCAACTACAGCCAGGCCTGGGAGACTCACAAGGACATCGCGTACAAGACAAACGAGGGCGCTGCCAAATTCGAGAAGGGTGACTATGAGGGCTGCATCAAGGCTTGTCAAGAAGCTGTCGACTACGGTCGTGAGGTGTACGCCGACTTCAAGATCATTGCCAAGTAAGTTAGAGGGTCCTGCACCGCCGTCGTAAAGAACAGTGCTAACCAAAGCAGAGCATTCGCACGTATTGGAACCGCATATGAGAAGCTGGGCGACCTTGCCAACGCCATCGACTTCTACCAGAAAGCGCAAACCGAGCACCGTACACCCGAAGTCCTCGCTAAGCTGCGAGCGGCGGAGAAGGCAAAGATCACAAAGGAGAAGGAATCATACATCAGCCCCGAGGAGGCAGAGAAGGCTCGCGAGCTAGGAAACGCAAAGTTCAAGGCCTCGGATTGGCCCGCTGCGGTCGAGGCCTACTCCGAGATGATCAAGCGTGCACCTGAAGATCCCCGAGGATACTCGAACCGCGCTGCCTGCTTCATCAAGCTCCTCGAGTTCCCCTCTGCCGTGCAAGATTGCGACGAGGCTATCAAGCGCGACCCCGATTTCATCCGCGCATATCTACGCAAGGCACAGGCCTACTTCACCATGCGGGAGTACAGCAAGTGCGTTGATGTTTGCGGAGAGGCCGCATTGCACGACAAGGACGGCAAGAACACACGCGAGATTCAGCAACAGGAATCCAAGGCTCTCCAAGCGCAGTACTCTGCGCGCGAGGGCGAGACAGAGCAGCAGACAATGGAGCGGATACAACGCGACCCAGAGGTATGATCTCCTTGTCGAAAGTACGAGACGATACACTAACACCATCCACAGATCGTCAGCATTCTGCAGGATCCTGTGATGAACAGTATTCTCCAGCAAGCCAAAGAGGATCCGGCGGCTCTCCAGGAGCATCTCAAGAACCCCGATATCCGCCAAAAGGTGCAGAAGCTGGTACATGCTGGTGTTATCCGCATGGGTCGGTAGATATGAGAATGGAGTCTGTGGGAAAGAACGACGGAACGAAAGATATGTCTTCGATTTTCTCTGCATAGCGTCTTTGGTAGTACAAATGTCAATCCATATTTGCAAGCTTTGCCTTATATCAGTACTTACTGATATCTACAGCCGTGCAGGTGTGTTGCAAGGCTGATGAAGCGCCGTTCTACAGGTGTCTGCCAACCTTTATTGGACCATCAGTCGAGTCTGGCCCTCATTTCCCCTCCCTGACAAGCGAGCATGCTGCATCTTCATTCGCGATGCAAAGGGCCGACAAGCCCAAAGCGTCGATCACCCATTTGTGGCGTGTATAATTGCATCCGATTCACTGTTTCATTCCAGCACGGCTGAGCAGTGGGTTTGCTTTTGATCGGCCTTGAGGCTCCTGTAAACTGCAATCGCTCAGTACGTTCAATTGCTCAGTCAATCAGCATAAGTGTAAGTCTCTACAGCTTCTTTTACAACGCGTAAGTCGATTGTTCATGTCGTGACGAGCTGAGCGCATAGACAGTCCACCTACTACCACTCATCAAGTCGCAGCCACCTCACCATAATGTCGGAGCCAGCAGTCGTCACGTTGCAGCCATCTCCTGCGGACTTTCCAGCAGTCGGACCTGGCATTCACACTCTGACCCTTCCGGGTACCGGTATTAATTTCAACTCTTCGCGAACTATTGTCGTGTCCGCAGGTCCCTCGACGACGGTACTTATTGAAACAGTAGCCAGCGCATCTGCTCGAGGGTCAACTCCAGGTAGCGCACCACCACTCACTGTACAAAGCGTGCTCGCAAGCTAGTAGATCTTATAGTTAGCAGCACCTCCCCTCCCTCAACACTCTCTCCCGCACCAGCATCACCAAATGCCTCCTCCTCGCCAACGAACACTCCCGACGCTGCTAGTAGTGGCAGCGGAGCCAGCACAAATATCGGCGCGATCGTCGGCGGCGTCGTAGGCGGGCTCGCAGTCATTGGGATAGTTGTGGTTGCGATGTATTGGATTCGACGACGACATCCGAAGCAGAAGACCACCGGAAGACATAATGAGGAAGCAAAAATCGAAGAGCCGCCGGATTGGCGTGAAGGTGCGACACTTGCTGAGTTGGAGCAGGGGAATGTGCTACCGACGCCGGAGTTGGATGCGCGGTGGAATCAGATCAATGAGATGCCCGCGGTTAAGAAGTGAGGTTGATGAGAATATGATGCTTGTGGCGATGAGGTGTATCGAGGACTACTGTTGCAAGTGGTCACGACGATGTTACGCTTTGAAGTCTTGCATAGCGCAGAGCTTTGGATGGATGCTTCAGAAATGAGATGCACACCAGGGTATGTACACATGCACATCTGCTTGGATTAACCATGGGAAAATGACTGACATCGGATTCAGAAATTCCCGAGTGTCGTTATCGACGCAATCTCATCCACTAGCATCAAGCTTGGAGTTCGGAACTCGCGAGGTGGGAGTGACCATAATGGTATTTCGAGGCAGTGTCAGAATGAGAAGAGAATATGCATAGATTCAAGAGATTGGCAAGATTCGGTGGTTGATTAGGGCTGACCAGAAGGATGTCCTTCAGTCTGTCCATTGAGTATGATCAAGCGCACGTGGCTTGCTATTCCAATTTTTTGTCCTTGACGTATCACGAATGTGTGCGGTAGTGTTAAAACTTCGATGAAACGGTTACGAATTGGGGCGCAGCAGTTAGGTGTAAGAAAGCACTTCTTGAGGAACTCCATCGTCGGTCGATCCGGAACCTCCGGGTAGATCAACCTCACGCGTGGAATCAGCACCAAGTCGGGCCAACATCTACGAATACCCGTTCACCTTATATCCGATCTGGTGCCGAAAGTCAAATCCTTCGTACACCAAATCAGAGCGATACCACGCTACGATCATAGCACTGCCTAGTTCAATCGCGATGAGCTTTGGCAAGTGGTCGAATACTGCATTGAAGTTTCGGATGATTCAATTAGAGAGATCTCAGCACGCCGAGCGATAGGTTTGCCCGAACATGATCGGCGACGGAAGTTCATGTTCGTCCGCACAAGTATGTTGCGTACGAAGCAGAAGGCTGTGTACCGCGCTTGGAGAACTTGGCATAAGCAATGGCTATTATCACAATACACATGTATGATGCTTGCTTTGAGATGGTAAGTTATTTAGTATTGGAAGGTCGCGACAAATATGATAGTATCATCGCTTTCAAGTTCTAAAACTCGAGTCCTCCACTATGAAGAACACGTGCCATTTGGTCATCAGCCCGGATCCGCGGCAGGATAGATCTACGCAAGTAAGTGTCAGTATTATGCTGTTGTGAGCTTAAATAGCTTATAAGATCTAGACATCTCAGGAACCATTCTTTGACATAAAGTTTGGCGATGGCTCAGATTACAGTTCCTATAGGAAGACACACTCAACCTTTGCGTATGTCAATATCGTGTGTGTCGATACATGAGCTCAGAAACTGATCAAAGAAGTTATTCAGAGAACAACCTCTCATCAAGCAAGCGACATACAGTCTTGGACCAACAAGGCCGCCCGCAAAACATCAAGTGCAGCAAGTACCTCGAATGGCTGTTCCTCGGACATATTTCAGATCTATCCACCAGTATGTTCCCTCATCCTCGTGACCTAGCTCAAGTGCTAAGTATCATCCAGACAATTCATCGGAGTGGCACAAGATTCAAGCAAGAGAAGGCGTCGGTCTTGAAGAGTTGGCAGAGGCATTGAGTGATTTGTTTGAAGAATTCTCCAAGTACGATTGGGAACAGCCCGAGAAAAGTAGGTTCGAGGAGCTGGTTATTCGAGTAAGGGCTTGTGCGGTCTTCGAGGACCAGGGAGATGATTTCGATCATGTTGTGAGGACGTGGCTTGGAGAGGGGAAGAGGTTACGGAGTCTTTCATGAGATGTGCAGTTGAAGCGCCGCGAAAGCCAATTTGATGGATTGATGACCACCTGAGGTATTTATATGTTCTATGTTCTTCACTTCTTATGACTGTATTGGAGATGAGGTGAAGACCAAGCGCTCATTACAACTTAGCTGAGAGATTTGTTGCAGGCTCTGAATAGTAGGGTCGAGTCTGCCCCAAATTATACTTCTCAAATGCGAATGAGACTCAGCCACTAATCACTGTATCAGCGGCATAGATAGACAAGCTTTATGCTAATCACATATGACTCTATGTTCAACTTGTCCTCGCCTGAGACCTGGTACGACTTATGCAGCAATTCTGTCTAGGTCAATAACACATTGTGACAATTGTTGAATCTAGATTCCAAGCACCGATTAGCCGATCATGAGCTCCCTCAATTCTTAGCACCCTGTGCTACAAGTATGTTCAACACCGCTTCTGGGTCCTCGCGCATCGCCTTGTTGGACAAATCTCGGGTTCCTGCCAACGCCGCGTTAAGTGTATCGCCATACTTCCAACCTTGCGCATTAACATCAGCACCCGCGTTAAGTAGCATCGCCATAATCGTAGCGTCGCACTTGTATGAAACCAGACAGAGTACGGTGCCATATTCTCCAGCCCTCGCGTTAGGGTCTGCGCCATTGCCAAGCAGCAGTTTTATAGTCGCCTCTGTTTCCCGGAACTCATTTGGATCCAAGAGGCCCCTATGGAACCACGCTGGGACGTTGTTGGCATTACGCTGCTCAACGTCAGATTGATCTAGTGTGTTACGGAGAGCAGGCATAGGTATGCGTGTAATGTCATGGATCGCTTGCTCCAGGCTCAGTTCTAGTAGGTATTGCGAGAAGTGATGTGTTTAGGCTGGTACAGCTCTGCACTGCCACAACTTGGGCGCAATCCAACTGCTGATGCCTTCTTCTTATCGCGGTTCTAAGAACAAGAAATCTTCATTACAAGTCTTCTTAGAACATTGCATATTAACGTAGACTAGCCAATGGTACTGCCGCGAGGCATGGAAAGGGACTTCGGGCATGTTGTCTGACATAACGCTCTCTTGCATCCTTGTCTATCAAACTCCAATTCTTGCGTTAAATATGGTGTGAATCTATATGGCTGATACCCCCAACCGAGCGCCATCAGAGATCGACTGAAGCCAGAGCCCTCTCCTCGCATTCCGCCAGTTCCTAACGCATGAAGCTATCCTCTTCAAACACATCTTGACGTCATGATGGCTGTCGCGAGCTAATGCTTTTGCTCCATCAATGCACGACGAGACTCAAGAGCCCGGGTCCCATCCATCTCCGTTACTCGAGCCAGTCGTGCTCAAAATCTCAGCGCTGGGAATGGACGTTGGCTAATCGCGTTCTCGGGCGAGTGATCCTTCGACACTCTAGCGCATGGGAGGTTCTGGATAAGATTGCCGTTGTGATGCGACAGAGGTAATCACAGCGATCGCGGCGCGCACAAGCGGCAGTCGCTTCACACAAAGGGCATTCCCGAACAAACGATGCGCTGCTAATCCGACAAGACGAGGCTTGCACTCGCATATCAAGCGTCGTGTGTATCATTATCATTTCCTCATTATCGATCGTGTGTCGTACCCGAGGCTTCAACCTCTTCTCACATTCCAAGTCGTAGGTTTGGTTCTGTCCTCTTCATCAAACGCCGGTGTAATGTTCCTCTCCGACGCCCCTCCACCCAACGACGAAGCATCTCCGTTCTCGCTCGCATTACGTTTATCTTCAATGTCATGCTCGAGCATATGTATTGTATCCAATTCGACAGCAATGTTTCGCTTCTTTCTGCTTGAATTGTTGGACTCTTTGTGAACATCCGAGATCCCGCTTGAGCCTTGACTGGATTTCTTGGTGGCTCGATTTTGGCGGTAGCGTGTGTAGCAGGGTCGGAGTTGAGGAATGCTTGCGCAGAGAACGGCGAGATTGGGCTCGAAGGCGGCGAGGAAGACAGTGATGGGCATTGTTGCAGTGAGATTGCCACGGATATCAACGTTGGTGACGTAGTAGAGGCGTAGGATGGCCGCAACGATGCAACTAAAGCTATTAGCACTGTTGTTGGGGTAGATTTATGGGTAAACTGCTTACAGCATTCCGATGAGGAAGCAAGCTATTACAGCAACTTTTTCTGTCTTGCGCATGCTCAAATGTAGGACAGCTTGATTCGTTAGCATGGAAGCTGGCTTGGTCCGCTGTTTCTGTCCTTACTATGGATAGGAAGAATCATGATCGCGGCGTCGGTGAGGATATTGGTGGTGATGATCGACTGAAACAGCTTGATCTGATCGCCGCATTTGCCATTCTGTGCTGTCAGGTCCCACTGGAATCGAACTGGCTTGCAAATGAAGACGACGGCCAGGGAATGTGATAGAGCCCATACAGCGACGACGATGTACCTGTAATCACGGTAGAATGATTAGTCTTACACCCAAGTGCATTGCTAGTGCTCGGAGGACTTACATAACCTTCACTGAGATGATTGTGCGAACGCTGACAAAGACTCGTCGGTAGAAACATAGGATACTGGCCTTTATAAGGCCTAAAGCGAGTAGATAGAGCAGTTGAAAGGCGAAGGTCAGCTAAAGTGTAGCACGATTAGCTGAAGTTAAAGTCAAGGCAAGAAGGACTCATCCGTGGCGACTCACAGGTAAGATAATGGGCACATTCACCGCGACCTCCTCGATCGAATGTCCAGATCCAAGTCGCGAGACTGATGCACTGTCAGTCAGTTTACTCTTTGAGTCTTGCTTACCCTACACTTACATGCTCCTTGGATGCCAAGTAAACTGTAACACAAAGGCTGTAATCAGGTCAATCATCCAACCGCCGAATAGGGACACCAGTAGTGCTCACGAGCGAGGCAACGATAAGAATGTCATCGAGCCCAATGCCAGTGCCTAACCAGTGACGGGCCGCCAGACGGGCCGCAACTGTAACGAACACGATGCAGCCAATAATTATATTGATCACCAAGTGTAGTTGTACATCAGCATGCACTGGAAAATATACAAACTCCATTTTGATTGACGAAAATAGTCGAGAGTGTAATCTGGGTTCAGTCTCAAATTTGCGTTCTCAAACCACAAGAGCGCGACTGGCAGTTGTTATCTACTTACGAGCTGTCGATCCTACCCGCCATGATGCTGGTCAGGGCAGCTCGTTCGCGTTTCTTTATAGAGAAGAATAAGGAAAAGATCGTACGAGTGGGTCGGGTCCAACCATGTTTGAGAAGATGTCAGCGGCAACTCACTAACTCGATGCTCACAACGGTGCAGCGGGGAATCCCCTATTTCAAGCAGGGAGTCTTGGGCCTCATCTGTGCCGCAGGAACCCTGCACATGTGTTGCCGCTGATATACCCTACAATCATAGGGATTCGCGCAGGCTTTGCTTACGCCCGCCCAATTTGTGGCACCTGGGCTTCGATCATTCCGAGAACGTTGTTCAGACCGTGGTCGAGCCCACTCGTTGCAACACGACAACTTGACAAGTCGGATGCCGGAACCATTGTCGTGTTCAAAGCCTTCAAATCGCGTTCCATCAGCGGTTGGTGCTTACTTTAAATTAGGCGAAAACGGCCCCCGCTGTCACTTTTCTCCACGTGCATCACGCTAGTAACGGCAGCCTATTAAAGCGCTTGTCTTCGTGGGTTCTCCTCGGTACGGCACGAGGCTCCTGGCAACCGCTGGAGATGGACCGATTGCCTAAAGTCATGGACCATTTGTGCCTGCATACCTACATTGAATGCACCTGGGCAACGACCTTCCATCCTTTCGTCTTAGCCTTTGACGCAGCTTCTTCATGTTTGGTCGCCCGTGGAGACGGATTTTCTCAACATGTGCCGGTATCCCTGAGTTATGAAGCTGGACACAATGATGCAGAGACCCCAGCCAACAGCGATTGCGCGTGCATCCATCCGACGGATGCGCGGGTGACAAGCCCCTTACGAGTACAGCATAATGCCTCGAGTTGGCTTGACGCCCGAATGACAGCGAAAAAACAGACCTTATGAGGAGCGCTTTCGAAGTTATCGCTCACCACTCTCGCATTCCGCCGTCATCGCGATTGATGCTGCCCACAAGAACGTCTCATACTTCACCTCTGTCAATTGTCAATGAGTGGACTGACTTCAGTGGAGAAAGTCGCGATGGAAAAAGCAACGTTCCTAGGCTGTGTTTGGCTATTTGTGGGTCCCGAAGGTGTTGACGCAAACGCGCCAATGGAAATGGCAAGAGCGTCTTACTTATCGCAAGATGCGAGGCTGTTCTGCCACCGCAGAGAGGAGTCGGCTTGGCTCATTTAGCACGTGCGTAGCTCTGAAGCGGCTCATTGAAATCATTTTCCGACATGGGTTTGTTGACGGCCAACCTTTCTCCACCCCAAGTGCTTCCAAAATGGCGTCGCCATGGATCGCGGACAGCATTGCTGCAACCTTCACATTATCAAGCATTCTCCAGCTTCTCTTCTTGTGGGTTGGATGGCATCTTGTTCGCGCTATCTACAACGTCTCCCCATGGCATCCCCTGAGCCATATCCCCGGGCCCAAACTGGCAGCTATGACCCTCCTGTATGAATTTTATTACGATCTCGTCATGGGGGGCACATACACCAAGCAGATTCACAAGATGCATGAGACATATGGTGAGGATCCATCCCGTTTGTTGCGGGGTGTCACATGCATCGAGCAGCAACTAATATATTTTTCGCTTCTCCTCGCAGGTCCCCTTGTACGCATCAGTCCAAATGAGATCCATTGCAATGACGCAGCTTTTGTGGACGAGATCTACGCTTCTGGCGCACGCAAGCGCGATAAACAGGCACATTATCTTGGAGTTTTGGCTGGTCCAACGACTAGAGCTGCTTTCGGCACCGCTGATCATGACCTGCACCGTGTCCGTCGCAACGCAATGAACAAGTTTTTCTCGCACGCTCAGATCACACGACTCGAGCCTGAAATCGCGACTCTCGTTCAGCTTCTCTGTGAAAAGCTCCTAAGTATGACATCTCCCGTCCTGGAAAAGAAGTCATACGTTGCTGTATGAATCTTCTGAAATCGGACTTTTCTGTGTGCGATATAATTGAAAACTCAAAGCCAGTCCAGGGGCAATGAATTGGTTTCAGTTAACGGTTCAATTAGTGTGGATATTATTGCTGATAGCGTGCGCAGGGAACCCGACTAAAGGGCCTTTTGATGTCACAACGGCATATAGCTGCTTTTCGAGCGACGTTATAAGCTCATACTGCTTTGGTGAGCCATTAGGCTTCCTTGCGCAGGTATAGAGTTCCAATCGCCAACTGTGACTGGCCGATCCAATAAACGCTGACATCTAGGCGTAGGATGGCTGGGAACCGAATTTTCGAGAGCCCATGAGCGCTTTTCTGAACACTGCATATCTTTTCCGCTTCTTTCCACCACTACGAGGTCTTGTTCATGGAGCCCCTTTCTTCGCACCGTATGCGTCTGGGGATATTGGCACGCTGATGAAAGAGATGTACATCAACACGCCAGCACGGATTCGTCAAGCCCGAAAGGATCATGAAGCAGGCGTTGTGCGCGACCGACCTAGTGTTTTTACCGACATCCTGGCTTCATCGTTACCCGAGCCAGAGAAGACAGTTGACCGACTGTCTGGCGAAGGATTCTCCTTGACAGGCGCAGGCACAGAAACGACTGCTGTAAGTCAATACACCTCCGAGCTGAACTCGAGCTAATATCTACTCTCGCAGTGGACACTTACAGTCATCACTTTCTATATCCTATCACAGCATAAGATCTTGGACCGCTTGACGGAAGAGCTTAAAGGAGTCGATCCGAGCAGTACATCTTGGACAGCTTTGGAGAAGATTCCGTACCTTAGTGCCGTGGTTGCGGAGGGATTGAGATTGTCCTACGGAATCTCATCGAGAGTGCCTCGCATACCCCATGAGGATCTCATCTATCGAGGACAGATCAAAGGCAAAGGCAAAGTCGAATACGTGATACCCAAAGGTTCGGCGATAGGCAGTAAGTCTTCAACAAGTTCACATGAAGTGGTAAAGGAGTTAGCTGATTAGAGTCATAAGTGTCTGCGGGTATCATGCACCACAATGAAGACGTCTTTCCCGACTCTTATTCGTTCATACCTGAGCGTTGGCTTGACGAGCAGGGCTTGCGACGACCCAACATGGACATGGGCTTGCTCTCCTTCTCCAAAGGAAGTAGACAATGCCTGGGAATCAAGTACGTCCAGTCACGCTGGTTTCAAAACTTTAGCCACTTACTGATTTTGCAGTCTTGCGTATTGCGAGCTGTTTGTGACCACTGCAGCTCTGGCTCTGCGCGTGTTCCCGCACATGAAACTATACGAGACAACGGTGGAGGACGTCAGATACGATCACGATCTCATCACCGCGCAACCGAAGAAGGGGAGCAAAGGAGTTCGTGTAATGATGTGTCTATAAATTAGCTTCCTCGGGCAATCGCAGGGGGCAAATGAAGTGACCTTATGAAATCGAACCGGAACAAATCAAACTCTTTTCCTACCCGATTGTTGGCGTTCAGCATGGTATGTTGCATCTCAAGAGTATTCCGCACTTTGGTCGTTAGACTCAAACAGACTATTGCCTTCTCTCGCGTCCTGCTTGCGACGACCACCCTACCGTTCTCGAGAACGACTTCCCGCCGGTCGTGCGAGGGTCCGGATCTGTACTGTATATCCTCATCATACACGATGGAGCCATCCTTTCTCATGCAGACAACTAGCAGTCAAGAATTGCCGGTTGGGCCGCACCGATGATTCGTCGCGCTCGTGTAAGACAGCTCGAAGCGGTTGCTTGGAATTGTGCACACAGCTCAATCCCGCCTAGCGCAATACGCGAACATCGCCCGCGAATGCTGGCAATTTATGGTCCATGTGTTGATTGACTTGTTCGACGAGTTTTCCAAGTATGAAGTATGATTGGAGTAAGACTGGGACAAGCAGGTTCGAGGACCTGATTGATCGAGTGCGGGATTGTGCGGCCTTCGAAGACCAGGGAGATGATCTTGACCATGTTGTGAGAACGTGGCTTGGGCAAGGGAAGAGGTTACGTAGTCTTTCATGAGTGATGGTGGGAAAGCGATGTCGGGCTAAATTTGGACGATGGACCATTGCCTGGAGTTTAATGGAGTCTATTCTGATTACACTTAGGTGTTTGGAGGTGGGCTATGATGCTGTTATGCACTGAGTCCCTTGTTTCCAGGCTACGAATGATGAAAAAGGACTTGTGCCTGACCTTATATCTCGTGTGTCACAAAGCGACAAATGCATTTTTCTTGAAATTCGATTCACGCGAAAGCCATGTGCTAGTCGATTGTATTTGCCTGCAATTGAATAATGCTCACTTGACTGGACTTGCTTGTCAGTTCGCCGCCCAAATACTTCCGTCCATTATGAGCAATGTAATCTAGATCATAGCGATGTCCGTTCAAACATTATCAGTCAGGCGAACTGGATGCCTTGACTTCCGACGATTTGGCACCCCTTTTTAGCAGCATATCCACCACCGTGTAGTGGCTGCTAACCGACGCCGCGTCAAGTGCATTACCATGCTTCCCGCCTGGCGCATTAACATCAGCACCCGCGTTGAGTAGCATCTCCACGATCTCATTGTCGCCTTTATATGAAACTAGGCAGAGTACGTTGCCATATTGTCCGGCCTTCTCATTGGGGTCTGCGCCATTGTCTAGTAGTAGCTTGATGTTCCTATTACTCGAATCTCTTATAAATGGGGTTATAGACGTATCCTGGAGGTCGCTGCAGTTCTCCACTGAAGTGTCATTCGCATCCAATAGGTCCATAGGTTTTTGAAATCTTAAACGAGAATACAAAGACCATAGCAGCAGCGTCAGCTCCTTATATTGTTGATGTTTGACCTCAACACCCGCTTCGAGCAGCATCTTTATAACCTTTGTATCTCCGATTCTTGAAGCCCAATATAACGGCTGCATAGGGTCAGCACCATGGTCTAGGAGAAGCCTGACTATTGCACTATGTCTTTCTTCTGAGGCGACGTATAATGGCGTGCAAAAGTGCTTGTCCACGTGGTTGATCACAATAGAGCCTGCACTGAGTAGTGACACAACCGCGTTCATACATCCGGTCTTGGAAGCCCACCACAACGCAGTTCGATCGAGGGCATCCCTCGTATCATCAGCAAAGCCTCCCGAGCTCACTAGATAGGCAACGACTGCATCGAGTCCAAGCTCTGCTGCCCCCAGTAAGAGTCTCTTCTTTTTAGAGTAGTTGAAGGTAAGGCTTGCAGCGCGCTGTACCAGCTCTTGCTGGGATTTGAGGTCGTCCCCTACAGGAAGAGGCATCCCGGTGGACTGGCCTGCTTTGAGGTATCTCATGCACACTTGAACTGCCTCCCAACTACCTGTAGCAGCTGCTGCGAAGAGAGGACAACCGTACCGCTCTTCCTCAATTTTGATGCATCGATCATCTGTCAAGCAGACGTTGAGGAGAGTGGCCATATTAAGTTCAGCTAGCAGATATGCACAGCTAACATATTTCGAATGTCTGCGGACTTGGTGTTTTTCAAGTAAGTTGCTCAGCTGGATCCATTGAGGCGATGGGAAGATATGCAGAAATTGTACCTGGGAAAGACCGCTGCCTTCTGCTGCATCCGCGTGATACAGCACGTTGCGTACAGCATATTCCAGCAAGGGAAAATTTTGGATTACCAGTTCACGTTTTGCCGTTGTTCCTAGTGAAAACTCCTCTGGAAGGCTATCGAATACGTTGAGACTGATGTAGCAAGAGCAGCACTGCTTCAATCGCTCGTGGCTCTGACCGTGAAGGTTCCTGTCGTACTCGGGCCAGATCTTGCCAAGCCCATTTTCTTTCAGCAAGAAGTCCCGTACTGACTCATGGATGAAGGATACTTTTTTCTTCTTGGACACGGTGGTTTCAGCGAGTCCTTTAGAGCAGTCCAGTATGAAACGCTTCAGCACATCTTCTGTGACCTCCTCAGGATCCCATGCTGACACCGCGTCTGAATCGACGCCTGAGAGAATTGCATGATAAAACTGTTCTGGACTCAGTGGCTCCTTCGAAAAGAGCACCCACTGAATGCACAGCATGAGGCTAGCCTTGTTGTTTGAATCTCGCGTTAAGATGTCGCGAAATAGGGCATGTAAATCGCCAGGAATCTCTCGCAACTTCCGTCGAAGCGCATGGACTTGGCCACGGTCCCACTCCTTATTCAGAATGCCTATAACTAGAACGACCCACATGAAAATACCTGATGCTTTCTCTTGAAGTTCTGCGCGTATTTGTTGAGCAACTTTACTCTGCCCAATTTTGAGCTCTGTCTCAATGTAGTTGGTGATGTCTTGAGTGTGCCCTTCTTGTCCCTCGAGAATTAATTCGAGGCCTTTACGAATTGTAATATGTGGGTAGTGCCGGCTTGAGAAGCAGATCTGGAAGCAGAGGTTGATCGACGCAGCAATAGTACCAAGCCGCTCAAAAAATTGGATCATGTCCCGGATCTGATCCTCATCGCACTCATCTAGGGCATCAACAAAGCACATCACACTTGATCCTCCGAGTGTCTGTACGACCTGCTCCAGTAGCATTTTTAGCAACTCCATGCTCCACTCATGTATTTCGTTAAAACTTGATGCGGATAGTCCGAGTGAGTCGAAGGTGCCAAGTGCTGGAAACTGTTCGAGAAGTTGCAGCAAAAGCGATCGGTATGCTCCACGCGTAGACTTCTCCAAGTCCCCTCCCCGTGCGTTGAAGAAGAAGGACAGAGTAGCTTGATTGTTGATCTTTTTGGCGGCCTTGAGGACATATTTCATTAACGTAGATTTACCGGCACCAGCTTTGCCTTTGATCCATAAGAAGCCGTTGTGTTGCTCTATCTTAGAGGTATCAATCCAGTCGAGATACTGGGGATTCTTCAGAAGCCATTTGCACGTCTTCGCATGGGCGTTTTTGATACTCAAGTGACGCGCGTCGATCTGTTCGAACCTCAAGGATTCGAGGAGTCTTTGTCTCTGCTCTTCATTCGAAGACGAAGCAGTAGTACTTTCGTTCTCTTTTATCTCCCTCCGAAGTCGCGAGACAGCTTGCTTCTTTCCTTCACCGTAGTTTGGTAACATGCTGACTCCTACAATACCCAGCATGGAGTAAGCTTGATCCTCTTCACGCGTAGTATTTCGTCCTTCCATCCATTTCATACGCTGCTCAACGTCAAATTGATCTAGTCTGTTACGGAGAGCAGGCATAGGTATGCGTGTAATGTCATGGATCGCTTGTTCCAGGCTCAGTTTGTCCCCTAATCGTGTGCCTTCCTTCGAGAAGAACGTCATTTTGCGTGGAGCAATAAGTTCCTGAAGGGTCCAGCCTCTTGTGAACCACCTGCTTGTTCGAAAAGATGGCAGCCACGTGCAGCTAGAATCGTCATAGTCCGCCTTCCGCTTACTTGTTGAAACGTCCGCCAGGTAAGCATAACATTGCACTGAATTCTGATACCAGCGAAACATGGAAGTGAGGGCTTCTGAAAGTTCTGAACTGCTAGCCTTGTCGATGCAGCAGGTGTCGATCCAGAAGTATCTCAGTCCGTCCTTAGCAGCTTGCTCTCCGCAGAAAGATAGCTTCCTGTAGCCATCTTTTTCTTTGCCAGTCTTTTGCTGCAGGTCTTGATATGTGACCTCTTCGCCTTTTGTTCCCCACGTGTGCGATAGAATTGCGTATGCTGGGATGTTGCTGCCTAGAAACTCGTCGAGGCTGAACTCGCCGTCATCTCGGAGACTGAGGAGCCGCATGAGGAGGTATTTCCGGGGTAATGTGATTCGGATATAGTTAGAATATCAGAAGTGAAATGATGCAGCTTGAGCAACACGTTAACGTCAGCAGTAGGATACCAGCGAGGCTGAGGAGTGAATGGGGGCTGAAAATGATGGCCCGTGCACACAACTCAGCTTGGGCTACCTGAGACTTTATGAGTATCCCATGTCGTAAGCTACAATTATTGCCGAACAAGTATCGCTTGCAGTACCCTGCACAGTAATTTGAATACTGACGAAGTACTGCTTTTGGAAGACAGTTGATCTAAGATCGAGGCATGGAAAAGCATGGATAAGTCAGAGTCGGAGTGAATTGAGGCAAGCCGACTACCCTGACATTGCTCACGCTGGTTTTGGGTCAATTCTAATACCTTGTAGATCCATGGGTTCAGCCAGCAAGAGTATCGTATGACAAAGGTCGACTTCGAAGCAAGTCGCGTCTCGCCTTGGTGTCTCGACCAATCACCGCACTGTTTCATCGGTGACATATCGCCAAGTCTCAAACACCCAGTGCCTCGTGGCAGCCATCTATATCAGCAGCAGAGCAGCGTCTTGGCTCGCTCTTCCACTTCGATAGCTCCAACTGCAAGAAAGATTGCACCTCCAGTATTTTCATACTGCTCACAGCCAGAATGTCATCCATAATGTCGACAATCACTTCTCCAGCATCTACGTCATCAGATCACACATCCGACGACGCGCAGCCTCGCCGCAGATCTCGTGTGTCAGCGGAACATACCTTGAATAGAGTGCGCGAGAACCAGAGGCGACATCGCGCTCGTCAAAGGGATCGTGTCACCTCTCTCGAGGAAAAGCTCGCCGAGACCGAGAAACTGCTTGCAGAAGCTAGGGCCGAAATCGAGTTTCTGAAAGCATCACAGGAAGCGACGACCATCATGTGTCGCAACAGCCAGGTGGAGATTCCGAGAGACTTTGCAGCCTGCGATGTACATGAAAATGTCGATAATACACCCAAGCCGTCAGAACTAGCAGTCATCAACGAAGAGGCTGGCCCACAATTCCCGTACCTCGGCAATCCAGACCTTTCCTTCCTGGGAAACGATGTCTCCTCTGCGTTCATTATTGATATTAACAACTTGGCCATACCTGTTACCACTACAACAGAAGGACTGGAATCTGTCAGCGGGCCGCCACCGTGCTGCTCGGATACCGCATCGTTGCCTCTACCAGATGAGCATGCGGATCCGGAATGCTCGACATGCAAGACTAAACCGCCGCCTGACCCTTCCGAGAGTACGACGCTATGTGCCCAAGCTTTCGTCCTGATTTCGCAACAAAATTTCCGGAACTTGGACCCGGAGACGATTAGAATGTGGCTGGCTCAGGGTTTGAGGAGGGCTCAGAGAGAAGGGGAGGGTTGCAGGGTGGAGAATGGAGCATTGCTGAGATTGCTGGACTATATCAGTGGTATTTGAGTATGCAATATAAGAGAATATTTCCTAGTTTCATCGCAACATAATGAAAAAAATATGCCGATGCAATGCCAAACGGTCTCGGCACGTGAACAAAACAGATGACCTTGGATCGGCTATGTGTTGATACCTCACTTTCCCACAACAACATCGCATATACCTTGCACTTACTCCAACGGCCAGACTTAAGCGATTACCAAATGCCCATGGTCCATACCAAGATATGTAAGCCAGTTGATAGACATACCATGTACGCAATCCGGCGGCGCGAGTTAGCCTGAGCCTTGCATGTCTAGTCAATCCCGGGAAACTAGTGACATATCGCAAGTCGTTCCGTCGCCACTTAATGCCCTTCCTACCTCAATTGCAACGTCTATACACACTTTACATACTCACTTCTGGCTTGTGAGTTTTTCTTCAATAATGGATTCCACAACGATTTACAGCCATGTTCACGATCGATACAGTGCGACCGCACGCAGCGATGCTGCAGAAAATCATGTCAAGAATGTCGCACAAGCTTTTGGCTATTCTGCTGAGGAACTCGCATCGATACCGAGTGACTCCAACCTTGGTCTGAGTTGTGGCAACCCGTTGGCGCTGGCTAGCCTAAGAGAAGGCGAAACAGTGGTGGATCTGGGATGTGGTGCTGGATTCGATGTCTTTCTCGCTGCGAAGAAGCTCGGTGCAGATGGAAAAGCGATCGGGATTGATATGAACGAGGTAAGGTCAAAGGAAATGTGATTATATTCTGCGGCTTTGAGGAGATGTACATATATCACCTAGGTCATTGAGGCTAACAAGTGAAGGACATGCTCGCTAAAGCACGCTCAAACGCAACAAGGACTCAAACACACAACGTATCTTTCATCAAGTCGCGCATCACATCGATCGACCTACCTGACAACTCAGCCGACGTCGTCATCTCAAACTGCGTCATCAATCTCGTACCAGACGACGAGAAGCACCTCGTGTTCAACGAGATGAATCGCATGCTGAAGCCCGGCGGCAGAGTCGCAGTCTCGGATATTCTCACCAAGAAGCCCTTGCCGGAAGATATGAAGCAGAATGTGGCACTCTATGTTGGCTGCATAGCTGGTGCGAGCAGTAAGGAAGAGTATGAAAAGTGGCTTAAGCAGGCAGGATTCGACGATGTTGCAATTGTGGATGCGGGTAGCGACCTGAATGTCTACACAAGCAACGAAATCAACACTGGATGTTGTTCTGGCGTCGAGGAGAAGGCCCCAGTGGAGAGTGCGAAGCAGTCATGTTGTGCCGGGAAGCAAGTACAAGATGGAGGAGTAGCAGCGGACATGAGTCGAGATTTGAGTAATTTGGACTTGAATGAATGGGCGGGTGCGTGTTCAGTCTTTTCACGTGCTTCCTTGCTAATTTGTCACAGGCTCATACAAGATCTTTGCGGTCAAGAAGTCTTGAGCAAGAAGATATCCTGACTCTGTTAAAGGAATTGTTTGTATACAAGACCTTTTCGAGAAGTAGCCATGGGTTGTAACTGCACTTAGGCTGAATAAACTAGTTCCTTCGAAATGATACGGTCCGTTGAGGGTGTCCCGGCCTCAGCGTTCTGATGTGCGTTTTCCAGTTACCACCTTTCCGCACCTCAACCCTACCACTTCCCTGTTCAATCCTTCATGCATTCACTGCCAAAGGACTATGGCTGTGCAAACTCTCAAACTCCAACGGGATGTTAAAGCGACAGTACTAATGCATGTATCGTTCCAAGCGAGTCTGTGTGACGCAATTGCTACTTAAATGTAGCGTGCGATCGACCAAGGCTGAAAGTCCGTTCTGATCTTCCCAATCCGCCCGCGTGTCCCCGCCGTTCTTATCTTCTAAATCGTCTTGGAAACTCTTAAGATGCTTGCACGTGAAGCATGGTTTGTGAGGACTAGTGGTCAACGATGATGGCACCATCTGTGCTCAAATGCTCGATGCGATGGGTTTTGCGTTGTTTGCTCACTATCAAACAATGAAGGTTGGTTGGTAAGGTCGTCACTTTGAATACCGTGATCGACATGACGGATAAGATATGACAACGACTCGTCAGACTTGTCTGCGTCGTCCATCACTTCGTCTTGAGCAGTCGAAACACCTGTCTTGTCTTGATCAGGTAAAGCTACGATACCTAGACGCAGAGTGCTCTTGAACATGGCTGCACCAGAATTGATGTGATGTAGATCGGCTGTATCTCTCTCCTTCTCCGCCGCCAAAAGTAGCACCTTCCGAGGATCAGATCGATCCGCGCCTGATGCTTGCGAGTCCAGGCCAGTACGTGTCCCCGTACCTAGATGGAGCAATTACGATCGATGCCGGAAGACCAGTACTTTCGCCTACAAATTCGTCGCGCTCGAGAGCATCGAGAGATACATTCACCTGCATCGTCGTGGTTACAACAGGTGCAGCAGGCTGCTGCCGTAAACCAGCAATCGCCGTACTCACAACAGAACAACGGCACTGGATGGTCGCACCAGCAGCAATCTCAGCACGCATTGCCATTCCGACAAAGTCACGCACCTTCGTACATTCAGCACCTTGGGCAACGCCAAAACCTCCACGGCCCGCAGGCCTCTAGCGGAATTGTAAACAGTGGTACAGGTATGTCTGCGAGTAATTCCGTGGATATCAGACACATGCATCAACATACCAAGCCCACGACAAGCACTTCGGACTTCAATAGAGCACAATGGCAGAGCACTATGCCAAACAAATTCCAGACGCCTGCCCTACCACTTGATCCTCAGCAGCCTGTGCAGCATTTTCCAGTTCAGCGGCCGTCAGCCGACTACCGCCAGAGCTCAATGAGCAGCAATGCTATTCCCATGGCAGACATTGCTCATCTTCGAGACAGAGACTGGAGCAACGCCGCAGAGCAACGTGCCCGCGACTTCCGATTGCTTGGAATCCCGAGCATGAATCTGCATCAGGGCCAGAATCCGCAATTTGCGAATACATACCAACCTCGGTCGATATATCGAGGTCCAGAGACTTCCGTGCAGCCTTCGTCGACATCCTCGATTCCGTTCTCCAATGAGATCATGGCTCAGCCTCCAGCTCATACTGTATTTTCAGAAGTGCGGCAAGCTCAGGTCCATGGATTTCAAGATGCAGAGATGCAGGACCGCCCGGGAAGAGGTTTGTCAGAACTGGTTAACCATCCTGGATTTTCCAACGTCTAAAGCACGTTCCCGAATTGGCCATATCGTGCATCCGCAAACCCAACCTCGGCGCCAAGCAAGCACACATGGGAATGAAGCGTACTTCAAATTGGTGATCAATGATCAACCATCGTGGTCTTGACAGTCTGTATCATCGCCGTTGGTGATTTCGAGAATTTGGTAAAGCAGACGTTATGCCGCGAGATGCTAAATTTGGAGCACTTAACATCACGGTATCGTGTGTAGTATACGAAATACCGTCTAGTGTATTTAGCGCTCCTTCTGCCGCGGGTTTACCACGGTCCACGAGTACTTTGTTCAGGAGAACGTTCACATTGGGAAGCTTTGTTGGTAGTCGGCAGTTTAAGAATGTGATCGACGTTTAGTCTCTTCTTGAGTAAGAAGGTTAACCGCTAGCTTCAAATGCAGATCATGTTCCCCAAATCCATAAAGTCCTCAGCTGAGCTCAGGCGAAGTGGCATCTACCACCGTACAGCCAGACAGTATCTCTCAACACATGTCCCGCTCCTTCATGTGTCCTCGACTAACTTGCTTCCCCACATTACTTTCTCATACCACGACAATCACAAAATCCCCGTCTCGAAATGTCCATACCCTTAGCTCCCCTCCACTTATTTTAGATCGACGCTACCAGCGCCGGTTTCACATCAGCGGCGCACGTTCGCCCACCAGAAGAATCCCACTCTAACTTCTCTCGACCATAGCTACAAACAGACAGGAACGGCGCGCAGGTGTGCGTGGGATCTGCAGCTGGGATATGCAGATCTGATCTCGCACCCTTTTCCGCAGGGCTTATTATCGTAATGTAGTTTGAAGGTGAGAGACTACCATGACACGATGTGAAGTCGGCGAAAGCTTGGATTTGTCATGGGCAGTTCCGTGATCCGTGTTGATTGATGTTGCGGACGGTGGTTTGATCATGATAAAAGTGCTTGCACCCCGTTTACAACCCAAAGGATTGTTCTGAGTCTATTCGCAGTCTTCATCCTTTGTTGTATATATTCGTAATTATAGCTTTCTTGTCAGGAAAGCGTTCGCTCGCTTCAATCAATCATGCTCTACGCCCTGCCCTCGTTGGCACTTTTGAGCGTCTTGCCTGCTGCTCTCGCTGCACCTGCACCCGCACCTTTTGCAGCGCCTGAACCTACCCCTGCGCCATCTCTCAACAATGCCGTGGCTTTGGAAGAAAGACAGCTCCTCGGCGGTCTCCTCGGCGGCCTCAATGGTGCCGTCAATGGACTTCTCGACACTGTGTCGAGCGCCGTTGCCGCGGGAGATCCAGGCGCCGTTGCCTCTGCTCTTGTCAAGATCGTAGCGCCAAACCGCCCATCCAACATCGCGGACGTGCAGGTGCGCGCTTCAGCGATTTGGGCCAGCCCAACTGGCAGGACGGATATTTACCCTGCCATTGCGTCGCAAGTGGCTGCTGGACTTGGACCTCTGCTCGATGGCACTCTGAATACGGTCCTTCTGGGCGGCCTTCCAGTTGGAGAGAATAGCGATAACAACAACAACCCTTCCACTCAGGGCATATATCCTAGCAAGGAAGACGGCGATGCGCCTTATTCGCTATCAGAAGATGATTTGCGCAAGGCCATCTATATCCCCTCTGGATTCCAGTATGGTGCCGGCTCGAAGCGCCCGGTCCTCATGATCCCAGGCACTGGTTCTTACGGCGGTATCGTCTTTGCCAACAATCTGCGGAAACTGCTGAGCGACCAGCCGTTTGCAGATCCTGTCTGGCTCAATGTCCCGGGTGCCATGCTGGGCGACGCGCAGGTCAACTCCGAATATGTCGCCTACGCGATCAACTACATCTCTGCCGTATGCAATTCCAACAAAGATAACCTTGCCGTTGTCTCGTGGTCGCAAGGTGGTCTCGACACACAATGGGCACTTAAGTACTGGCCGTCAACGCGCAAGGTCATCAAGGACTTCCTACCCGTCAGTGCCGACTTCAAAGGCACGATTCTCGGAAACCTACTCTGCTTGACGCCAAACAGCGACGTCAACGTCCTTTGCGCACCTTCGCTTATTCAGCAGGAAGCGACATCCAACTACATCAAAGCCCTGCGGTCAGGCGGAGGAGACAGCGCGTACGTGCCCACGACGTCGTTCTATTCGGGATTCTTCGACGAGGTTGTGCAGCCTCAACAGGGCACCGGCGCGTCGGCCTACATGAATGATGCAAGGGGTGCAGGCGCATTGAACGTCGAGGTGCAGCAGATCTGTGCAGGTCGTCTAGGTGGAGGCTTCTACGATCATGCGACTGTGTTGGCACATCCATTGACGTACGCACTAATTGTGGATGCGCTGACGAATTCGGGTACTGGAAGCCTGGACAGAATCGATGTGGCCAGCGTGTGTGATAACATAATTGCACCGGGGCTGGACCTGGACGACTTCCTTGCCACACAGGGCTTGATTCCGATTGCGGGTGTTACACTGTTGGCGTCCCCAGTCAGGAGGCTTACGGAGCCTGAGCTTATGGGCTATGCGAGGTAGAGGAATATGATTCAAAATTGCCTTTTCTTTGCAAGCAAGAGGAAGGATGTTCTGATTCTGTAATACCACTAACGTAATTTCTTCTCGTCTGATGTATGAAGCATCCTGATTCCAGGTCGATTGAATGAGAGTCTGAGGTATGAATTGCCACATTTGGCGCAGTGTAATTTCTTGTTTAACATATCCGTACGCGGATCGAATATTTGTCGTATTCAACGAGATTCTGTCTATGGTTTCTTCACGAAATACGCGTATGCTTATCAGATCATCAGATCGACTCGGATCTAGGCTCGGACATGTCTTCTCCGAATCCGACGATTGGTGCCCATCATGCGCTTAACATCACGGTGCATGCTGCGTACCGCATAGACAACGGCCTTTTCCGGTCAGGAGCCTCGACCGACGAACGTCTATTCGCAAGCTCGCAAGATTTCACCCAATGATTTGGGTGGGTGGCCTAATGAGGCCGCGAGGGGCTGACCAAGCACTCTAGAGGTTTTCTGTGCATGAATGAGTCAGATGGCATCTGTGACGGCGTCGACGCACGACGAGACGGACGACGGAGATGGCGTCCAGATGTTCTTATATGCTATGCAAGTAATCGTTCAAGAAGCATCCTTACGCCTCGTTCCGTCAGCTTTCCTTGGTGTAGGAGAGTATGACGTTTTCGGACTTACAGATAAACTCCGCAATACGAGTTTAGGACGACGGTTGCATTGTATATCTGCTCAGAAAAAGCTTCGAGAAGAAACCTTGACCTTTAGGCTCCGTATCGACCCCGCTATTTTCAGCCTGTAAGGCGTTGCTACTATAGGGCGAAGTGCAAGGTGTTTGAGCGGATTTCGGTGCTTTATCTTCAGCCACCTCCGACCATCGTACAAGCGCATCGTACAAGCGCATCCTTCTCTTGGGTCCAAGTACTGCAGGCCTCAAAATCCCATGCGGCTCTCCTCCTGCATTTGCCGAACGCCAACATAGAGACTGCCCAGCGCCATGTCTGAAGACTCTCCGCAGGCCGAGCACTCGCACTCGCCCGAGGCCTCGCACAGTGCTAATGGCAGCATTAGCGGTCCATCGTCTGGGCGCGGCGGTGCTCCCACGCCAAACCCCCGGTCGTGCGTAACATGCCGTCGACGCAAGGTACACCAGCACTTGATATGTTCATCCCATCCACCTCTAGACTGACACGCGCCACCACAGGTCAAATGCGACAAGAAGCAGCCCTGCTCAAACTGCCTGCGCGCCAAGATCGAATGCGTCTTCCCAGGACCAGGCCGCGCCCCGCGCAAGAGCCGCAAGCCCCAGGATGCAGAGCTGCTTGACAGACTGCGGCGCCTTGAGGGCGTTGTGTCGAGCCTGAATGCCCAAGTCGAGGAACACGAGCAAGAAGCTGTCGAGCGCGAAAAGGCGAACAGCGCGGGCGACGCCAACTGTCCCTATGCCAACGGGCGCACAAATCCCAATGATGCCAGCGTTGCCGTTGACGATAGTGTAGAAGGGCTTGAGAGTCGCTTCGGCAGGCTCGTCGTCGAGAAGGGAAGGAGCCGCTACATTAACAACAGCTTCTGGGCGAGCCTGAACAACGAAGTCGAAGACCTCAAGTCCATCCTCATTGAGCCATCCGACGACGAAGATGACATGCACTCGCCCGAATCGTCCAGCTACGCGGCCCAGCACCAAGGCTTCATCTTCGGCTACAGCTCCACCAATGTCGACATGCAAGCACTGCACCCTATGGAGCAGCAGGCCCGCCAGTTTTGGTACACCTTCAAGGAGAACGTCGATCCACTCGTCAAGGTGCTGCACGTTCCCACCTTCGAGCCCGTCTTCTTCGATGCGGTTGCACACCCGGACAAGGTCACCAAAGGCCTCGAGAGTCTCCTTTTTGCCATATACTACGGCGCGGTAACTAGCACGACGCCTGAGGAATGCATGGAGCGTTGGGGAGAAGACCGTGCAACCCTCCTCAACCGCTACCGCTTCGGCCTGGAGCAGGCTCTTGCTCGCGCAAACTTCCTCTATTGCGACGAGATTGTCATTCTCCAAGCTTTTGTCATCTTCCTTATCCTCCTCCGACGAAACGACGATGCCCGCAAGATCTGGACCCTGACAGGCCTGGTCGTTCGCATCGCCCAAACTCTTGGCATACACAGAGACGGCAGCCACTTCAAGCTACCGCCTTTCGAAATCGAGATGCGGAGGCGACTCTGGTGGCAGGTATGCATCCTCGATGCACGATCATCGGAGGATCATGGCTGCGACCCGACCATTGTAGAGGCTCAATTTGATACCAAGATGGTGCGTTTGTGTAGTTTCTGCAACCTTGCATTTGTGTTTTGCTAACACCAATTCTTAGCCACTCAACGTTAACGACACCGACCTGCGACCGGACATGACAGAGTTTCCCGAGGAGCGGAACAGCTTCACAGACATGACCTTTTGTCTGCTGCGATTCGAAGTTGCCAACATATTCCGCCGCATACTCTACATTCCGCCAGGGCCGAACAGGTGTACTGAGTTCTTTGCTGGTCTCACAATTGCCCAGAAGGAGAAGTGGATCACCGAATGTCATCAGCGCATGGAAGAGAAATATCTATCGAATATGGACATGACACAACCGCTATGTTGGGTTACAGCAACCATCTCGAGGCTGATTATGAGCAAAATGTGGCTCGTCGTGTATCACCCCTATCAACGGAAAGATGGAGGTCAGTACAAATCCTAGTTTGTAAGATCAAGCTGACATCATGCAGGCGCATCTCTCCCACAGGAGACAAAGGACAAGCTTTTCATCACTTCGCTCGAAAACATTGAATATTCCATCCTCCTCGAAACAGAAGCCCGGACGATGAAATGGGGCTGGCTCTTCCGCACCTATGTGCAATGGCATGCCATCGCCTTCTTGCTATCGGAACTTTGTGTGCGCACGAAGGGTGAAGCAGTCGAGCGTGCTTGGCGCGCACTCGAGGCTACCGCTGGTCGTTGGTGGTTCCCTCTGAGCGACGGCTCGGCGCATGGCAAAGGTCAGCAAGGTTGCCTGTGGAAGCCTCTCCGGAAGCTTTTGGCAAAAGCGAAGGCAGCGCGAGAGAAAGAGTTGGCTCTCGAGCGTGCGAGTATGGCGCTTCGCAATGGCATGATGTTCTATTCTGGTCTCACGCCAGGGAATGAGCAACTGGTGAACCCAGTGTCGGTGAATCAGCCAGGCCCGGAAAAGCTGGACCAGATGCTTCGACCTTCCGCTCCCAGATTGGGAGAAGGAGCGGCGCCAAGTCATCCGAGCTGGCCCAGAAGCCCATCTTTGCCCAGTGGCCAGCAAGCTCTACCCACCGACTTCACACCGCCCTCGGCTCAATCTCAAGATGCGAACAAAGGTGGCGATGCTGGTCAAGAATTTGCAGATCTGACGAACTTCGGCCTCGACCACGTTGTGCAATATGCCATGGATGATATGGCATTTGATGGAAATTCGGTCTTCGACTTCTCCAATCTACAAGCAAACGGCAGTACACCTGGGACTAGCTCGACACATTCATCCCAGCTTCCTGTGCCTAATGGCACTACTGCTGTCCCGCAAACCACCATGAATAGCACGGCAACAGCGATCAATAGTGCTCATGGGACATTTGGGGACACTATGTTTGGCAATGTGAATTTCAGTGACGTGCCTCCGACGACGATGATGAACGGGACAGAGAGCCAGAAGGTGGCATCGCCCGTCCTTGAAGGCGACAACATGGACTGGACAATGTGGGACGATATGGTAACCCAATATGGCTTGGAAGGCACACAACCAAATCCGAACAGTAATCCGGCCAGTCACATGGGTCTTATTCACTGGTTCTGAGAACCTGCAGGACAGTGCGCGCAGCAGATATGAAATGATGGGAACACGACATATCACGTTTTTCAGGCGTTTGAATACGCTTCTCAACTCAATTTCCACCGCTTATGCATGAGCACGCGGTCAACGATACCCTGGTTTATATCACGAAATGTACTTGTATATGTATAGTATATATTAGACCCATCACGGGATATGCCTGCTTTGAGGCTCATTCCGCACTCTGACCCCAGCGCACACTTTCATACACATTGTGTTCGCCCGAATTTCCTCATTTTCGGATATTCACGCTTACTAGCCATGCTCGTGGATTGCCCAGTCCGCACAGTGGGGTGCGATATGCAGCCGGATGAAACGGGTAAAGGCTGCCAACTCACCACGTGGAGGTGTTAATTGCGTGATGAGTGGACGACGATAACCTTATCTTCACCGCTACAGCCGCATGTGCAATGACGATGAACGTGGACGTGGTACATGCTATATTACCCCTGGACCCAGTGCAGGCTCGGGTGTCGTTTCCTTCATGATTTCTAAAGTTCGGACTCTGATTGTGTTTTGACCGGAACATTGATTACGAAGAAAGAGATAGGCATACCGGGCTGAACTTGGATGACTCTGTTGTGTAGCATTCCGGATATAAGAGACGACACGTGCTTAAGGACTTTTTGAATATAGCAAGTGTTGGATCACTTTCTCATAAGAGCTAGGTTTTGGGGTCATCAAGTGCACGGATTGAAATCAGACCGTTGGACACTGTTCAGGTTTTGAGACGCACAGCATTATTAGCATTTGCATTTTCATTGCATATCTATTCGCTACAAGTCCTCATTTCAACACCGCAAAACAAATAAGGAATAAAGAAAATGTCCGCATCGACGCCCACACCTCAAGATGCAGGACTCCCCGCTCCACCATCTCAACCGGCCAACCTCTCAGCGCAGCAACAAAAATCGAGCAATACTGTCTCCTCATCAAAACCAACTATCCTCCACTTAGGCGACGACATACGCTGGAATCATGAGTTATACGCCGAGCTACAGTCCAAATTCAACATCATCCGCACATACTCGATGGGACGCGCAGAGTTCAAAACAGCCCTGAAAGAACGACGCTGGGGAGATTTTGTAGGCATGTATCGACCCTTTTGGAACACAGGTGGTGAAATGGGGAACTGGGACTCTGAGTTAATGTACGTACTGCCGCCTCTCTTCATTCTCCAGTTCATTCTCTAAAAGAAACCCACCCACCTTCCCGCTTCCCCGCAATCCCCTAACATGCTACCCAACTAACATGCTACAAATCCAGCGATCTCCTTCCCCCTTCTGTCCGCATCTCCGCCTCCGCCGGCGCCGGCTTCGACTGGGTCGACACCTCCGCGCTCGCAGCCCACGGCGTCATCTACTGCAACTCCGCGTCGGCATGCACCGAATCCGTCGCTGACGCCGCTCTCGTGCTCATTCTATCCACCTACCGCGCGATCCCATGGTCCTTTCTCGCTGCGCGCTCCTGCTCCACGTCCGAGTTCGCGGACGCGAACCAGAACATTGCGGCTGTCACGCATAATCCCAACGGCAGCGTGTTGGGCATCGTCGGCCTAGGAAGGATTGGGTATCGCATTGCGGAGAAGATGGTACGCGCGTGTGAGATGCAAATCGCTTACTATGACGTTGTAAGGCAGAGTAAAGAGAGGGAGGATGGCATTGGTGCGAAGTGGTGCGGGAGTCTGGAGGAATTGCTACGTACGAGCGACTGTGTACTCCTCGCAACTCCTTTCTCGGGCAACGTCCTTTTCTCAAAGAAAGAGTTTGAACAGTTCAAGCCTGGCGCCCGTCTCGTCAACATTGCGCGCGGCAAGCTGATTGACGAGGCGGCGCTCATCGAGGCGCTGGACAGCGGGCGTGTCAGCGCTGCTGGGCTGGATGTGCATGCGGATGAGCCGCGAGTGAACCCGGATCTTGCGGGCAGGAGGAATGTGATGGTCCTGAGCCATACGGCCGGCGCGAGCGTAGAGAGTCATGTGGGGTTTGAGAGGCTAGGGATGGAGAATTTGCTGGGGTGGTTGGAGAAAGGGGAGGAGGGGACGGTCAGTGCGGTGAATTTGGACAGGTTGAGGAGGGAATGAGACGGGGTGGAAATGGCATTGGAACGCGGGAAGTGGATGATATTGAAGCTTCTGGATATTTTGCCTTACTTTTTTTATTTTTATTTTTGCATCGTCGCGAATTGGATCGTAATGCATACTATACATGGGTATATGGACTCGAAGCTGCCTTGGTGACGTTGAGCTGTATCGGACAAAACATTCATGCTGATGATCCGCTTGAAGACCTGTTGATTCTTCTCGTATAGTCAATACTCTTGATATTTGATGCTGATGTGTAAACGTGACGACTCGTTGACTGGAGCAAAGTCAGCATACAACACCCACTTTTCAAGGAAGAAGAAAGAGAGACGGAGAGAGTTCCTGACTAATTGTCCCTCCAAAGCCTACATGTGAAGCCTTCCTATATCCATGTCCAACGATCTCATATCCACCTTCTTCTAGATTCATAAGAAGCTTATTTAGCAAACTTACTAAAGAACGCCTTGCCCTCCTTGAACACATCCTTCCCGCCATTCAGAATCTCCTTGCCAACCTTGGTAATGTTATTCGGCGCCCTATACTCCCCATGCTTTCCATTCTCCCCCGCATTCAACATTTGTCCACCACCGCCACCAGATCCCCCGCATTGCCCTTGTCCACCACACTCGCCACCAGGACACCCAGTAATAAAATGATCAACGATCCCACAACATCTCCCGCACTGTCCGTTGCCCATGAACGGGCCACCTTCACCCCAGCCCACACGCATGAGCCGCGCTTTCCTGCCCTCCCAGCCCGTCTTCGCGTCTGTAGCATGGAAGACACCCCAGACCTCTGCGCCGCCCGGTCCATTGACGAGGACGAAGTTGCCGTGTCCAGGTCCATACGGAGGCGTGTCGTCTCGGCTCCTCTGGAGTAGTGGTTGATTACTCTTCGCCCACGAGCGCACGTCAAGCGGATGCCCACCAGTATAGTACAGTATATTCATCTTGTACTCGCTTGTCCAGCTGCCCGCGCACGAATACACAATTCCCATCCAGCGTCCGTCGGGCGAGCACAGAAACTGCGGGCCCTCGTTGATGCCGCTCAGGCCCGAGTACTCGAACTGCAGATCCGGCGTGCTGATGCGGATGGGCCGGCCTGTGCATTCTGTCGGCGACGACATCTCCATAATGAAGAGTTCCTGGCGCGATTCGTTCTCAAGCACGCCCGGCGGCCAGCCAGAGTAGACGAACAACATGGAGCCGTGCAGCGTGATGACCGTACCGTCAATGGCCCATTGATCTTCCGGCGGACCTGCAAGACGGCTGTGAAAGTTCCACTTGTCCTTGTCCATGGGCGAGGAGTCCGAGTCCGGGCCCTCGAGGACGTACATTCTGTGCGAGCGGTTGCCGTGCTGGGGGTCCGCCGCAGCGAAGTAGACGTACCATTTCCCTTTCAGGGCATGTAGCTCGGGAGCCCACAGATCGGCCGAGTAGGGCTTCTCGGGTGGTGGGCGCCAGATGACTTCTTTTCTGCAGTTCTTTTCGAAGTCGAAGAGGCTGTCGGCGGACCAGATCTCGATGTGCCCGCCACAGGTGAAGGTTAAGTAGTATGTGCCTTTGTCCCATAGTACATACGGGTCTGCGCAGCTGCTGTTGGTGATTGTGAGGATTGTATCATTGTACTGCGGCATTTGCATATGCATCTGGCCTGGGAAGCCCTCCATCTTGCCGTCTTCTATAATGCTCAGTCCGGCTCTTAGTCTGCGTCCTTTGGTGTTCCAACACAAGTTCACGCCCACGTCGTTGAACTCTTAATATGCTGAACAATGTGCTCAAACTTCACAATCAACTCGTCTGCCTTTACCTCAGGTTGGAAGCGAGGTAAAGGCAATTTCGACATGTGGCCCAGTGTGGCGCAGGCCACCTGACCCTGAGCCGCTGCCAAGTGACGTCATCCCAACTGAGTTAGATTGATCTTATGGCTTGACATTCTACTTCACTGGATACAGAAGGTCATGAGGTGATTTGGCCAAGCGTGCGCGGCACAAAAGGTGATGGTGCGAGTCCGGTGCGACCGAGACCGGCGGCAAAGCATTTTAGCTCCCAGTGGCTGGTAATGTGGGGTAACGTCCGTCCCTTGGTGGCGAGGAACCTTGCCTGGCGAGACGCGACAGCTTCTGCTCTGCACAACACAACCTTGCGTAGACTTTAGGAAAACATATTACCGGAATCGAAACTCCTCATCTTAAGATTACGTGCATCCTAAAAATCTATTGAGAATATGTTGTGGTTACCGTGCAATACAAGGGCATGCTCTAACAGCTAGATAATCGTCTTCTTGGCTCAGCACCAAGTGGGTTAAAACTCGTCCTGTTATAAAGGAATTCATGCAGCTTGTAGCGGAATGCACAGCTTTCTAGTCTCGAAATGTTCGATTGCTTTTTAGACCCTGGCAAGACATTACAGTTGTACTGACGAATTCCGTGAAGCTACGCTATTATTTGGTTCACGCCTAGATCTTTGTTCTCTTCATTTTGGAAATCGTCACAGTAGGGTATGATTATTGATTCCGGAGACCTTAATCCTATTGGTATTGAAAGTCCATGGCGACTCAAAGTGTAATGGATCAAAGCTGACATTGCTATCAAGAGGAAATTACTAAATCTCTCTGTCTCTCTTCATGTTGAATGAAGTACGGCGCAACTGCTATGACTCAATACCACTCTTTCTTCGGCTCATAGTCAGGTTCCTCAAAGACAGCGACCAAATCTTTGCCAAGCTTCTTCCTTCCCTTCCTTTTCTTGGTCGCCTGGTCTGACGGGATTGTGAAATTCCAATCGTCTTCGAATGGCTCGTGCGACTCCGGGATCTCTTGGAAACTCCGCGTTGGAGATGCATCCCGAACGGAGCTGGCAGTTGATGCTTTTCCTGACGCAGGGGCAACGTTATTAGACTCGTTCTCTGAATCTGCCAACGACGTAAAATCACCCGGAGCAGGATTGGCGATTTGCCTTTGCCTTTGTAGGTCCTTAAGACCCCGTAATCCCGCATTGAGTATTTTACGCTTCTCTTGCAGATGCTTTCTCTCTACAGAGGACTCTTCGGACTCTCCTGCGAGACGGTTGATATCGTCGGAGCTCATTTCCAAGAACTGGCTGGACCGCAAAAGCTCGGCGATCTTTCCGATGAGGCAGTCTTCAATGGCAAGCACGCTGACGTCGTCGATAAATCTGTTCATCGCCACCTGAACCATAGGACTGTTGTCAGCGGAAGAGAAGGTCTGATATATAGAATAACTTGCCTTGTAATATGCTTCCATGTAATCGACCGCCGTAGAGCTTCCGAAAATCTCCATGTCGGGTTCAAGGCCTTGTGCCAGTTGGTCCACCAACTGTACCGGACTGATATAAAACTTTCGTTCAGGATCGTCAAATGACTCCGACCCATACAACTTGCGAACAAGCTGCTTAATCGCACCCTTGCGGCGTTTCTCTTGGGCTTTTTGGACATTCTCCGTGAGCTGACAGTTGTATGTAATGGGGTGTTGCATGGCGGAGTCGAGTAGTTCGTCGGTTTTCGCATCCAAGCCCAACTTGAGCTCTTCCACTTTTTCATGGACAGTGTCGAGCACCTCACTAACGACATCCTTGGAAGCAACGTGATGAATCACAAGCTGTGTCGTCTGATGTGCAGCTTGTAAGATATCATTGCCTAGCTCTCTCACGATCCTTCGCCACGGCTCGCATTGCTCAATGAAGAGATCGCCAACAATGAGCGGGTTGAAGAGGCCAGGAAGCTCACGTCCCCTGCTAAATTTCAAACGACTCGTGACTTCTTCAAGGTACTGAGACCTATCGATACAAGGGGATTCGCTCATTTTGTCTTCGTCTTCGTCCTTGCCCTCGCTTTGCGAATCGGTGATTCTCCGCTTCTGTCCATTCAAGAGCATCTCCTGTCTAAAGAGAACTAGCCGGTTCTGCACCACAGCCCTGAGCCTCATAGGGTACCCGTCGTGCTTCTTTCTGTCCCCGAAAAAATGGTCCGTGTACGCGCCGTCAACTGCCTGCTTGATTAGCGACGTATAATCCTCGCTCATGCGGAGCAAGTATTTCAGCTGCTGTTCATAAGTTCTCCGGATAGGTCCAAGACGGTCCAGATTTTCTTTGCATTCTCGAATGCCGTTCTCCACGTCGTGAACCAGACTTGGTAGCTGGGACAGAATCTGGCCCTTTAAGACAGAGCTAAGCCTGATGCTCAGAGCGGCCACTCCGCGTTGCGAGGGCTTGATGGAAGTCCAGACGCCGCTAGAAAAGAATTCCTCCTCGATGGCATCGCGTTGGGTTGATGTCGAGCCGCGCTGCTCGAAGTTGCGGTTCCTCAGAAGATGCCACCCGAGTCGGAGCTCCACTTCTGTATTCTGGGCCAGACGCACCCAGTATGCCTCGGAATCCGATCCAACATCCAGGGTGTCAGGCTTTGTGATGAGTCCTATGGTACGTAATCCCCGTGGGTCGGCTTGTTTGGCCAATGATGTCACTTCTTGGAGGACATACTCATTCTTAGCCGACACTACCGCTAAGATTATGCTTCTCGGTCGAGCCATATATTTCTGAACCATGCTGCGTACTGTGTCGACATCAGCGTCAGATTGCTCCTTATTGCCTGCCCTGAAGAGACCAGGGAGGTCTACCATGGTTAGATGTGGCTGATCCGGCCCAGTGAGCTCGATGCGAAGGATGTCGTCGCAGAACATTCGAGACACTGGAACACCCATAGCTTGCATTGCCTCCTTTGTCAGCGCTTCAAGACCGCCTTGGTCTATACTGGCTTGGGGCTGCCAACGCTCGAGATCCTCTTTTTCTTTGTCATATCGATCTTCTCCTGGTGTTATGAAAACCTGTGCGCTCGTCTTGTCCCCTCGGCGAAGGACTAGTTCTGTTGCGAATCGAGTGCAGAGGCCATCTTTTGTGGGAAAAGACATGCCAGAGATAGCCTCGAGGACGGAGCTTTTGCCAGCGGACTGATCTCCACAGACTATGATCTCAGGAAGGTCGACATACCGACTGACACCCTGCGCGCGGAGGCTGTCAATGATGTCTAAGAGGTTTCGATGGTCTCCAGTCAGGATGCCTGCTGCTTCCATGGTTTATGGTGTGGCTGATGTATGAATGATGTTATAAGTGATGTTGTAGGTGATGTTATAAGTGATGTTATAAGTGATGTTATAAGTGATGTTATAAGTGATGTTATAAGTGATGGTGCAATTGGAAGACAATTCAAGGGAAGATTGTCCGGAACTTCGAGATTTATGTTCGTCTCAGAGGCCGCGTTGGTCTCAATTCTCAACAAGGCTGAGTGGTGTGTGGAAAGCCCCCCGCAGAATTGGGCAGCAAGACATTGCAATGGTCCTCCAAGACATCCTGGGTGCATAGACGAATAGGAAAGCTAGTAGTACTCTCTTGACGTGGTCTGGTGACACATTGGGAGTATAGTTGGCGAGCATTCAGCTGAAATTATTGAGCAACCTCGTTCACCGGTTATGCACGAAAACCCGACTTAGGGCCAACAATATGCGTTCACACTTGCAGATGAGCCTTACAGCTAATTCCTGCAGCCTAGAATTATGGATAGCGCAAATATGAACTGGTACTGGACAATTTCGAAGCCTTAGATTGCCTTCTAATTTTTTTGGAGGGGGGGGGGGGGGGGTTCCACTTGTAATCTCTTCCGTCCTCACATGCAGATTTCATCGTGCTATATACCGTTCCCAGACCTCCGTAGGGACAGTCGCCGTCACTGTCAGTGATGGACCTGCAGTCGAATCCTTGTTCTTAGGCATCCGAGGAGCTTCCAGGCCCGACTTCAGCTCTTTTATTGTGATTCGTTCGATTTTTTTGCTTAATTTCCAGAAGCAATTGTATTTAGATTCTCCAGGAATATCATGGTAAGGCGGCGGCATCCATGTGGGGTAGATCTTCTGATGACAAGCTGATACCCGGATGTTGAATGTATGTAGGAATAAATATTCATGGCAAAGATAGCAGGCTTTCTTACTTGTACCCATCAAACGTAACTGGGGCACCATGGCTGGATTGCGTTCATAGAAACCAAGAAGTTGCATCTCGGCGTGGAGAGTAAGCCTCAGTTTGCACGCACCGTACAACCTTGCCTCTACGTTGGGTGTCTGCCAGCGGTCGGCCAGCCTTTTCTTCGTTGTCGTTATCATCGATCGATTTTTGACTAGTCTCTCAAGAGCTCTTTGGAGAGGCATCTTTTCACCCAAAAGAGAGAATGTTTGCTGAGTGGGAGCCTCAATATGTTGAATGCGAATACTAGCAAAGACCTCAGGTTGTTTCATGGCAAATTTGACCATGTATTTACTTTCTCCACAGTAGCGAGCAAGCTTGTACAAAGTTTCTATCCATGGTGGAGTCGGTATTTGGGCGAAGGCAAGTAAGACTCGCAAGTGGGTAGGATATTTCCATCTGGCCTGCGTTGCCCATTCGACAAGGGAAGTCAACTGCGGTACCCCAGAGAAGCTTTGAGTTCTGGCCATGAAAGGACACTTGTCGATCCAGCTCCTAAAGCCCAAGTCCTTTAATATGTCTTCATTATGAACGCTACCAGATAGTTTGGAGATTGCTTGTTGGAATACAATTTGAATTCCGCCCTTCTCAAGCCTCTCTGTAAGTGACAGAATGCGATCTTTGTCTAGCTGGACGACTTCATAGAGAACCTCGTCCTCGGCTTGCTTTGGTAGCCGCTCTGGATTAGGCGACTTGTGAGTAAGTCAAATATAGAGCGCGTCTTGGAATGATTACATACCTCCTCTCGCAGCAGCGATAAGTATTTGCAGCACCCTTTCAAGTCCATTGAGATCAGGCCGAGAGAGACCGTGATTGCGAGCCACGCGCAAAATGATCTCACCCGACCGATTCTGCTCCATACAGACGGCCGAGGCTGTCTCCTTGCCGGAGCTTGAAGTTGAGCAAATAAATGCAAATGAATCGAGGAATCGCTGTCTGACCTGATAACTTTGCAAAAATTCGTCCTGGAGGTAATAAGCTTCGAGAGAGTCCTTTGTCGGTTTTCCACGGACAGGTTCGATTAGGGCCAGCAAAGCCGCGTTTATGAAAAAGTGCTTGTAGAGTTTGGGTACCTTCCGACGTTCTTGTACCGGTGACATGATCATCTGGGGATTGTAGAGTGGGACCTGGGATGCTGAAGTATCCAGTGCGATGTAAGAGCAGAAATAGAGAGCTATCAAAGTAGGAAAGGAAATTTCTCGGCTGTGTATGGTCAAAGTCCCCCCAAAAGGCTATAGCCTCAGCCCCAAATATTTCCTACTGACGTTTAAGGGAGGCATCCCACATCTCCACGGGGCAGTGCACATTTTGCGGTAATCCGACCACGTCTCTTGGGGGCAAGAAACATCGCATGGGGGGCAGTACACATTTCATTTGTCTATGCAATGGGTGTCACGACATTTCCCATGCAGCCAAGCAGGCAGCAGCATCTCAGTCAGCCACATTGCGACCCAACGACTGGGAGGACCAGATCTATGCCTGAGCCCCCCAAAGCACCCTTTTAGTTGTCCTGATATTTAAAGCTAGTCCAATTACTCAAACGATTGTCTTCGTTATTTACTCGTCCATCTCTTTTGTTTCTAGATTGGCTATGGACTACTCTTGTTCTATGGATTTCTCATATACCGCCCATTTTTCCTCTATTGAGGAGAGCTACTCAGCCTCGGCAGATTATGACAACAGCACAGAATACCTGCCCGAGCTCCCTTCTAGCTTCATGGTCGCTGATACGATTGATCCGGCGTTGCTGACCCAGCATCATGGTTTTGCGAATCTTCCAAATGATGCCCCGCCCATACAACACTATTGAGGTGTTAACATGTTGTCACCACCCCACGAAGGGGCAATTGACGTTGGCGGGGCAAGGCAATCAGTCTCCAAATTTTATGAAGGCGACGACTCCCTGTGGGAAGTAAATTGGGAGTCCTTGAGCTCTGAGTCATCTCTTCCGCCCGCAACAAGGTCAAGAGCTCGTTTCTCTTGCACCTGGAAAGGTTGCAATTATCGTGCGTGTGATAACAATGACATGATGTAAGTTCACCTCCTTACGTACCTCGAAGGCATGCCGCTTGACCGCCTTTAGAAGTCACGCCGCGGTCACCCACCGAGTGTGTCCCAAAGAAGACTGCAGCTGGGCCAACGCAAAAAGCCAGAGCGATAAGGACCGACACGTGTGGAGCAATCACAAGGCGTGGGCCCAAGAGACTGGATATCCTTCTCAAAGCGCTGTGTGCGACCAGTGCCACCAAACATTCTCGCGCAAGGATAAGCTGCCACGCCACCAGAGGGAGGTACACGGTGCACAGAAAAGGGTGAGACGATCTGTGGGCTGAAACCTTTTAATGGTGGACCATCGTGGGTATTCCGCCATAGTCAATGGCTACTCGCGCCCCAGTAAGCTAGGTCCAGGTTCAGGATTGGCGTGGAAGTGATCAGGGGCGGTATTAGGAGGCCGAAGAGCTGAATGTGCGAGTGATGAAGGCGGAGAGAAGGCTGCTGTCAAGTATACTAGAGAGAAATGAAACATTGGCGATAAGGAAAATTGCACCCATGTAGCCCTGTGCGACTAGGATAAGGCTATTCTACCAAGAACTGGAGCGAAAAGGCTTGAGATTAATGCTGTGGGGAGGAAAACCTGTTATGCCGCGACACAAGGCGCCATACAAATCAGGCGCTGAGGCGACAATGTGAACGTAAGTTTTGGGTAAAGTGGATATCAAATATTCAGAGTTAGCTACAGCAGATTATTTTCGTAGAACTACACCATTATTCGTTGTACGCATGAGCTTTCCGGCTGCTGAGAGACAAATTACCTCATTCGTCTCGCCACACTTGTCTCGCGCCACAGTGACCGACCTTACATGCAAGTAGGAGGGTGCAAGTCACGAACCCTGCAGATACGAAGGCAAACGAAGACACGGCGTAAATGTTACAGAGCTGTTCATATTCGATGATTCGTAGACTATGTGGTATTCAAAACGCATTACCCTGATGTTTCCCAATCGTTCCACAAGGAATCCAAGACTTGTCCAATACATATATCCACACAGAAGAGATAAGAGGTATGTAGGTGCCACGGACTAAGACTAACAATAAGTAATGGTAGAGGCGTATCATGTCATAGCGTGCGTGCATCTCAGCTTCGAGCCGAGCATAGGTATCCAAGAAGGAGCATTAACCAGCAGACGAACGCGCCGAAGATCGTCTGAAGAAAGGAAACCCACAAAACGCCGATAATATTAGACAAGCGCATCGCAATAGGGCTGTGGAGCCATGATGCGCCTGCTTGGGTGCATTAATTAGTCATAAGTTGAGGTTTTAGAAATCGGTCTTGAGTGTCTGCTCGAACGTGAGCTCGCCAGACTCGATTCGGTCCACACGAAGGACGAGTTCCTGTCAAGTGTGTTAGCATCGTCGAAGGATATGGATACTGGCTTAGCTCACCTTCAATGCTCTTGCAGTCTTGAATGCAAGCGGAGGGACCTTGTCACGACCACCGCCCCTGATGTCGACCGCCAGCATATGCTGCCTGCAATCTTCGAGCGCATCTATAACGGGTAATGCGTGCTTCTTCAGGGCTGGATTGGAAAGCTTCTCGACGGCATCGTATGTTCGGTTGCCGGTATCCTCCACTGCATGCGAGATGTCTCGAATGTACTCGTAGATTTGCTGCTCGTCGGCTGGAGTAGAGGTGGGACTGGAGCGGATGATGTTGACTAGTGGCTGAATGCTTTGCACAAGGAGAGCTGTCTGATCCTCCAAGTAGTTCTTGAAGTCGGTCATACCACTGTTCACAGGAGGGCTCCCACCGTTGAGTGCGGCGCTTTGGCGATCGTACCCGCTGTATGGTGAGCTGTAGGTGCTGTAGCCAGTAGTATCGCTACTGCCACCCCTACTGCTTTGATGACGGCGGTGCCCAAATCCCGGGTTGGCGCTATTGGTTGGGCCATTGATGCTGTTGGGAGTGAAGGCGGTGTAGCCGGCAAAGACGGTGGGCTTGAGTGGCATCGGCTTATCGTCATCCTCGTCTTCTTCAAGTTCACTTTGCGGTGTGGGTCGTACTTTGACGTGCTTTACTAACTCTACGACTGCCGTTGAGAGATGGCTCGCCGCAGCGTCCAACAAGCTCACAGGTGAAATGCCATTAGATGAGACGTGGTTCTTGGTAGCCGTGATGAGGTTGTTTGCAGTAGCACTAACACGAGACTTGAGCTTCGCTTGTTGCTTTTCTGGGCTGACCAAGATGTCACCACTGATACTGCTGTTAGGCGATTGCATCTGCGATAAAGGTGTGCTATCGATGTCCCCGGTGATTGCTCGGACGCACTTGACAACGTGTCGCATGCTCTCAAGCGTTTGCTCTGATCCTGCTCTGCGTGCGGTCTGGAGCAGCTCGTCGATGCTGAGCTGAAATTTGGTGACGTGGACATCCTTGACCATTCCGTCAGGCGTGGTGACGCTTGTGTCTCGAGTGTAGTTGCCAATGTCAGGCGAAGCAAGGCCAGAGAGACCGATAGAGGAGGCCTTGAGGGTGCGAAGTTGTGTCTTAGTGCGGGCATATCGCGATTTCCAGTCCTTGAGCTCGGCCTCTAAGGAGGAGACTTGGTGTACTAGTCGTTCCTCCTTCTCCACAGCGGCGTCGCTGCGCGAGGATAGTTCTCTCATTTCTTGCAAGAACGTGGAAGCATCCTGTCGCACTTCCTCTGTGACCTGCTGTTGCTCGCTCAGCTCCCTCTCCAGCTCTTCGCATCGTTGCCTCCATTCTCCTCCACTGACATCCGGAGCTGCTTGGGCTGGTCTCGACTCCAGATCAGCTATTTGTGCTCGGAGACTCCTTTGCGCATCCTCGTTTTCGCTGCGGATCCGGTCGATGTCCGCGCGCAGTGCAGAGTTGAGGTTCTCGGCTTTCTCGACCTTCTCCTCCAGCGAGTAACGAAGGTCGTCCCACTCTGCTCGCTCCGAAGCGGTGTTTCCGTCCCTCATACTGTCTGCGTCTTTGAGGCGCTGAATCTCGTCTTCCTTGTCGTGCAAAGAGGTTTCCAATGTCCCCAATTTACCCTGTAACTCCTTGACTTGACTTTCGAGGTCTGAGACCACCTTGTCCTGTGCCATGCTCATGCTCTTTACACTCTTGTTGGTCTGCCGCCTCGCTGCGGCGCCTTCCAAGTTGAACGAGTCATCGTCGTCTCCTGCGCTGTCGTCATCATCCTCCACCATTGTTCCCTTGTTCGGTACGATTGTGTTGGACTGGAACGTCTTGGGAAGCGGTCGACCAAACGAATTTGGCTGTCCTCCCGGCATGAGCGCGCCCGGTGGCCCGCCTTGAGGAGGTGGACCACGATATCCCGGCCCTGGTGGTGGCCGGTTGCCCATGCCATTGGGCGTGCCTGACCTGCTGGGTGGCCCGCGATTGCTTATGCGACTGGCAATGCTGCCGTTGGGGCTCGACGAGCGAGGCATCTCCCCTCCTGTGAAGCGCGGGAACCTCCGCTCGAGCTCGTAAAAGACATCGGTCGCGAGCTGGCGGAAGCGTTCGAGCGGCAGCGTCGACAATTTCTGTCGGGCCTGGTTTCGTTTGGGGTGGAAGTTGTTCTTCGGTAGCAGGAACTTGGGCGTCTCGTTGCCGAGCGCGCCAGGCCCGCCTCGTTTGCGGTCGTCTTCTCTTCTGATCGACTCATCGTATACGTCGGTACTCAGTTCCTGGAACTGCACGGCGGACAGGCGAGTGAGCTTGTCCTTTGCCCTGCTCGGTCGGGGGTTTCCTTGCGCATCGTTCAGATATGGGCCCAGATATGCCTTTAGCACCTTGAAATGCTCGCCCAAAGTCTCCTCGAGTAGCTGCATCTTCCGAGTGCTGTGGACGCTCGCGTCGCTCATTCGCGAGCCGTACAGCCCGGTGCCGTCGCTCGAGCGGCCGACCGAGCTGGGCGGTGATGGGTTGCCATTTGGTCCAGGGCGCATTCCATTGAGCATGCCTCCATCTGCAGGGTTGATGGCTCCGTAGTTGTTTGGGGGAAGGGACGGCGAGTATGGGTTGTCGCCAGCGATGTTCTGGTAGCGGGTGATGGGTGACCAGTCTTGGCTGTCCGTCGAGACTGGGGAGAGGGTGCCATTGCGGGTGTTCATCGTGTGTTCGCAGCGTTTCACCAGGCGGCTGCCGCGGCCCGTATGCTCGTGTTATCGATAGTGTGTGTCAAATGCAATAGCAGACTGCAGATTTCAGACTTCAGCTGCGCCCTGAGCCAGCAGAGAACGACGAAGGGGTTGCTGAGGGCGTGGGCTGAAACTTTAGGCGTGGTAAAAGACGGGTCGCGCTCTCGGCCCAGATTCCAAACACAGGCGGTGAAGGGGGACAATATGAACAACAAAGCGCGCGGGTGAGACGATTCGCAGCAAAAAGGAGTGGACCGACACTGTCAGCGTCTAGCAAAAGAGCCCGCAGCGTAACCAGGAACGACAGTAAATGCTCCAGCAGACGAGCGGCCGGGGCTACGAGGCTTTTGAGGGTGCGAATTGTCCGCCAAATGCCAGTGAGCCGGGCCCCTTTCGCGACACTTGGCTTGGGAGGGGACGTTGGTGGTGCGCTAGCTGCCGGGGCGAATGACGGCACGCGTGCTGCCGACGAGTGCGCCTCGAAAATCGGACAGTGGACCGCCAGGCGAGAGAGCGAGTATGCGGCGGCTGCTTGTTGGACGGCCGAGTTGAAGACTACACGGCGCTTTACCTGTTCCTGAATCTGGGCTGCCACAGCGCTGCGCGGTTCTGTCGTGTGACGGCAGGCACAGCTCGACTTGATGCAGTTTTGGCAGCGGCCCAGGTATCGGGGTTAGCCCGTGAGATGCAGCAGACATCCCTGGGAAGGCACATGTTCGAGGCTCTCAAGGAATGGATGATGCGCATGGACACTGGTGCACACAGTGATCTAAGCGTGGGATATCATTTTACCAAAAGTGCGTGCAATTTCGCAAGGCTGCAAAGCATGACGTCCAACTCCCAGCGGACCATGCACCCGTCCGCTGCTGTTGCCCGTTTTGACGCCTTTCCGTCCTGCACCCCAGGGTGCAACCCGCCCAAAGCGACGCCACGTGCGAGTATCGATTAACTACGTATGCATCAAATTCATCCAGAGAAAACGCCACAACACCATCGGCAAAGTATCTGAGGCCTCAGTCCTACCGAACCCTCTTGATCTTGTTGGGCGGCTGCTTCGTGCACGCGGGACACAGCCAGTCGCCCACCGGCTCTTCCTTGATCCCCACGCACTCCCAGTGGAACCACTGATACTTGCACTCGTCGTTGTCGCACGCCACCATGTCGCCGAAGCTGACGCGCTGGCAAAAGCAGTACTTGGTGTCGTCCGACTCCTCTTCGTCTCCTTCGCCTCCGCCCACGCCAGACATGTCCTCGTCTTCGGTCCCGGCCTCGCTGGCTACACTCTCGTCGTCTGCTGTGGTTGATGGAGACGCTCGCGATCCGCCCTTGCGCCGCTTCTTGCTCACTCCCGACTTGGCAGTGAGGGCTGCTTTTCGCAGCGGTTGCTGTGGCTTCGCCTTCTTGACGGTGAGTGCGTTCTTCTGCGGCCTCGGTCCAACGCTGCCAGCACGTGAGCCAGGCGTTGAAGGCTTAGGGGTCCCTGGCCCAATGGATCCTTGTCGTGAGAGCTGCGATGATGCTGAAGGAAGGGGGCCGATGCTTCCAGTTGGCCGCCGACGCTTGCTATCGCTGCCTGCTGACATCTCGCGTTCCTGTCGCGCGTTTGCTTGTATCGCACTTTGCGCGTTTGTCAGCCGTTGCTGGTTCAGCAGCGCTTGCGTCTGCATGTTCTGTAGAGATGGATTTAGGCCCCTGTTTAGATTAGCGCTGGTAGCATTCGTGATGCGTGCAATCGCCGCAGCCTGCGCCAGATTCGGAGCACCGCCGCCCTGGTTGCCAGACACTGGGTGTAGCGGTGTGTTCGCGCCCGTATTTGTGAGCGAAGAAGGTGGCACCATGTTGCCAGGCGAGTCCCTCAGTAGCGAAGCCATCGATGGATCTGATGGTATCGACCCGTCATTCTGCAGGTCTCGCAGCTTGATATCCAACCGCTTCACGTGACGGTCCAGCTAAGATAGGTCAACATGAATGTTTGCCATGTCATAGATGCAGGACATACTAGTATAGCAGCTTTCTCGGCGAGGCCAACCTTTTCTTCTTGCAATATTTGCGCGCGTTCATAGTTTTGCAGTATGACCTTGGAGTATGGCTCTTCTTTGGGGTTTTGTACTAGGCTGCCGTTGAGCTTGATGAACTTCTGCAGGCTGCTGTCGCGTTGATTGATCGCAATCTTTAGCTCAGATATTTGCTGGTCCTTGGCTTGCATTTCCTCGTAAAGATGCGTAATCTCTGCGGGAAGGTTTGCAACTAATCATAATCAGTCTGGCTGTACTCACGAAGCGAGAAGGACATCAAGTACCGTCGTGGATCCACTGCTCCAGAACAGTCGCAGCATCTTCTGCAATAGCCATGATGAAAGTTGGTGTGAGCACGGTCTTGACAGCAGAAGCTGATTTTCAAGAAGCAAGTTGTGGCGGTTCCGTGGCGGCAGGCAACCAAGGAAGACGTTGGGTTGCGCTTGCCAAATGTCTAGTGGGTCAAATGCTGTCTGTAACAGTATCGCGATCGGCTGCGAGTGCTTTTTTGATGAAATTCGATGGCGTTTGGATGGACGTTGTAGTGAAAGAGCAGCGCAATAACGCGGTGAAGGAAGTTGCGTCAAACAGATCTTCGCGAACGACTTCCGCCGCCCAAGCTTACACACGCTCACTTTGGCCACCCAGCTCTTGGATATAGTTTTTTTAAACCAACGACGTATGTTTGTGGATGTTGCACGTTATGTAGGTGTATGCTGAAGATGTCCAGGCACGCCAGGGTCCACCAGACCAGATATTGCAAGCGGCTAGATCAGGCTTCACGTGCTCGGCAAAATGCAGGACGCGTACCAATCAGACGACTTCGACAACACGTCTTCCTACAACGCGACAACCAGCGATAGTGCAGACGAGGTGCAAGAGAATGAAGCACAGGAGCGCAGGGTACAGTACACAGATACGTTTTTAAAGAGTCGGCGTCATCCTGAGACGGCGCAGCCACGAGAGCAGTTTCGGGGTCCTCGGACACGGCGAAAAGCCCCGGTCTACTACGGAGAAGAGGAGAGTATCCTTGCGCAAACACCCAAGGTACGTTGCGATGATGCGGTCCGTTACGGCACATCCTCTACGACCTGAGTGGATCAATTGGCAGTCCTTAGAGTGAGATGTATTCCTGGAACTCGGCTGACTTGTCGCGAAGACATCTTTGGCAATCAGATCCAAGGACGAAGCAGCGTCCAGATGCAGTGACAGACACCGCGATCCGAGCCACCCGAACAGAACAGTAAAGTCTGCCAAATTCAACGACAAGAGTGTTCGTTGGCCCACTGAAACACCTGCAACCTTCAGCCATTCTGCAACTAGTGATCCCCTGCTCCGCCCGCCCGCTATGGGCTTCTCCGGTGCGCGGCCATCAAATGTGGGCAACAACATTGTCCAGGAGTATCTCTCACCTGACGATGCCTTCGAAGTTGAGGACTTTTCCGTCTTCAAGAGCCTTACAGATGCTCAGAAAATCGAGGTGATCGCACGTGAGGCAGAAGAGAATGGCATGGAAAAGCCCCTAGGATGGAATGTTTCTTTTCATTATAATCCTCATGTCGAGTACCATCATTTCGGAAGCTCTCATCCCATGAAGCCATGGCGATTGACGTTGACGAAACAACTTGTCCTTGCATATGGCCTGGAGTATACCATGGATCTTTACACACCACGGCCAGCCAACTTCAACGAGCTCGCATTGTTTCATGATCGCGAATATCTTGAATATCTCAGCAAGTACGTAAGGCCGTTCGATGACTTTAATTGAAACTAAGCTAAATCTCCACCAGAATCACACCACAAAATGCACAGCCAGAGGACTCTCAGTACATCTCGTATGGCTTTGGTGGAGACTCGAACGACTGCCCTGTCTTCGACGGGCTATGGAACTACGTCTCGCTTTACAGCGGCGCATCCATGAGCGCAGCATGGAATCTACTCAACAAACAATCCGATATCGCTATCAACTGGTCTGGCGGTCTTCATCATGCAAAGAAGAATCTTGCATCTGGCTTCTGCTATGTCAACGACATCGTCATCGCCATTCAGCTTCTACTCACCCAACATCAGCGCGTTCTTTACATAGACATCGACGTGCACCATGGAGACGGAGTAGAACAAGCTTTCGAATCTACCGACCGCGTCTTCACCCTCTCTTATCACAAATATGGCATCGACCGCCACGGCTACCCTTTCTTCCCGGGCACAGGTAACATCAACGAAGTGGGCCCTACCGATCCAACAAACCGTGGCAAAGGCCACAGCCTGAATATCCCTATCGACGACGGCATCGACGACCTACAATACCAACACCTCTTCAAAACTGTCACCGGCGCCGTCATTGAGAAGTACAACCCTCAAGCCATCGTGCTCCAATCCGGCGCCGACAGCCTCGGCGGCGATCGTCTCGGCCGCTTCAACCTCAACATCAAAGCCCACGGCTTCTGCATCGAGACCGTCAAGCGCTACAACCGGCCTCTTGTCCTGATCGGCGGCGGCGGCTACACTCCTCGCAACGTTGCGCGCACCTGGTGCCACGAGACCGCCGTGTGCGTCGGCGCAGAACTGCACAACGACCTACCCGCGCACATTCCCTACATCCAAGCCTTCCAGGGCGTCGAGAACGGAGGCGGCATTCTCTATCCGGACCTACATAATGTGAAGCGCCACGATAATCTGAATACCGACGCGCATATCCAGAAGCTGATTGAGCGCGCGATGGAGAATTTGAGGTATCTGGAGGGCGCGCCGAGCGTGGTGGTTAATACGAAGGGTATCACCGAGGAGCAGATTATGAAGATTAGGGAGATGGTGGATCAGGAGATTGAGGATGAGGGCGTGGATAGGGACTTTTTGAGTGTGGAAGGGGCGAGGAGGAGGAGGGAGAGGAATGTGGGTGGAAGAGGGGAGAGGGGGCTGAGATGAGGACTTGAGGATGCGATGGGCGCGTACATGTTATTTTTGGGTAAAGGCGTTTGTTTGTTATTAGGGAAAAATGTATTGATGAGCTGTAGCAACGTTACCTAGCAAATTCTCATGATATTAATAGCGTGAGCGATTTCTACTTGTGCGAATTACCAACCTCGACGAATCACCTGTCAAGCTTATTACGGCATACAAAATTGATCGAGCAATGAAACTTTCCCCTTTTAAGGACTATCTCATTATATTACATCAAGACAACGATTCCAGATTCAATTGAAATATCTACGCACAACACCATACAATGCGTCTACGGTATATACACGGTCAAACCAAACAAACACCTCCAGCACATACTCTAAGCATCCTCCACAACCTCCTTCTGCGCAACCTCATTCTTCTCCGTCTTCCCATGCATCTTCCTTGCCACCTCGTCTGTAAGATACTGTTCCACATTCGGCGACAAGATGCCCGCAATGATTAGCAGCGCACCAAACGGCAGGGTGCACAGATAGACGGTCCTAAACGACAAAGCATACGCGTCTTTAATTGCCGCGCCCGTCGCAGCGATAATCTCGGGTGAGATTCCAGGTACAGCCGAGAAGTCGCCCGCCGCGATGCTCGAGAGTAGGGATGTGAGCGAGCTCTCTGGTAGACCTGCGGCGATGGCGGCGGGGATGACCTTTTGCGGGATGTATTTTGCAGACTCGGTTGCAAGGATGGAGGAGTACATGCTTGTCGCGATGGCGGAGAGGCCTGTACGGATGGCGCCCATGACGCCCGTGACGAGGCCCATGTCAGCGGGGTCGAAGAGGTATGCGGTAGACGAGAGGGTCAGGTTCTCGATGTAGCCGGCTGCGATTGTGCCGATGAGGAGGAGGCCGGTCGTCTGGGTGCGTGTGGTGGAGTCTGAGGCGGCGACGGCTGCGACGAAGGCGGTTGTGATGACGCCGGCGACGGTCATTTGGATCTTCATGCGCGGGATGTAGCGGACACCAGCGCCTCCAAGGATTTGACCTAGGAGTAGACCTCCACCGACGGCGCACTGTGATTGTTAGCCTTATGTTACGAGAGGTTCTTTGGATCATGCTTACTGAGAGCCATCCAATCTCAGTCACATCAGTCGTGAATAGCGAGCTGACCATAGTTGGCCAGATGATCGAGTTGGCGTAGTAGACGATAGCAGCGAGACTGGCGCAGGCAACATTGGCGTCATAAGGAATGTTCTTGAACAGACGCATCGGAATGAGAGGGTAGTCGAGTCCAGAGTAGGCTTCCCAGAAGCAGAAGGCGACCAGAGTAGCGAATCCAGCAAAGAGTGCTCCAAGAACATGTCCGCTCTTCCAGGGATATGCTGAGCCTCCCCAGTTCATGCCGATCAGGAAAACGACGAGACCAGTCGAGAAAAGGAAGATGCCTAACCAGTCAAGGGTCTTGAGCTGCTTCATCTTCGATTTGCCTCCCACGTGAAGCATTTCCTGTGTCTGTCAGTCAACTATGCCATAATAGAGACAGAGCGATAACGTACGTATGTTGGTGGGAAGTAGCAGAAGTAATACAGAACAATCGCAAGAGTGTTGACGATTACTCCGAGAATGTAACACCATCGCCACTGAAGCTCGGTGTTTAGGTATAGAGCGCGAGCAACTGGAGGGCCAAAGACAGCGAACGGAACTGATGTCGATAGCACGAATGCGTTGACAGGACCTCTGATACTGTTGGGTACGAGCTCTCCGAGACTGATGTGGAAAGACAGTTGTCCAGCGGCTGCGAGACCGTTGATGGAGTTTGTGGCCTAAAAAGGTCAGCTGTCGCCCACCTCAAAGGAGAGTAGGTACATACGATCAACATGTTGATGCTTTGTGCGCTAGCTCCGATGATAGTCCCAATCAATCCCAGGACGGACGCAGCGATGAAGAACCTTACAATCATTAGCTTTGCATCGATTGTGAGAAGGGCCTGTCTCACCATCTTCGGCCAAAGATATCTGAAAGACGACCGACGAGGGTAAAACCAATGGCGAATCCTGCCGTCCATGATATTCCTACCCAGATGATGTTTGGTGAAGGACCAATGGCAGCATTGATGAGTGACAGTGTATTTGCAGGCAACACCCATCCCAGGTAGCCGGAGATCTGTGCTAAACAAGTGGCCTATTCGTGGTGAGATTTTGTTCAAGTGTGAGCTTAATAGCAACGTACGATGACAGTGCCAATGAAGCTGACACTGGTGAAGTACGACTTTCCCAAGTCAGCTGTGGTGCCGCCAATAGCCTCCTCAGCGACATGGTCATGGTGAAGTCCTCTGCTCGGCTGATGGGACAAAGAGTGCGACCTTTGCGTGGTCTCCTCCTGGATCTGCTTTTCCTCTGCCATGATGTCGGTGAAGCCTAAACTCGTGTAGGAGGGTTGAGTCTGGAGCGAACGACGAAATCTGGGGTAGAGACGATCTGGGGCGATGAGGTCTGGGGTACCTTTAACCCCCAGGACATTTTCCACGAGTCAGCATGTGCCAATCCGGGGGTCTCAGATGCATCATGAGCGGAGAATGGGGCTCAAGGAGGGACCCTGAGGCTGAGATTGGATGAGTGTTCCCGAAGCTCTGGTTGCTCTCCGCCCGCGTCCGTCGGCGGTTTGCCTGCAGGAGGCATATATCAACCTCCCTGCTTAGGACAGACGATTGGTGCAAACGAGCTACTAGGTGCGCCCGGCCGCTCAACAGCTGGCCAAATCCACGTGTATTCGTATCGACTTGAGACGACTAACGCATCGGGGCTGCTCGGTGTCCCTTAAGGTACAACTTCGGGCGGCCAGCAACGTCCGGATGAACATAACCGAGAGGGCCACGAAGCCAGGCGTACGCCACCGAGTCCATGGCGAGTGTATGAAAAATAGCTACATGAATTATCTCGAGTCACCAAGACAGTCGTGGAAGCGTCTCGATATCGACATGATCTATATATCAGTCGCTACTGTGAGGCCGTCAGTCACGAGCTGGCAGTCGAGGATCGTCTAACGTCTCCCGTTCGAAATCGATCGACAACAAGCAGTAACCGCGCAGTTCCTAGCTTCGCTACGGGAGGCGGTGAAGTCTGAAAGCGGATGGCGTGCATGGCGGCACGTTCGCTTCCCCGCGCGACGTGTCGGATCCCACGGGGAAGACCCACTTCGAAGCTCCAAAGAGGTTGATGAGCCCTGAGGTGGAGCGTCTCTTGCTGTCACGTGAGTTGGTGCACTAGACTAGCCCAAGAATTTCTCTTTGCTGCACCCAACGCGTCACGGACAGCAACCCCACCCTAACAAATTGCGTATGACTGATCGGTAGCATACACTGCTCACCTTCCGCGCAATGGCTTCAGCTGCGGCACCCTTGCCGGTGCCCAAAGAAGAACCTCCAGCAGCCAGCAATGAAGTCGTCAGCCCCGCCGATGCTCTCTACGATAAATGCGCGCAGCGGTCTGAGGGCACTGTCTTCTTTCAGCGCGACTTGTCCAACATGCAGGTCGCAGAGACCATGGCAGACTTGACGCTGCTGCTGCAGGACCTCTGCGACCGCCATCTCATGAAGCTCATGACCCTCGAGGGAGAGCCTTGCTGGAAGCTGCGGTCGCGCTCAGAAGCCGACAAGTATGGTGCCACCACCACGACGAGTGCTCGCCCATGGACTAGCCACTGATTATGTGTCCAGATTGCGCCGACTGACTCCCGACGAACGCCTCCTCTACCACCATATCGACCAAGTGCAAGCTGAGGGCGTCTGGTCCAAAGCTCTTCGCATGAGGACCAACTTTACACAGCAGAACATGACAAAATGTCTGAAAAGCTTGGAGTCAAAAGACCTGGTTCAGTCGGTTATGAGCGTTAAATTTCCGAATCGAAAGATGTACCTCTTGAAGCACCTACAGCCCTCGGAAGACATCGCTGGTGGCCCATGGCAGTCAGAGGGAGACTTCGACACAGCCCTCATTGACGCTATTTCAAGCGTTATTGCGCAACACATCGAGAACGAAACATGCATAAAGGTCCCAGGCAATTGGAATGACTATGGACAACACGACAGGGCTGCTGCAATCGCCCAGAAAAAGGCACAGGTGTTGGGTGTACAAGACATCGAAGATGCGCCCGCCGTAAAACCCTACCAGTCGTACAGAGATCCCAACTCGTCTAGATTGGTTCATAAAAACAGCCCGCAGTACCCCACCGCTGCATCTGTGGCGACCTGGCTGAACTCGAAAGAGGTGCTGAGAGGCAAGACTTGTCGAGAAGACGACATGGAGCAGTTGTTGGAGATGATGGTACTGGACGGCCGCCTAGAGAAGATTTCGGGTACAAATTACCGGACTGTGCTGACTGCGACCGACACAAAGATCTACAACGGATTTGTAGATGCACCCTGCGGCAACTGTCCAGTATTCGATCTTTGCGGCGACGAGGGCGAGATCTCAGCACGCACCTGCGTCTACTTTGGACAATGGCTAGAGACTCAGTCGGAGGAGGTTTGAGATTGTGATTGAAAGAGCATAGCGAAAGGCGTTGGGATTTGCTGCATTTACATTTCGGAGCCATACCCAGATGAAGAAACAGGTTGACGACTTTCACAGCAATGCTCCACCTCCGGTATAATCTTTTCGTTCCTGTCGCAGTGAGCCGCCAGGAACTATGCACGATTTCGTCTGACTATTGCATTCTGATCTGGTGTGGCATGAACGTGGTGCTAATTAGGTTGCTGCTTTTGGTGTTCTCCTTCCTCTTGTGCCTCGACGTCGTGGACCGCCTCCTTCCCTCACTAGGATTGTCCAGACATAGAAATCGCAGTTTCAACTACATCGCAACTTTTCGACAGTGGGTCCTCCCCACAGCACCATTCCCCGACCATCGCGAAGGCCAATATGCAGCGAAGGCTGTCTAGAATGACCCTCACTCTCTGCAGAATACGTACAGTCCTCCACCAGTTTACCATCGTCCTGGCGCTCAACCTACTGCCTATGCTGACATGGCATAACGCCACGATGCACTTTTTCGAGCAATACGACATGGATGTACGCTGGAAAAAGGCTCTCAAGCGGAAGCAACTAGGGGGGAAGAAAACCCTGTTGTGGGTCGTGGTCTGGATTCTAGTATGACATGAAGAACGAACGTATAGCAAATGTTGATTGAGCCTAACTTAGTCCTAGGTTCCGATTGAGATCGGACGCTCACTCTGGTACCTCGGGCAGTGTCAGGAGCTGCTGCATCCAAAAAATCACACAACTGAGTTGGAAGATAACATCGACCTCGAGGACTCCTCGAAGTACGGCACGCCCATGAATGGCACTTGCAAGCGATCCTCGCTACTGTATCGAATCATACTCTCACGACCTGTGAACCGTATCTTCACGCTATTCTACGATATCACGAGTTTATTTGTTTTGGCGTCTCATGTATATGTCTTCCTCAGCCTCATTAAGCCAAACTGGGCGCTCTGCGACGCGGCAAAGCTGCACCTGTATGAGCATCGGGAGACACAGCCTTCATCACACGAGTTCAACGACCTAGAGAAGTGCCAGAGGTATAATTGGAACTTCACTGCAGCGGGTGGGTTCTCAAGTGCAATGGCCAGCCTGCTGGCTACGATACATTTGGCAGCGACTTTCTGCATGCTCGTAGAAATCATCTATAGCTGGATCTACGAGAGCGATCGCAACGGCAAGGATGGTGGGAACGATGCTCAAAGCGCTGCGGACATGGGCACACGGGAAACTGGTAGCAGGGCGACAGGCCGGTTGACAGCCCTCAGCGAAGAGGAGCACGGTGCTGGGAGTGGGACATCGACCAGAAGGCGAATCAACAAGTCGACGAGCAGCGAGGGTGCAAAGTCCAAAGCAAGCTCGAGCGGGTCGAGTAGGCTTGAGGAAGTGCTGTTGGAGTGTCTGATCGAGTAGCTCGCCATGATGACATATCGTCGTCTTATGTTGCAGTGTTGCAAATAGTTAGGCCCTACCGAAAAGCAGGTGGTTCGAGATTTTCCAGGATATGCTTTGAAGTGATAACTTGCTGCTCTATCGTCAGATGATGTCTGGGTTAGAATGCGCCAAGCCCGTGACCTTGCCTCGTGCAACAGTCTCACCGAGCATCAGCTGCGGATCAAGCCTCCATCTCCAGCCATGCTTCCTTGAGTCAACACCCACATTCCTTTGCCAATACACTCCCTCGCTCCCTAATTCGTCTGCGCATTCATCTTCAACAACATGTCGGGAGCCCGGCCTCTCCTCTCGAACCGCGCCTCGAGCGACATCAGCGGCGACCGCGACATCGCCGAGGAAGATGCCCTCCTTACCGGCCAGCCCACGCAGCGCACCGCCAACGGACCACGAACGCTGAAGTTCTGGCGCGAAATTGGGCTCTTCGTATGGGCTGTCGTCGCAACAGCAACCGTCATCATCCTCGCCGTCGTGTACCAGAAGAACGCGGATACCAGACACGGCGATGGCACGCATCCCTCGGGGAAGCGCAACCTCATCTTCATGGTCTCAGACGGCATGGGACCTACATCTCTCAGTCTTACACGCAGCTTCATGCAATTCCAGAATGGAGCTCCCTTCGGCGAGCAACTCGTTATCGACCAGCACCTTATCGGACAGTCGCGGACACGCTCGTCTTCGTCGCTCATCACCGACTCAGCAGCGGGCGCGACAGCCTTCTCTTGTGCACAAAAGAGCTACAATGGCGCCATCTCAGTGACCCCGGACCATGAGCCGTGCGGTACAGTCCTCGAGGCGGCTAAGAAGGCGGGATACATGACTGGCTTGGTTGTCACTACGAGGATCACAGATGCGACGCCGGCCTGCTTTGCGGCGCACGTCAACATGCGCCAAGAGGAGGATCGCATTGCAGAGCAGATGGTCGGCGACTATCCCCTTGGACGCGTTGTTGACCTCATGTTTGGTGGTGGACGGTGCCACTTTCTGCCCAACTCGACGGTCGAGGACTCGTGCCGTGCCGACGACAAGGACATTGTTGCGCTGGCCAAGAAGAACGGCTACAACTACATCGACGACCGGAAGTCTTTTGATCAGCTCAAGGGTGGCGCTAAGCTGAAGCTGCCCATGTTGGGGTTATTCGCCGACACCGATATCCCGTACGAGATCGACCGCCGGAACGAGAACGACGTGTATCCCTCGCTCAAGGAGATGGCCCAGTCTGCTATGAAGGCACTGAGCGACGCGACCAAAGGCAGCGACAAGGGCTTCTTCCTCATGATCGAGGGAAGTCGAATCGACCACGCAGGCCACCACAACGACGCTGCCGCCCAAGTTCACGAAGTTTTGGCTTACGACGAAGCTTTCGCCAGTGTTCTTGAATTCATCGAGAACGAGGACACCCAAACAGTCATGGTCTCGACCTCCGACCACGAAACCGGAGGTCTAGCCACCGCTCGCCGTGAGTTTTCCCAATACGCTCTTCATTAATTTATCGTCAACTAACTTGTACAACCAGAACTCCACACCACCTACCCCGAATACGTCTGGTATCCATCCCCGCTTGCCAACGCCTCCCACTCCGCCGAGCGCCTCGCCCTGCACTACGACAAATACCTCTTCTCCAGCCCTACTGAAGCACAAAAGCATGAGTTCATTGCCGACGAAATCGAAGACGGACTCGGCATTTTCGACGCGACTGACGAGGAGATTTCAAACCTTGTCAACGACCCTTCGACTTCGTTGTATCAGTACGCAGACATGATGTCCCGCCGCAGCCAGACGGGCTGGTCGACGCACGGCCACTCGGCTGCAGATGTCAATATCTACTCCTCGGACCCCAAGGCTGCGATGCCGCTTGTGGGGAATCACGAAAACACAGAGGTTGGAGAGTTTTTGAGGAACTATCTTGGTGTAGATGTTGAGGCTGTGACCAAGGAGTTGCGCGAGAAAGGCACGAAGTTGAATGTCTTGAACGCAGCTGGTGAGGAGGTCAGTTGGATGGGTAAGGTGCCTGCGGATGGGCAGAGATTGGATGGGCAGAATCATCTTGCGAGCTATGGTGGAGATTTCAGGAAGAGGCATTTGTTGCACGGACGAGATTGTGGATGTGGGCATTGACGAGGAGGGATTAGAATGGGCTTTAGCGTATGCATTTGAGCGGCGTTTTAAGGGGTGCGATATATCTTGGTAGACATTGGGAATTTGAAGTCGTTCTTTTGGAATACTTTGTAGACAGAACTTCAACTACGATCACATCCCAATTCATCCTATCTCTGGCAAGCTAACGGTCCCTTTCTTGCAACTTGCGAAATTCATACGCAGCTCGCACAACAGCAAGCCCACTTCCCTGAGTCTCGAGCGTACGTCCGCGTCCGCGATCGTTCAGGTCTGTTTCTCCAAACCACTCTTGCGTGCTCTGCGGTTCCCGATCTTTCTCCACCTTTCCCTCACCTTTGTCCTCAGCTTCGGCTCCCAGATCTAATTGCCCCAACCTCTCCGGAAAATTCCTATAATCCACCGCCCCTTCTTCCCTCCTCTCATTCCCCATCGTGGCCAGCTCAATCCTGTCCGCATACGGCGCACCCCACCAGCCGCCAAACCTCCCTTTCTCATCCCTCGTCTTCAGCGCCGCATTCGCGTTCCGCACTACCCACTTCGCATACGTCTGACAAGTCCACCTATGTACGTCCCTTTCCCCGCGCTCTCCTGCTCTCGGCAACTCGCCACAAAACGCCGTGAGATGGTGGAAGAATATGCCCTTAAACGTTTGTCCGTCCTGATTACATCGTCCGCTCTCATCGCACGCCTCAGTCAATATGCCATTGCGGCCCAGCCCGTGCCACTCGTCGTCGTCCACGCTAAAACCTGTAGCCGTGATGACATTGGTGACGAGCTCGTGTCCGAATTCGAGGAAGGTGATGTTGCCCGTTGCGATCCATAGGTCGCGCAGCCCGCTGAGGATCACACCTTGGTTGTATGTGTAGACCATGTCGTTGCGGTCGTCGCATATCGTGGCGGAGTGGTTGGTGCGGTAGTTTGAGATGTGGAAGCCATCGGTGTAGAGGCCTGCTGAGTTGAGCATGCCGCTGTTCTGGAGCCAATTGTAGCCATTTATTGCGTTTTGGAGGAAGATGGGATCGCGGCGGCCGCGGGTGGTGCAGCCATCGTCTTCGTCGTCAGAGTTAGTGGTGTTGAAGAGAAACGGGCTGCAATTTGTGTCGCCGGGGAAGTGGAGGTACATGCTGACACTGGCGGATATGAAGAGTTGGTTCGTGATGGCATTTTTGTATGGGTTGAGACGAGGGTTCCAGGTCATGCCGCCACCGCAGAGACGCCAGTCCCAGCCTTGCTCGGAGAGCTCGTAGAAGACGCGTGCGCGGTGGGCGAAGGCTGGGATGAATTGTTGGCCGTGCCAGTGTGACCGTTTCTTATCGTCGGACGCGTAGTGACTGGACGAATGTAGGTTGATGAACTTGATGCTCTCCAACCATTCTAGGACAACCCAGAGAATGTCATCGTACGCTTGCAACCTTATCGAAAATGCTTCTTCTCCGTAGTAGGACGAGATGCTTTGAGAGAAGAACTTGTTGATCTCGTTCTCAATCTTAACCTTTTCACGCATGATTTCGTCGTTATCGCGGGTTGATTCGACCGATTGTGATAAGGAAGATAATGTAGCAGAAACATGCGTTCCCATCACTGCGGCAGTCCAGTCTATCGCGGTGGTCCACTTGCCGAGCCATAACGAGAAATATAGCTCTTGCATTGTATTCACGACGTCCAGAAGCTCACGGAAATACTTCGTCGCAACATGACTGTGGGGTGTAAAGATATCAGAGTCCGAAATGTCGGCAGGTGTTTTCGGTGCAGATGCTTGGGTCTCGAGTGGTGGTGAGGGCCTTAAGATCTTCTGGTTGTCGGCCTCATAGACCTTAGGTAACTGATCTGAGCATGTTAGCATTGGGCTTCACTTACAGACCAGCCACTCACCAGGTACTCTTTGCTTTCCACCATCGTGAACAGATGAGGCTGCGACGAGAGCAGTACACAATAGAGCTATCACACAGGCACATCGCCAAAGGAATGCGACCCGATACAGCATCGTGATGGCCACACAGAAATATAAACCACAGCAGCTCCCACGCGAGGCGACCTGAGCCTACTTGAAGGGTAGTTCGCTCCTTTTGAAGCGCGCATCGCGACGGATCAGCTTCGAAACATGCATGATGATCCGCGCCCAGAGGATGCGCAGGGGCGGGCGTAAACCAGGGTCCTGAGCGGGCATCAGCCGTGCATTAATGAGGCGTCCAAAGGCTGGGCGCTCCAGTGGCCTGATGCAAGGCGTCCTTCGGCACCAAGTATAGTGATCGTGGTGGATGAGTACATTTCGTCAGGCGCTCGAAGCCTTCGAACTGTTCATGATAGATGAAAGGCATAATCATCTTGTACCTCGAGGCTCCATCTCGTCCGGCGTGGACTGACGCACAGACCCAACCTTAATCGTTGATATCGGTACCCCACTCTCGCGTGTGAGCGCCCCGCCTCGCACAAGCTCGATGAAGCATGATACGAAATCATCATAAAGCGGTCGATGAGGTAGAGCAAAAAGAGGTGTAGCCGTCATGTGACCTGAGAAGTGGGTGACGACAAAAAGGAAATGATGATGGTGACAAGAGTGGGATTCGACTAAATCATGTCAGTACAAAGTCTCGAATCGCCGTCTTGATGAAGGATTAAACATACACCCACGCAGATTTCTCTACTAGCACCTGAAGCTAGCGCCTTAGACCGCTCGGCCATCTTGCCAAGAGTTGATTCTATAACTCTTTGTTAGTTGGTAGATATAGTTTCGAGTGTGAAGTTTGTGTAGGAAGACTCCAGGGGAGAAAATGGACGCACTGCGGGTTAGTATCATGGGCATCTAGAATATGATCGGGAGGGCTCCACTAGTGGGGTGCGTGTATGACTGGGAAAAAGTGGAATCGTGCATGTACCTTCAGCTTTGAAAGTTACGAACACAGAAATATTGATTTAGGTCGAATGCGAACAGCGTCAACGGGAATGGATTGAATAGCGAGACGTTGATATGTGTGTTAGCAATCCATGTTACTTTATATGGATTCAGATTATAGCCTTATATGAGATAGAATCGTGACTATGAATATTCGAAAAGAACGTGGACATCGCCTTGCTGAATTGCAAAGCCAAAGTTATGGCACGCGTAACTTCCATCTTCCCGGACCGCATGCTTCAATCGAAGCAGCCAATCGAACAAAGCAGATGTTACACTCAAAATCACTCCTCCCTGCACCGCACCTCCACCATCGGCCCATCCCGCCCAAATCCTAACGCATCCCATAACTGGAACTCATCCTCCCTCTCCCTTCCCTCACCCAGTCCCTTCCGTCCTCCACCCCTTCCCATATCATCCGGTGCAAGCCTCAGGTCAAACCGCCACAGTAAGTGCGCAAGTGTCAACTTTAGCTGCAGATATGCCAGGTTTCTGCCACTACACATTCTGGTGCCGATGCTGAATGGATTGAATGCCTTACGAGCAAGTGCGATAGCCTCAGGCGGATTGGTTGGTGATTCAAGCCAGCGGTCCGGATCGAAGGTGAACGGAGAAGGGAAGTGGGCTGGGTTGTTGTGGATGGCGTACATCGGAACACCAACGACGGTGCCGGCGGGGAAATATATCTCGTCGATAGTCATACCTCCAGAGAGAACTTCACGCGGCAGGTGAGAGGGAACTGGTGCCGTGCGGCGCAGTGTTTCTTCGATGCAGGCGTAGAGGTAGGTGCAGGAGTTTAGTTCGGCTCCGTTGACTATTTGTGATGGCAATGAAAACCTGGACCTGAGCGCTTATAAGTATGTGACCTTATTTCAGAATGTAATTGACATACCGGACTTCTTCAGTTGCTTTACGCAAAGTTTTGGGGTTGTGTAAAAGGTAGAAGAATGCCCCAGCGAGAACACTGCTGTATGGGTCTGCGCCGGCATTAATCATATTCAAACTTTCGTTTCCAAGATCAGCAAGCGAGGGTCGCAGTCCCGTCTTCTTGTCCTCGGCATGTATCAAGCGTGAGAGAAAGTGGATAACTTTGCCTTCTGTCTGTTTCTCCGCGTCTGCCGGCGAAGTATGTGCTTGTGCTTGCTGATGTGAATAATTAATAAGGCGGTTGTTGTCCTTGACAGGCTTCCCTCCCAACCTTTCGAAGAAAGTGGTCCGCAAAAGTGGGCGGACCAGAACGGCCAGGGGGAGGTATGAGACCTGAAGATTCATCAGTATTATAGTATTTGGGTAGTATTGGCGTGTCATACCCAATACATCAACATGCTTGCTGGCAACACCGAGTTCGCAAGATCTCGGTTCTCGTCATCCTGCACTGTTCTAAAATCACATCCAAATACCAGGGCTCCCATGATATCGAATCCAAGATAGGTGCTCATCTCACTTGCGTTCCACTTTGTTCCCCAACTCTTGGTCTTTGGCGTTAATGTATCGCAAAATCTCGTAATGATGCCAATGACTTGCGACTCATTCGCATCCAAAGATTCGGTCGAGAATGCTGGGCTCATCCATCGGCGTCTAACGGCATGCATATCTCGGTCGATCTCAGTGAAGCTGCTATAAGTCCCAGCCGCGATGTCGAATGTTTTGTACCATTCGCCTTTCTTGACATTGGCAGATCGCGGTCCGTAAATTGTGCTAAGAGCCGACGCAGTGTTGAAGGAGAGCGTATTAGGGGCAATGCGGACGATTGGACCTTCTATGATCAGAATCTCTGGAGATGCTAAAAACATGGCAGAGGTCGGGTCTGCGATACTCACCATAACGTTCATGATCTTTCAAATGCCAGATATGGCGGTCGCCCTTGTATGCTTGCCATAACAATGGCCACGCACTGAGCTTGTAGGCAAGGGGTCCAGGATATTCTGCTAAGGGATGAAAGCAGATGCGATAGAAGCAGAGGGCGATAACCTTGACGAGTTAGACATTCTGCGAGTCCTTTCAGTAAAGACACATACGTAAAGGACCAGACCAATGATCGCATAGCTTGTGATCACATTGATTGGGTTTGGCGGTAAGCACGAGCTAATCATCTCAGGCAATGCTCTCTTCTGCACATTGAGAGGATGTTGAATAGAATTGAAAGCCCCAATGGGCCTTCATCTGTCCTTGTCAAGTCCATACGTGGCAGCACCGTACGTAATGCCGCATGATCCATTGTTTGATAAGAGAATCGGTATCGCTCATGCACACATCCAATACCGACACGTCGTGAGTGGCAGATAAACACGTTGACCCCGCGCTCCTGCCGTTTGGAGAAGATGCGGGGCGCAACGTGCAGCTCACTTACATTCCAATACCACACCACTTCAAGTCCCATTGGTGCGCGTAGTTCAAACACTGTAGAACAAACGGAACACATCTGCTATGCAGCGGATTATAAACGAGAAGCGGCCACTCGAGCCCGCAAAGAAACCTATGACGTCAGTCTCGTCGACACAAGCAAGGACATCGAGAGGAGAGGTCGCATTCAGTCTGGAGCAGAAGAGAGGCAAAGGTGAGTAGTTTCAAGCTGAAACCTGGGCAAGTTTGACGACGGAATAGTCACAACATTCAATCCATTACTCACATCTTCACCGCTACTGGATCCCAAGGTCCTGGAGCGAAAGCAAAGAAATTTCGCACACAGATGACACGATGCGTACCATATCGCCAAAATGCCATGCACATGTAGTATCTCTTGGGACAGAAGGAACACGATAGGTCGATATTCGCACTCTCCTAAAAGGTTCACCATTTCACCAAGATCCTCAATCTGATTCCTCGGCTCACCAACCTTACATGCGGCTGAGCATAAGCACTTCGACCTACAATCCTTACAATCTCCATATGTGACCCAGTCTCATCTTACATGAGGCTTGAGCTATGTCTGCTTGAATGCTAGCTCAATCCTATAGGCGCTCCTTTCGGAGACTTTCGTTTAGCCTCCAACATCTCTCTAAAATGTCTCCGCTTACGGCCAACCTAGCGCTGATACTCACATTTAGTTGATTGGCGCCAATTGAGTACACGAAACTGCTCTGCTAACAAGGATTGTATGTGCCGCAGCTTACGCCTTCACTCCTCTTTTATGGCTCGTCCGTTTGAAATTGTGCGAGGGGCACAGCACAATTGCGGCTCGGGCGTATATAAACCCTCATGGGTCCCACGGTGACACAGATCATTTTACACATCTCTTCATCCAAGCAACTCCTAACAGATTTAACACATTCGAAGCAGTATCAATCTCATCATGTCTTCGTCCGGCAACTTCTCGCAAGACACGAAGCATCTATGGCAAGATGCAGGCATGGCGGAACGCTACGCCAATGCTGAAAATGCCACGCGCCCCTCGTGCCAATTACTCGTTGCGAAATCTGGTCTCGCAGATCTGACCGACGATGTCAAAGTCTTTGATCTTGCAACAGGGACTGGAGCCGCTGTGCAAGAGATCTACGATGCCGTGCCCAAGGAGAAGTGGGGAAAAGTGAGCATCCTGGGCGGGGATGTGAGTGAGCCTATGCTCGCATATCTGAAGGCAAGAGGTGAGAGAGAAGGCTGGACGGGGTTGGAGACGAAGCAATTAGACGGCAATGTGAGTCTGACCATTTTTACTTTTATCTGGGTTGTGAATGGACTTGAACAAGCCCATTACTCTCTACCAGTCTCTTTCCAACACGACATCTAACCAAATCCAGACTCTCGACCTCCCCTCCCAAACATACACACACGCCTTCTGCACCTTCGCCGTCTTCGTCATCCCCGACGTTCTCCCCAAGCTCTTCTCCACCCTCAAGCCCGGCGGTTTCGTCGGCATCTCAACATGGGCAGCACTGCCTTGGATCCCCCTCCTCGACACCTCCATCTCCCTCATGCCCAGCAAACCCTACAACCCCACGGCCACCGAAATCAAAAACCTCATCTACTCCGGCCGCGCCTGGGACTCACCCGAGTACGTCGCCGCGCAGCTCAAGTCCGCGGGTTTCAGCTCTGTCGCCGCCGAAACGCTAAAGAAAAGAGCATCCGTCGGCAACGCCGAATTGTTCATGGAGAGCATGCAGTTTCCGCTCATGATGGTAAAGAACTTCTGGCCAGAGGATAAGAGGGATGAGCTGCTCAAGGAGCTGAATGTGAAAATGAGGGCCGAGGTGGACAAGTTGGCGGGTAAGGATGGGAAGGTGGAGATGGAGTTTGAGGGGATTTGTGCGTGGGGATGGAGGGAGTGAGTAGAAGTGTGAGGCGGTGCGGGGAATGAGGTATAGAAGGGCAGATGACGAGTGCTTTCAATACATGAACATGAAGATACATCAACACAAGTCCTCGTGCATGATTCAAAGGGTGGTATTGTGATGTCAAAGTTGATGTTTAATATTAGATTGTCAGTGAATTCGGATTGAACTGACACTATGTAGCACCTATGCTATCGATGCAGTTTAACATGTCTCTCGTAATCAACCCCTTCCTGGTGCACCAATAACTCCGCGCTAAAGAAGACGTTTAAAATACAATGGAATGATGCAACAGGTGACATGCCATTGAGGTCCAAAGACTCTGGTTCCCCACTGCGGTTTCATGAGAATATGTTCGCAGTAGAAGGTGATGATGCTAGGGATGCCATTGAGTCTGACCTTGCTCCGACCTTTGCTGCAACGGCCAAATCATAGAATTGGTCTGATTCGCCAACAGGACATGGCTGATCTACTCCATGAAGCGCAGACTCGTTCGTCTTCGTGTCATCGAGGGCTGGCTAAGCACCAAAATCAGTACCGAAGCCTCCTGTCGGATAGTTATTCCAATCATTTTGCGAATCTAGCATCCACGATACAGAATCGAAGAACTCGAAGCTGTTAGCGCTTGCGAGTCCTTGCGGGAGAGCCAGTGGCATGCTGAGCGTGTTGAGATGAGGATTGAAGTTTGGTAAAGTGTGAGCGGGATTCTCGACGATGGTACCAGGGGGCGGAGTCGAATTGGAGGATGAATCCGGATTTGTAGGATTGGTCATGACGGTGCTATCCAGCTGATCTGCACCACCGCTGACTTGAGCTTCTCGCCAGCGCCATACACAGTCGAATACCACGCTCATGCTCTTTCGACTCCGGACAATCAGGCCCAGCGGATCGTCGTGTATAGTTGTGCTGCTTCTCCGTTGATGATTGGGAGATTGTTGCTGTGGCTGTTGCTGTTGTTGTTGTTGCTGCTGCTGGAAATGATGATTGAAGGCACTCATCCCCGTGTTGCTCAGTGAGGGTGACTGCGACATGCTATGCAGACTGCGTCCTCGCGAGCTCTCTTTCCATAACTGTGCCAAGACCTCGGCGAAGCGATCAAGGAGGTCATTCGGCCAGACCTTGGCCTTTCGCAGAACTTCGACCGTCTGTAGGACGTATTTTCGACCTTGCTCAACTGGAAGTCTGCCGGCAAAGTCCGAATTTAGTAACTTGAGTAACGCGAATCCAGCGGCCAGCGACATCTGCAAGATGTAGTATGGAACAAAGAGTAGTCTGTTCTCACGATGCAGCTTGAAGACGCAGTCTAAAAAGCCGGTCGCTGCGAAATAGAGCGCCACTAGATCCTCACGGCGTTCAAGACGCGGATCGGCAAGGAAGAATGAATGTAAATGGAGATGCACAGATACTGCACGGTGGTAGAGGTCTTCGACTTCTGCTTGACGTTAGTCAGACCTTCATCGAACTTCAATTTCACGCACCATTGTCAACCCCATCGACCGACTTGCGCTCTGATTTGAAGCGCTCCGCTTGCATGTTGAGGTAGATGACGGCTTCCTCGTCAGTCCGGTCGCGATGCGTGGAGTAGAGCATTCTCCCTATGCGGTCTGCGGCCTTTTCTTGTCGTAGTCGAACAAAGAGCGTCGGAGGCAGGATTCGCATGTCATTCTCGTCGTCTACTTCAAATTCGAGTGTGGAGTTGTAAAGGGTTATCGATGGCTGTCCGTTGCCGGTAGATACGCTATGGCCTGTCAATTAAGATCGCGAGAATGACAGACAAACCTACGTTTGAGCTACCGTATTGCAAACCGCCCATGTCCGCATTCGATCATTGATGTCTTCTTGACGTAACCGTACTTTTGTCCTGGCGAAATCTTGTGCGTGAGTTGGCTGATGAAGTCCTATCTGCATAGCAACTTGCATCATGGCACCGCAGAGGATAAATGTCGGATCTGTGACTGTTCGTTCTGCGGGGATTGGCCATGTGCACAGCAAACACAAGGCTTTTACGACGTGGTGGTTGGGCTGATTCCTGATGGAGTCCCATATCAGGTCGGTCAGAGGTTTCGCGAGGTCTTGCAGCAATCCTGGTCGACCGCCATACCGGCGCGCTGCCACACTTATGATGGCCCAGAAGAGCAGTTTGTGGTCTTGCGACAAGTATTCGTCCGGCGAGCGCACCTGATCCAGAAAGGGTAGGAACGGGTGATATAGCTGGAAGTACTCGGTGAAGAGCTCGTTGACCTCGCTATGACTGAGGCGCACATGGTTCTCGCCCGTACCAAGTGGGTAGAACATGGGCGATCCGCTTCTGAGATCCAGCAAGGAGGTTGCCGCCACCTGCTGATGCTGTGTCTGCAGGAAGGCCTCGTCCTCGACCTTGGGTATGGGCTCCGCGGCGAATGTGCTACCGTCCATGGGCGGCTGGGGAGCATTCAGCTTTGGCTTGCCGGCCCCCTGCGAGCCCTCGTACATGGCCAGACGCTCGCGCAGGTACTCCATCTCCTTCTCCATCTCGGCATTGCGGTTGCGCTTGCCCACGCGCTTGAAGTTTGGCTCGATGACGCATCGCAGGTTTTGTTTTTGGCAGCGGGCGCAGCTAACAAAAGGGTCTTGCTGGACGTTGCACTTGAGCTAGAAATGGCGGGTTAGCAGTGTGCAACAGCGGCGGTCGAATTGTGCTCTGGCACTGTGCGCCTCAGTGCAGCTCAGAAGGCCACGACCTGCGCAAGACTGCCACAAGGCACTCCCGTAAGAGGCGCATAGCTTATATGGAATGCAGAAGACACACCTTTTGCTGGCGACACTCGTTGCAGGCGCGCTTCACGGCGGTGTTGCGCCGCGCAGACGACGGCCGTGTGTCGTCGCCATTTTCGTTGTCCTCGTCGCTCGAGGCCGAGCGCTTGAAGCCGCGCGCGCTGGTCGGGCTCGTGGGCGAAATTGCGAATGCATGGTGGGCAGACGTCCCTTGCGTGGGACTCATGGACTGATACATGGCTTTGGGCAGTGGCCTGCGCCGACCTCGGAATTGTGGCCTGGGAAATTATTCGAGGCGGCGTCGACACGCGGGGTGGAGGGCGCGCAATCGGGAGCGCAAACGTTTGCGTGCGCAGTGTTAGATGAATATGGTCCCGCCCTCCAGGCTCGCCAGCTCAGCACCAGCAATGCACTGCAAGCATGTGTTCCCCGTCGGTTATCCACAAGATGCAAGCTGCACGAAGCCGCTGAACAAGAGGAGCGTGCGGGAAGGACTGACAGGCTTGACTCATCCAATCACGTCCGGCCAAACCATTCGCCAGTCGCGCCCTCCCAGCCTCGCTCAAGACCCTTCACCGTGGCTATCCGCTTTCGTCGCATCCTCGGCCAGAATATGACTCTGCATTGGACAATTGAGTCAGTCGCCTGTCATGTAGGGCGTGTTGTACGTCAGTCATCGGTGATTCCACAGCTTGTTTGACGACGAACGATTGCGCATAAAGATATCGTGAACACAGCTTCAAACGTCGTCGAACAGGCAGTGGACCGTCTAAAATTGGAATACATGCATGCATGCAAACGTCATGCAAGCTCGCTCGCGTGGAAGTGGTCCTTCTACACGTTGTCTACACAGGCTGAATAGCTTCATCCGCTCGTATTCGACCTGCTAGCTGCAGCAACACGGCTGGCTACCATCCTCTCCACGGAGAACAGGAGCGCCACGCGCAATTGCATAACATCACTTGGGCACTTTCTGCCAGGATACGACGCCCCAACAAGAAATAACCCCATCATTTGAGCTGAGAGAGCGCGGGCCGGACCTAAAATGTAGCTTGTGGATGTATTCGTGATCCTACTCAGCTATTACCGCCCTGTGGACGACGGCATGATGCAGAAATCGCCTTGATATCGTAAAAGCCGACCGAACCAGGAGACTGCCCGTAATGCACATGAACACCGATAGCCCCAGTTTTGACATGCTAAAGCCTCATTCCCTTCCAACCTCGACCGCTTAACGCTTCTTCTGCTGCGACTCCTTGAGCACCTTCTTGACGACCTTTTGCTCCTCAATCAGGAAAGCGCGGACGATGCGGTCCTGGACGCAGCCTGCGCATCGCGATCCTCCGTACGCACGCGAGACGGTCTTCTTGGGGCGGGAGACGGTGGCATATTCGCGGGGGCGGAGAGCAGGAACACCGGCAAGCTTGGAACCGCAGTCCTAGAGATTGTCAACAACGTTGTCGAGATATGTGGCTCCTAGGTCAGACATACACCGCACTTGGGGGCAGTGCCCTTCTTCTTGATGTGAAGGTAACGGAGCTCGCCACCGGGAGTCTGTCTAGCCTTTAGTACATGTCGTCAAACGCGGGCATGCGTAGACAACTAACCTTGATCACGCGGACCTTCTGGCTCCTGGTGTTGTATGGCGCACGTCGCCTCTGCCCAAAGTCAGCCCCAATTCATGCTCGAACCGCGTCCATCTGCGAGGTTTCCAATCGATGCGACATACGTAGGTGAGTCTGTTGGACGGCATTTTGATAGATTTCCCGGGGGTTCAGTGGGCGATGATCTGTCGGAAGTTGTGAGCGAAATTCGTCGGCGGTGCGGCAGCGCGAGTGCAATAATCCGTACCTGAGTCTTTTAGAATGTCAGTACGATGCAATGAATAATTTTTGACAGCAGTGTCTTGGGATAACTTACCACGGGGATGCTGTTGTCGTTAGTGTCCGGTCGCAACTTCTGTGTGCGATTTTCGAAGCGAGCTTGAGTGGGCGCTAGCGTGCAGGGTTGACTCGCGCCAAGAGATCACGTGCATGCAACCGTCGCGCGACGAGAACTTATCATCAGTTTATGCGCCACTAGCAAATCCAACTTCATCACCATTCGCTCCAAACGCGTAGGAGATCGATCTCCATCCAGTGCGCGCCGCCACTCCTTTCTGCCTGGATCTCTGGACTCGACTCGATAATTGCGCGCGAACGCGACTTTCCATCTCCAATCGCGGCGCTTTGCCGTCCGCAAAGCTTAAAGCCTCGACTCGCAGGATAGCCCTTCACCTGCGCTCGAGTTCCGGCGAGGATCATTTGAGGGCTTTTGCAGGTCAGTGAAACCCGCACAGCTCAGCACAAGCTTGCACCAGCAACCTCCCACCTTTCGACCCCTTTGCGCCTCGACCATTGCTTCCCCAAGCATCATCCCCTCTCCACTCCTATCAGTCATAACATACCCTAACACTCATCAGACACCAAACAACATGGCGTTTCCTCCTCCTCCTCCACCTCCACCTCCTCCACCAGGGCCACCGGGTGCCGGCTATGCTGCTCCGCCGCCTCCTCCGCCTCCTGGCCCTCCAGGTGCGCCCGGTACCGTAGGCCCCCCTGGCATGCGCGCGCCAGTCGATCCACAGATCGCCAAGTTTGCGCAAAAGAAGAAGGACTGGTTACGGCAACAGCGTCAACGATTTGGCGAGAAGCGCAAGGCCGGATTTGTCGAGACACAGAAGGCAGATTTACCACCGGAGCATCTGCGGAAAGTGTTTAGGGATATCGGCGATGTGTCGCAGAAAAAATTCACAAGCGACAAGCGCAGTTATCTTGGTGCGCTCAAGTTCATGCCGCACGCCGTTTTGAAACTGTTGGAGAACATGCCCATGCCCTGGGAGAGTCGACGCGACGTCAAGGTTCTCTACCACACGAACGGATGCTTGACCCTGGTCAATGAGGTGCCCCGTGTTATCGAGCCAGTCTTCCATGCGCAATGGGCGGCCATGTGGTTGGCGATGAGGAAAGAGAAGAGCGACCGTCGGCATTTCAAGCGCATGCGTTTCCCACCTTTCGACGATGAGGAACCGCCGCTGTCATACTCGGAGAATATTGAAGATGTAGAGCCTCTGGAGCCTATTCAGTTAGAGCTGGACGAGGACGAAGATGGGCCTGTCGTTGATTGGTTCTATGAACACCGCCCTCTACTCGATACTCCCCACATCAACGGTCCCAGCTACGAGACTTGGAATTTGGATCTCCCTCAGATGGCTACTCTCTACCGTCTGAGTAGACAACTACTAAGTGACATTGTCGACAAGAATTACTTTCACATGTTCGAGATGAACAGCTTCCTTACCGCAAAGGCGCTGAATGTGGCGATACCTGGAGGCCCACGTTTCGAACCACTCTACAAGGACATTGACCCGAACGACGAAGACTTTGGCGAGTTTAACGCCATCGACCGCATCATTTTCCGCGCTCCGATCCGAACCGAGTACCGCGTGTCGTATCCGTTCCTCTACAATTCTCTGCCTCGAAGTGTCAAGATTGCGTGGTATTCACATCCACAGGTGGTTTATGCCCGCGCAGAGGATCCCAGTCTGCCAGCTTTCTACTTCGATCCTACTATCAACCCCATTTCGTCCCGTGCCGTGGCGCCGAAGAACATTTCAGTCAGCCACGAGGATGAGGTCTTTGGGTATGGTAACGATGAAGACGACGAGGATGACTTCCAGATGCCAGAAGATGTTGAACCGTTCATGGCTGATGAGGAGCTCTCCACTCCTGAGACCGCAGGTGCCATCGCCCTATGGTGGGCGCCACATCCCTTCGACAAGCGCTCTGGACGAATGGTGCGGGCGCAGGATGTCCCACTTGTCAAGCAGTGGTACCTCGAGCATGTACCCGGAGGCCAGCCTGTCAAGGTCCGAGTGTCTTACCAGAAGCTGCTCAAGACGTTCGTCCTGAACGAGCTCCACAAGAAGAAGCCACAGGCACAAAACAAGCAGAATTTGTTCCGTACACTGAAGAGCACCAAGTTCTTCCAGCAGACCAAGATCGATTGGGTCGAGGCAGGTCTGCAAGTCTGCCGACAAGGTTACAACATGCTCAACCTGCTCATCCACCGCAAGAACCTCACTTATCTGCATCTTGACTACAACTTCAACCTGAAACCCGTCAAGACTCTGACGACCAAAGAGCGCAAGAAGTCACGTTTCGGAAACGCTTTCCATCTAATGCGAGAAATTCTCCGCCTCACGAAACTAATTGTCGATGCCCAAGTCCAGTATCGCCTGGGCAACATTGACGCTTTCCAGTTGGCTGATGGTATTCTCTATGCCTTCAACCACGTTGGTCAGCTCACTGGTATGTACCGCTACAAGTATAAGCTCATGCACCAGATTCGGTCTTGCAAAGATTTGAAGCATCTGATCTACTACCGATTCAACTCTGGACCCGTTGGCAAAGGTCCTGGTTGCGGTTTCTGGGCACCTGCGTGGCGTGTGTGGCTGTTCTTCATGCGCGGTATTATTCCCCTGCTGGAGCGCTGGCTGGGCAACTTGCTCTCGCGTCAATTCGAGGGCCGTCATAGCAAGGGTGTTGCAAAAACTGTCACCAAGCAGCGTGTAGAGTCTCACTTCGACTTGGAGCTTCGTGCTGCGGTCATGAGCGATCTGATGGATATGATGCCCGAAGGCATCAAGCAGAACAAGGTCAACACTGTTCTACAACATCTCTCTGAAGCGTGGCGATGCTGGAAAAGTAACATCCCATGGAAGGTACCTGGTCTGCCAGCACCTATCGAAAACATCATTCTCCGATACGTGAAGAGCAAGGCAGATTGGTGGATCTCGGTCGCACACTACAATCGCGAGCGAATTCGACGTGGTGCGACAGTCGACAAGACTGTGGCGAAGAAGAACCTTGGTCGTTTGACCCGATTGTGGCTCAAGGCTGAGCAGGAACGCCAGCACAACTACATGAAGGACGGTCCATATGTTTCTTCAGAAGAGGCTGTTGCCATCTACACGACAATGGTCCACTGGCTAGAAGCCCGCAAGTTTCAACCAATCCCGTTCCCTAGTGTATCGTACAAGCACGACACCAAGATCTTGATTCTTGCCTTAGAGCGCCTTCGCGAGGCATACTCGGTCAAGGGCCGCCTCAACCAGAGCCAGCGCGAAGAGTTGGCCCTCATTGAGCAAGCCTACGACTCGCCTGGAACCACATTGGCCCGCATCAAGCGCTTCCTTCTTACACAGCGCGCATTCAAGGAAGTCGGCATCGACATGAACGACAACTACAGCAATATCAATCCTGTGTACGATATCGAGCCCATGGAGAAGATCACAGATGCGTATCTCGATCAGTATCTATGGTACCAAGCCGACCAGCGCCACTTGTTCCCAGCCTGGATCAAGCCATCAGACTCTGAAGTGCCTCCTCTACTGACCTATAAGTGGGCGCAAGGCATCAACAACTTGGACAAAGTTTGGGAACACCAAGATGGCGAATGCAACGTCATGATTGAGACACAGCTCTCGAAGGTCTACGAAAAGATTGATTTGACTATGCTCAATCGTCTCCTTCGTTTGATTATGGACCACAACTTGGCGGACTACATCACCGCAAAGAACAATGTCCAGCTGAATTACAAGGACATGAACCATGTCAACGCATATGGTATGATTCGTGGCCTTCAGTTCTCTGGATTTGTGTTCCAATTCTATGGCCTCGTACTTGATATCCTTCTGCTCGGCCTCCAGCGAGCCAACGAGATTGCGGGTGCTCCAGACAGCCCTAACGATTTCTTGCAGTTCAAGGACAAGGAGACAGAAGTCCGCCACCCGATCCGACTGTACACCAGATATATTGATCGCATCTGGGTGTTCTTCAGGTTCACTGCTGAAGAGTCGCGGGATCTAATCCAGCGTTTCCTGACAGAGAACCCGGATCCCAACTTCGAGAACGTCATCGGCTACAAGAACAAGAAGTGCTGGCCACGCGATTCGAGGATGCGGCTGATGCGACACGACGTCAATCTTGGCCGCGCAGTCTTCTGGGATCTGAAGAACCGCTTGCCACGATCAGTCACTACGATTGAGTGGGATGACACCTTTGCTAGCGTCTACAGTAGGGACAACCCCAATCTGCTGTTCTCGATGTCTGGCTTCGAAGTCCGCATCCTGCCCAAGATTCGTAACCTTACCGGCGAATTCCCGGTCAAGGACAGTGTATGGTCTTTGGTCGACAATGCGACCAAGGAACGAACAGCCGATGCTTTCTTGCAGGTCACCGAGGAGGATGTTCAGAAATTCAACAACCGCATCCGACAAATCCTTATGTCCTCTGGATCGACGACTTTCACCAAGATCGCCAACAAGTGGAACACGACTTTGATTGCGTTGTTTACCTACTACCGCGAGGCTGCGGTATCAACAGTGAACCTACTTGACACCATTGTCAAGTGCGAGACCAAGATCCAAACGCGTGTCAAGATTGGTCTTAACTCCAAGATGCCGTCGCGTTTCCCCCCTGCTGTCTTCTATACGCCGAAAGAACTTGGTGGTCTCGGTATGATCTCTGGTTCGCACATTCTCATTCCTACGAGCGACAAACGATGGTCCAAGCAGACCGACACTGGTGTCACGCATTACCGTGCCGGTATGTCTCACGATGAAGAGACCCTTATCCCCAATATTTTCCGTTACATCATTCCATGGGAGTCAGAGTTCATCGACTCACAACGTGTATGGATGGAATACTCCCAGAAGCGACAAGAAGCACAACAACAAAACCGACGATTGACCCTTGAGGATCTGGAAGACAGCTGGGACCGTGGTTTGCCCCGTATCAACACGCTGTTCCAGAAGGACCGCAGCACCCTCAGCTTCGACAAGGGTTTCCGAGCAAGGACCGAATTCAAGATCTACCAGCACATGAAGAGCAACCCCTTCTGGTGGACGAGCCAGCGACACGACGGTAAATTGTGGAATCTGAACGCGTACAGAACCGATGTTATTCAGGCTCTGGGTGGTGTGGAGACAATCCTCGAACATACCTTGTTCAAGGCAACAGCTTTCCCATCGTGGGAGGGTTTGTTCTGGGAGAAGGCCTCAGGTATTTGACGCCGCTTATCACTTCTATTTCACTGCTAATAAGTTTGACAGGTTTCGAGGAATCCATGAAGTTCAAGAAGCTCACCAACGCTCAACGTTCCGGTCTCAACCAAATTCCCAACCGTCGTTTCACGCTATGGTGGTCGCCTACAATCAACCGAGCCAATGTTTACGTTGGTTTCCAGGTCCAACTTGATCTTACGGGTATCTTCTTGCACGGCAAGATCCCGACTCTCAAGATCTCGCTCATCCAAATCTTCCGTGCCCATTTGTGGCAGAAGATTCACGAGTCCGTGGTCATGGACTTGTGTCAGGTATTCGACCAGGAGCTCGAGGCTCTCGGCATTGAGACGGTGCAAAAGGAGACAATCCATCCCCGAAAGTCCTACAAGATGAACAGTTCTTGTGCCGACATTCTGCTCTTCGCAAGCCACAAGTGGAGCGTCTCGCCACCCTCGATGCTTTACGATACTAAAGATACGATGAGCGCCACCACGACCAACAAGTTCTGGATTGATGTACAGCTGCGATATGGCGACTACGATTCGCACGACATCGAGCGCTATGTTCGGGCCAAGTACCTCGACTACACACAGGACAGCATGAGCATCTATCCGTCAGCCACTGGCCTGATGATCGGTATCGATCTTGCCTACAACCTGTACTCGGCCTACGGACAGTACTTCCCTGGATTGAAGCAGCTTATCCAGCAGGCAATGGCGAAGGTCATGAAGGCTAATCCAGCGCTCTACGTTCTTCGTGAGCGTATCCGAAAGGGCCTCCAACTGTACGCCTCGGAGAGCAGCCAAGAATTCCTCAACTCTCAGAATTACTCGGAGCTCTTCAGCAACCAGATCCAGCTCTTCATCGATGACACCAATGTGTACCGTGTCACCATACACAAGACCTTCGAGGGTAATTTGACCACAAAGCCTATCAATGGTGCCATCTTCATCTTCAACCCTCGTACTGGACAACTCTTCTTAAAGATCATTCACACTAGTGTCTGGGCGGGACAGAAGCGTCTTGGTCAACTTGCGAAGTGGAAGACCGCCGAAGAAGTGGCTGCTCTTATCCGCTCGCTGCCTGTGGAAGAACAACCCAAGCAGCTCATTGTCACGCGAAAGGGTCTCCTCGATCCTCTTGAAGTGCATCTGCTTGATTTCCCCAACATTTCAATCCGTGCATCTGAGCTGCAACTTCCCTTTCAGGCAGCCATGAAGGTTGAAAAGCTTGGTGATATGATCCTTCGAGCGACTGGACCTCAGATGGTGCTCTTCAACCTGTACGATGAGTGGCTCAAGACAATCTCCTCATACACAGCCTTCTCACGTCTGATCTTGATCTTGCGTGCACTTCATGTCAATCAAGACAAGACGAAGCTGCTGTTACGCCCTGACAAGACCGTCATCACACAGGAGCATCACATCTGGCCTACGCTGTCGGACGAGGACTGGATTAAGGTTGAGGTGCAGCTACGCGATCTGATCTTGAACGACTACGGCAAGAAGAACAATGTCAACACCTCGTCACTCACGAGCAGTGAAGTGCGTGACATTATCCTGGGTATGGAGATTTCAGCACCCTCGATGCAGCGACAACAAGCTGCCGAAATCGACAAGCAGCAAGAGGAGCAACAGCAGTTGACTGCAGTCACCACCAAGACCCAGAACATCCACGGTGAGGAGATGGTTGTTACAACAACTTCGCAATACGAGCAGGCAGCTTTCAGCTCTAAGACGGAGTGGCGTACTAGAGCAGTTGCCACCTCTAACTTGCGCACTCGTGCCAATAACATCTACATCAACTCCGAGGATGTCAAGGAGGAGGGCCACTACACCTACGTCATGCCGAAGAACGTCTTGAAGCGCTTTATCACAATCGCCGATCTTCGTGTGCAAGTTGCTGGCTACCTTTATGGCAAGTCACCTCCAGACAATGACCAAGTCAAGGAGATCAGCACCATTGTCATGATCCCACAGGTCGGAAACACTCGTGACGTTCAGCTCCCAAAGCAGCTGCCACAGCACGAGTACCTTGACGGCCTCGAGCCTCTTGGCATCATCCACACCGTCAGCGGCAACGAGCCACCATACATGCAAGCCAGCGATGTGACGCAACACGCTCGCCTCATGAACGCACACGCAAGCTGGGATAAGAAGACCGTTTCCATGACCGTCTCCTTCACTCCTGGATCCGTCTCACTGGCCGCATGGGCTCTCACTCCCAACGGCTACAAATGGGGTGCTGAAAACAAGGACACCATGTCCGACAACCCCTCAGGCTTCAGCACCGCGTTCGGCGAAAAGTGCCAGCTCCTCCTCTCCGACAAAATCCGAGGCTACTTCCTTGTCCCTGATAGTGGTATCTGGAACTACAGCTTCATGGGCAGCACATTTGGCACGATTGAAAAGAAGCCTGTGCATGTCCGCCTTGATACCCCGGTGCGATTTTACGATAGCGTGCATAGACCCGTGCACTTCCAGAACTTTGCAGAGCTCGAAGATGTTTGGGTAGATAGGGAGAATCAGTTCGACTAAGCGTCGCGGTGGAAGGAGTGTGGGCGTGTATTAATTTTGTTCGACATCAGCTGGCGTTTGGGATACCTTGAGACATTGGGATTGCATGCATGCATAGCTCGAGGATAGCTGAATGGGTCAAAATGTGTATAGTGTATTATAACTTTTTAGCGAAGTATTATTTCAAGCTTCTTTCCGCAACGATGTTTACTCGATCAAGCTCTGAAGTCGTCATTGTCTGGTGGTGAAGCTGATCCCACCAGGGAAGGTCCGCCTTTACAGACCTGCACACAACACCTTAATTCGACCCACTACAAGCAGCTGTTGCGGAACAATTTTCGATTGAAGCGCAATTGTAAGTCTTCTGACTATTGTTGAAGCAAGCGCAGAATCGCGCAAGCTCACGCAAACCAAATTTCCGTCCCACTCTGCATGAAACAAGCCGCATACGCAGGAATCGTTTCATAGATCCTTCATCTTCCGAGCTTTGCGCACTACACCACAACAAGCAATTTATGGACCAGCACTTGGCATCATGTAGCTTAGCCACCGTTCCTCGAACGTTTCAAAACACCCGCTTCCGCCTCGTAACCGCTGTCAGGCCGCTCGGTTGCTATCGAGAACGTTTGTGCGTTCAGCCACACGATGCGCGATGCTAGAAGGAGATGATGGAATCTGCAATTGGTATTGAACGAAGGCGCTAGCGAGATGATGGCGCCATTGAGGTGTTTGGACTAAGCTTTGGAGGTTGTGCTTCGTTCCAGGCATTGCTTTATAGGTGTTGCCTGTGGACTTGCCATGTATTGCCCACTTCACTCTTGTCAATCATTTCTTTAGCTTCATTGCTTTCATTCACTCATTTTCGCAGCTGGTTTCTGTTCAATTTCCATTCATATTCAAAATGTTCGGGAAGGCCGCCATCTTGTCTGCGCTGCTCAGCGCAGCGTCAGCTGGTAAGTGATCCTTTTAAGCAGGATTTTTATAGCCTACTAATAGCACCCCAGGAACCATCGTATGGGATGGCCGTTTCAACGACATGACCTCCAGCGCCGACCTCGACAAGTGGTCATTTTCCTCCCCCGTCGGCTCCTACCAATACTATATCCATGGCTCCGGCGCAACCAGCAAATACGTCAACCTCGACTCCTCCTTCAAGAACCCCGCCGACACGGGCTCCAAGCAAGGCGTCAAGATCACTATCGACGAAACAGCCAAATGGAACGGACAAAGCATGTTGCGGACTGAACTCATTCCGCAAACCACGGCTGCGATCAACAAGGGCAAGCTATTCTACCACTTCTCAATCAAAACGACGGAAAAGAATGCACCGACAACAACTAATGAGCATCAACTCGCCTTCTTCGAAAGCCACTTCACCGAACTCAAATATGGCGGAGCAGCCAACAACAAGCTGCAATGGCACGTCGGGGGCGTCTCGAAATGGGACGCTGAGCTCGTCGCAGACGAATGGCACAACGTCGCCTACGAGATCGACTTTGATGGCGGCGAAGTCACGTTCTGGCACTCGACTGGTAGCAGTGCATTGACCAAGACTGCTGGGCCGTTCAAGGCGAGCACATCATCAAATGGCGCGGACTGGCATCTTGGTGTGTTGCGTTTGCCTGGAAGCAACGATGCGGCTGGTGCGGAGGATTGGTTCTTCAGCGGTGTCTATATTGAGAGTGGGGAGTTGACCACTTCTGTTGACAGCGTGGGTGGTGCGGGTGCTGGGGGTGCGGTGAAACCTGTTGTGTCTTCTGCTGCGGTTGCTGCGCCGACGACAATGGTTACGCGCGTTTCGTCGAGCAAGGTTCCGGTGATGACGTCTGAGGTAGTGGCTAGCCCAGTGGCTTCGTCTACTTCTACTGCCGCCCCTGAGAAGACTTCAGCTATCGTGTCGACTCCTGGATCCACTATTGCACCTGTCGCGACACCTGTCTCTCCTATTGCAACTTCTAGTGCGGCCCCGGTGGCTAGCCCTACCGCGTCAGCTGGATCTGGATCTGGATCTGGCCCTGTTCTGCCCGAGAAGTTCACAATCAAGCAGTTCGTTGCTTGGTTGAAGTTGAAGCAGGGCATCAACTGAGCTCGCACCCTTCATTAGTCACTGCTTCCGTCCGACTCACTGTGGCTGGGATCAAACCAGTCGCTCGCTCAAGTGGACTCAGCGACGCCTCTGAACATTCTTGTATATATTCTTACAATGCACACTTTACTTCCTTCCGATACTGAAGGGTACTTTCAATCATTATCACATGCATTCAGAACTATGACCTCAGTGTAAGCATTTGCCTAGCCTTCCAGAGGCTTTTGGTGTCACGCGGCAATCGCCCATCGGGCGTCATCCAGTTGGGTTGATATGCATTACGCGTGAGTACTACCGAGAGCAAGTTAATTGCGATCTTGCGTGTAACTTACTCCATCGATCGGATTGTAGGGGTTCTCATTGGCTGGAGACTCGTACTCATCTATATGGGGGAAAGGCTTGGTGGTAAAAGTGCCGCCGGCAATTATGCAGCTACATTGGCCCGACATGCATATGTTGTTCCACAACCATGAGTGCAGCTTTGACTGAAAGGATTTCGAAGTCACGCTGCCCCAGGGATCCAAGAAATTGTGTGGTTTAACTTCATATATGGGATCTGTTGTGTTAAAGCATCCATTGTTAACTTTGTGTTGAATAGCTCAGCTACATATAATTCTCGTAAGATCGTATGAAAGATCCATCATCCTTTATCTTCCGTCTAGCTGACGGTAATGGTGCTAGTGCCGCTGGGCAGCTTAGTTCCGTTGGCAAACGCCTCGGTAACAAAGAACATGTTCTGCTCAAAGTTTCCCATACGGTAGCCCTTGCTTGCCCAGAAGTCAAAGTGGTCCCCTGTGTTGATTGAGCCGCTGACCGAGCCGGTCTTCTTCTCAGCCTCGCTCCGCACGGAGAAGTACTGGGTGAAGGTTCGCGATCCTTCAATGGAAGGCTTGTTTACACGCTGGGCGGTGTAGAAAGCATAGTTGTTGCCCTGAGATGTGAAGTTGCCGCGCAGGGTCCATGGCTCACCGGGAGCCAGTACGTCCCATGACTCGACGATGTAGTATTCGACGAGAGGGTTGCGGGTCCAGCCGTAGAGAGATAGGTAGCCAGGACCCTTGGGGTTGTACGTTCCCGAGTACTTAACGGTCCTGGTTGAAATTGGATTAGCATGTTTGCAAGATGTTTCGTTTCAAATGCACGACTCACTTCCGGCCTGCTCCCCATCCAGTTCCCGCTACCATTCCACCACCCTGTTGACCGCTCCATGAGCAAGAGTACTTTCCACCTCCTTGCTGCTGGCAGCTGAACTGTCCTGATCCCTCGGTCCACCACTGCCATGGAGAGTTTTGGCGTGTCGAAAGACTTGTGACACCAGCCTCTCCAAGGCCACTAGGTGCTGCGATGGCGCCGGGAAGAAGGGCGAGAGCCGAAGTGACGATAGCTGTGAATGACACCATGATGTACCTTATTGTCGATATAGATCTTCTGTCGATGGTTTCAACGATAAGAGCTATCGATTCTGCTTTATACGACAGGCACGTCTACACAGCCAAGACGAGTCCGCCATACTGATTGCCACTCAACTTATCGACCGGCCTTGGTCTGCGCAGTAGTCCAATGCATCGGGTATTTAACCACTAGTCTATGAGACATCTCACGAATGCAGCACAACTTGAAACTCGAGCCAAGCACAGCCCGGAGGATTACCCTGGGAACCTTGTCAACTCGAGGTAACCAAGACTGGGGTACATTAGCACATGCATGTTTATAATCTCCTTTCCCCACACTTTATTTCACGGCATTTTACCACCTGCTCATGGCTCAGGTTGCACAGGTGTAATCAACTCGAGTAACGTGATGATGTCACGTTGTTGTGAAGATGCGCGGTGGAGCGGGCATCCACTGTGATACTTCCGGTGGGAAAAGACCCACGATTCCAGCTTTTTGAAGACATCGTGGGAACCTGTGATCTTCTCGTGTGGAGATGCAGGTGCGCAAGGGTTGTGGATTTACGACATTTGCCGATGATTTAAGATCCGAGCAATCACGGTACCGGTAGATGACAACGCGGCCGATCCATCAAGGCAGGCGAGAGCTGCGATACGTTAGCTTTGTTTTCTTGCACAAATCTGCCTTAGCAGACGTTCAACTCTCTGAGAGTCAAGATGGTTCGAAGACAAGCTTCCAGGGACTGATGTAGTCCTTGTTGTTGTGATGTTATCGAGAGACGATGGACGAGGTGGCGGAGGTGTAACTTACCGCAGTTGGCAAGCCCCGCACCAATTGGCATCATTCCTGCCTTTAAAATCCCACTCTCTTCTCTCTCCCACGCATACACATAGATCTTTGGTCCCATGATTTTAGATGAACATACTTAGTGGTAATGTGACGAGTTGGAAATATACGGGTCGAGGCTCTGTCATACGGATGACATTGACAGTCTTCTAGGCCTTCAACATGCAACTTGTTTGCTACATTTTGCTTACAAGTTAACTCATCTCCCACAGACGACTATAAGACGTTAATAGCAAGGCCCCACGTGCGCTCAGCCATATTTAAGCAATGTGCCGGCGGCGTCAGCAGTATCTTAGGTGACCAGATGCGAGCCCGCGCTTTTGTATGATTTTGCAATTTTATTCTATCATTGGCACATATTTGCACTCTTGCTTTCCATTTCTTTCTGTAAACCAAGAAGCTGGCTTTCTGGGATGCGCCACATCTGGCCAGCTCATCGGTGTCGTCTTTCTGTCTTCTTCATCGAGTGATACAATTATGGAGTCTCTATGGGTAGCTTCGTATGGGCTCATGAGCTTGCTAGAAAATCTTGGACAAATAGAATGTTATAGTACTTCTGGACAAGATCCATCAATATGAAACTTCAGGTGGTGGTTACTAAGTGCATAGCCTAAAACTAGCTCCTCCGCAGAGCATCGCTAGACTGACGTAACATTCACTACATAGCGCTGTCATTGGCATGATTGTACTGCGCATGACTTTCAAATCGCCTCTTGATACTTGTGTTAACTTATCGGGACCTGTCAGTGCTTCTCAGACGGCCATTGTAGGGTCAATGATAAGGCACAAGGCTACAGCGTTACAAGGAAGTTGCCACTACTTCGAGATATGGTCATGAGTGAAGTTTTTGCTGCTAGTTATACATAGGCTAGGAAAACCATGTCTATCTTCCTGCACCTACCAGGCCTCTTAACATATCTTCAAGATCCTCCTTGTTCCATATTGTTAGGTGGGATTTGCCCAGGTACTCCTTGTACACAGATCCAGGTAGCCTTTCCGCCATGTACTTCCCCATGGTCGGTGTAGTATGTATATCGTCACTACCATACCAAAACTTGATACCTGGAAACTGGATATCTTCGACCTTGAAACCCCAAGACCGCATGTTCACGGCAATGCCATATGCATGTGCCGCAGCTCCTTGTGCGTAGATTTGTCTGTGACCTTGGACAGCAGATTCCATCATGTTCTCTTGAAGGTTGTGTGCAAGCTCGTCTCCAGTAAGATAACTTCTGAGATCTGCCTCGATACGTTCACGCAGCTCTGTGGCATCAGATGCGCGAGCTAGGTGCGTATATTCAGCTTCAATGTACGCAGTCAACTCAGCAGAATGATCTCTCCAATAGTCCCATGCTTGCTTGATGATGTCGCCCATACTCTCAAATCCGCATTCAACGGGTCCGACGCCTGCACAAATACCGATGCCTCGCAACTGAGGAGGCGGATCTCTTGCGCAGGCGAGGGTATAACCGGTGCCTCCACTTGTGCCTAACATGAAGCATTCTTTCAATTGAAGGTGATCCACAAGACTACGCACATCCTGTGAGTAATCTTTGACTCCTTGATTTTCAGTCATGGTGGACAGCCCAATGCCGGGACGATCCGGTCCGATCCATTGGATCCCGAGTTTCTTCGCAACCTTAACCTCAAGATCGCCACGAATCTGGATTCCCGAGTCAGGATTGCCGTGGATGTAGATAACAGGTATTCCATCTGGCACGCCGGAAGTGTGGTAGTCCAAAATCCGGCCTGAAGGAAGGTTGAGGGTTTGTCCAAGAGGCTTGAACTGTGGCCGTATTGTCGAGCTGGCGTATCCTCTTGAGAAAGACGGAGATTTCGAAAAGGGATAATACGATGAAAATTGAGTCGAAGGTTTGTGTCGGAAGGTTGTCCGTATGATGGAGCGGTAGGACGCAATGATTGGTCGCATTGTAGCACGTACGTCGGTATGATGTTTCGTATTGCGCAGATCTATATTCCAGCTCCGAAGTAGGTCAACTTCGGAGGAAGGGACATACGGTATTGCAAAAGGTTCGGCGTGATGCGATTTTGAAATGCTACTCCTGATCTTATGAGAGGAGCCCGGAGTACTTTGTTGATGGATGCCTGGCTGGGCTAACTTGGCACTGGCACGCCTTAAGCCGTATCGGCATTGTCGGGTCAAACATTCCTTAACTGACTGTGCTACGGATGATCTACCAAAAGTGTCTCCGGAGGCCAAGCAAGACTTAGAGTAAGGCCTTGGTTGCCAGAAACGCATTAACAACAATACATTTTAGTATGCCAAGGACCAAAGTAGGAGTGTCATGCTACAAAGCGCTCTTTTCCTTTACCGCTTCGCCCATAGCTTCTGCATCCGTACGGTGGCTCTTAAATTTTCTAGCCGGTACCTTCGCTGCAAACATCTCGTCCAGCTCTTCGTAAGTGCGACCCGCAGTCTCAGGCTGATAGATCCACAGATACACCAAGCAAAGAACTGCAAGACCACCGAAGATGAACCCAAGCTTGCCTCCGAGATTGAGTTTGTCCGGGTTGAAGAGATATGGTAGGACAAATGACCACATAGTGTTGAGCGCATTCTGGAGAGCAAGGCCGATCGCAATTGTCTTCACTCGCAAACGAGATGTGCTGGTTTCGCAGAGAATGGTGAATGCGGTAGCTCCGATGGTGACGTTGTACCACCCTGCCAAAGAAGAAAAAAGAGTTAGTAAGTTGCTTCAATGCTGTACGGAGAGGGTAGGAGGGACAAGACGGTTCAATGGCCGTACTTTGCCACTGCTCAGATCTAGGTGGAAATGTAACTTACAGCAATACAGGAGGATCATTGCAATTGCACCTTTCAAGGCAGCGGCGGAAGCGACAACAGCGAGACCGGCCATGACGAAAAGAATAATAGTTAGGACGAAGAGACCCCAGAAAGTAAGATTGCGGCGTCCAATTCGATCCACGAGGTACCAGGACATGACATTGCCGATCAGCGAAATGACTTGCTGGACGATCTGAAGTTTGAAGGACTCTGAAGTGGAAAATCCGGCAAGCTGCATGTAGTATGTGGAATACGAAGCCGCGAAGGCAATTCCGCTGAGTGCTTGAATAGAGAGAGGCATGATCGAAATGATTGTCCGTCGGAGATTAGACTTGCGGAAGCACTCCATGTAAGTGACACCGTCAGTCTCGCGCTTCACTTCCTCGAGAGTGGTCACAATCTGTGCGAGCTTCTGCTCAGCTATAACACATCAGCAAGGTATTCAAGAGCACGGTGTATGCTTGGTATCGGCGGCTTCTTACCTTCTTGACCGCGATGGCCCAAACCGCCGAGCGCCTTTAGGGCGTCGCTATGACGATCCTTTGATGCCAACCACCATGGCGATTCGGGCATGAACCAAACAAACATTAAAGCGACGGCGGCGAAGCCATATTGTGCACAAAAAACGGAGCGGTATGCCCATCGGTTGGTGTAGACGCCGGTAGTGTTGATGATGAGGGCAACAGTAAGCGGTCCAAGAGTGTAGGCCAGAGCCGTCAAACAAGTCAACATGCCGCGTAGTGCCAGTGGTGCAACTTCACCAATATATGTGACCGTAACAGATGCGAGTGCACCGGTAAGGAATCCGTTGAGGAATTTGCCGCCAAAAAAGAGCTCAGGGGTTGTTGCGACGAATTCCATCGTGATAGCAACAAAGGAGAGAATCACGGCGATCATAACGACCATGCGGCGTCCGAGCCAGTCGGCGAGTGCACCGCATCCTAGTGCACCAACGATTGCGCTGTTCATGTGTTAAGGATTTACTCCGATGTCCACGTGGATTGTACTTACGAAGCAACAGGTGCACCTTGGAAAGCAGCTTGCCAATTCGCATCAATGACATAGCCAATACTTCCATCTTCTGCCCTGAACTCGTGTCCGAAGTCCTTTCGAAACTCAGGTATTCCAATAATGCTCCCCGCTGCCTGGTTCTCAAAGCTCACGAGCAAGACCACCCACACCATATAGATACTCCAGGCGCATGCCCAGGGATATTTCCGGAAGGAAGCTCGTTTGCCCACTTCATGATCCTGCTGGTTGGCGAGAGCTCCGAGCTCGTGGGTGTGTGCTGCCGTTGCTACTTCCGGAGCATGTTCGTTGATCTCAACGTTGTGAGGTTTGGTTGACATTGCTATGGTGATGTGGTGGGTCGTAGGAACCGAGTGATTGAGAAAGATATTGAGGCGATGTTGATGGCCTCGATCGGTGGTGATATTATGGACTGACTGCTAATATAGAGGGTATTTTGGTAGACCCACTTTACAGGCAGGATTGAGAAGGCCTGATCCAGGATACTGGATGCTGAAGAGCTCCACAGATGTGGTTTTTGGCAGTGCAGATCGTGTTCACTTTATACTTCAACGCCACGATAGAACAGTGTGGGGATCGTGAGCGTGGTAGGTCGGGTGTCATGCGTGCGCTCGTGAGCGATGGAACTCCCGGTCGTCTCCTTTGCACTGGTTCCCGGCCCATTGTTTCGGGGAGGGGACCCCATGGGGACGGCCATTCGACATCACGGAAGTTTTCACCAATGAATTGTGGGCAGTGCGCAAAGCTGAAGTGAGTGCTTGAATCGCGCAAGGCGCGTCGGTTATGGGCACCACTTTGATGCAATCGTCGAGTCAAGTTAGGCTCTTGGCGATCCATTGAGGAAATGCTAGGCACCGGGGCGAGTCGAGCATATTAGCTGTTACGGGTGCACTTCGGAAGCTCGAGGGCAACACTGGATGTTCCAGGATTGAAGGTCGGGCTCGGTAGGCCTGGCAATTGTTATCGGGATGGCGTTAATGTATTCGTCAGTATAGGATCTTTTCCGCCGTGCATACCGAGCACCTCGGCCTTAGGGTCTAAGGCCACATGGGAACAACATGTTGGATGTACAATGCAGCCAATATGGGCTAGAAATTGGGGGCTGAACTGAGCAAAAGATTCTAAGTCGCAATTACTGCCAATCCTCTGTCAATGCCAAGAGTGCGGACAACTACCCAGGTAATGCCAAAAAAAAAAGAAAAAGTCAAGACATTGTTTATCATAGACATGCACGTTCTTTGTAATTGCAAGCTATAGGACATCATTCCTTTCATCAATGATCTGAACCTTGATGCTCCCATTGGAGAGATCTCCACACGTGTGTAACGCATCCAGTGCCTTCTCCAGAGGATAAGTATGGCTGACAAGCGGCTTAAGATCCAGTATCCCACCAGCCAGGCATTGCAGTCCTGCTGGCCACGTATCGCGGTAGCGATTAATGAACTTCAGATCAATCTAAATGCAGACTTAGTAAAGATCGCTCGACAATGGAGAGTTGGTTCTGTTGGACAGTAGACAACAGTGGGCGTACCTCTGCGAGTGAGAGATGCATGAATGGTAAGTTGTTCATAATCTCCCGTCCCACTCCGATCACCATGACGGTACCGCCTCTCCGAGCCGTGTAGGCGGCAGTAACAACACTGCTCTCTACTCCCGTACATTCAAGCACTGTCTCGGGCGCCCCATACTCACCCACGTTGGCAAAGTCGAAAAGTGCTCGAATCTCCTTCGCATTCTCCTCAGCAGTCAAGCTTCGATCAACCTGGTACGTCACTGCGCTTGGAACAAACTTCTTTGCAAAATCTAGTCTTCGTGGCTCCAGATCTGTTATGACAAGTGGATGCGCGCCACTCGCGCGAGCTGCAGCCAATGCAATAAGACCTATCGGACCAGCGCCGCAGATGACAGCACCCCGACCTAGACTCAGACCTGCGGACTGTATGCCGTGCATTACGACAGAGAGCGGCTCGAGGAGTGCGCCTTCAGCGTAGCTAACGTTTGACGGCAACTTGTGACACCACTTGGCTGGATGAGTTTTGTATCTCTGAATAGTGCCATGATATGGGTATACTCCGGCGAACTGAACGTCCTCGCAGAGGTTATAGCGACCGTCCATGCAGAGGAAACAAGAACCGCATGGTACGCCGGGCTCGAGTGCTACACGATCACCTGGAAGCAGGATCAGTATGCGACGGTACCCGAAGTATAGAGGACCTGAAAAATGAAGCCCTACGTACCTGGCTGCAAGTTCGTCACTCCTTCACCACATTGGAGTACAACTCCCGCTGCTTCGTGGCCCAGGATACAGTCGCCCTCAACTATAAGTGACCCTATCCTTCCATGTCTCCAGAAATGGATGTCAGACCTATATCACAGTCAACAAGACGTAGAGTGCTACTTGGTCCAGGTATTACCCGCAAACACCCGTTGCCTTGATGTGTAGCAGTACCTCCCCCCGAGCCGGCGCGTGTACGGGCGCGTTTTCTTGCTTCAGTTGATGGTCCGCTGTGACCATCAACGATGGATTTGGTAATGGCGTTGAAAGGACTCGCGGTGTCGTCCCGTTCGCGTTCTGGTGTAGACTTTTAGCAGGATGCGCATCCTGAGGAGAAGGGTCGAGGACAATTGCTGGAGACATGATGCGATGCGACTATTGGTAATACGAAGCTTACGACAAGATGGAAGTATCAACTTGAGGAGCCAGGAAACGCCACGGACAGATCTTTAGCGCGCAACGAGTTGCGATAACGGTTATGGGTACACATGTCGCAAATGGTGATCCGAAAGCGACTTCATCAGGGTCCAGAGCCAATAGCCGATATGGTCATGGAGATGTCGCGGGGTCACCTCCGCTGGTGGCGATTCTGGGGTGAACGGAGCCTATGATTTCCCGGATAGGATAGCTTGAGACTTGCAACCAATGAAGTAAGCGGATTTACATGCGTCAGGACTCAAAGCCGGCGGAATACCTATTTCGGAAGTCCGATATGCGCGTGGTAATGGACTCGAGAGACCATGAATTGAGAAGTATTTTGCACCTTTCGACCGACGTGCCGAAAAACAATTTGCTTCTCGTTGACTCCGTTGTTCTCGTCTTCCCTTGCAGTACTTTCGTGCGCATAGAGGAACATAGACACAATGCATCTTGCACAAGATACCCCAGCAATCAATGGTACCACCGATTATGGCAGAAATGTAGCGATTGGCTTGCAGAAGGAAGAGAAGCTTGAACAGTCCTCAGTGCAAAAGCTCACGCCGGAGCAAGACCATGTTCTCAAGACCTTCAGGCTGCTGATCGCAGATTTGTGCCAGCAGTTCAATGGCGGTCATCCAGGGTGAGTGTAATCTATACGGAGAAACTCTCTTGAGCTGACACACAGCAGCGGTGCCATCGGTATGGCAGCCATAGGCGTAGCGCTTTGGAAGTATGTGATGAGGTATGCACCGCACACGCCAACATACTTCAACCGGGATCGGTTCATTCTGTCAAATGGTCAGTCCTTGAAATTGACGGCAGTTATTTTCAAGGAATATTGACGTCTATTAGGACACACATGTTTGTTCCAGTACTCCTTTCTCCATCTTACGGGTTACAAGGCGATGACCTTTGATCAACTCAAGTCTTATCATTCGGATCGTGTGGACGCTCTTTGCCCTGGACATCCAGAGATAGAACACGAAGGAATTGAAGTCACAACTGGCCCGCTGGGACAGGGCGTTGCGAATGCTGTCGGATTGGCGATAGCGACCAAGAATCTTCAGGCAACCTATAATAAACCGGGCCATGACATCGTGTCGAATCATACATGGTGCATGATAGGAGATGCGTGTTTACAAGAGGTAAATGAAACCACTCGATATCAGCGTTGAAGCATGATCTAATGATTGAAACGTTATGCAGGGTGTTGCGTTAGAAGCCATCTCTTTCGCAGGGCACCTGAGGCTGAACAACCTCACCATAATTTACGACAACAACCAAGTCACCTGCGACGGCAGTGTTGACCTTACAAACACGGAAGATGTAAATGCGAAAATGAGAGCCTGCGGATGGCATGTGATTGACATTGAAGACGGATGCTTTGATATTGAAGGTCTTGTGGAGAGTTTGAATCAAGCTCGCGCATCGACGGACAAACCGACGTTCATCAACGTCAGAACGATTATTGGCCTCGGTTCAGCAGTTGCAGGCGACGCTGTTGCGCATGGAGCTGCATTCGGCGCAGAAGATGTTGCCAACATGAAACGCGGCTACGGGTTTAATTCCGAGGAGCACTTTGTCATCAGCAATGAGGTTCGAAAGTTCTTTGCAGACCTCCCTGCTAGAGGTCAAGAGCTTGTCAATGCATGGGAGAGCAAGGTACAAGATTACGAGACCCAGTATCCTCAGCTTGGTGCTGAATTCCGACAACGAGTAGCAGGTCGTCTGCCGGAGACTTGGAAAGACCTGATCCCGGCGTCATTCCCAGATGTGCCAACAGCGACGAGAAAGTCATCTGGACTAGTCATCAATCCGCTGGCGGAGCAGATCAAGAGCTTCATGGTCGGTACTGCGGACCTGACACCATCCGTCAATATGGCCTGGAAAGGCAAGGTAGACTTCCAACATGTGAGTTCTTGACAAGAATCCGGCGCCGAATAACTAAGGCGACGAAAATGTGCAAGCTGCTGATATAATACAGCCTGACTTGAAGACTACCTGCGGAATCACAGGTGATTATAGTGGACGATATCTCCATTATGGCGTTCGAGAGCATGCCATGGCTGCTGTGGCGAACGGAATGGCTGCCTTTGCACCCAACACGTTCATCCCCATAACGTCTTCGTTCTTTATGTTTTACCTCTATGCAGCACCAGCGGTCAGGATGGGTGCGCTGCAACGTCTTCAAGGCTATGTAATAAGCCTCAGCTATAAAGTCTGGACCGTCTTTCAAGAGATCTCTATCTGAGACTCCCTATCTCTTACAAAATCTCACTAACAAACAACAGTATGCTTAGCCTCCCGAGAATTAGTGTTTCGTTTACGGCTTAAAAATCTATACTAACTTTATACCTTCACCTTTAGTCATCCATGCCGCGACTCATGACTCCATAGGTATGGGTGAGGATGGTCCCACACACCAGCCCATCGAATTGGCCAACCTCTATCGCGCCATGCCCAATATCTTGTATATCCGTCCAGCAGACAGCGAGGAGACAGCGGGCGCGTGGATTGCCGCCATCGAGGGGAAGAATACGCCGACAATTATCTCGACCTCGCGGCATACACTGCCACAGCTCAAGCAGACCAGGAGGGATCTCGTTTCAAAGGGAGCGTACGTGATAGAGGAAGTCGAGGGTGCAGATCTTACGTTGATCGGCGTGGGCGCGGAGCTATGTCACGCGCTTGATACAGCCAAAGAGCTCAAGTCGAAGGGTATCAAAGCACGCGTAGTCAGTTTCCCGTGTCAGCGCTTATTCGATGCGCAACCAACGGCTTATAAGCGCGACACGTTGCGGAGACACCTAGGTATACCCGCAATAGTCATTGAACCATTCGCGCCCAACGGATGGGAGCGCTGGGCAAATGCAGGCGCGTGTCTTAAGCGTTTCGGACATAGTCTGCCAGGAAAAGCTGCCTACAAGTATTTCGGGTTCGATGTTCCGGCGCTGACAGCGAGGGTGGAGCGCTATTTGCAGCAGGTCAGGGATGATCCGTTGTTGAAGGACGAATTTGTGGACATTTGATTAGGCTCATTTCTGTGTGTCAGAAGGCTAAGATGTAATACTGTACAGATGACAATTGAGCGTGTTCATCCCTTCTTGGAAGGGACAACGTTTATGACGACATTGAAGATCCGCGCTCTGGGCAGCATCTTGTATTTGGGGCCTCACAATCTCGGTAGGGGCTTCCGCAGTGATAAAACATTGCTCGCATTTAAATGAAGCAAATTAGAAGCGGGACCGTGAACATTAAACTACATAGCTAGTGAACGTTGTGCAGGAAGTGCGGATTTCCCGAGGTCGGATCTAAAACACAAAACACGTGCGGATCTAACTTAATCTACCAATCATTGATCGTTGAGACCGCGTCGTCCTATGCTATGACACCAACTTTGCACTATCCACACCATAAAGAGTCATCATGACAGATGCGCCCGCGTCCAAGAAGCGTCGCCTCGATGACGATGCGTTCGAGTATGAAGACCATGCATTCCTTGAGAACATAGACCCATTTCTCTCACCAGCCACTGCATCTAGCTGGCCTCAGGATGAATTCGCTTTCAATACTGACTACCTGGCATCGCAAGAAGCTTTACGGTCTTTGTTATTCAACACCGCTCGTTCAGGGGCGCCTACACGCGACGGCACCCCCGATGACGCGGAAGAGCCAAGCGGAGTACTCAACATCAAACAGGTGCTCTCAAAAGGTAGACGCGTGCAGTATCTCAAGAATTACATGGTCCAAGTCGCTCCGTGGCTGGATATGTTTGACACCGGACGCGCATTCGGTATACAATTACCTGCTTTGGCCAAGGAGTCGCCTCCTCTTCTCTACGCTCTCCTTGCCATAGGAGCTCGCCAACTGGAGCGCAAGGAAAAGACACGGTCATCTTTCGATAGCCTTGAGCTCTATCAGGAAGCCATCCGACTCCTGGCGCCTCTGTTGTCGGCTCGGGACACCCATGTCATTGCAGCTTGTGTTATTCTATGTTGCTTGGAGATGTTCTCAGCGAGCGCGCAAGACTGGCGTCATCACCTCGAAGGGTGTGCAGCCGTTTTCGAAGCCTTCGGTGTTCATGGCTTCAGCAATGACGTCTTGCAAGCAGTGTTCTGGTGCTACGCGCGCATGGGTAAGTCGTAGAGCACACGCAAACTCAATGGTCAACTGACATGCCTCAGATGTGTGTGGAGCCTTGATCTCTGATGGTACGGACAGTACATTGCTTCGACCTGCTCAATGGCTTCCAAGCGGGATAGAGGAGCATGAAGCAGATGCCCTCTTCCGAAGCCGCCAATCACCCGACATGTATGCCAATTATGCAGTCTATCTCTCTGCTAAGACATGCGAGCTGATATCTGATCGTAACAAATACGTCGAGCTTGGCGTAGAGAATGGCTGTACCTTGGAGTGTTTCCAACAACGCTGGCATACGCTGTGGGCACAACTCTCCGCCTGGTCTGAACAGAGGCCCAAGGAGATGTTACCCATCGATACCACAGACACCACGCCCTTTCCGCATATATTCTTTGCACATTGGGCTGCAATTTCATCAAATCAATTGTTCCATACCTCCTCAGTCCTCCTTCTCACAGCAAACAACAAACCAAAACTTACACCTACCGCATCGCCCACAACATCCACCAAGTGGCATGTAAAGCGTATTTGTGGTATATCATTAGCCAACCCCCATGAAGGATGTTTGAATAATGCCATACAACCGCTTTGGATCGCCGGACGTCTTCTGAGCCATAGTTCAGAGCAGAGCCTGGTGGTGAAGACTATTCGTCAAATCGAGTTCCTGACAGGTTGGACGGCAACATGGCGGATCCGCGATCTTGAGCAAACCTGGGGTTACAAGGTGCCCATCGATGCGTAAGATTCTTCCTCATGCCTTGGGGGTAGGCGGCGCAGGGTCTGGTCTTCCCCGTTGGGAACAGCGACGTCATGATGCAATAGACTGCTCCTCGCAGAATTTTACGTTTCTCAATCCCAGCTCAACTCTTCGACATGTCGCAATACACTCCAGCCGGTCACTCTTTGCACGTTTTGCAAAGCACTCACCACAGCTAATTGCTGACTTCTGTGAGTGGCATTTCGAGCAGCAACAATAAAGGATGCGACCAAGCAGGGGTCCCACGTTGTCGGTCCATCATTGTTCATTGCGATTCCGCAAATACGATGAAGATGCCATAATACTGACATAGAAGTTGAGCTTGATCCGGTTCTGGTGTCAAAACGTGGCTTATGTTGTAACAACAACATCATAGCCGTGTGGTAGAGCTGGTTTGCCAGTAGCGCGGCTCCGCTTGTGAAAACGATTGTTGGAAAATCATGATCGTTTTGTATACCATCCTTTGGGTACAACTCGATTATCGGCTGGAACTCTTGTGGTCGACTTCTGTACCACAAACCAAGGCCGTGGAGCAAGGTCTTCCAGACCTCTACTCGGACCGAACCATATCTCTGCTGTAGCCACCGGTCATCGTCGCCTTGCGAGAACATCACCGCATCAACACAAAGTGCGATCGCATTTTGAGTGAATTCCGTGAGATCATCACCAAGTGTCGATGGTAGTCGGCTATGAGCGAGAAAAGGTAGTGGGAGACGGAGAGGCGCCACGGACAGAATTGCGCAACCCAGTACTACTTAATATTAGTGTCGATATTCGAAAAGCTCAACGCTATGCGTACAAAGTCTCACAACCAACCAATACGCAGCTTGTGTCAAAGGTGGCGAATTATTGAGCCGTGGCAGAAGCAATGCTAGAATGTCCCTTCCGATTTGGATGGCATTCTTGGATTCCCAGAAGTTGGCAAGATCAATGGCAACCTCTTGAAGCAATTGAAAAACCCGCGGTATCAACACTTGTGGCTCATGCTGCAACGGTCCAAGCTCATCGCTGCTGGTGTCGGTGCCGATATGGATTTTGTTTTCGGTTGCCTGGGCCAAACTCAGAACACTCTCCCGCACCTTGTTTGACTCGGTCGATGCAAGTAGAATCATGACCCCAAAGGGCTGAGAAGCATCGCACATGTCAAGCTGTCAGTTTTAGCGCGTTCTTTAAGAGCGCTCGTTAACAGGACTTACCCAAGGTGCTATCTGGTAGCGATATGCCCGAATTAAGTCCATGCCATTATACGTGGGCACGACACCTGGGGATGCCGACCACGTCGGATTCGCGAGATCGGTAGCATTCAGATCAAGCTCTGCTGCCCTTTCATTGTCCGCAGTTCGTGGTACATGCTCGTACGCCATAATGCCGGCGCTGTTGGCCCCAAAGACGGCATAATCATTCACGGCAATACCATGGTCAGGCTCCCCCGACATGCGGATTCGCGAGGGCCTGCCCGTTTGCCATACATGCTGCACTGGCGCATCACCACGCGGAAATCTGTCATCCATGGGGAGGGCGTCGGCATTTGGAGTGCTCAATTCCTGTCTGGAAGCACTTTCTGGTAGATGGAATTGACGGGTCGAAGGTACATATGTTGATTCCGTTCCAGACAAAGCCAACAACCCGTTCAAGGCAAACTCGTATCTGTTTGGTGATGGTATGTGACCAGTCGGGGAGTGCAAAGCTGTTGTCTGAGGCCCCTCTTCATCATTAGTGTGCGGCATGTCAATCCGCGACCTCTCTATCGCTGTCAAATCTGTTTGGGCCAAGGGTGAGTTGTCGCTGGGACGCTCAATAAGCCTTTGCTCACGCGTCGCGTCCCGAGGTACCTCATCACCTGCTGCCACAAACTGCGATCATCAGCATCGTGGAAGGATCAGTGCTAACACTACTTTCGTGCGGCACCTACGCAATGGATTGGTATCTTACGCACCTCCACATTGACGTATTTCACATGATTCTCAACCACTGGAGTGTAATTGTTCTTTCCTAAGAACTGTATTGTGGCGGCATAGCGACAATCCAGACCCTTATTTTCACAATTTTGACAGCGAGGTCGTTTTTCGTCACCTATTTACCAGTATTAGAGGAGACATCAAAGAGAGCATTATTCTGCTGAAGTCGCTCTCAAAGAACAGCATAACGAATACAAAAAGCTGACATAGAAGTACATTTGTTGGTCCCATGGCCTGAACCATGGGCATGCAAATGCCATGAAATATTCTATAGTCGACTTGCAGCACTCGAAAAACTTTCCTTAAATGGCAAATTGAAAGCACGTACATTTACGCCGACGTGTGCGACATGTCAAACATCCTTTTCGCGACCGTTTGGCGGGTCGTGCTGGCTTTTCCGAGAGCTCCCTGCTGCTCTCCCCTAGCTCCGCGTCGGCCATATCGCCTCTGTACTGTAACGAGGCGCCTGCGTGCGTGTTCTATGAAGGAAGTGTTAAGACATGCCATGTTCGGAAGATGTAAGCACTGGTTGCTCCCCTGCGCTATGGCGTGTCTCCCCAGCCTAGGGCGTGTGGGGCTGAACGATAATGCATCCACGCCCCGTAGCGGAAACTTTAGGCACAACGTCGGCTGATGCAAGTGTCTACCAATCTAGAAGAAGGGCCTAGACGTAAACGTTCAAGTGTGGCAGCTTGCTGCGTGCTCTCGATGCGAGGCACCACAAAAGTCTTGCTCCTCTCCTGCACACCCACATGGGTCGTGCGGAGGGACTATGGTGCGTAAGACTTCCTGATCAAGATGATATCACGATGGTATTCGATCGTCAAATATTTGCGCACGGCTTGATTGAAGAAGATCCACTTGTACTCCGGCTTCACGAGGCCCGTGAGATTCTATATCATCAACAGGTGCAAGTGAAGTAACTTAGACATCTACATCATCGTTTGGTCGCTTCTGAGTCTCCATATACACCTGAAATATACCATTGGTTGTCTTGATACTGCAAAATGTCGAAGGAAACAGTCAAACTCGCGTCAGGCAAATTGATGCCCCTTGTTGGCTTCGGACTCTGGAAGGTGCCCAAAGAAACAGCACCAGATACGGTATACAATGCGATCAAGTCAGGGTACAGACTCTTTGACGGAGCCTACGACTATCAAAACGAGAAAGAGGCAGGCGAAGGTATCAGGCGCGCCATCGACGAGGGCCTCGTGAATCGTGAAGACATATTCATCACAACAAAGCTTTGGAACAACTACCACAGCAAAGAGTATGCGCTGCCAATGATCAAAAAGCAGAATGAGGCTTGGGGATTGGGCTACATTGACTTGCTGCTCATTCACTTCCCGTGTGCGTTGGAATATCTGAACCCAGAAACAAAGCGGTATCCGGTATGAGGCATTGCAATTCTTTTGCCTGGAAATGTGCTAACATATTTTTCAGGGTTGGTGGATGGAGGATGGCAAGACCGTAAAACCTGCCAACGTCTCTGTCCGTGAGACATGGGAATCCCTCGAAGCTGCCGTCGATCAAGGCATTGCTCGCTCCATCGGAGTTTCCAACTTCCAAGCACAATCCCTCTACGACATGTTCACTTACGCTAAGCACCCGGTTTCGTCATTGCAAATCGAACATCACCCCTATCTTACCCAACCGGGTCTGATCAACATGGCGCAAACACACAGCATCGTCGTCACGGCTTACTCGTTCTTTGGTCCACAATCATTTCTAGAGTTGCCGCCAGACTTCAGACAGCGCGCCGCGGACGTTGCGCTACTATTCGATGCTGAGCCAGTGAAGAAGATCGCGAGCAAGCATAACAAGACACCTGCCCAAGTACTGCTGAGATGGGCAACACAAAGAAACATTGCTGTCATCCCCAAGTCGAACAACAAGGATAGGCTAGCGCAGAACCTGGACGTCACAAGCTTCGACATGTCAAAAGAAGAGCTAGATTCCATTTCGGCACTAGATAAAGGACTGAGGTTCAATGATCCTGGCCACTACTTGCCCGATCACCCTCTTCATATTTTTGCCTAGGTTTAGAAACCTCTAAAGAAGAAAATTATACCAATACTGTTAAATCAAATTTCCATTACAGATTTGAACGTATCTTTGCTTGATCCTTCGCTCTTCTCACCAGCTCCCAACAGATTTCTGACGCAGGGATCATTTCCTGACCAACTTTTTTCGCCTCCGCACTACTCGCCTGCCTTACCGCGTACCGACTGGCGATACCCTGGAAGATGATACTGTCTCTGAACATTGCAAACGCTGTGCCCCATGCTAATTCTGCGCTTGGATTCCAACCTGCAACTTCTGCGTACCACGAGATTGCTTCGTCTCGAGTAGGCAGGCCCGGTGTTTGTGTGCCAGGGGCAAATGCTGGATGAGAGTTGCGGCGCTCTGTCGAGAAAGATGTGATGGTCCATGGTACGATCAGGTTGGAGAGATCAGAGAGAGGATGGCCTATGGTTGACATTTCCCAGCTATTGTTCTGTCAGCGAGCGATACTTGTACCGAATGTCTGGAGACGACTTACTCCAGAATCCCAATCACTCTTGGTTCAGTCTTATGGTACACCAGATTATCAATCTTATAGTCTCCGTGTATTGGAACCCCCCTATCCTTCGGCTGACCTTTCTTGTCACTAAAGAATTGCACTAAATCTTTCATTCGCGGTACTTCGCCCACCTCTTCGCCACTCTCAATGTCGCAAGTTTTGCTTTGTGCCTCACCCAATGCAGTGAACGTCTTGATCTGTCGATCGTAGAATCCGCTTGGCTTCCCATAGCTTTCCAGCCCAATACTTTTCGGATCTAGTCTGTGGAGTTTTGCAAGCGTTCTTACTGCATCGTGCCACATTTCCCGTCTGTCTTCAGCACTGACTTCTTTGAAATGAGGTTCGGTGAAGATTCGTCCGTCCAAAAACTCCATGATGTAGAATGGACTTCCGACGATACTTTCGTCTTCACATAGACCGTAAACTCTGGGAACAGGCACGTCCGTGTTTTGTAAGGCATGTAGGATTCGATATTCGCGCTCTACTTTGTGGGCAGTCTTGGAGACAAGTTTGCCAGGTGGTTTCTTGCGCATTACGAACTTCTGAGACCGAGAATCCGTCACCTGGTATGTGGGATTGCTTTGGCCAAAGCCGAACTAAAATACATTAGCGAAGTCGTTGGACTTGATGTTGGAGCCAAATACCTGCTTGAGTGTGATTGGCGTACTGATAGCTGGAACATTGTTATCTATATACCTCTCCAGCGAGGCTATATCAATTTGTTGTCGGACGGGACCTGCCATTGCTGCTGGGCTTGCTTCACGTCTTACTTGCAGTGATATTAAGCGAATAGATCAACGACAGAAATACGAGGTGAGGGCAATAATAGTAGTCCAGAGGTTTTGACCCAGTATAAAGAAACAAGTGATTTCATTAAATATTATGCTCTAGCACTCCAGCGTCAAGGTCGCGAGAATTTCGCGTCACTTTGTCACCCTTTCCGTAAGCCGAGGTGTGGAGTATCGATCGACTGGGGTATGCGTGCCGCACCGCTAGCAATGCAGTCGCGTTTTCGGTTCAGGTTAACCGCTGCGTAGCTTTGACGCGTCGTGAGAACATACTGAGATTATGCAATGCTCACTTCTGTCGATTGCAGAAATTACAAACAATTAGCGATACGATCTTGATCGGTATAGATTAGAAAAGGCACGCAATGCAAATATGTACAGACTATACTATCGATATCATAGAATTCCCGTGAAATCCTCTGGCTCTAAACCCCACTTCTGACACAATTCTCGATACCTTTCGCTATACTTGGCTGCGCGCTCCCTATAAACGTTCGCAGTCTTCATTTGATCGCGGCCAACCTGATGCCTGTGTGCGGAGTCTGGCCCATCAGCCACGCGAACGAACCTCGCGTAAGTCCACAGCTCTGGTAGTGGGGTGTGTTGTGTGAGGCCCTGACCGCCATAAATCTGCATTGCTTCATCAATGACCTTGAGCAAAGCGTTCGGCACCATAATCTTGCTCTGGGCAATGGCGTATTTGCCGGCCTTGTTACCCTGAAGATCCATTGTATCCGCCGCATTGAGGACTACAAGACGCATCGCATCAATGGTCATTCGCATGTCCGCAATGCGCTCAATGTTGCTGTCAAATTCGCCGATGAACTTGCCACGAGGCTTCTTGCGCGGTTCCATGCATCGCACGAGTGCGAGCTCAAATGCTCGCTCAGATTGACCAATCAACCTCATGCAGTGATGAATGCGTCCAGGCCCAAGGCGGCCTTGTGCGATCTCGAACGCTCGACCAGGACCGAGGATGATGTTCTCTCGAGGAACGCGCACGTTCTCATAGACATATTCTCCGTGCCCTTCAGGTGCCCAGTCATAGCCCATGATAGTCAAATTCCTGACTTGCTTCAGCCCAGGTGAGTTTGCGGGTACTACAAGTGTGGTGTGTCGGTTCCAAGCGTTTGAGTTGTTGGGGTCGGAACAGCCCATCAAGATGAAGAGCTGCATCTCTGGATTGTACTGGCAATTGCCATAGAGCTTGCGCCCGTTGATAATGACCTCCTTGTCCGTGATCTCCATCTTGATGCCAACCTGTGTCGCGTCCGACGAAGCTCGATCAGGCTCGGTCATGCTATACGCCGACGACATGTCGCCGTTCATTAGCGGATGCAGCCATTTCTTCTTCTGTTCAGGGGTGCAGTATTTCGCGAGCAGCTCGATGTTGCCGGTCTCGGGTGCGTGACAGTTCATCGTCTACTCAAGTCAGATAATTGCTTTGAGGAAAACCTCGAGGCTTCTCACCTGTGCAGCCCAGTACACCCTGCCCATGATCTCAGCGCAGCAAGAGTATTCCAAATTTGTCAGGCCGGGACTCTCCACGAAGTGATTTGGCAAGAACAGATTCCACAAACCCTGTGCCTTTGCCTTCTTGCGCAGGTCATGAATTATGGCTGGTGTCTCCCATCTTGTCTTGCTTGCTGCCAGCTGTGCCTTGTAAATGCGTTCGGCAGGTATACACTCAGTTTCAACCCAGTCATAAACTTGCTGAATCTTCTCGATCGCGATGGGTCGAAGTTTCGCCTTGACCCATGGAGGGATGCGGGCGAAGGCTGGGTTGCCGTCCATCTGAGGGTTGGAAGCCATTGCGCAAGAAATATCTATACAGAATATGGCTATGGTGGTATAATACAATCAAGGAACCTCGAACATGAGGAACGAGACATACGTAAAGTCGACATGACTCGTGATAAGCATAGCGGACTGGGGATGGTGAAGAGGCCGAGGCTGCGGTGGTCGGCAAACGTTTGCCCCAGATTTCGAGCTCAGACCCTTGACGTCTTCCGGCGCCGACACGCGCACATTGTCTCCGCACATTCACGACACGCGCACACCATGTGATTGGCGAACGTCTTGGAGAGTCGGCTTCTCAAGATGGCTCATTCGATCTGGTACGTATTCACACACACCATATTCTAGCCTGCAATGGCTTCAGAAGGGTTCGCGCAGCCGTGGGTGGAGGTCAGCAGTAACACAGCGTAGAGCATAGCATATGCTGATACACTCTAGTTTGAGCAGGAATTGGGCGAGCGTATGCTTCTCCAAGGGCCTCTATCTTCTTGTCAAGATGGTTTCGCACGATTCGGAGGCCTGATGGTCTCCAAATACACGTTCCCACCTCCAGACTCCAGCGTTGAAGCCGAGGACAAAACCATAGCCGACGGTTTGAAGGCCCGCATCTACACGCCAAAAGGATACAGCGGTGGGAGCCCTGTTGGCGTATACTTTCATGGCGGCGGTTGGGCAATGGGTGATCTCGATGGAGATGATGCATTTGCTCGAAGCATTTCCAAGGGCGGAAACGTCGTTGTGGTTTCCATTGAGTATGGTCTTGCGCCGCAAAACAAGCATCCAGGCTTGATCAACGATTGCTTCAAAGGATTGCGCTGGACTTTGGAGCACGCAAAAGAGCTTGGCTGCACCGAAGGCAAGATCTTTACTTCAGGTGTATCAGCTGGAGCAGGTTTGGCTCTAGGTGTTGCACTGAAGGCTATCGATGAAGGTCTTGGTGATGCGCTGGTGGGTGTTGTTGCGCTCGTGCCTGCAACTGTACATCCGAAAGCCGTGCCAGAAGAGCTCAGGCCAAAGTACACTTCGTATGAAGAGCACGACCAGCATACCATCAATACTACGAGCGCCATGCAGACATTTTGGGGTACGCTTTGCCTGCATCGATCACATTTGCATAAGTATTATACTAATCATCATGATAGATGCGTTTGGTGCGCCACCAAGCGACCCGTATGCCTCGCCGTTACTGCATTCTCGAATCAAAGATCTGAAGAAGGTATATCTTGCTGTCGCTGGGCATGATACTCTGAGGGACGATGGGCTGCTATTCAAACAGAAGTTGGAGGTTGAAAGGTGAGTAGTCGATATTCGAAAAGTATGCCATACTGACAGATCCTAGGGTCCCATATCAATTCGACTTTTACGAAGGTTATCCTCACTATCACTGGACTTGGCCTTCGTCAAAGCTCGATAGACCGAGGGAGGAATTTAATGCAAATGTCGCCAAAGGGGTGAAATTTGTAACTTCGTAGATCAACATGTTGACATATTTGAAGTTGACCTCTTAAACTACCAGTATATGTTTGATTGTCAAATCCTGTACTTACATATTGATGAATGTCTTTCATGTTTCCAGTAAGGGTGAATTGCGTAGGATAGTGTATGACTATCAGCTGAAGCGTGACGTAACTCAATCCTTTGTAGAATGATGCTTTTTATCCAAAATCTGGAGAAAGACAGCCTGGCTGAACTGACCCCGCGCACTACTGCGACCAGCAACCACCATTGCGCGGGCAAAACAACGTCGGCCGTCCTTTTCCGCCTGCCGCCTATAGGCTCTGCCAATGTCAGCAGATGTATTTTCGAACAGCGACTTGAGATGCATCGGGCCCCACAGCAGTTTCCCGAAAGGATCTGAACGTGGTGCCTTCCCCTTATATACCGTGAGAACGCAGACGTCTAGCTTTTATACACCACGCGCACCAACATAGTACTCAGACCCTAAATCGTTCACTACATTATTGGACGATATACCTCCGCCCAACATGAAGGCTGGCCAATGGGATCCGTGAGTGCATTTGTCCTCCCATGAGATGAATGCTTAATGATCGTCAGAAAACAAAAGAAGGTTGTCATAAATGACATTCCTAAACCCACCGCCGCACCCAACCAATTCCTAGTCAAGATTCAGTCTGCTTCATTATGTCATTCCGATCTCATCTTCGACATGCGCCCTGACCACACAGTCACTCTTGGTCATGAGGGTGTGGGCTATATCGAGACTGTTGGGGCCGATATTCAAGACAAAGGTTTTAAAGTTGGGGATGCCATTGGCTTCAATTACTTTATCGGCTGTTGTTTTGAATGTGAAGGCTGCATGGTGCACAACTTGCGCTGCGAAACTGGGAAGCAACAACTTCAAGGTTTCGCGGTCGATGGATTCTTCCAAGAATACGCCGTCGTGGACTGGCAGAACGCTGTGAAGCTTCCGACCAACTTGGACATGTCGAGGACCGCTCCTTTGTTCTGCGCGGGTATTACCGCATTTCACTCTGTAGACAGCTGTGAACTGAAAGCTGGAGATTGGTTGGCAATCATCGGATGTGGAGGTCTGGGACAATACGCCATACAATATGCCAAAGCCGTGAGTATTTGCATGTCTTGTCGAACAAAATGATTATCTGACAAGCAGAAGATGGGTATCAAGACGATCGGGCTTGACATCAACGACAACCAGCTGCAAATGGCGAAGAAAGTTGGCGCAGACGCTGTGTTCAACAGCATGACAAATAAGGATTATGTCGAGGAGATCAAGAAGCTCACGGGCAAAGGCTGTCATGCTGCTGCGGTGTACAGTGCATCAAATGCAGCATACGCCGGCGCACCTAATGTCTTGCGCACCGGAGGCTTGCTGATGGTCATCGGCATCGCGCCGAAGGGTCTTGACTTCATCAATACATTTGATTTGACTACTGGTCGATACCGTGTGAAGGCTGACAGCACCGGCATTCCTCAGCGTATGAGCAAAGCCGTGGACTTTACAGGAAAGCATGGGTAAGTTGAATTTCAGGACATGATCCCGAGACACTTGGCTAATGCATGTGCAGCATACAGCCGGAAGTGGAGTTCCGCAAGATTGACGACCTGCCTCAGATGGTGGCAGACATGGAGGCGGGCAAGGCAGAAAAGAGGCAGGTCGTTGTATTTTAGACCAGTAGACAAGATGAAGTGCTAAGTACAATACGATTATGAGAACAACTACCTATACAAGAATACTACGTACGATAATGTATCACTGCAACTGCCACAGTTTCCCCTAGATAATCATCGCGTTGGCACATGCATAATGGAGGTGCTTCAGGGAAAGACGGCATCCGAACACTACTTTAAACTTTGAGACCCTGAGATAGACCCCGCTCGTTGATCTTGGTCTTCACTGCGCTCGGTGGCCTATTTCCGCCATGTCTGATTGGGGCTTTCCAAAGGCAATTTCAGCTTCCAGTTATTATAGTTCCTTTAGATCTCCATTCACCCTTCATTGCTGCCATTTGCATATGCGGTAAAAAGATTCAGCACTATGGTTCACAACAAGATCGATGTGAGTGTTGTGCAGACAAAGCATCATGGATCGTATTAACCACCGATCAGCATCATTTCACTCATCCGGAACAGTTCGGTTGGGATGTAAAGGAGAACTATCAACGTATTTCGCTCTCATCCATAATCTTGCTTTTCAAACTGTTCTAAGCTCTTCTTGTAGCATGCATCAAGCTATCGTTCTTCTTCAAGAAACTGCCCAACGTGGACGATGATCATTTTCAGAAGCACTACAGTCACGTCCACTCCGATCTTACAGTGGCTTGTAAAAAGTTTCACGCGGTACAGATTCAGCGATATGTCCAACTGTACCAATCACCGGAGATGAAACAGAAGTTACAAGAACTGGGCATGGAAGTACTCGATTATGACGCCTGCTCGCAAATATGGGTGAAGTCATGGGACGACTGGGTGAACTTCGCGACCAGTCCCGAGTACGCAGCTGCACTCATGCCAGATGCAGACCACTTCATGGACTACAAGACTAGTGGCATCAAAGTCATGGCTGGGTAAGCATCAGCAGAAGCTCTGAACGCGAGCAATAGAGGCTAACCCAATGTATACAGGCATGACCTCATTGCCTTTGGAAAAGCGATTCCAGATTGCGATGCTACGGATGGCGTTCTGCGAGAAAATGGCTCAAATGGGGGTATCTAGCACTATGCGATAATTAGAAACCATGGCAAATATTGGTGAGGCAAGCAATGTCCTAAGAACAATAAACGCCGCGAAACACTAGTTTTCCTCGGCTCCAATTGCGAGCCAGTCATGGCACTATAGATGTGTACCAAGTGCTCGGGATTGTATATCCTGTGATCTTCAAACTTCGACCCTGTGTTGTACATCACTTCTTCTGAGACAAGCGCAGTGTCTACCCCCTCACTCTAACGGATACCCACTTCCAGGCCCACTCTTCCCCAGATTTTGAGCAAGCTGAACCTTGGTCACTTGGGTCCGGGGTAGACGGAAGACGGCAAAGTTTGGTCTAGACATGGTCGCATCTAGGGTGCGGAGTTAGATGGCAGGTCTTCTCTCTAGCGTCCAATGTGCATATGTACAATTACCGGCCCTGGTTTTTACAATCTCTCCGAGAATCTGCAAGTGGCTTCAGTCCCTAAAGTTGTTCACATTTGCTCCCTGACCCACCATGGCCGTTCCAGAACTCCACAGCAGAGACAATGATCGCCCTTCAATGGAGAAGGGCGACATCGAGCGGATCGAACAAGTCTCTGATGCACCGACACCAACACATAAACCACTGCAGAATGAGGAAGGCGAAGTGGTGACCATCACGCCAAAGACATGGTTTGTCATCTTCGTCCTCTCTTCCACATTCGGACTGTCCTTTTGGCCTGTTCCAACAACAGCCGCTATGATGGCCAAGCTGGCCATTCAGTTTGGCGACCCAACATCTAGCGCGTGGTATGTACCTGCATACACAACGGCCAATGCCATTGGCTTCTTGCTGGCGGGAGCAAATTCGGATCTTTTTGGCCGACGTTATTTCCTGGTCTGGGGCAATCTCTGTTGTTGCATTGGGTTCATTGTAATTGCAACAGCCAAAGGCGCCGAGCACTTCACCGCTGGATTGGCAATTACGGGTTTCGGTGGTGGCTTTGCACAGATGGCCATGTGTTCCATCCCAGAACTGCTACCCAATAAGTTTCGACACATTGGAATCTGTCTATCCGATGGATTTGTCTTCCTGATTGTAATCATCGGCCCAATCGTTGGCAGAGTACGTATCTCGGTGTCGCATAGAATACGCCCTCAAATTATGTGACTAACAATATTCCCAGTATGCGATTGATGTAGACGCATGGCAGTTCGTCTACTGGGCGGGCTTCATCGCACAATTCTTCTCGCTGGCCGCGATCTGGGCGTTCTACAAACCGCCCAAGCATCCAAAAGGTGTCCCATGGAACGAAGCCGTCAAAGGACTGGACTATGTTGGCACTGCGCTTATCGTGCCCGGAATTGTCCTTGCACTGGTTGGCATTATCAGTACAACCTATAAACCGAGCTCCGATGTCACAGTCATAGCCCCGCTCGTTGTTGGCTTCGTACTGATCGCCGCTTTTGGAGTCTGGGAGACTGTGTCCAACACAAAATATAAACTCTGTCCGCCACACCTCTTCCGAAGCCACAAAGGACGGGAGTTCACTGCGCCGTTCATTGTCGCGTTCATAGTTACCATGTTTTACTACAGCGTCAACATCATTTGGCCAACGATGGTGAACGTGTTTTATATTGGCCCTGGGGTCAGTCGAAGCACAGAACTACTACTTACCTTGCCACCGAATGTCGGCCTTGTCTTTGGGTCATTATGTCTAATGGCATTTGGAAATGTACTTGGGCATTGGAAGTGGACTTTGGCCGGAACATGGTTCGGTATGGTGCTATTTGGTGCACTCATGGGGCTGGTGACACCTTTCAACCAGTCCTTGATGATCGCATTCTGCTGCATCAACGCGAGCTTCTTTGGTTGGGCTCAGTATGAGTCGATCGCATTTACACAACTCGGTGTGCCACAACAAGATCTTGGCTTCTCTGGTGGTCTAGCAGGAATGGCCCGCTATGCTGGCGGTATGTCTATCACAACTTTCCTGCACATCAACATTGCTAACAGAATGTGTAGGTTCTCTTGCTCAAGCCATTTATACAACCATCCTTGCGAATACACAATCGGCACGAGCTGCTGCGACTGTTCCTGCGGCAGCAATTGCCGCAGGTATGTCTTCAGAGAACGCACAATCTCTGCTAGCAGCTTTCCCGCTTGGTGCAGCCGCAATTGCCAAAGTGCCTGGAACCACGACAGAGGCCATTGGCGCGGCGTCGCTCGCTTTCCAGTGGAGTTACGCGCATGGGCTTAAGGTCGTTGCACTTAGCAGCTTGAGTTTTGGAATAGTGGGCCTTCTGTGTATCCTCTACTGCGAAGACATTACGCCGAAGATGACGAATAAGGTGGAGGTTTTCTTAGAGAACGACGTATATGCGGAGAAGAACGAGTTTCATTAGGGTGTCGAAGCTGGAAACATCGATCAATTTAGCAAATACCAGACAATATAAGTCAGTTAATGATTACGGTATTAATTTAGTTGTTGTGGGATGGTTCGTTTTTCCAGGTTGACGTTGCATTTGGGTGCTGTCATTTTCTGAGTTTTTAACATCTCTTTCATCAAGATGTGTTGACTGTAGGAAGGATCTAACTAGTATTTGGTGATGCACCGTACATGGCGTCTCATTGAGCTCAATCCTGTCTCGCATAACGTGTAGTCCATACCATCACAAATGATGAGAGTTTGATTTTGCAATATATTACTTGTGGTCCCTCGTTAGCTTATCAAGAGGATCATGTACAACTATAGTGCATTGTAGTACTTCCGAGTGCAGCTTAAAACATGAGATGATGGTCAATACGGTGCATAACCACATGCGAACCCCTTCGTAGTGCGCGCATTTACTGTCACGTGCAATAAATCCTTCATTTGGCACTGCTGAGCAGAGCCACGCAGACCATCCTGCGACATAAGCGCGAGCATTTCCGTCCGGAAACTAAAAATGACGCTAGACTAGCACAAGCGGGGAACATACATGTGCGATGCGCGGGTGCTTCGGGCTAGCCGGCTAACTTTACCCAGGACAACGCTTCTCCGCATGTGGTTGTCCCTCATCCGACGTGTGGTGGACTTACCAGACTGAGCACATGTATGGACTATCCTACAAGTCACGCACATGTTTCCAGGATTGCCGGAAGACTTGATACCGTCGCTGGAGAAGTTTACGCCTTGCTTGCGGGGTCTGCGTTTTTGCGCCTCTTGTACGCCGAAATGCTGAGCATAGACCCAATCAGGCTTCTGACTGTTCGTAGCAATATAACATATTATTCTGATATCATATGTGAATATTCCTTTAATGGACAAGTGATACCGCTCAATTACCTTGACCATATCAGCATGTCGAAATCTGCTCTCGTTTTCGGTGCCTCTGGTGTAACTGGCTGGTCCTTCATCAACGAAGTGCTCAACGACTATCCCAAGCCCGGGATCTGGAAGCGAGCACACGCCCTTACAAACCGACCGTTGTCACAAGAGCAATCTCAATGGCCCAAAGATCCACGACTGAACATTGTCTCTGGTATCGATCTGCTGGCTGGATCACAAGAAGACGTCGAAAATGAACTCAGGACGAGGATACCAGATATCAACGAAGTCACGCACGTATATTACCTAGCTTACAAAGCTGGTTCAGATGTCGAGAAAGAGCTCAAAGAGGCGGTTGAGATGTACAAGAAAGCGTTGATTGCAGCGGACAAACTCTGTTCGAACTTAGAGTTTGTAGTACTTCAAACTGGGGCAAAGATGTGTACGTTCGAATATTGAGCGATCCATCTTCTCTCTTTTGCTCTTCTGACGCAACACAGATGGCTGCCATCTTTATGCGACTGTACCAGGTTTCACTCAGTCTCATCTCAAGGTTCCCCACAAGGAATCTCAGGACCGTCTCACAGGACAATGGGGCGATATGCTTTTCTACCATTCACAACTCGACTTCACCGCCGACTTTGCCAAAAACAAGAAATGGAGCTGGTGCGACACGCGTCCTGATATCATCATCGGATTCGTGCCGAACCAGAACTTTTACAGCTTGGGCACAGTAATGGGCATTTATCTTTCTTTGTGGCGCGAGGTCCATGGAAAAGGAAGTGATTGTCCATTCCCTGGCACTGAGAAGAGCTGGAAAGCCCTGAGCAACGATTCTAGTAGCGACATGATTGCGCGCCAGACAATACACTTATCCTTAAGCGAAAAGACTGAAAAGGGTGGTGGCTACAACGTTGCGGACGAGAAAGAGCCGTCAGCATGGGCTCGGAAGTGGCCCGAGCTGTGTTCATTATTTGATCTGAAAGGCACCGGCCCAAGTGCAGATCCACCCGAGATGCGCAAATTCATCAAAGACAATATCGGTGTGTGGCATGATTTGGAAATGAGGTATGGCTTGCAATCAGGTCACGCAGATAGTCCGCGGACGTTTCCAGGTTTTGAATACTTCCTCATGACACAGTTCGACTTTGATCGGCAGTATGATATGTCGCGGATGTACGATCCTCGGCTCGGATTTGAAGAGGAGAGGGGAACAAAAGAGGCCTGGGGTGGAGTGTTTGACAGGATGAGGAAGGCCAAGATCATCCCATAGACAATCCAGCAACAAGATCATACATAGAAGTATCAAGCTAGTAATGTTCAAAGAAGCTGGTATTAGTGATATAACACACAATCACAATCTTGTATTCCGCAACTCTACTAGGAGTTCTAGACCAATTATTGTCATAGTGAGTTCTGGTAATATGTATGTGACGCATTACAGCGCTGTCTATGGCAAAAACACATATATCAAGTGTTGTAGTATAGAACCGTACTTCACAAACGAGAGCTGAGATGGCATGTATGGTGATAAACCAGCTCACTTTTACTGGTCCCCCAATCAGAATTGTGCTCTGAGCCAACGAGCCGTTTCTAGTAAAGCACAAACATCAACCTCTTGCATTACACTTTGCTGGTCATGTACGTGCCGCCATCCCACTCAGCGTACATCGGTAAGGAATCAAGAACAATAAGTTTCCCAGGCATTAAAGCATCACGCAGCAATAGTCGTTCACATGTATATATCGGATGGACCATGGGTTTAATATGGAGGTCATGAGAGATTTATTGCATTATCGAAATACCTTATTGATCTAGTAGGTCATGTTGATCATTATCGTCTTTGGCTCAGTGAATGCCCTCAATGCGTGAATACCGCACTCCCGTCCAAGCCCACTCTCCTTGCTTCCACCGAATGGTGTGACTGTGAACATAAGACTGACACAGTTAATGCCAACCATACCAGAATCAAAGTCGCTTGCCACTCGGAGCGCCTTGTTGATATCCTGTGTGAAAACACCCGCCATGAGGCCAAAGTTGGTGTTGTTGGATAAAGCCATAATCTCCTCCTCCGTTTTGAAGGACTTCACAACTGAGACAGGACCGAAGATCTCTTCACAGTGAATTTCGGAAGTGGGATCGACATCTGTAAAGACAGTAGGCTCGATGTAGAAGCCCTTGTCGCCGACACGCTTGCCACCTACAGCAAGAGTGCCTTGGCCTTGTTGGCCGCGCTCGATGAAACCTTGGACACGCTTGAACTGGGCCTCGTCCACCAAGGGGCCCATGTTGGTGCTCTTGTCTTCAGGGTCTCCAATCTCCTTTGCCTTATTCTTCATGGCCTCCTTGTACTTCTCGATGAACTTATCATAGATGCCTTCTTGTACATAGACGCGCGATGCAGCAAAGCAGACCTGGCCAGTATTGGCTGTGATGGCGTTTGCAGTCCACGTCACTGCGTTCTCGAGGTTGCAGTCGTCGAAAACGACTGCCGGTGACTTGCCGCCAAGCTCAAGCGTGACGCGCTTGAGGTTCGACTTCGCTGCCATCTCCTGAATCTTCTTGCCAGTTGCAATTGATCCTGTGAAGGACACTTTGCGAATACGCATGTGGCTTGCGATCAGCGCGCCAGTGCTACCATCTCCAGACAAGATCTGGAAGACACCAGGCGGGAAGCCAGCTTCCTTGATTAGTGTGCCAAGTGCGAGCGAGGAGAAAGGTGTCTTCTCAGATGGTTTGAGAATGAAACAGTTGCCGGTCGCGAGCGCAGGCCCTGCCTTCAAACCTATGGTCCCAATGGGGCCGTTCCAAGGCACAATGCCAGCTGTGACACCTAGGGGCTCGTTGCGAACGATCTTGAGGAAGCCATCCTCTTGCGGCCACGACTCGCCACCGAACTTGTCGATGAAGCCGGCGTTGTATCTGAAAGTCTGCACATATGATCAGTATGGTTTCGCAATTTGAGAAAGAAGATAGTGTAGCTTACCTCTGCACAAAGTCCTCCCTCAAAAGCACCAAAAGAGGCGGGTGCACCCAACGAGATTCTCGACAATTGTGCAATCTCATCTGCGTGTGCTTCAATTAGGTCGGCAAACTTCAAGAGTATCTTGCGGCGATCGTTCGCGCCCAGTTTTTTCCAACCAACAAAAGCCTTTTCAGCAGCTTCAACAGCCGCATCGACATCCTGCTCGCCAGCTAGTGGGCAATCTTCGCAAACTAAGGAGCCGTCTTTGGGGTTGTGGAGAGTGAGCTTCTTGGAGTTTTTCGAATCGACATATTCGTTGTTGATAAAGAGCTGCTTGGGCAGGTTTTTGGTGGAATATTGCAGAGGCATCTTGATGTTTGTGTAAAAGTCTAGTTGCGTACGAAGTCCTCAGGAGAGGAAAGATGTGTCTTGTATAACACGAGGACCAAGAGGGGTATATGGATGGCTTTCGTACGCCCACACCCTGACAGTCTTAAGTCCGAAAAAGGATACATTCAGCGGCCCACTTCGGTCTGGGCAGCTCCATAGCATGCGGTAATCCTGCATGTTTCGCAACGAGTGGCTGCGTGTCGTGAACCGCGGTGTCGCGGTTTGTTTTCCGTACGCTGCCGATCGCGTCTGCTACGGGAGGCTTGACACAGTTCGAACTCGAAATGCGGGGTACACGAATCATTCATTCCGAAGACCCGCTCAGACTCCGAGCATTGCCATGATGCGGATTGCTGGTCAGACTCAGGCTATGGGCAGGAACTGAATGTGTTTAGACCATTATTGCTGTACTGGGGTGACAAATGCAATTTTATGATATTGAGTGACTGTCTACATGTGCATAGTTGTGCCTATCTGACCGTGTCTTCAGAAAATCCAAATCTCTTCCCTGAAGTGAGACCCGGAAGAGTCTATCCTGCTTGTCTGGTACCCGTTTGCGCGCACGGGAAGTCGAGTGCGGAGAGAGACTACTGGCCAGTGAGATATATCTACATCTTAGAGTATCGAATTTCTAGAGAGTAAAGCTATCCTTTCCACACCCATCCAAACCCATACCAAACCACAGTTCTTTCAGATATCCAGGCACATCCGATGTCGCGAAAAGTTGCTTTCATCACAGGAGGGGCCAGTGGCATGGGTCTCGCAGTCGCTCAAGCTCTTTCTGATCGCAGCAATGAAGAGTGGGAACTCCACATCGTCGATTTGAACGCAGAAGCAGGCAAAAAAGCCACTGCGTCTCTCAAAAACGCACACTTTCAACAGGCCAATGTCACCGACTATGCCTCATTGACATCTGCCTTCGAGAAGACCTGGTCCCAATCTGGTCGCCTAGATTTTGTCTTTGCAAACGCCGGTATTGTCGAAAGAGACAACTTTTACCAGGAACATCCTCTTGATGCTCCTCCGCCACCACCGAATCAGCTCTCCATCGATATCAACTACAAAGCCGTGGTCAACACTTCATGGCTCGCACTGCACTACTTCCGCAGATCGTTGGCAAAGCATGGTAAGGAGAGCAGTGATCCAGTGTTGATCATGACCGCAAGCTGTGGAGGTCTCTATCCATCTGAGTTCTGCCCAATGTATTCTGGCAGCAAGGCAGCAGTGGTACAGTTCAATCGCGCAATCACAGTCGCATATCATCATGCTGGTGTGAGAACGTTTGCGACCTGCCCTGGTACGATTCGCACCGGTCTCATGAACCAGGAAGAGTGGAAATCGTTTCCTGATGAGTACTTCACGCCAATCGAGACTCTGGTCGATGCGGTCGTCAAGCTGATTGACGGCGGCGATATTGAAGACGCCAAGGGCCGGCAGGTCGCAGGACAAGACAACTGGGGACTGACTGTCGAGGTCAATGGCAAGAACTTCTACTTCAGAGACGGTGTAGAATTTTGCGATGATTTCATGAAAGACATGATGAAGAATACTAGCATGAGCGTGCAGTTAGAAAGGATAGAAAGGACGAAGAAACAGAACGCGGGAGCCACAAATGGGTCTTAGTTAATACTGAAGACACTGTGAATAGCGCGACTGGAATACTATATAAGCTCTACATTAACTATTTACAACGTGCTCACAACTTCGATTGTCTGCCTGCTGCGTATCGCACACCGCCGTCGACAGCAATGTCCTCACCATTGACGTATGCCCCTGCTGGGCTTGCCAGATATACCATGACTCCTGCAATGTCCTCCGGCTCACCGAGCCTCTTGCGAGGATTCCAGTCCTCCAACTCTTGTTGGCCACCCAGCATCTCGATCAAGCCATTGGCCAACTTCGACGGAAAAAAGCCAGGGGCAACTGTATTTGTGGTGATGTTGCGCGGTCCGAGTTCGACGGCGAGCTGGCGCGAAAGGTGGTGAGCCGCGGCTTTTGAGACACTGTACATGATTGTGCCATGCTCTCCCACGTGCGGGACCGTTGTGCCAGCTGTGGAGGAAACGATGATGATACGAGACGGATCCTGTCGCGTGCCAGACTTCTCCAGGAGAGGCGCGAACCTGCGGGAGCCATTGTCAGCTTCGATACGTCAATGTCTAGCATATTGACTTACAGCCTAGCCAAGTTAAAGACGCCTCTGACGTTCAGGTCCAACACCTTCTGGCTCGACGAATCGGGCGTAGGATCGAAAGGTCCACCCCAAGTTGCGCCAGCATTGCACACCAGGATATCAAGCCGACCTTCGGTCTCCTGCACCTGTTTCACGAGTCGCGTGATATTATCGGTATTGGCGACATTGGCTGCGATTCCCACGGCTTGTCCGGACACGGGCAGTCCGTTCAGCTTCTCTATCGCCTGGTCGATGCCCTGGGGTCCCGCATTCTTACGCGCTGACACAATAACCTTCTTCGCCCCAGCAAGGAGAAAAGCAGTCGCAGTGTGCAAACCAAGACCTCTGGATCCTAATGAAATTTATCAGTATTGCAAGGCAATCTTCGCAGGATGAACCTCACCTCCAGTTACAAGTGCGACCTTGCCGTCGAGGCGGAACATGCGGTCAAAGTTCTTCAAGTCGGACATGTTGGCTCTCCACCGACAAAAGAGTCCGAACTACGCGTGAAAAAAAAGGATTCGAGTATGTGTCGCGCCATCTCGACTGGCCAACTGGGGTAGTTAGCTGCAAGCTGGGAAGCTTGATGGGTGTCTCGAACCGAATACCCTCGGGACTAACAGCAATCGTCTGTGCACCCCCGCGAATGCTCGTTAACCCCGGGTGTGGGACGGCTGTTTGTGTAAGGCTAACCCCAATCTTCGCTATTCGCTATAAGAGATGTCCTGCGATGCCTTCTGGCGCCGTTGCCAGAGGATTTCTTCGTGGTCGTTGTTGCTGTTTCTGACCTGAAAATCGAGCGATATCCTTTCTTCTGCAAATATGCCGTTCTCCTCTCCATTCCCTGCGCTCGAAATCCCCAAATGTAATTTACTCGAATACCTGTTCCCAAAAGGGACAGCACCTACAAATACGCCCATTTGGATAGATTCTAAGGACACCAGCCAGTATCTCACACCAAAAACGCTGCTTCAATGGACCAAGCGACTAGCGCTGGGTCTGGATCGCATCGGGAGCAGACAGGGTGAGGTGGTTATGATCCTGACACCAAACCACATCTTTGTTCCGGTCGCATACTTAGGAATTGTGGGATCAAAGCGCATTTTCAGTGGCGCCAACCCTGCATACACCATCTCAGGTAAGGACCCATATGCTGGTTGTCTCTGTTCAATTGTCTAATCTGGATCAGAAATGGTCCACCAAGTATCGAATACACAGGCTCAATTCATTCTTGCCCACCCATCATTAGCCAAGACAGCTGTGGCAGCTGCAAAAGGAGCTGGTCTTCCGGCTGGTCGCGTCTTTCTTTTCTCAGACGAGCCCAATGCACCGTTCGAGGGCTGCAAGGACTGGAGAGATTTCCTCCCCTCTGTAGAGGAGGGCGATGCATACAACTTCCCGGTCCTGTCAGCGAAGGAAGCGACCTCAACTACAGCCACGGTTAATTTCTCCTCCGGCACAACAGGTCTACCGAAAGGTGTGGAAGTCAGTCATCATAACCTCATTGCAAATCTCGATCAAACCATCTTCATGCGCTATCTAAACAAGCCCTGGGATGCCAACACACGACCACGGGAGACATGGATTGGCTTCCTGCCGCTGTATCATGCATATGGTCAGGTGAGTTTTGAATGTGCAAGGCGATAAATCAGTGCCAGCTGACATGCCTTAGCTTTACACCATAGCCATGGCACAACGGCTCCAAATACCAGTTTATATCATGAAGAAATTCGAGTACGAGCCATTTTTGCGCACGATACAGGATCAGAAAGTCACGCACCTTCAGATCGCACCGCCCATCATGGTTATGCTAAGCAAGAGGCCAGAGACGACGAAGTATGATTTGAGTAGCGTCACAGACATTCTTTGTGGTGCAGCACCGTTGTCAAAAGAGCTACAAAACGAGATCAGCAGCAAATTAGGATGTGAGATCGTGCAGGGCTGGGGCATGACCGAAGTGACCTGCGGAGCGATTCATGTTCCTGGTGGTACAGTCGATGAGTGAGTGCATACATCCAGGTGTTTCATACGCTTCTAACATGCAACAGTTCTGGCAGCGTGGGCCAATTGGATCCAAATTGCGAGTGTATGCTCTTGGATGACGACGGCAACGAGGTAGCCGATGGTCAACCAGGTGAACTGCATGTTCGTGGACCCAATATCTGCTTGGGATACTGGCGTAACCCACATGCAACAAAGGAGTCAATATCTTCAGATGGCTGGCTCAAGTCCGGCGATGTGGCCATCGTGAAGAATGGCTGGTTCTGGATCGTAGACCGCAAGAAGGTGAAAAGTGTTTAGATTTCTCCCTGATACTGAACCTAACATTTACTAGGAACTCATCAAAGTAAATGCACTTCAAGTCGCCCCAGCCGAGCTCGAAGCCGTCCTCTTGGAGTTCGACCCAATAGCCGATGCCGCTGCTGTTGGTATTACACTAGACGGACAAGAGTGGCCACGAGCGTATGTCACCTTGAAAGACGAGTTCAAGGGAAAGACCACTGCAGAGGAGATCCACGCGCACATGAAAGTCAAAGTGGCAAAGCACAAACAGCTTGTGGGTGGTATAGTGTTCGTTGATGAGGTACCCAAATTACAGTCCGGCAAGATAATGCGGAAGGTTGTCAAGGAGTGGGCAAAGCGAGACGCGGAGAAGATGAACGGACAAGTGAAGGCGAAGCTGTAGCACAAATCGCTGTGATCTGTATATATGCCTTAATGCTGAAACACCTGGGTGCAAATGAAACATGTTCCTTTCCTGTTAATTTGATCTCTTGATTTTGGTAGTTCCAACAGCCACCGTCTACTTTGGTTCAATAAGTCCACGCGCATATCTCACAGAGTCGAACTAGATGTCCCACAGTCCCACAGTCTGCAGATCATCGCAGGTCGTAATGACTCGTTCTTTAGACTTAGGGTAACAATTTTGAGTCAAATGATCCTCCGCTTGAGGATGACAGCGCAGGAGGTAGTATGTAGGTGTAGCCATGGCGAACTTCGACCTCAGCTGGACATGTATGACAAGAAAATCGAATTGAACTCGGCCATCATGACTCAAAGCATGTGACAACCTACACCTGGTCATGGGACTGCGCGATTGCGACGAACTTGTGTCTGGGGATCCACCTCTACCGTGCTAGACGCGAGCTCTAGGGCAATTGCCGACCATCTCCGGATCAACTTGATGGTACCTGAATTGACGCAGCGCCATGCTTCGATTTGCTGCTGGGCTCTATGTTTCACTGGCCGACCTACCTCACTACAATTGAAAATCATCGCAGCTTTGCGATGTGGAGGATGAGGCTGTTTGTGGTAGGAGAGCGCTCCGAGGACAGTGTGCGCGTGCCTGAGAGGCTTCGCGTCAGCGGAAAGCACCCCGCGTCAGCTTTTCCGAGCTCTCCTCCACAACACACGACCGCCACCAAAACTGGGGTAAGGATACGCTCTCGGCCTACCCAAACTAGTCCAGCCAGAACTCTCTTCCACACGAATCGTGTCGGATGTCTGTCCAGCGGGAGCTGGGTTAACGTGTCCCGCAGCTTGTGTATGCCATGCACCAACCGGAGCATGAGGAGGTGCCCAGGTAGCACCACGCGCAGGATGGCTACTGGGCCTCCCGAGGAACGGTTAAAGACATCAGAGTGCTAGATCGTCGCACTGTGGTGGTGTGATAGCTTTTCTTTTATCCTTCCACATCTCCTGTGATCCTGCCATCTACTCTTAAGGGCTTGACTTTGCATTCGCCACTGCTGCAGCTCTTCTTGTCCGCGATTTGACTCTGTCTTGCAACCTCCAGGAAGTATTGCTTGGAACTAGGCTGGTCGGCGCTTGACGACCTTGAAGGTATACAACATACTCCAACATGGCGCCTTCCGAGATGCCCAACGCTTTGAATGGCGTAAACGGCTTCGGCCACAATTTCGATTACCCACCAGCACAGGTTGAGGGCGAGTACAGAATTCTGAACCAGTATCATTCAAAGCCTTCGAAAATGCGAGTAGCATGCGCTGGTGCTGGTGCATCCGGACTATGCTTAGCCTATAAGATGGAGAAGATGTTGACACCCGGTTCATGGGAGCTTACACTGTTCGAAAAGAACCCACAGTTCGGCGGAACCTGGTATGAGAACACATACCCTGGCGTTGCTTGCGATATCCCTTCCCACGACTACAACTTCACATGGGATCCAAAGCCGGACTGGTCGCAATTCTTCGCGTCAGGCAAGGAGATTCAGGGATACTTTGAGAATTTTGCCGAGAGACATGGTATGTGGACCGACAATCAGCTTAGTGGGCCATGATACTGATTCGAGTCAGGCAGCAAGAAGTACATGCAATTGAACAGCAAAATCACGGATGCCACTTGGAGCGACGAAGAGGCGCGATGGAACCTTACCATCACCAATCCGAAGACTGGCGAGACGAGGAAAGACTGGGCACATGTGTTTGTAAATGGCACGGGCATTCTGAACAATTGGAAATGGCCAGATATCGAAGGCATCCACGACTTCAAAGGGCCGCTCTTGCACTCAGCTTGTTGGAATCATGGCGTCAACTTCAACGGCATTACTGCCGGGATTATCGGTGTTGGTTCGACCAGCGTGCAGATTACTCCTCAACTGCAGAAGATTTGCAAGGAAGTTCAGGTCTACATGCGTAGCCCGACATGGATTTCTCCACCGTTTGGTGCAGGCGCTCTTACCAATGACCTGCAAAAAGGCCAAGATGTGGATCCAGGTCAGCGCCAGTATGACTTCACGGAGGCCGACAAGGAGAGGTTTAGAAATGATCCAGAGCACCATCTGCAGTTCCGGAAGAACATCGAGGCGGAGATCAACAGTCTATTCGGCATGTATCAGCAGAATTCTGAGCTATCAAACCAGTTCAGAGATGTTATTACCAAAGAGATGCACCGTCGCATGGGCCCTGGACATGAGGAGTTGAAGAAGTTCATCATTCCTAAATGGTCTGTTGGCTGCCGGAGAATCTCACCTGGTGACGGCTTCCTTGAGGCTCTCGTACAGGATAATGTGACTCCAGTATTTAGCGGAATCAAACGCGTGGTTCCAGAAGGCATAGAAACCGTCGATGGCGAGATCCACAAGATGGACGCACTGGTGTGCGCTACGGGCTTTCAAGTAGCGTTCCAGCCGGCCTTCACAGTCCGAAACGGACAAGGAAAGTCCATCAAGGAGGACTGGACAAATGGACCAAACCTCTACATGGGTGTCTCAGCGCCTAGATTCCCCAACTACTACACGATCGTCGGTCCTGGCGCTACCTGGAGTAACGGCACGCTGCTTCCATCCATCGAGACCACAATCGAATACAGCATCCAGTGCATGAAGAAGATGCAAACGGAGGGCATCAAGGCGATGGCCGTTAAGCAGGACGCTCTGGACGCGATCTACGCTCACTTCGACGAGTACCACAAGACCACTGTGTGGCAAGAAGAGTGCCGCAGTTGGTTCAAAGATGGTTACACTAAGAACCGCATCTATTTGTGGCCAGGCGCGGTAAGTCCTTGCAACATTACCTCATCCCCCCATCCAAGATTTCGGGGCGAGCAAAGCGAAGCATGATTGCTCCAGTTTTGATGCCCTACGCTAGCCCGCCCGGCTGCGTCACAGGTAAACGGAGGACAACGACAAGCGGAGAACCCCGCAATCAGGCGAACACTGTACTGACTCATTTTACACATATAGACGATCCACTTCCTCAAATCGATCAAAACGCCTCGCTGGGAAGATTACGATTACACATATCGCTACAAGAATCGATTCGCGTATCTGGGCAACGGTGATGTGAAGGCCACAGCTTCCAAGGATGTGCAAGGTCTTAGCCCGTACATTCGGAACTCGGATCATGAATGGAGTGTTGAGTAAGGAAAGGCACAGGAAGTGAAGCATTAGTTGGGAGTTCTGTGGGGAATTTGTGCACCGCCAGTCCCCATAATGATGTGCGGACGGGACGCGCGAGCGTATCTAGCCAAGTGCGGCTTTTTGTCTCTTTGTTCCTCCGGAGCGTTGCCGGATCGTCATATTGAACACCCCTTTGCCTGGTTTTAGTTTATCAATCGAATATTTCGGCATTGAGCGTAATCTGACGAATATAGCTACGAAATCCTCTTTCAATCGTGAGACCCCTGAACGTCAAGATCATATTTACATCGGATTACTCGGTGTTCGTGAATGGTAATGTTCGCGGCCAGGGTCGGGCCTGTTGCACAAAACACAGGAAGCATGTTTGCGATGGCTTGCATGGCCAAACAGGCGGCGTCGCACTCTGTCCATCCATCGGCTCCGACACTCCGCGTGCAGCCAATCACGGCACACTGGCTGCTAGCCCCTCTTGCACGACGTCAATTCTCCACGAAATTTGAATCTACACGACTCGCTTTTGCTTCCCATCCTTGGACGCCACGCCTTGTTGAACCTCTCCATTGGATCACGAGGCGTCGACGGCGCCTCCGAGCTGCCCCAGAATCTCCAGCCAAACTCCCTGTGACCTCTCCCCGCATATTTAGCGACCCGTCGCGACCACCCCAGATCAAGAGCCGAGACACGAGAACGCACTCTCGGAAGTAGTGCCATCAGGTCGGCTGGGAGAGTTTTCAGTCAGTACCGTTGCCGATGAAAGGTTGTGAAGGATCGTGAAGCAGCCTCACCCACTTCCATCTGTGCTCATCGACGCTTCTACCTATGCTCGTGCCTCGATGGGCAAGGCCTCAGGGGGAAGCCTATCGAGCAAGCACGACGTCACAGGGCGATTAAGTAGATCTGTCGCTTGCTCTGTTGTCAATGGGAGCCTTGCATCGCTCTGCAACCCCTGTCTGAACCGCGTATGAGCGGGCCATGATTGTTGTGCGATTTACCCTCCGATTGGACCGGCGGTCTGCTGAGGAGCAACAGCATTGCCTGTGCCGAATTGGAAAGCTTTCTTGGCTGAAGCGACACCAAACGAGTCATCTAGGCCGCGTATTTGTGCCACTCGTGGAGTACCATGGAAACGCGGGGCCCCACACCCTCGAGTCTATGCCCGTTCTTCCCCAACCACTAGCCACCTTGCATAACCAAGTGTCGGAACTAGAGCGGGCGCGCCTGGGTCATGGGCTGTTGTGCGAACCCTGAATTTAGTCGCATGTTTTCCGCATGTTACTGGAATCTGCTTGTCCCCCGCAATTTCTTTTTTCTACCTCCAAGTGCACTGTCAGCCTAAAAGTGACACTTTGACACTTTCCAGACTCTCAGTACTACCCCAGCAAATAGGAGACAATAATTGTTGATCCTACCCAAATCAAAATGGCGAACACCAAGGAGCAACAAAAGGAGCTTCAGGAACAGAAGGCTGCCCCAACAGAAAGCAAGACAGACTCAACAACAGCTGAGAAGGCATCATCAAAAGACAAGTCTTCAAAACCACGACACAGAGCCTCCGTAGCGTGTGCGTCTTGCCGAGACCGGCGGATCCGCTGTGTCGTTCCTCCTGGCCAAAAAGAATGTACACAATGCAAGCGATCTGGTGTTGAGTGCGTTATCAAGAATGATGATGAGCGACGAAGGTGAGTGCGAGCATGCTCTCTGAGACATAGTCGACTAACGCCATACAGGCCGATTTCCAGAGCATATATGTGCTCGCTCACAGACCGTGTATCACTCCTAGAGTCGATGCTAAAAGAACGCGGCGAAGAACTACCACCCGCCAATCACCCGCCCAAGACTCGGCATGGTAGCCAACGTAACGGAGACACTTCGCCATCACGCAAGCACAAGGACTCTCACAACACACAAAATGACCAGTCGAGCCCGGGAAGCCAGCCATCACCCCAGGACGACTATCCTTATCTGGACTTCGACCAACCAGAACAGAACGAGAGTCCACACTGTGATGCCGATAGTGCAGGATCACCGTCAATGCTTCCACCACCCAAGAAGGATGGCATGGTGAACAGACTACTTTCGACACGCGGACACTTGAGCTTCGATCAACTTAGTGGACGTCTGCGATACTTTGGTCCAACTACGAATTGTCATGTTCATTCAGAGTTCGGCAATCCGATCGACTCTGCCCACGAGCAATCGGAACAAGCCCGTCGTGCCGATAAGATCATTCGATCGCTTCCTTTGGAGACCTATGACTATCTCATGGATTTGTTCTGGCAATGCTACAATCCTGTCATCCATGTGTTGCACCAAGAAGCTTTCAACGAGGATCGAGAAATGGGTCGAACTCAGTTCTACTCTGGCTTTCTCCACGTTTGTGTCTTGGCCATGGGGTTCAGATTCGCCGACAAGGATCGATTGGATATAAGGAAGATTTCCCTGCCGCAGATGGACAGCACACTGCACCGCGAGGCGAAATATATGCTTGACCATGAGCTGGAGCGGCCAGGTGGCATCCCTTCCGTGGTGGCGTTGCTTCTTCTCGGCGATCTCGAATGCGGAGTTGGTCGCGATAATCTGGGCTGGATGTATGGCGGCATGGCCGTACGACTTGCGTTCGATATTGGGTATGATTATGAGCTGGCGAGCTTTCCGCACCCAAGCTAACAACAACCAGGCTTCACCTTGACACACGGCTGTCCGGACTTCCAGAACGCGAGGTGGAGATTCGGCAGATGACCCTCTGGGCTTGTGTCATCTACGACAAGTAGGTTGATCTTTGATGCCTTTAGATCATGACTGACAAAATCACAGGTACTGGGCACTCTTCCTCGGGCGACCTACCAGTATGAAATCCTCAGATCTGGAGATATACCATCTCTCCAAGCAATTCGAGCGGCTAGGTGCATGTCGGCCAGCCGGCCCCGAAAAGAGCATGGAAACCATGATTTATGAGGCTCTCATTGACCTCATGGAGCTTGCTGGAAAAATCACGGAGAACATGGACCCACACTCTAAAAACACCGACTCTGCAATTGATCGCAATCAGTATATGCGTATGGCTGCCCTGGATCGCGAATTCAGCAGCTGGTATGCTCGCCTACCAGAGCAATTGCGATGGACGCCGAACAACATCGCAACGGCACCTTTTTCGTTCTTCTTGTTGCATCAACAGTACCATTCCAGCTTGATCTTACTTCATCGGCCATTTGCACTGTACGAAGATCAGAGCGCCAATGGAGACCAAGGTCCTGGGCCGGACGATCATTTCTCGGCCTTGAGTAGGACCGTGTGCACAAAACATGCTATCCGCGTGGCTAGGATTTACTGGCAGCACAGGCAAAGATTTGACACGAAGCAGATCTTCGTGACGGGAATGCAACATGCAGTAAGTAGAGACTTTTAATAAAAAGATATATTTGCTTTGCACGAAACTGACGATTATTAGGGCACAGCAGCAACAGCATTAGTCGCAGCCCTCGCTTTCATCAAGGACGCCAACGATCGCAACAACAACATGCAGTATCTGGAATGCCTCTCGGCTGCCCTCTCCGATATGGCACACACCTACCAACCCGCCGAGCGAATGTCCGTTGTTCTCCGTGCCGTCATGGTCGAACTCCGCGGTGGCTCAGAACCCAACCAATTCCGCCTCTACAAGCCTAAATCCTCGCTGGTCCCTGCACGCCGCGGTTCGACCATTGACATGGATGAGAGCGAAAATATGAGCCAAGCATGGAAGAAGCGACAAACTGGCCGTCCACGGGCAGGGACAGGTGCAAGTATGCGCAAGCCGCGAACGAGCAGTATGAGCACAACGATGAGCATGTCGAACGATACCATGAATCAGACTCTAAACCTCAAGGCACCCGCTCCTCCGCGCTTCGATGATCCAGATCGTCTGGATGGGTATATAATGGTCACGCCGCGCTCTGAGCTTGGTGGGCCGTGGCCTGCTTTCAATGACAACACACCGGAACTTACACACGCGCTCTCGACCCCTAGCACGACACTTTCAACATCCAACCCGCGGCATAGCGGGGCGTGGATGGGCGCTGAGCTTGATGCATCAGAGTCCATCAATCAGTTGGCGAATGTACATTTCCCCGAAATGGGCGCGTTTGAAGGTGATGCGGGCATGACGAACTTGGATTTTATGAGTCTTGGAGAGGGCGATTGGGGAATGGGAAAAGATTGGGCAGGGGGATTGGGTGTTGGTAGTGATTTAGATGGATTTCCACCGCAGAGTGGGTTTAATGCGTCTAATGCGGCTTTCGTTGGCGACATCTGAGATATGGTATGTATCTATTTTTGTGGACTAAGCAAGCGTTGCCTTCGATGATGACCTGGGCGTTTGGGCGTTCGGACGTTGGTGATGTGGTGAGCGTAGCCATTCAACTTTATTTGTAGTATTGGAATCGTACCAATACATGTCGTGGTACAGACACAAAAGATCATAAACTCCTTCCATATACATATATGCACGCTATCGTTGTTGCATCTCGCTTCGCTTGGCTACACCTGAAAATGCAAAGTCGCCATATCAAGACAAAGAACAAATGCTAGTACAAAACTCCTTCAAATGCATCTCCTCCTCTCTTGCGCAGCGATATGTCCCTTTACATCGCACTCCCTTTCCTCCAACCGAACACCTCCTAACCCCTCGCCGCCTCCAGCAGCTTAACATGCTGCTCCGGATGCGTCTTTTCCACATTGGTCTTCGCAACCTTCTTCATCATGAAATTGGCATCGATATCCACTTCCTCGCTCAACAGACCGTTTTCAACCCTCCACTTGCCGGAAATGGTGAGCACGCCGATCGGGGGTTTGGCGTTGACGAGGGAGTCGACGCCCGTGGGCGTGTTTGTGAGTTGGAGAGTGTATGTTGTCTGAGGGGATGAGGGTCAGTGAGGCTATTGTGATTGGTACATGGTGGGAGTCGGGTAAGAAAAGGGAACTTTTACACACCTGACCAATCGGCTTTCGGTCCGTGATGGAGTAGGTCGCTTGGGATGATTTATCGCCGCTGAGGAAGTGGTACGAGACAAGAGCGGGACAGAGTGTCTTGATCATCAAGTCGTGGTTGTGCAGCGCTGCGATGACGATGGCGGCAGAGGTTCCTGCGAGGGGAGTGGAGATTTGAGAGGTAGGCATTTCGATATCCGAGCGGACGAGGTTTCGTTGAATAGGTACTTTGATAGATACGAGATAGAGAAAGATCGGCGGATGAGTGACTGAATTGCTTTGTTTGTTGGTTTGATGCTGATGTCGATGCTAATGTTCATGCTGATCTTCCCAACCCTCACCTTATATACCTCAATCTACTCACCTAATGCCTCAACTCTCACTCACCCGAACACATACTAAGCACGTCAAGACAATGCATGTAACATCCATGCAACGCACACCAAACCCACTCCTTACACCGGTATGACCTGCACTATCGTTACCGGCGAGTCTGCATTTGGATCTTGTACACAACATGCACCGGCGATCATCCATGAACGCGGACCACGCAAATAGCCCATTGGCGAAACGCGTCGAAACGAAACGAGGGGGCATTAGCCGGATACGGTTGCCAGCGATTAAGTCTATAGGACCCTGAGATTGCTGCTTTGGGCAATTGTGCGGCGGTCGGGACGTGGTTGGTGCGGACGAACGAGTCGAGTTCGCGATAAAAATACGCTTTCTGTAATCGCATGCGTGCACCAGCAGTCCATCTTCGAACATCCCAATGCGATCGCAAAGACTAATTCCCTTCCCATACCAATTGATCAATCTCCTTGCTCTTGCTCTCGCGTGTTCGTAGATTCCGTGCGCCTTACAGCCTCCAATCTCACAGTCTGACCTGCATCATCGTCATCGCATCACCACTCCCCCCATCCCGCCGATCACTCATGCTCGTCCCTTCCGCGCGGGTCTCCAGCAATGCGCGCAGACTCATTGGTCCAAGTTCGTGTTTCCTTGCGACGGAGAGTCGGAGCTGCTGGTGGATCGGCCATGTTTCGAAGGGCCGCAGAGTGGAGAGCCGAAGGGGGTGCGGCGGCGCTAGTGCAAGGTTTAGTGTTGTTTCCAGCCTCGTGGTCGTCGCGCGTGTGGATCCTGGAACTATCGTTTCGTTAAGAGATGAGATGGAATGGTGCGATGCCTCAGCTTTTTATATCGCAAGATGTTGGAACGGGAGGTGAAGATGGGTTGGGAGGAACGCGAAGGTGGGCTTGGTTTGGCAAGGTGAGCATTGAGAGAGTTCAGGGACAGACTCAGGAGAGAACGTCATGTTGGATTCATCGCTAGATATGTACAGAGAAGAAAATGGCCTCGACTCGCTTTTTCTGGAGCTCGGGTATAAGTTATTCACAATCCTCCACCAGCCTGCCGTCTACAATTTCGCCTCGCCCGACGTTGAAGGCTCATCAACCTTCTTTCCTGTGAAACTCACACCAGTACTCGGCGCCATAGTGCCGTGGCCATTGAGAATCTGCAACTTCCGTAGCCTCGAGATGGGCTCATCGTCGTCCTTCTCGCGGATGTAAAACGCCCAGTCAGCAGTGGGATCAATCTCCGTCTGACTGTATCCGTTGCCGAGCCATGAGAAGCGATTGCCCGTGTACTCAACTTTCCAGTCATCGAGTCGTAGCTCCATCAACGCTTCAATGTAGTGCATCGTCGAGCCAGGCCACAGAGCAGTGACAGGACCATCGGGACCAAGCGACTTATACCACGAACGGCAAGGGTCATGCCAGACGGTGCGCGTCATGTAGTCGTCCTTGAAAGCAATGAAGTCATCGACTGCCTCAGTCGTGGGCGAGAACTTTGATATGTTGTGTGTCTGGAAGCGGTCGATGAGTTTGCACATGTAGTCTGCTTGGCACTCAATCGCGCTGAGAACAGGACCGTTGCCGATGGGGCAGTTTGGGCCGAGGAAGATGAGGTAGTTGGGGAATTCTGGGGCGGCGAGACCAAAATAGGAGCGAGGCTCCTTACCCCAGATGTCTTGGAGGTTGGTACCCTTGTCATTAACAACGGGGAAACGGGGCTTGAAGGAGGTGTTGAAGCCAGTGGCGCAGATGAGGACGTCGACGGGGTATTCTTTGCCGTTGTCGCACTTGCAGCCACGCTCGGTGATCTCGTTGATCTCACCATAGACGGTCTCGACGTTATCTTTTCCGAGGGCCTCGAGGTAGCCGACGCCAGGAGTGAGACGACGACATCCAACGTGCCAATTCGGAATCAGCTTCTCCTCGAGATAGGGGTTGTGCAGCTTCTCAGCCATTTGTTGGCGGAAGTAGGCTTCGGTCTCGTTGTTGACGTTGCTGCCCTTGAGGAAAATGCCATATTGGCCGTTCAGTCCGCGCTCGACGTTCTTGCGGTAGTCGACTAGTGCGCCGGGTTTGGTGGCGAACTCGTACTTTTCATGCTCAGAGAAGACGTGTTGCTCGAGACCTTGTACTGGCGACACCCAGGTCGGTTCACGAATGAAAGTGGTGACTTTTTCGACATGTGGTTGAATTGTGGGGAGGACTTGAATGCCAGATGAGCTAAAAGGTGTGTTAGCATGATCGTTTCTTTTCTGGAAGACCATGGTCCGCTTACCCATTGCCAATCAAACCAACATTGCGACCGGTCAGATCGATTTTGTCGTCCCAGTTTGCGGTGTGCAACAGGGTGCCTTTGTACTTCTCGATGCCCGGGATCGCTGGCCACTGCCAGTTATTGAGAACGCCGCCTGCGTTGACGAGAATGTCGCAATGATCATTCACAATCTGACCGCTCGCAAGGTCCTTGATACGCACGTCGTAACCGCCTCGGGACTTGTTCCAGATAGCGCCATCTACTTGGTGTTGTGTCTTGATGTACTTGTGTAGACCATACTTGCGTGCAAAGTCGTTGAAGTAGGCGTATATTTCTCTTGAGCTGGCGTAGACCGCGGACCAGTCGAGCTTGGGCTCGAACGACCATGTGTAGTTATGTGAAGGAACGTCGCAAGCGCATCTGGTGGGTTGTTAGCTCTTAATTTTGGAGCTTAGGTTATGTCTTGATTGAGCTGTGACTGCACGATTGCAACCTCGGCAATCGACAACTATGTAGCATACCCTGGATATCTGTTCTCAAACCATGTTCCCGAGACTTCCACGTTCTTCTCATAGACTTGGAGGCTGTAATTAGAAAAGTGTCTCTGCAGCTTGTATGCCATCAAGAGACCTGAGGCGCCCGCTCCTATGCAGATGATACGGACATGGCGTTGTGCATGAATGGGACCCTTTAGCCGATGCTGAGCATCAGTCTCTGGACGAGCGCTTGATGGAACAATAAAGTCAGCCATGATGCAGTGGGTATAGAGCAACAAGAGGAAGAGAAGCAATGAGGTCGAGGAGAAGTGGATGTGTGAGATGCACGAGCTACCTACTGCGCGATTGCCGTCTTTAAAGAACTCCACTTCCACGTACAACCCCAATTTCTCGGCCAACGAGAGTCATGAATAGTACGCTTCTCCACGCTTCTGAATCTCTCGTCTGTTTGCGAGTCAGAACTGTGGAGCGCCAAAACCTGGGGCTCCCGCATTGCTTGTGGGCATGGTCGGAGTGTCGGGAAGCGCTAACCCAGGACGTGAGCCAATCAATCTGGCGGGAAATGTATTTCCACACCAAGCCGCCTCCGTTCGGGGCAAATGCATGGCTCAGAGGTAACAAGAAAATCCTCTAGCGGGCTTAACCCCTCATTCTAGGAAACGGAGAGAGTCATCGTGCCAGAAGCGCGACCAATACATGATTCAAGGATGCTCCAGACCTTCACCGATCATGTGTACACGACGCGAAGTTCGCATGCCGGAGCGGTGTCGTTTTAGTGGACATCAATGCCCATGCGATACCTGAACGGCGAATGGCGGTAACGCTGTTCGCATGTATTGTCAGATCGGTAAGGAGCGCGTTCTAGCTAGGGCGGATGCCTATGGCATTGCTTTTCAATGCAGCAAAGGTAGCGCGGAATGGACGTCGAGCATTGATTTACAGATGTACCGTAGTAGGCGTCGCTACGGTGGCTTTCAATTTCAGGTTATAGTGTATCCCCCGTCTGCGACAAGAGTCGCGCCGATCATGTAGCTCGCCGCATCCGAGTGCAAAAAAGCAATGCAGTCCCCAATCTCCTCCATCTCCGAGTACCTATGTACAGGGACCTTTTTGCGTTCCGTCTCCATCATGTCGCCTTTGTTCATGGTGTCTTTTACGAGTGGTGTCATGACGTATCCTGGAGAGATGGCATTGATGCGGATGCCCTTGTGGGCGAAGGCCAGCGCATCAGACTTGGTGAGGCCAACGACAGCGTGCTTGCTGGTTGCATATGCTGTGGCTGGGACGTTGAGTGGTGGTGCAACGAGGCCATACATGGAAGCTACGTTAACGATGGAGCCGCGATATGAGCGATATGACTCGGATAGCTTTTCTTGTTTCAGCATCTGGCGGATCTGTGCACGCTGGCATTGCCAGACAGCTATGGTGTTGACACGGAGGACTTTCTCGAAGTCGTCTGTAGGTATCTCGTCTGAGGTTTTGAGGAGACCACCGATGCCAGCGTTGTTGACTGCATAATCCAATCTGCCAAATTCTTTCACGGTCTTGACTATGCTGTCGTCGACGGCCTTTTCATCGGTCACATCGAGCCCGAACTCCTTGATGGAGACGTCTGGGGCAATTTTCTTGAGCTCGCTGGCAGTCGTGGTGACAGCATTGCGATCAAGCAGGGCAAAGGACCGTACACCTTGACGGGCCAGTGAGTATGCAGTGGATTGGCCGATGCCTTTATTCATTAGTCGTGCAGAGTGCTGGAGCTTGCTCGCACCCACCTGAGCCGGCGCCCGTGATGTATGCCACACCCTTCAACGCGAAGGCCATGTTTGGCGAGAAAGATGCTTCAACTATCGTGGTAACTGAGAATAACAGAGTGATACTATTTCATGGCCTCGACTACACCTACTTGAGTCGACCTACCATTGCGGGCCACACGGGTCTCATCTTCCTGTCAATAGCAGCCGTGCATTCCCCGCATCGGCGCCGGACTTTGGCGGACTTGGACCGTGGGCCATGGAGCATGTTTGCCATTGGCGCGTCACAAGCATGATGAGATGGAGGGAGTCACAGAGTGGATGATGTGTGGAACTCTAGTTGCGACGGTGCAGGTGCGATTTGTAGATGTCATCAGCACGTGACGTCGTGTTCTGCTCGCGATTTTGTCGCACAACACGGAGCTACGCCACATTCACGTCACGACGATGCGCATCCGGCCCCCAATATGCCGCCACCTCCAAATCGAATTGCGCAAACCACCAGCGAAGTCAAGCGGCTGCACAAGCAAAATGGACCACGGCTCGCCGAGCGGCAGATGAGGCAGCTCGAGCGCGGCCACGAACTCGACGTCCGCGCCGCCCGCTTGCGAGAGGCCGAAGAGCGGCGCAAGGCTGCCAGGAAGAAGCGCGAGGAGCGGGAGGAGAAGGAGACGGCGGCGCGCAGGCAGATGGGCGTTGGACTGGCAACGCAGCTCATCGGATACAGCCACACGCAGGCACAGCTGAAGAACGGCATGGAGGCGTTCCTGGGTCTGAAGAGACGCAAAGAGGAGGAGCAGCGCCGACGCCAGGCCGAAGTCACCAAGACGCTCGAGGCTATTGCTCAGGAGGTCGAAACGGAGCCCTGGGATGATGATGTTGACGACGACGACGTCGAGAGGACTGCACTCGGCCTGCCTCAGCCCAACACCGCTAGCCCCACGAGCCCCGAGCAGTATGCCGACGACGACCTCGACGACGACACGCTGCTCGAAGCCCACGACCTGCTCATATCTGACCCGCCCGACGACGCTGCCGCTCAAGCGCCGTTACTCAATTCTGACCGCGAATTCACCCCTCTACCTGCCACCATCACCGCCACGCCAGAAACCGCGCCTGCAAAGGACGACGCCGAATTCACACGTCTTCACGGCCCTATCAACAAGACCATCGAGACTATACTAGACAAGCTGCCTGGGCCTTTGCTAGAACTGCTGTCACAAGACATCTCATTGAGGCTGCCGGAATGGAGTCCGGCGCCTGGTCTGCTGCACAAGCTGAACCCCCTCGGACTGCCACCCCATCGCCTGCGCCTCAAGATTGGGAGTATCGTGACCCTGCTTCGAGATCTGAACACGAGCAGCCAGCTTTCTAAGAGCCAGCACCTACGAGTACTTCGTGCAGACAACGACCGTCTCGAATGCCTGGTCCTCGACGGACAGCTCGAGGGCACCAAAGCGCTTCTCACCCGAGTTCCATTTCCCGCAAAATACCGCAATGACACCCTCTACCCTTTCCAACGAATGCAGTTCCCCATACGCGTGGCTACTGACTACGCTCCGACAAATCAACCGCGTGAGGCGCCGAGGTCCGGCTTCAAACTGCCCACTGTACCTGCGCACATACGGTCGTCCAGCTTGTCGAAAAAGGCACCCTCTGTCGTACTCCCAGGAAGACCTCAGCCAAACAAGAACCCGACCTTCAAACTTCCTGGGATGCCGGCCTCCAAGAAGCCTATCTCTGAGCCCTCACCCAACCACACAGCCACGTTGGCCACGGTGTACCTGAACGACGGCTGGGACGACTTTCTCGACAGCGGCACGCAGATTGCCCGAGAACTGGCTGTAGAGATAGATGCGGTGCAGCCTGCACTACACTTCCCGATTGCCGTTCCTCGGCCTTCCATCGCACAGACACTCCCTCCGTTATCAACTCAAGACCTCAATTTCTCCATACACGATCTCGATGAGAGTCCTGTGCCAGCTAATGTCGATATGTCTGACGTAAACATGACCAACAAGAAGATTACCCGAGCCATCTCTTCATATTCCGGTGCCGCTTCGAGAACAGGCGCTCCTACTCCTGCTCAAAGTCTAAGTGGAACCACTAATTCCTCCAAATCGTCAAGACAGGTCAATGCAGGGGTGCGTCCGCCGTTGCCACCAAAGACAATGCGAAAGCAGCAACACCCTGGACGCGCATGTCTTACTATCGACCTCGCCACTCTCACACCCTCACAAAGACCTGCTTCGGTTTCTGATCGACCAGGTCTGAAGCGCAAGACCCCACCGTTACCTTCAAGAGGCCACCCGCCGCCAGTGAAGCGTTCTTGTGCAGCGGCCACCGGACCAATTGCTGCGTCTGGCACTCGTGTCAATCAGAACCCTACTGCGTTTGGTGACTTTGGCATATCCACACAGGAAGCTGCCTCATTTTTCGCGGATGACGAAGACTTGTTCACTGCATCTCCACCCATTGCGGTTTAACATGGGCCTTTGCGTCATAGCTTGGTGTTTGGATATCCTTATGAGGTCTTGGATACGGAATGATACCCTGTTTCCTTTGGACTCTTCATTGATTCGTTTCTCTTCACGGTCTTGGTGGCAAAACAAAAATCTATATACCATCGTATGCTTTAAGCTGCGCACGTAGTCCTCCCTTTCTCGATTCCGCAACCTCTGTTCATAAACGGTGCTCGTGTCTAAGCTGCGTAGGGCATGTCAAATCATGCCAAGATCTACCACTGCGCCATTCGCGGACATGTTTTACTCCACCCCCAAATGGCAGGAGTGATCCGGCCGCCTTGGTGCTGCTTGGCAACAAAGGTCGCAATCGATTTGGTGGAACAACTACCCTAGCACATAACGGCTTGTGTTACCCCGAAGATAACCCAGCTTTTCTCGCTAGGAAGATTCATGCCCGCAAGAATCCGGGGTATTGCATCGGTATGTTATTTGGCATCGCAGGGGTATGCCACTTGCACACACTGCACAAGTTTTCATACTGTGCAGCATAACAAGGTCGGTTGAGGGCCAAATTCGATGGCCCTGCAGAACAGCCGTCTTTTGTCTTCACATTTTCATGAGGTCTTACCCTACGCTTCTGGTTGTATCCGCAAGACAAGGCTAACAATCTTTTGCTAGGCGACGATCAATCGAAGCCGAACAGGGATGTGGCTGAAACCCTGGTGTTACGATGTAATATATCGCACATCAATCCTGGACAATCCGGAAGTTTTCACGGTGCTAGCAGGTCTCAATCGTTCTGGTTGGTCTCTCGAGCTATTTGTTTTAATCACGACTATGCGGATCTACAGGCTTAAGCAAAGAGCCTGCCTACTTCAGCAGTATCCCTCGGAGGCAGACATGACTTCTCGCACTGCAGACCGAACATGTGCACACTGGTGGGGACGCCATGGCAGCCCTGCTTTCATTTCGAAGTCTTGGTCTGCGCTTGGAGAGAGGAGTAATCTATCGACATCCCGGTGCTTGCTATTGGCGTGCCTACTATAACTACCGCTCACGACGGTCTTCAACGATGTTTGTCGAGTGCTCGTCAACGGAAAGTGAACAGGTCCACTATGGTTCAACTCCTCAACTTCGCGGCAGCGCTCGCGCTCGCATCAACGGTCGCTGCTCAATGCGGCTCCGGAACGCCAGATGCCACAGTCACAGTACGAGAAGTTCATAACCTTCTGTCAAATGACGACGCTAATTAGTTGTCCAGGGTTCAGGCAATTCTTTCGTGGCAAAGAAAGGTAGCAGCACGGTCTACACGGGAGACTACCTCACCGCCATCCAACGCGCAGTCGACTCCATCGGCAACGGCCAACGCGTATCAGTCATAGCGTCCGGCTCTATCGGCGCTGGTACCATCACCATCCAGGCCGGCAAGACCTTCGAGGGTTGTGGTACAATCAACGCCGCCATCAAGAGCGGCCGCGGCGCCATCGAAGTCACAGATGCCGCCAATGTCAAGATTCCCTACCTCACGATGACCGGTAGCGTCTACTTTGGTCTCCGCTTCTCAGGCACGACAGGCCTCACCCTTGGAGATCTCACTTTCGATTTGACCGCCGGTCTCGCCATCCGATTTGACCGTGACCGCGCGGCCAATAGCAACGTGAAGATGGGCACTATCAATTGTAAGCGCACGACCTCGCACTGCGTCGAGACATGGAACATCGACAAGTTAGAAATTGGAACCGTGATCGCACGCAACGTTGGAGAATGTGGTCTCTTGCTCCAAAAGGTGACAAACGCCAACATTGGGCTCGTCGATGGCGAGAACGTCGCAACAGGAAACGGATACGCAACGCTCCGCTTTGCCAACGAGGCTGGTAAGGTGGGCGGCAGCTACCCAACCAACATCTTCGTGCGCAATGTCAAATCTCGGGGCGGTGGACGCGGCATCTTCTGCGTATCGCAGTCCGGCGGTGCGGAGATTGGCAGCATCGATCTGGCGAATAACGGCAACAATGCGATCTTGATCGAGAACTGCTATAACGTGAATATCAAGGGCGGCACGGTGAATGGGGGTGGAGAGGTCCGATTGAGTGCCAGAACGGAGTTTGCGAACAGTAGAGATATCGCGATTACGGCTAGGGTGGATGGCACGACTGTGAGGGAGAGCCCGTGTGCGGCAAATAAGACGAAGTGGAATCTGAGTGGGAATGGGGGAAGAACGATCTGTACATAGATGGCGAAAGCCAACGCTGGATGGCCGTCTTGTGTCTATAGATTTGAATGAGGTATTCACACCATCGAGAGACCCGCTACCAAACTTCGTCATCGCAACGACCTGCGATATAGGATGTGTCACTTCTTTTTCAAGATACCATGAATGGTAATTCTTGACTTACGGACCAGGACAAGATTCTGATGAGCTTTGGTTTAGGCACATAGATAAAAGACAAGAGGGGCCTGTAGATGGCTTTTGAATTGGGAACCACACATACACCTATTGCCCCTGCCTGAGCCAGCCAAAGTAGAAAAGCAAAAAGAAGATTGAACATGCTTGCTACCCGAATCGAACGAGCGATCTTCGCATTACAAGTGCGACGCCTTACCACTTGGCCAAGCAAGCCGGAAATTTTTGTATGACTAAGCAATTCTAATTATACTGTTCATATAACACATCAAAAAGCTCAGTATGCTGCATGGGGATTATGGAACCTTGTAGATCATTGGGACGAAATATCCTGTGAATTGTGGACTTTGTGTGGGACCATTGACGAAGCGAGTGGATCTGAGTGGAGCGACGAGGAGCCGAGACAACGACATCGTGCTCTATCATATTTAATGCTACGAACATTTACTCTCACGAGGTTCATCAAGATATTTGCATGAACAGGAGTCTTTATTTGTGGTCGGGCAAATGCTGACGGGCTGACGAGCGGACGAAAATGGTGCCGTGCGGGGCATCTTCGATCCGACATGGGACAATTTCCATAACTTCGTTCACGCCGCTCTCCAGTGAATGGCCAGATTGATGCAGGGTAAAGCATGGCCAGGCATCAGTGTCAGAGACAGTACGAGAGTTCAGTAGCCACATAGTAGACCGAAAACGATGCATATAAATCGACCATGGATTCCGTACAAAACAACACAAATACAACGAGATGTCTTCTGGCAAGCCAACAATCGCGTTTTTCGGGGCAACAGGTGGAAGCGGAAGTACCGCTCTTACCCACGCACTCAAAGGACAACATCATTGCACAGCTCGCATGTCTGACCCATCCCACTCTGTGTTCCTTCATCCTCTAACCATTCCAGTCGTCCGAAGCCCATTAAAACTGCGCCAGATCCTCCTCACAGAGCACTCTGTATGCGCCGAAACTATTGATGAATATCTAATTATCCATCAAGGCGACGCAAGAAACTACGAAGATGTAATGGGGGTCCAAGATCCGTTCGTCGTCCACACTGTGATTAACATCCCCAGGTTTCTAAAGCTCTCATCTCCCCTGCTTCCCCAACTCATCTCGTCTCCACAATATGGACCTCTCTCGGTGTCAATCCCGTCATTCAGCTCTCGCTGCGCACTCCTCTACCTCTCCCAGCCCACTCAGCCTCGATCACGGAAGACGCCATGCGCGCTGTCTTCGCTGCCATCGGTTTCCTAGCTGCTCAGCACAACATAATATCGACCACAAGCAATACCAGACCACTCGCCGTGATCGTCTCAGCGACTGCGTCAAAAGATGTGTGGGGCAGCGTGCCGTGGCCGTGGATATTCGCGCCATTGTATAAGTGGCTCTTGGGCGCTCCGCATGACGAGAAAATGAGGATGGAGGAAGTGGTGTATCGGGATGCGGGACAGCATTTGAGAGGATTCATTATACGTGAGTTAGGACTGGTTTCATTTTGCTATGCTCCAACTCTGACATGGCTGTGTAGTTCGTCCAGCAATCTTAACGGATGGTCCTGAGCGCGGAACGGACAGTGTAAGGGTTGGTTGGCTGTGGGGTAGGAAGAGTGAGACGGGCATTGAGGCGGAAGAAGAGGCTGGACCTGCTATTGGGTGGTCGGTTGGGAGGAAGGATCTGGGGTTGTGGGCATATGAGAATGCGCTCAAGGGTGGTGGAGATGAGTGGGTTGGGAAGTGTGTGAGCTTGTGCTATTGAAGTAATTCCCGGAAAATTATACGTATTATATGGTACTTCACGGCTTATGATAGTGCAAGCATTCGTGGTACATCGTGATAAGTAGGTGAAACTTAAAGATGACGACGACTCTCAAGATTGGATCAGCAGTATCTGGGATCGAAACTGGTGAGATTCAGTCAAAATAAGCATCTGGAACAATGCTTGGTGATCTTGTTGGCTGTCAGCTTGACATCAGCAACGTCAACGAGTAGTTTCATATCATTAGTGCTGATGAGAATGACCAAAAAATCCTCCGGCTCGATTAGCGACAATTCCACGCCAGTTGACAGCCAAATCTACTTCATGCTTCATGCATGCATGCATGATTCATCTCGATCCGTTTTTCCTCTTCTCTAACGTGCGCAAGCTACTATGCGTTAGTGACTATAAACATTCTTAGACATTCTGAAGCTCACGTAGCTCCACATCCTCAATACCAACTTACGATATTATCTTCTTATGTGTAATCCTAGCGTCCGCGAGACTACCAGCAAGCAAATCCATATCCCGAAATAGTAACAAATTTGATCAGGATGATGAAACCTAGATGCACAATGGATCCACAACTATCACAAGGCATGTGCAGTAGATCGTCGCGGAGTAAACTACAAGGCGCAGCAGATGTGCTGATGAAGTATGTCGGCTTTGGAAGCTTCCTGTGTTGAGATTTCGGCACCTTGGCTATATAAGAACATCAACCTTCATCTCTAGAAATGCATCTTCTACTTCACACTTCAGCAATCGAGCATTTATATCCTTCTTCACTTTTCTTCCATCTCTTGTATCTCTTCTTCTTGTTTTCCAACGTCTCATTCTACCACGCGCAAAAATGCAATTCCAACTCATCTCCATCTTCGCCTTCGCTGCCGCTGCCAGCGCTGCGCCTCTCGTCTCCGTTTCTGCCGACAAATGCGGAAACACTGATGCTGGCCGAGCTTGTCTCGTTGCTAAAGACCAACTCCACCATGATGTTGCCTTCACTGTGGTTATTGGCGAGAATGATATCAATGTCAACGAAGTTCTTGGTACGCACCACGAGGCGTCCTGAGACTCTCATGTAGAGATGAAATAGATACTAACCGATTTATAGTATCCCAGAACCCAAACTTCTCCATCATTGGTCTCGAGCTCGAAACTGCATTCGTCGCGTGTACTGCGACTTGCATTCTCATCGACAATGATGGTCGCCAGACACCATGCGAGGATCTCATCAACCACGGCCGCACACTTTCTCACCCTGGAGACGAGCTGAACCTGAGCAATGTGCAAACGCTAGTTGCCGTTGATTGTGAACGTGTCTTTCCTCCAATCGGTCACTAAACGATTGGATGCTTTCTGAGCATGGTAGAATCTGGGGTGAGAAGCAAGGCTGGACCTAGGTTGCATTTACTGTGCGCATTCGTTCGTTGAGCGTTCCATTGATTTGGTTGCAATTTTTTTCGTTTTGGTTCTCGCGGGTATACTAAGTACCAACATTACACTCATTCATGACTAGTATAAATTGCATCTTTTCAGAAAGCTATGGTCGTATGGAGGGGTCGGGCTTTGATGATGCACCGCATATTTACGTATGTCATCTGAAACGTGCACCTCATAATCCTACGATGAGGACTATAGAACACTTATGATGAGAGCATGAATATCAACCAATGGCATTACTGTACCTTTAACGTCATTCATTACTGGTTTAGGCAATTCTCATGTGTTGTAGAGTTGCTAAGAGTTTTAAGTTGTCGTGTAGAAGCTAGCTCAATGTATCACTTTGAGTCCAGGCCCTTGTATTTGTTCCCTCATCAGACAGTCGATACTGGCATGGCCGCAGCTTAGCGTATATCGTGTGCAACACGAATATTAATATCGATCTAGACTGTACAACATTTTTTGCCTGGCGTTATTCCTTTATCTTGTTATGCGGTAGCTCGTAGTATTAGGCAATGCGCCGTGGATCGCTGAAGGATAGTATGGACCAGGTGCGCACAGAGCGAGTATAAGCAAGGAAAAGATCGCTTGCCCTGTCAGATTGACCCAATGGGTGAGCTCTTTCGTGTGATATTATGCACCTCGCTTGCAGACGAGCTCGCATTGCCGGCAGCGGCATGCGTGACACTGAGCAAACCCCGACACGAGAGAAACTGGTGGCGCCCTTTGCTCTACACTTCCTCTTGGCCTCCATTTATCTTCTCTGTCCTTCATCATATACTAAAATGTCCGAGAAAGCCATAGAGCGGGTTGCGCAAGCGAGAGGTACCGAAGTAAAGGTTGCTGATGACGACGTCGTCGATCGAGCAAATATACCGCAACAATCGGAAAGCGCGCTAGAAGTATTTTACCATTGCCTTTGTTGACCAGTATGAGACTGCTAATGCTCAGTACAGCGATACATCAATGCGCCATCTGCAGTCAACTTTTCATTCCTCCTGCAATGCTCGTGGGAGGCTGCAGCTGTAACATTTCAGTTCTCGCTCAGCAATGGAGGCCCAGCGTCGATCGCTTATGGGAGCATTTTTTCTGGCCTTGGTAACGTCCTCCAGGATGCGGAGTATGTGGGTTGCTTTTTGCGTAGCTGATTGACTGGGTCAGCGAGGCAGATAGTAGAACATGTGCTCATAAGCGTCATTACTGTCGAAGCAGAAGATGTGCTAACGCTGAGCAGTATGTATTCTCATTGATCGTAAAGGGTGACTTTTCATCGTCTCCCAATGTATGCTGACTTTATGCCCGCTCTCAAGGGTACCACTTTGATAGCTTTGTCTTTGGCGGAGATGGCATCGATGGATCCCACGGTTGGAGCGCAATACCGATGGTCCGCTGCATTCGCACCACGATATAATAGATTCTTTGGGCTTATGCAGGGCTGGATCACGACGTTTGCCTGGATCTGCTCGTGCACATCCAACCCCGCACTCATATCGAACATCATAACCAGCCTCGCGAGCTTCAACACTGCAGAGTATGTACCTCAAAGATGGCACTCTACGCTGATCATGTGGGCTCTTACTTTGTGCCCCTTCATTGGCAACTTCTGGCTTCCGCGGTTCATCAACATCATGGAAACCTCTGGGGCCATATGCCATGTTGTTTTCTTTCTCGCCAGCATTATCACCTTAGCCGCTAAAGCTGAGAAGAGTTCTATCGACTATGTGTTCAACACGTTGACGCACGACATAAGCGGGTGGGAAAATCCTACTGTGGCTTGGGGTCTTGGTCTGTTGACAGTTACGTATCCTCTTACCGGTAAGTACGATTCCCTCACCCTACTGCAATGAAGCAAAATGTAACACTAATATATGGCCAAGGCTTCGATGGCGTACTACATATGAGTGACGAGGTAAAGCACGCTCGTGTTCGTGTGCCGCGTTCCATGATATTCTCAGTGGTTGTAAACGCCGCCATGCAATTTCTGTACATGATAACGGTACTATTCTGCATAGGCAATGTCGACCGTGTCTCCGCCGCTCCGCTGCCAATTATAGAGGTTTACTACCAAGCCACAGGCTCTCGAGCCGCGACAAATCTTTTCGTATTCATGCTCATGTTCATTATTTTTGTTTCTTTTTTCAATGTATTCGCTTCTGTCTCACGACTTGTTTGGGCATTCTCGAGGGACGATGGCCTACCCTTCTCGCACTTCTTCGCAAGGGTACAGCCCAAATTCAAATTGCCGATCAACGCACTTTGTTTCGTTGCGCTTTGTCTTTTCTTGCTGGCGATTATCAATATTGGTTCGAGCACAGCCTTCAACGCTTTCATCAGTTTGCCTGCACTGGCACTTTACATATCGTATTTCTTCCCCATCTTTTTCCTGTTTTGGCGTCGGATCGTTAGCCAAAACCAATCGCCAATCCTATGGGGCCCGTTCAAGCTTGGAAAAGCGGGACCGATCGTCAATATGGGAGCAATGGCCTACATCATCTTCGTGCTTGTATGGATGCCTTTCCCAGGAGCACTACCAGTGGATAGGTGGAACATGAATTACGCAGGACCTATCGCAGGTGCAGTCATAATTGCCGCAGGGGTGGACTGGTGCGTGAATGGCAGGAAAAGGTTCAACGTCCCTGTTGCTAGCTTTTGAGCCGCATTGTGAAGCCCTTCTGGTATCTCAATGTATACGAAGCATGCGACGGGATCCAGGCGTAAATATAAGAATGCTTTTGTCTGTGCCGGCGAGAGCGCCGCTTTCGAGATCTTTGTTTGCAGGTTGGCATTACGGGAAAGGTGGCCCAGAGCCCTCCCTGAGCATTATTCTCTTAGGAAGCTTATAGATAGAGAGTAAGTGACCCAGAGTATTACCTAGAGAACTTCTAATGAGCATTCCCTCATTGTATTATCGTTTCGTCATATTCTTGTTATATATGACACAGAGAGAGAAAAAGTCCTAGTCAGCTCAGTCATACCCTGGCATCTAGGTACTGTCAGTATGCTCTTCACAGTAGCTAGATCTATGCACACATCTTGACGACCACCACAGTACTCCTTGCATTTGAGACCATCGCTCTCCTGAATAATACGTATGCTTTAATGCTCTGCACATGAATGGCGCTTTCGTGAACAAGACAAGACTGTGCTGTATAGGTATATGTGTAGGATAATCGTTCTCAAGAATAGAGTCTTCCCTTTCGAACGCGGTGCGCACCCTTATTGTCCAACTGAACAGTAATACGGTCTTCATCCACCACAAAGCGTATGTCCACTCTTCTACTCAATTTACCGGAAAGAGAGGCTCCCTTCAGTACTTCGAGCGTCTCGGCCTCTACGCCCGCCAGTAATGAGACCAATCCAACATTGTCACTCACGGGAGTGTCCCATAGCCACATCTTGACTGCAACAGCCAGCAAGGCTAGCACCGGCTGCACCAGAAGTATTACAAGAAGTAAGGGGTCACGATGTAGTGATACGCGTTGGTGTACGATGTGGATTTCTGACCCGGTTTTGTTGTAATGGCTGATGTTGCTCCAGTATTGCACTGACGAGCCCTCATTATAGTCCTAGGTAATCACCGTGTGTGGTCAGCTGCTTTTCTACGCTGTTGAGGACCCGTGCATGTATCGCAATTTGTAAGAACGCTATCCAGGGGTTCACATTGAGAAGTGAACGTTACCGTTTCTTTTCTCAATTGCTCATTTGCGGAACTCACTCTGAGTCTGTGCGTGGTATCTTGGAATGGACGAAAATTAATGAAAATGAAGAAATGATGGTCACGTACCCAGAATGAAAAATCTTCCGGAGTTTTGTATCGGTTGGTGCCTGCAATGAGAGACGCTATGGCTGTAGAGACAAGCGCTGGCGTTGTGTCGAGGTCAACCGCTCGAGGATAGCGCATATAATCATACTCTCGAAGTAGTTGTACATCTGTCACCATCATATTGTCCTGTATGATCTTCTGCCTTGGCCAGTCCCTTGTCTGCGGTGTTTGTGGTAGGAGTTGAGCCGACTGTAGAGTGATATTGGACGAAGTGATCTTCCAGGTGCCGTACGCCTCTCGACGATTCGTGAACAATTGCCGAGCTTGTGCCTTATCTGTTTGGTTGTTATTCCAAATGGAAAGAATCGTGCGCGAAGTATTTGATATGTTTCGACGTAGAGACGGATCGAAATAGATTCTCTGTCCTGCCCAAAGCATGGAATGTCCGTCACGGAAGTCTACATTCTGCCAGCTTCGCGAAAAGTTGCTTTTCAGTGCCTTCCATCCACTTTCAGTCAGATCAGACTTATCAAATGGAACGCTTTCCGATACTGTAGCGTTTACAGCTGCAGACACCAGGATAGCATCGTCGCCCCTCACGCCTGCCTGGAGACCATTGAAGTAGCTCGCGAATGGAGTGTCGAGAATGCCCGCAGTCGTGTTGGACTCAACATACAGGGCAAAACCATATGTACGATTTACATCCGGGTGTTGCCAATAAGGGAAATATTGGTTCATCGACAAGCCGACTCCAAGGCCCACGCGACGGTAGCCATCTGGCATCGCGAAACCGAACTCACCGCCTGAAGCAGGCACGATGACAGAAGAATAACCCCCAATGAAGCGCTTGTATCCAATGCTGAGCCCTAATGGTATAGCAGTGATTAAGAATATGGTAATTCTGGTTCGTATGTGTGCATGTGTTGCCCAGAAGTCGTTTTGAAGGAGGGCCTCAAGATCATGGAGACTTGCGCAGCCTCTGTGTATAGCGTACATAATACTCGCGAGCGTAACTTGTCGGTTTGTCCCAATCGCCATTACTGCGAGGCAGAATCCGACGACCACGAGTTGATTTGTCTGACCAAGTGACACGGCAGCGGCCGGCACGTAGACCGCGATGATGGATCCCAGACAGCTGCCCAGGACGAACAGGAGAGTGGTTGCGTCCCTCCATGTAAGTACGGATTTTGATCCTGGAATGCCTGTGCCTCGATTGGTGGCTTTATCAACATTGAGGGGTGAGCTTTCATTGTGGCCGAGCAAAGACGTTTTGCTGGCCATGATCGGTGGGAGACGAGTAACATAGAATTGTAGCGTCCAAGAGATGTTTGGAGGTTAGGTGGCGACACACATACCTGCGGAGTACCCATGTGATCTATTATAAATAATGGACTCCCAGTTCTGACTCGGGGCCAGAATTGGGGGCTGATATTGTTCCTTGGGCCAGCTATGATCGTCCTGCGTGTACTTGCATCGCTGTGCTCAGCCCAACAAGGCGATAAGGTAAGACTGTACGAGTAGCTAGACAGCTATTGATCTGTTAATCCTTGAGAAACTCTCGGAAAGCTTTTTGTGCCCAATACGCCTGTAGCGCATCATGCAAGCAGGGCGGCGCAAGTTTCAAGTTTATTGAGGCGGGTCAGGCTCCCTGCGGGCTAGCAACACCAATGACCTGCGCATGAGGCGACCCAGCGCAAAGCAAATGGCAATTCTCGAAGCACCTCAGCCACCATCAGCACCCCAGGGCGCAGTCGCTCTTGGCACACTCGTGGCTCACTCCTCCAACGTCTTCGAAATGCTCGATTAAAACGCATGAAATGATTGTCGTGGCTGCGCGCTCGAGCTTGTAGTGCAGCATCCCTCATAATGCACGATTCAACGCCTATACATGTTCCTGAAATACCTCACGTCAGTATCTTTGAGATTTCATCAAAGAAACGAGGACTAATCGTGTGTCAAGCAACCCAGTCATGGCCACCACCATCATGGTTCAGATGTGATGGATCCAGCGACAGATCCGTCGTTGGGAGGTGCAATCTAATACCAACAACAAGGGCATGGAACACTCCCGTTACAAGATGGGCCATTTGGGGAAAGGACAGCTCGTGAGCGAAACGAGCGCGATGTTGTTGTTGGCTTTGTTATACTTTGTGTAGCGATCACAATGTTTGCAGCAGCATTCAGGTACTGTTTGCAATGAAATGCGGGACATCATGTGGGCTTGTAAGTGTTGGAGAAGACCGTGAGACTGTGTGTGGCTGACCGGAGACGAGCTGGAAGGGTACCTGGTTGCGATGCACTGGCGATGTTGTGGCACCGGTGGGATCCAGCTGTGGTGCACAGTATGGCTTCTACATGACTGATCCCTCCTTCGTCGTAATGTGCCAGCCTTATTCGCTACAATCTTGCTCACACTCTTCTCTGATCAACAATCGTCTGATGACATATCGCGATATGTAGCAATCATTTGATGCGTCGCGATGGATTCGGATCTCGCAGCACTCAGCGTCTCGTACGAGGTATGCCGACGCTAAATGTACGCCCCAATGACCAACATGCTGACCAGCGAATCGGAAGTCGTTCACCCGCCATCCACACTCTTTGTAATCGCCAGCAGGCTGACTTTGACGCACATTTGCTCTCGCACTCGGCGCTAACATTCACCGGATGTATGTTCAGTATAGTAATTCGAAAGGCTACAAATCAATTCTCTACAGTATATAAGTCACGACAAAGATAAACGATATGTCCGAAGCACTCAAACACTCCGACAGGAAAACGAGAAACACCTCCAAAGACCAACCTAGTCTTCTCATTTTCAATCACTTTACTCAACTGTTCTCAATATGTCAACCGTAAAGGCAGCGATCGTCAACGAATGGGGTGCAATTCCTCAATATGCCGAAATGCCCGCACCTGCCAACCCAACAGCCGACGAAGTCCAAATTCGTGTCATTGCAGCAGGTACTCATCGTCTCGTTCGGGCTCGTGCAGCAGGCAAACATTTCTCCGCAACGACACTTCCACACATTCCGGGCTCAGATGGCGTTGGTAGGACGATTCCAGACAATAAGCTGGTATACTTTACTACTTTTTGGCAAAAAGGTAGCTTCGTGGAGGTGGTAAATGTTGCGAAACGCGAAGTGACGCCAATTCCTGAAGAGTCCGACCCAGTTCAGATAGCAGGCTTGGCCAACCCAGCGCTGTCGAGCTGGATGGCGATCAAAGCGAGAACTTCGAACCTTCCCGAGAAATTTTCCGTGCTTGTACTGGGTGCTACAACTACTTCAGGAGCGGTTTCTTCACATATAGCGCGCATGCTAGGGGCCGGAAAGGTCATCGGTGTGGCACGAAATGTCAAAGCGATGGAAGCTTTGGGTTACGATGAAGTAGTGGAGCTGAAATCAGATCCGGCCGAGACGGACTACTCCTCGGCTGAAGACGTCGACCTTATTCTGGACTACATCTATGGTCCTCCAACTCTTCAGCTCTTCAAAACGCTGAAGCCTACCAAGCCAGTGCAATATGTACAGATCGGTACACTTGCGTCCCCTACCATGGATCTCCCCGGAGACTTGATTCGAGCCAAGGATATTACGATGCGAGGGGCCGCTCCGGGTTCATACTCAATGCAGATCCTTGCACAAGAACTGCCCAAGATGTTAGAGGCACTCAAGGATTTGCCGAAGCAAGATCTAAAAGTCGTTCCTCTCAGCGAAGTGCAAACCCAGTGGCCCAATGAGAAGAATCGTCTTGTCTTCACGGTTGGAAAGAACGGTAACTGACGATAGTGCGCTTCTCAAAAATTGGTATATGCGATGAGGCGCGAGCATTGGAGCTTACAGTTAGCGATGCAAGTGAGCGAGGTTATGAGATGGGACACAGCAGCGTGGAGGCGACATAGTCATTCCCAGACCCTATTCGATTTGTGCAAGTTTTGGTAGCCCCCATGTAGATTAAGTGCTAAGAAAAGAAATACATAGTCATAATTGATGAAATAGAAAGATTGTTTAGTATTATATCAGCCTGTGTCATCCTAACTGATCTTTCGTATCTTTACACAGCATGCATGCAATTTGTGCATTGAACGGATCGTTCCTGATACTTATACGAGTGTATGAGCTGGTGGCAGCACGAGTCGCAGGGTTCTAATGTACAAATAAGACTATTTTCTATCGTATGCGACTATGTTAGCTGGTCCACTTTTGCGCCAGAGTAACATTGCGTCACCGTTGATCATTCATATGTCCGCATTGCGCTTCATCAGGATTACGAGTAACACGCTCCAGCTACAACCGACTTTGAAAGAAAGCCTCAGCATGTAGATCCTGGTATCGCTATTCCGGAGGGTGTGCCAGCATCGTGCAATTAATTCGATGATCGTTTTGTCTCGCCAGGACGTGATGCGTATGATGAGGTCACCAAGTCAAACTTCATGGAGCTGGACTAGATGAAACGACCGGCGAATTTCTTTTTTTTGGCTCTCTAGTTCTCCAGGAGCTCATTAATAGTAACGCAGGTAAGATCTGCACACATGCTGCCCAGCTTGTGATTCCCGCAAGGCAAGTTCCTTTGTAGCAGAGATGACTCTTTCGCCACAGTTACCATTCTTTAAGTAATAAAAGCATCTCTCAATATGATGAACAACCAGTGGTTTAGCTCTCTCTCTATAACCGAACTCGACTATTTCACGCGAAACTATACGAGAGGTTTCTGTACGGGTCATGATTAGCCCGCTTACGCTGGCAAGGATGACTCACATACTCACCCCACACTTGGGAAGACTTCGGAAGCTTTAAGCTTATCGAAGCTTTCCTCAAAAGGCGTGTTGACTTAGGTTCAAAGTAAAGACCAGAACTAATGCCTATATGAAGTTCAAGTTTCTGCGACCCATTTCGTAGCCAGAGTTCTACAACGCGCATTATCGACTTTGCCAGACACCATTGAATCATGTCACCATCCAGATCGAAATCGATCCAGTACTCTCCTCCTCTAGTTATGCCTCCCTTAAAAGAGCACAAACAGACTTTGATAATTCTCCATGGTCGGGGTTCAACGGCCCAGAAATTTGCGGAGCCATTACTTCAGCACCAGGTCTCTCCTCTTCCAGTATCAGACCCTTCTTCCGCAGCATCGTCAATGGAAAACAAGAAGTCTTTTCGAGATCATCTACCGTATACCAAATTCATCTTCCCTACTGCACCTCTGCGGCGAGCCGTCGTATTCAATCGCAGCCTCACACACCAATGGTTCGACACTTGGTCCTTATCACAGCCCGAAGTCAAGCAAGACTTGCAAATACAAGGACTGTGTGAGACGATCGATTGCATACACGATTTGTTGAACCAAGAGATTGAGATGGTCGGATCGAGGAACGTTGTTCTTATGGGATTGAGCCAGGGGTGTGCAGCCAGTATTGTAGCCACCATGCTATGGAGAGGCGAGCCCTTTGGAGCAGTAGTAGGCATGTGTGGATACTTGCCATTTCGTAAAGACATGCATGGTCAATTGGAAAGTTCCGAAAATGCGAGTGGGGTTGAACATGGAGTGTTAGTGGAAGAAGAAGAAGATGATGATGATATCTTCGAGAAAGACCCAGGCGCGTTTAAAAGCGGTACAAAACTTGAGAAAACCATTGACTGGCTACAAGAAGAGCTACAATACAGTGAGGCTGGGCTACGGCAAATGAGCTCTCCTTCAATTCAGTCAATACCAGTGTTTATGGGACATGGGACAGACGATGAGAAGGTGCCCATACAGATGGGCAGACTCGCGGCAGACTTCTTGACACTAATCGGCGTCTCTGTCACTTGGAAACAGTATGAGAAGCTCGATCACTGGTACTCGGGATCGATGCTACAAGATATCGTTCAGTTTCTCTATAAACTGGAGGGGTGAAAAGTCTGCTTGATCAAGGAGTAGGCGGCATCGACAATCTTCTCTTGGATTTGATAGTTCTTGTGGTCCCAAGAAGACAATAATATGCAATACTCGAAATATGATGGCTAGTGATAGCAATATAACATGTGTTATCGCGGCATGTATTGGATCGTCGTAGCCTCCGAGGATTCATCTGCCGACTTAGATGAGAAAAGAATGGTCCTCTCTGGGCGCCGGTAATCGTGCGCTTGGGTTCGGATGCTGTGGCTTCAAGACCTCAATTCCCAATTGCCTGTACCACATGTGTTAATTCCATTGCACATCCTATCAAACCAATCGTACCTTGTTCGCCATTCCTTGCGCCATCATCCCCGAGGTCTTCATCGCACTTTTCATTGTGCCTCCAACCTTCATGAACGTGGCAGCTTCCACCTTCAGGCCTTTCATATCCATGAACTCCTGCGCGTTGAAACCCCACCTATCCTTGATATCCTGTGACTCCTGCCTGCCTGCCATCGCAGCCACATATGGCTTTTGCAGCTCACGCAAATCAGCTTTAGTAACTTCCACATTACCAGATGCGCGCGCTACGATGAAGACGTAGCGGTGGGGCCGAGAGTAGATGTAGTTGGGAAGTGGAGACGGTGCAACGTAGGAAGATACCTGGGATCCGTTGGACAAGGACAAAGAGCCATCAGATTCAGTCGAGATGTTGGTCACAAGCCAGTGGCGAACTTGGCCGAAATAAGTGTCGTCGTCCATCATGAGATCCTGCAACACTGCATTAAGTCACATAAACCAGTTGTCAGGAGTTGACTTACGGGATCAGACATGATGAGTACAAGGTTGTGTAAAGGTTCTGAGGGCTGTGTTTGTTGGCATCAGCCCTTGCCCGTCGCAGTGGAATTTTCTGGGTAACCTCACCGCTGGGCTGAGACGCAACGTCGGCTGTGGTTGCGTATCTTCGTAGTCCAGTTCTGCTCCTGCTGCGTCCAATGTGGTTTCGGGCCATTTCACCAAAAGATCGTGAGACAGCTCGATGTTGCCGGGCAATACATCTGTAATCACTTTGCTGTCGATGAACGCCTGTTTCTTCTCTTGTGTTGTAGACATTGTAGATGGCTTGTGTGTATGATTGTAGCACGTTTCAAATGCTTGAACAATGTGGTAAGCGAGACGACATTTTAAAGGAATGTATGTTGCCAAGCTGGCACTTTAAAATGAGCACGCATCATCATCATGATTCCGATCGACCCAAGGATTATCGACATTGGAGAAGATGCGAGCCCAATGGTATAGTGTGAAGCACAAGGGTAGACACATGACGTGCACATGACATAATCATAGCTTGAATTAGCTACGAATTTTCGCTTCTCGTACGATAATTCGCATACCCTAGCTCCTGTGTTCGTAATCTTGGCTTCTGGGGATAAAGTTTGTTGCATTGCCATATCATTTCCAGGCGCTTGAGGTCTGCGCACCTTCCTTCTTTCCCTCTTGATATGTCTCGCTCAATGCATCGTACATTGCCCTGACTCTCTGCATCTCAGCAAGCAACGTGGATCTTTCGCTTTCATCGGCGACCTCTGCCACCATCTCTGCTACTGACCTCGCCGTGAAGAATTTGTTGTTCCGATTGTACAAGGACCTCCTTTGCATCTGCTCATCCGTCTCCTCGCCTTGTACTCGAAACACTTGTTCCAGAATGTCAATGTCGTACGGGATAGAGAACAAATCGCGGCTATCCTCGTATGTAAAGAGATAATAGAACTCATTGAAGCCAGACCATGTTATGCCGCTGAGACATAAGCTGCATGGTTCGTGGGTTGCGAAAAAGATGCAATCCTTAGCAGGATTGGGCCGTGTCGCTGTATCAGGAAAATCGATGGTGAAGAATTGTTGGATACAATTGATTTCCCCATGCAGTAAGGGGGAGACCCGTTCGTTGTTCGTTGCGATGGTAAGTGGTTTGAGACCTTCTCTAGCGAGGATGGCGGCGCCGAACAGTTTGGAACCAGATGAGACGCCCTTGCGCGTGAGAGGGATGATTGATTCTTCCACTACTCTCAACAATGCGCTCACTACTTCTGCAGAAGATGCGGAGGTTGTGTTCGGTGATTGAGACATCGCTCATGAGAATCTGTCCGGGAAGAGCACGGATGGAAAATACATCAAAATGTGTCTTGCTAAACGGTGAAACCAGAGAGCTGAAGCTGTAAGAAGAAAAGTGAACGTCGAGATAAGGCGGCGGTCACCGATATCTGCGGCGCTTACCGAAGCCCAACCTAACAGTGTACCAGAACAGTTCGGTATGTTGTCAACCTATCAAATGCCCATACCATCAGAAGTGTATCTATGTTGTAGATAACTTTGCTAATGACTGGCTCAAGAACATGTCATACTCCACTCGGGGACGCAAGATACATCGCGTTCTACTTCGATCTCGCCTACAAAGCACACTGACTCTGTCAAATGAGCCACTATCGTTACAGCTACACTTGCTTCCTCAGAAAGGAAATAATTAGTGGGTACGATGGGCTGAAGGCAAAGTTGAACCACGTCGAAATCAAATTGCTTTCCCTGGCGGGTGCCACTGATTGACCCCGCACTTATGCACGGTAACTAAGTAGGTAAGCTGACTGCCGTCACGTCCCGCAAAGCTTGATACCTTGCTCATCTCGAAACACCATCGTTTATGTTAGAGACTTTAGGGCTTCTTGTTGTTGTTGTCAGGTGAGAAATTGATTCTAAAGCACCCTGGAGAACCGCGCGACGATATGCAAACTGTTCAGACCACAACTTGCTGCCTGTCATCTTGCTTTGTTCAATGAGACGAGAATGCATTGTCGAGATGCCACTGCTTCGGCCCCGGATTCGGATTTAAGATGCGGCGGGCGTAATGCTACGAAACAGTCACACCTGCGCACCAATCTGACTTCAGGCTATGACGTCGGTATTCCCAACAGCCGCAGAGGAGATTAGACCATATATCAACGTGAAAGCCTTGGCCAGGCCGTTTTGTACATCCAAAAGAACCGAGCACATTGCCAAAAACGTCAAGGAAGACACGATGCCACCTTCGACATACTCCCAAGGCCACTCCACCGCCGTGACCGCGAACCACATCATCCGCACCGCAGAACACGACGGCGCCTTCCTTCTACCATATCTAAAACCTCATTATCGCATCCTAGATCTCGGATGCGGACCCGGAACCATAACCACAGGATTCGCAACGTACGTGCCCCAAGGCAGCGTGACTGGTGTCGATCTCTCACCTGAGGTGTTGGATCAAGCGAGAGACATTCTATCTCGGCAAGCCCCACCAACATCAAAACGGGGAGATATCTCGTTCGAGCTGGGAAACGTGCTTGAAGGACTCCCGTTTCCCGATGCCTCGTTCGACGCTATTTTCACCAATCAAACGATCATCCACATTTCAGAGCCTGTCAAGGCTTTGAAAGAGCTGAAGCGCGTTTGCAAACCCGGTGGCTTGGTAGCGTGTCGAGAAGGCGATTTTCCCTTCACGTTTTATCCCGCTCTTGAGGGGATGCAGTTGTTTCAGAAGTATCTATGGTTGATGGTCCATGGCTCCGTGTCTCCATCTAACCCATCCGCTCGCTTCCTCACTCCGGATCCAAACAGACCATACAACTCTCCGCATCCGTCAAATCACCGCTCCGGGTCGCTGGTGCATGTTTGGGCGCGCGAAGCAGGCTTCGACCCGGAAAAGATGGTGAAAGGCGCGAGTGTTGAGTCGGGAAGCACGAAGGAGAAGAGGGATGTGTTTGCAGACAACATGTTGGCTAGATTCGAGAGCGCAGGGTGGCGGGAGAAGTGGGCGAAGCTGGGAGCCAGCGAGGAGGAGATTGAGACTGTAGTGCGGGACTTGAAGAAGTGGAAAGAGGATGTAGACTCGTGGTATGCGATCACGAACGCTGAGACCGTATGTTTCGCATAGAGCGTATGGAAGAATAGGCTACTATTGCATTGAGATGTATTCACGCTCGGTCACAAGCAACACACTCATGCCTTAAAACCAAACCCGTTCTTGAAAGGCCTGTTGGATTCTTTGGACATTGTGACTGATCAGCATCGTGGCATGCTACGTGCGTTCAAAATATCACTACAATTGTTACAAAACGCTTGCGCAGGCCGCCCCGATCCCAAGAAGTCACAACATGGCGAGAAAATAATGCCGTACCCAGATCCATGGTTGGAACCAACTTTGCCTGAATCTCTTCCATTATTTTCATCCTCACATCCTCCCAAACATTTTGTTCTTTTCAATCACACTCATCACCACAGTCTTTGAAACTCCATCATCATGTCTGAATATCCTTCCACATTCCCCTAATGCCCTCTTCCCCTTCCCCTAGTACTGGATCCCTCTCCGGCATCCTTACATCCCACACCTCCCTCTCCTTCCCCTCATGTTCACCTCCGACCGCAAAATCCCACACTCCGCCCCTCGGATACGCGCCCATCATCATGAACTCGCCCTGAACCGGCACCTTCTCAAAGAAACTCCTATGTCTCATCTCACTCTCCTCATCCAAGCTCTGCGCCGCATGTCCCTGCTTAATATCCTCCGGCTGATGAAATGCCAGCTCCTCCGTCGGCGGATCCGTTCTAAACGTCTTGTGACTCACGCCCGCAGGAATAATGAACACATCGCCCAGGCCCGCTTCGATCTCGACTCCGCCGTCCTCACCACCTGCGCGTTCACCAATGCCGTATTTCCCGGCTGCCCAGTCCGGCGCATCGGCGACGCCGAAGCGGATCGTGGCGCTCCCGCCAGATACGACGACCATGGCTTCGTGCGTGGTGGAGTGGTAGTGCGATTGGATGTCTGGGCCGTAGCGGGCGAGCCATTGGGTTTGCCAGCCGTTCTTCTTGAATAGGTCGAACACTTGGGCGGTGGAGAAGCTGGGGTTGGAGACGGTGTCTTTGAGGAGTGCGGGATAGTGGATGAGGGGATAGGGGGAGTTGGGGATCAAAGGGGTGGGTGGGAGATGGTAGGTTTTGCTTCTGACTGTCATTCTTGTTTGAGGTATTTAGGTCGAGGGAGACGAAGCGGTGAAAAGAAGGGTTCAGATATAAGAGACGAGAGGTTCCAAAGTGCTTTGTGAATGGGATAGTCTGAAGACACAGCTATGGTAGTAGTCGAGGTTTAGCGCGTGTTGCGGATGACCTTCAGACTGGCTTGAACGGGCACAATACTCTCGTGGTTGGAGGTGAACCAGCGAGCTAGATTTTGAATCTGCTGCAATTAAGATGCTGGATTCGATTTCCTCATTCGTACCCCAATGTGGGGTTATATCTAGGGAAGTGGCTGTGAATCCTTCCTTGTGACGTCAACCGACCAAACCCACTCGGGAATGGAGCCGACTCGGATATGTACCCGAGACTCTACAAATCGATACAGAAAGTGTCATTATAAGCACGCTTGGTACATGTATCAACACTTAATGTATGTCAGAGATTGTCGGCTGCAACTGGTTTGGAGGGCAGTAGTATAGTTTCGACGGACGTAAACAGTCTAGTCGGAAGACTTGACTTGATACTGCCTATGGATTGTACGCCTCGTTCTTGCATGTTCACTCCAGTCTTTGCACGACTTCCTCCACATATATCGTATCTCCTATTTCTTTCCTCCAGCCTTCTTCAGCCACTCCTCTACTCCCTCCATCGCTCGTTTGGGCATCTCCTCCCACCTCTTATTCCCCGCATACGTCTCCTCCAGCCCCTTCTTAATTTTCTGCGCCTTAACCACGCTCAACCTCTTCGCGCCTGCCCAGCTCTCCCTTTCCAAGAACGCATCCGCCTCGCCTCTCAGCTCTTCTCTCTTGGCCCTAACTTCCTCCTTCTCACTTCCCTCCAACGCGCATAATGCGCACTTGCATTCAAAGCCCCACGTCGTTTGTAGAGACGCTTGACGTGCAGCATAATCTGGATGCGCATCGTAAGTGAAGAAGAGTTCTTCGCCTGCTGAGATAGGCGTCAGGGCACGGATGGTGAGGAGGTCACCGGTGGCTTCTTTGTGGGTATTGGGGATACATGAGTGGTTAATGTATGCAGCGCGGATCCATAGTGCTGTGGACGCATTCATGCCGTTCTCCTCGCTGCTACCGAACTGATTTCCAAGACCGAAGGCGTTGCGCGACATGATGTCGTGCACGCGGAATACATCAACGATCGGCTCTCCATCGTTCGCTGCTGTCGCTTTGACGCCCTCCCAGTCGCCGAAGAGATCGTTGAACGCAGAAATTTGGGATGGGTTGCTGAGCAGGTGTTGAACGAGCGCTTTGCTCAATCCCACAGGCGACATGCGGATCTTGTCGTCGCGCAGATCGTATGTCATGGCAGTCATAGATGACGGCTCGTGCGCGTAGACAGCACAGAATGCCTTCTCGACAAGGACTAGTTCACCCGCTGCGATGTCGCGCGTGGCAAAGGTGCCTCGTCCCTTCTCTTTGCTGTCTTTGACTTCAGTAGGTCCAATGAAAGTAGCTGCATCGATCCTTGGGCGCAGTTTTGAGAAATTGATCTTGATCTTGTTGAGGTCGTGAGATCCGGATTCCTGTTCGCGAAGACGCGCCGCTATGCGTTTGAGATATATTCTGCCATCTTTGTCTCCCGGTGTGAGCTTTTGTTGCTCCTCGAATAGTTTCTGTGCAAGCGGGTACTGGGCGAGAGTATATGCGGCGCTGCCGGCGCGGAAATATGCTTTGCTGTCGAGGTCTTTGGAGCGCTGGTCATCTCCGTGGATTAATGAAGCTTTAGCATCTTCTAGTACGCCGTCGAGCTGACCGAGCAGTAGACTGACGTAGGCACGATTTCGGGCGATATCTTGTGCTAAGCTCTCAATCTCATGCTCGTTCGCAATCTTCAAACCCTCAGAATATCTTGCGTATGCTTCCAGCAAATCCTGCTCTTTGAGTGCCGCATTTCCTTTGTTCTTACACCGTGTCGCAGCCTTCTCGGCCGCAGTCGCATTCTGCAGATCTGAATCCGCAATCTCATCCGTCAAGCTCACCAAATCCGATGGATGATCGATCCGAATCGTCGCCTCCCCCTGCTCCGTCAGCGTGTAGTAGGGCTCTTTGAGAACGAACGACTTGGTCAATTCCAAAACCTCTTCTTTATGTCTCAACTTGTGCAGTCCAAACTCTAGCCGCTCCGTCTCTTTCCCGTCCGGGTCCTGAACCATGCACCATGATCGAACTGCGAGTCCAACAACAGGACTTGCGCGCTTAACCACGAGTTTCTTGCCGCGATGATGGGTTTCAATCTTCAGATCGGAAAAGGACATGGGTTCTAGATCGTCTACGGATACTGAACATGGGGGATATGGTTGGCCGACGGCAATGGCTGGTAGTTGTCCGCCCTGCGACCGTGTCATGTCTGGGTCTGGTGCACCGCCCATGTCCGCCATGAGCGAGGCGCCAGTTGCTTGTTGGATAGAAGGTATGGCATCTCTGGGTTCCCGTGCATTGTTTTTGGACTCTGTACATTTTCTGACTCTTTCTTTGGCGGTGTTACGGATGCGCTCAGCCTCTTGCTCCGTGAGGTATATGGTCTGGCCTTGATTTTGGGAAGACATGATTGGTCCTTATTCAGGTCTGGTCTGCTTCTGCACCGGATCGGCAGAATCCCAGTCGTAATTCTCCTCTCCGCCCGATTATTAACCAGGTACCGTTGGGTCTGTAGTTGAAGCAGGTAGTATCTTTTGTACTTGTTACTTTGATTATGCGCTGGCTCCTGTCAGGAACGTGTTTTGCATCATGCACAAAATTTTGGTGCTGTGAAAGTCTTATCGATAAGCAACGACTAGCGCGGGGCTGTCCTCTGCTCGAGTCCTTTTCGACACTTTGATCATTGTCAAATCTGCTCAAGTTGATGTTTGCTTGGAGATGATTCATGCATTTCATAACGCTCAAAAAAGGCTGCCTAGCGCCTAGCTATACCAGATATCCCGAACATGAAGCGTAGTAATGTAATGTACAAATGTCAGTGAAAGGCCAATAATATGTCAAGCCGTTCCGACGTGGCGATACACTTCCATGCGAAGATGGCGAATGTAGTGACAAAGTGTGGTATCCAGCAGGTCCCCAAATAGATGCTCAAGCAACGCTAAACCGTCATCCAAATAATACAAAAGATATTCAATTACTTCCTCTCGCGACCATAAAACGCGTTCACGCCGCATTCGAGTTCGGCGAACCAGGCTCCATGTAAATCCTGCTACCAATGCTCTGCCTAATCTTTTGTCTCCTCTTCTCCTGACTCCTCTCCCGAATCTTATCTTTGACGCCACTGATCCCGATGTACTGGACTTGATACTTCTTCAAGCCTGGTAGACTCCTCCCCTGACGCCATGATTGCCGTCGTGGCGGCGCATCGAAGCTGCGACGCAGACTCGATCGTGATGGGCGCTTAGTAATGCCGCCGCCGCCGTGTGCGCCGAGGGGCATGGTAGGTGGTTGAATCAGGATCTTGGGCGATGCAGTGTGTGAAGATGTGCGAGGAAGTCTTGGGAAATTCGGAGGAAGAGTAATATGGTGTCGACGTTTGTTGGTACCGTGACGCTCGACGCCAAGCGAGTTGCCAATGAGGAAGCCGCCGGAGCCACGTACGCTGCTGGTCAGGCGTCGCCGGAGGGTGTTGGTACGCTTTGGTGGTGGTGGATCTGGGAGACTCTCCACATCACTCGTATCGCCGCCGGGATGGAGTCCTTCATCCTCACTCTCAGAATCGCTGTCATCGTCGAATCCATCCCAGAAGCCACGAGGTCGCCAGAAGGGATGCAATTGGCCATCCTCATCGTTCACGGTAGGTATCTGCGGGTTGTGGTGGGACTTGTGTGTTCCGAGTGAGTTTCGTTTCCGGTTACTTCCTTTGCGCGAAAGAAGCGTCGGGATCAAGTTGTCGGAATAGCGTCTTGCACGCTGAGCCAAAGACAGCCGTCGCTGCGGATGGGAGTCAGACCGCTTCGGCGGACCGGGTACCAGCTGCTTTTCAAGTTCTTCAGCGGGTGTTGGAGGTATGAACATGATCTTTGGGGGTTCTGGCGGTGGTCGGGGGTTCTTGAGTGGCGAATCTACCGTGTTCGCCTGAGGTAGATCGAGTTGCATTGGTGGTGTAGAGGGCTCAAACGTCAACGTTGGCTGTTGAGATTGGTCGTGATCCGCATCGTAATCTTCAATGGCGTCTACAAATGGTGGTGTTGGCGTGGAACGAACTTCTTGGTGATCATACGGGGAAAGATGAGTTCCGTTGGTCAACTGCCGCGACTCGGGAGTCATCGAGCTGACCCGAGTGCCCTGTTGCACTACCAGCAGGGAATGGTTGTTGTGAGGATAAATGCTCACAGCAGTGGCTTCGCTGACTTCAATTGGGGTATCAGAAAATTGCGAAAAGGGTGTCGTGGATGCGTATTGATGTCGTGCACCAGCGTGTTCTTCACTGCGGAACATGGATCGGTCGAAGCTAGCACGGCCGTGCTCCAGAGAAGGTCTTCTCCATTCATGACTGCGGCGAACCATTTCTTCCGTCGAGATTCGATCCAAGCTGGGTCTAATGATGACTTCTGGAGAGGTTGATGTACGGTCTTGGCTAGGCGTACTGCGTCTTCGTTCCCCAGATCGGCCGCGAATCGATCGTGATCCTCGGCGGACTGGTGGGGAGTACTCTTCTGGCGGCGAGGGGGCAGCTATTTGCTCAGGGGATGCAGGTGCCGCCCGCTTTGCTCCGCCTCCTTCATCACTCGGCGGGTCTCGCTCAGTAACTAACTGCCGCACTCTATCGAGCAGTGCGGTCGGCGGCTGTCGATCTTGCAGAGGCGCACTAGCACCCAGGAACACGTCTTGTGTTGCAGACTCGTCCTCTTCTGCCGGGACAACAGGCAGAGACTTGTTCACATCCATTGCAAACTTAGAATCCGCGACACTAGATCTCTGCCGTCGCTTCAAAGACCTGGGCGAGGACATTGAAGGCACAGGAGATTGCACTGGTGAGAGCTCAGCAGGAGGCGTCTGGAACGAAACATTCCCATTTCGCCGAGGACTTGTCGGCGGTGACTGTTGCGAGTAGCTCCTGGGCGCATTAGACAGGGCCGACTTGCGCCCATTCTCGGGCGCTGACCCTATCCGCCTGTGGTAGTTGTGTTCTGAGTAGTGGTACTTGGTGACCGAATTCGCGCGGCTGAGCATGTCCGCTGCGGGCTGCAACACGTTACGCAGAGACTGTTGGTGAGCGAGTGTAGCTGCGGAGCTGTCGATGATGCGCGAGCGGAACGACAGCGGGGAAGACATGCTGCGCTCGTATCCGAGTGTGGTGGACATGCTGCGCTCATAACCCAGCGTGGCCGAATCGGTACTGATGCGCTTCGATCGGTCGGCGAGGTTGACTTTCTTGTGGACAAGGCGATGGAGCGGGACGTCTTCGTTCTGGGTCTGGGAGGAGTCGCGATTCGAGCGACGTCGCAGCGGACGGTCTGGCGTTGGCGAGCTGTCTCGATACGCCATGTTCTTCCCCGAGTGTCGCAGTGTCTGTCTCCGCCGCGGCGGCGTGACGATGATGCTGGCCTCGACACGCGTCGAACCCATGGACGAAGTCGAATCCCGCTTGTTGGACTCGCCCGGCTCCGTAACGGCGGCGACAGGCTTCTTCTCGCTCGGCCAGCCAATCGACTGGGCGAAGTTCTCGATGGACGGGGTGACGGGGCTGTTGGTGCTCGCCTCAACGCGCTCGCGCAGGCCAGAGGTTCGTCGGGGGCGCGGGCTGGGCGAGGGCGAGGCGGTACTGGCAGGCTCGACCGTCGGGATGGGGTCCTTCTCGGGCGACGAGTTGGGTTTTCGTTTCCTGCGGACGGTAACATTGCGCATCAGGTCTGTGTTCCACTCCCGATCTGGTATAATGTCCTCAACCGGGGGTTCCTTGTCCTCTTGAGCACCAGCCATTGTATCCGCCTCGTCCACGGGCGGGTAAAACGGCCGTGGCCTGTCCGTGGGCGTGATCTCATTCTCTTCGAGCTCGAAGGCGAGGCCCAGCCCCCGATCTTCTTCCACAGTGCTCAGTCGGTGGTCGATGGGTGTGACCGACCTGCTGCGGCTGGGCTCGGACGAGGCGTCTTCGCGCGCCGTCTTGAAGGACTCGGCGCGCGACGAGGGATATGCGAAGAGGGGCGGGCGCTCGGGGGCGCCAATGCTGTTGCTGTTGCTGTTCGAGGTCGTGGCAGTGCTCGCAGTCCGAGGGGGACTTGGGTCGGGCGTTGGGGGGCTGCGCGCGTTGACGGGGGTGCTGAGCGACGACTTCTTGGACATTAGGAGGGTCTCATCGTGGGGCGCGGCGTCGGCGCTGGGGGTCGACTGGCCGTCCTGCGACATGGTGGGCGGCGTGGGAGGGAGGCCCGCGTCTGGGCCATTCGCGGCAGCAGGCGGGTCCAGCGGCGTGGGCTGCTGGCTGCTGAAGGCCGAGTCGGTGTCGGTACGCTGCGTGTCGTGGCGGAGAGGCGCGGGGCGCGGAGAGTAGCTGCGGTGTCGTTGGAGGGGGGGCGCGGTGAAGTGCGAGTCGAGCAGCGCATAGGCGTCGGGCTGGACGTCGGCCGTCATGGTCGTGGTCGGGGTCGTAGTCGCGGGCTGGTGCAGCGGATGGCCGCCCTCTGCCTACAACACAGCATGCGACGAGGTCCTATGCGGAAGCCATGTCCCGTGGGCGCAGCGGGGCAAGGCTCTTCTTCATGCGATACAGGCGTCGCGGTGCGGTGGTGACGCAAGTAGGCAGGTCGCCTCTGGCTGGGTCCGCGCCAAGGCTGTCGTTCGGTCGCTCGCAGTACCAGACGGGGACGGGGCGGGTCGCGGGTCGTGGTGGGCGCGGCAGACGTGTCGATGCAGCGCCGTCGTCTTGTGGGAGATGCTGTCAGAGTGCGGTAGGAGGGTCGACGTCGAAGGAGGGCGCTGCAGGTGGTTGGGATGATGGCCGAAATGGCCAGAGGACGTCGCTTGTGCAGGCGGGCCTGGGCGTCAAGGCGCCGCGAATGCACTGCACCGTACTGCACATGCAAACGCTACTCGATGCGCCTCCAACTCCGAGCCTTGATTTGCACCTCTCCTGCAGATAGACTCGGACAGACTCGTGTTTACTCCGCAGCAGCAGCCCACGTCGACCGCCTCAATGCGACGTCTTGTCTGCGCAGCAAGGACGAGGGCCATGATCTCATCTCCCGTATTGCAGGCCCCAGACAAGGATAGAGCACGAGGCTACCCGTCCTCCGCCCACATCCACAACAGCTAGCTGCTCCACGCCACCGTGTACCCGCCGTGCCGCCCATTATCGTCAGCTCCTGCATCAACCCGACGCCCGAGTGAGATCGACCCCTCGCCCATGTCGTGCGACCGTGATGAGCCCACAGCAATCTCAGGTCATGTGCTTTGCTGACTTGCCCACCCCCAATATCCCTCGAGCACCTTTCTCCACCCCGCCTCGACCAGCTCTGCAGAATGCATCCACTGTCTTCGTAGCTTGCATGTCATGAGTCTTGCCAATAGATGGTGCCGGAGCTGAGGCCTGCGCACAATCAAGCAACAAGTCTACGCCACAGTCACATCCTCATACTGTCTCGGGCCACGCCGTTGCTCAACCATGTCCCGTGCAGCTGTCGTGTAAAAGACAGCGCACAATGTGACTCAAGTCGCTCCGTCTCTCAGTAGTGCATCATACCAAATTCTGCATTATCTTTCAACTATCCTTGTTGTGTCCATCCTTCGAACAGCCTCACGTCCCATCATGTAAGCTGATTCATGCCCCCAATTCCTATGCATGTCGAGTAAAATGCATCACATCGCAACAAATGAAAATGCCCACCCAAGACAGCCCGATCCCCGATCCTGTTCAATGGTGATATCTCAGAAAATGCACAACATACGCCGTGAACGCCTCTTCCAAACCAGACCTCAACATGGTCGCTGAACGCTCCATTTTGTAAGCCGAACTAAAATCGCAAGCGGGAGCCGAACCAAAATCGCAAGCGGGAGCCCTGTAATGCTATATAGTCAATGTGATCTATATCTTTCTGCGAACGGTGAACTTCCGCCCAACCGTCGCTGCCGGTAGTGCTGCAGCAAAAGTATCGCGTGCTGTGCATGTTGTCAGTTTCTGTGCAATACACCATCTGGCAAAACTTACTCTCTGCCGAGTCGAATTGAATCAGTATATCGTCATGCTCGCCGGGATACTCAATCTCGTCAAAACAGACAAATTTGCGCTTGGTGCCAGCCCATCCAGTCAACCTGCCCTCTTCTTTCTGCATCTTGCCCTCGCCCCTGCGCTCTTCCACAGGAAGTGCGAATTTGGCATCGACAAGCTTCAGTCCAAACTTGCCGCCCTTGTCTGTCTTCTCAAATGTGTCTGTCACTCGCAGCTGGAAGTTCATAGCATCGGCATGTGAGAACTCCTCGAAAAAGGCCAATAGCTGGATGATGTTGTCTTGCTCGACAATCTGAAGTCGGATGATGTTGGCAGTCCATTGCTTGTAGATGGGAACCACCATGCGTCGACGTGAGATCGAGAAAGTGGACGCGATACCATCGAACTTTACGTTGAAACCTGTCACGGCAAACTGGAAGGCATGAAGATCTTTGAACGAGTTGAAGGTCAGTTTTCGTATCGTTGAAGCCGTTGTCAACGTCCTCAGCAACTCTGCTAGAGCATCTGGAATATCGCGTTCAGAGCGACCACCATCAATTGCGACCGTCAAGTCCTGTTGTGCATCGCGAAGCAGAGTGAGCTCCGCTGCCCCGTCAATCGGCAGTCGAACAAGTAATTCTCCAGGTGCTAAACACGTCAGTCTTGATCAACTGTGTTGAGAATGAACACATACCGAGGTTCATGCGGTCGGTGATGATGCCAGCACTATGTCGACAAACAATCCTCAAGCTCTCGCTCATTACCGTCGGGGCCGACTCGAGCCCCGCCGCTTCTGGATCTTGGTTGACCACCTTGGCTTCCTGCCACTGCAGCTTTTCCAGCACATGACTGCCTTTCTGGCTGAACCCTTCAGCCTGATCCGCGCTTTCAATGTTAAAAGACTTCAGTGGCACTTGTGCAAACGGCACCTCGCCTCGTGCAATATTCATAGCCGTCAAAGTACCAAAGAGTTGATTGCGATCCTTGCTTTCGTGGAAGACAAGGTGTGCAACACATACGCGCGGCTTCTTGTCAGGGGCTTCTTCGCGGAAATATAATCTCATGCCGGGCGCTTGGTCGGCTTCGGAAACGTACTCAAAGTTCATTGGGGCTTGTTTGGTGCCGAGCTCATGGTTGACCAAGCTGACCTGCTTGCTCTGCTCACAAGTCGCCAGTGCCATACGGTAACCTCGATGCAATTTTCGCTTGCCAGTCCCCTCACTGCTACGCTCGACCTTCTCAAATATCATCAATCGGCATGATGGTACTCGGTCCGGAGGGAATGCGCTTGGAATGGCCGGATCTTTATAGGTAGCTTCCCGCACTTTAAGCTGACACGCAAGGCGTTCATCTCTATGCTCACGAAGGTCGGTCTGAACGCGATTCGTGTGATCGACAATCGAGTATAGACTTCGCCATTCACCTTCACTGAGCTCCATATTTAGAGTAAAGCCATGCCGTAGGTGAATTGAGATTTGGCTCGACTGGCGCTTCCAGTTGACATCGTCCCATGTTGGCCCGCCGTCCACGCCGGACCCCAGAACAATGTTGATGAGATCATTCTGGCTACAGACAGAAAGCTTGACCTCGTATCGGTCCTTCGGCCGCAGTACCGATATAACTGCTGTCATGGGCACACGATCTGTGTTTGGGTCGTCTGTGGACATTGACGCTTTGACGAACATCCTGAAATAGCAGAAGTCGGTTTTGGTGTCCGCCAGAGGGATGTACTGCGACAACCCCCAGACTGGCCGTGGCGAGCCATTTCCTGCTGCTGAATCTGATCTTGCCTGTCCAGCCTGAAGAACGCTGGCAGCATCTGGAGCGAATCGAGGATAGTCGGCCCAAATCGATTGGTCCTGTCCTTGTATAAGTGCTTGTGTAGGGGGCATGCTTTGATGCTTCTTCATGGATCCGACCAGCAATTTCATGTAATGAAGTATGGCCGCTTGAATGTCGTACACCTCCGCACTTGCACTGTCCCCGGCATTTCTCGCAAGATCACCTTGCGCCTCTGGTGTCGGGCCTCCGTATTGGCGTAGGCCCGGATGATTCGGGAGGACCTCAGTGACTATCCATAGCACCTTTGCCAGATCCACGTGTGCTTGCGATAGACGCTCAGGCTGCGCCTCGGTTGTTCTGGGTCGACTTCTAATCAAACTTTCCATTCCAGCGCGGCCTCGCAGAAACCACCAAGTTGCGCCTCGTAACCATTGCATGGGTGTTCGATCATATAGCTGACCACCAAGTTGTGCAGTCAATTCAAAGATGCCTTTCATATGTATTACTCGCTCGGCAAAATCCTTGAAAGCCGCTTCACCCAGTGACCTCGTGTCCGACCGACCCAGCGGTGCCTGGGCTCTACTGTCCATTTCTTGCCTGGGCCGCGAGGGAAGTTGGGTCGTTGTCGGTGATGCTGGCATATGTAGTTCCTGGGGTTGCAGGGGCAGTGTCTGCGGTGCAGGCGGGGGCGGGGGTGCGTATGCCGCTACTTGCTCGAATTGTGGTGGTGTGGGAACAATCGAGCTCTGGCTGACAGCAGAGAACGGCGGTTTGTCCATCTGTGAAGGTGTCCGTTGAACTCCCCCTCCTGCTGAAAAGAAGGGGTCTGCTCTTACTGACGGCGAGGCTTGCGTATATGGAACATATTGAGGTGCAGATTGCTGTGGAGATCCCGACGACGATGGTTGTAGGTCGTGCTCCGGGGGTATTGCCCTGCGCGCTGGTGATGGTCTGCGCGCATGTGATCTGAGAGGATCTTGGGCGTCGAGCGTTGAGGGCGGTCCGTTGGGCGCAACTGAGGGAGGAGCATGAGGGGGTGTTCGCCCGAGGACAGGTGAGGCGTGGTATGCGGAGGGAGGAGTCCCAACCTGAAAAGGGTCTGTTGACATGGAAGAGTCCGAGTCCCTTTTCGAGGCATTTCTTCGTGCTGCTTCGTGCAGCGATTTGCCTTCTTCTGCTCTCATCTTCTGCTTGACTCGCGCTGAGAAAGAGTCTGATCGCGTAGGCTCACTTTCGAGATAGCGATCGACCAACATGGCCTTAGTGTCCGAGGGAGACTCCTCTTCCTGTAAAGCCAGACGCATTTCGGGCAGCCGCGGGACATCAGGAATGGACGGCACGGGAGGCACCTGCTGGCTGTTCGCGTCGTCGTATCCGTGGAACCCGGTCTGCGTGCGAGACATGGGCTTGGGCCTGAAGTTCTCGTCGTCCTCCTCCTGTATCGTGGGCTCTACGTTGGAAACCTTGCGGGCGAGGACAGGCGACATGTTGTCCGAGTCCTGTGAGTACGCCGAGTCCTCACTGGGGCGGCGCGCGCTGGGGCTCGGGTCGACCTGGACCACGTCAAAGCCCGTCGGCGCTCGTGAGAGGGGCTTTGGGCGCTCTCCCAGGCCCATGGGGCCCATGCGCTGGGGTTGGGGCGGCGGGGGCTGCGCGTGGCTGTTGATGTGGCCCATCTCCATCTTCCTGCCCAGCGGCGGGGACATCTCGCCGTGCGAGGTGAGGGTGCGGGTGAGGCTGTTGCGCTGCTCCGTCTGAGAGGGCGTGCGGCCGATGTTGGTGCCCACATGTGCGTCGTCCTGCGGCTTCTGCAGCGGCAGCGAGCCCACACTCGAGCCATTGCTGGCCTGCTTGCGCCGCGACACCTCGGCGGCGGGCTCCTCGCACTCGTCGCCGCCGTGGCCGATGATGTCGGGCACCGCGCGCACGAAGCTCACAGTGAGCCCCTTCTTGCGCGTGCCCGTCCTCAGCCCGCCCGGCCCAGGGCTCCTGCCACCCGCGGCGGCGCTGTTGAGTATGTCCTGGGCGCCGGGCCAGCGCTTCGCGACATTGATGTCGATGCGGGGCCGGTTCGCGAGGAAGGAGGCGGCGGCGGCTTCCTTGTGCTGCTGGGCCTTCTCGGTCGAGGGGCGCAGGAAGGCATTGACGTCGTCGTCGTGGTTGGGGGTGGTGGTGGGGGACGTCTTGGTGGCGGGCTGCTTAACGTCGTCCTTGGAGAAGTACTTGTTGCGCCAGCCTCTGCTCTTGGACATCAACTTGCCGGCGGCCTCCTGGGCCGCTTCTCGCGCCTCCGTCGTCATGGCTGAGCAGGCAGGCGGGCAGGCGTGCAGCTGGTGCGAGGCGGGAGAATCGTGTCGTCCGCAAAGGGGCCCGCAGCCAGAGGGCGTGTTCCTGCGTCAGTAATGTGCTCGCGTGCCTGGCGCTGCGAGGGTGGAGGGCGGGCTGTGAGTGGCTTGGCTGCCAGCGTGTGGTTTGAGGGGTGTCTCCAGCAGTGCTACGACATGAAACAGCAGTTTGATGCGGACCACCAACGCCCTGGTGCTTGGCTGGGCAGCACAGCGAGGGACTGCGGCGGCGACGGGAGTGGCTCAGGGTCCGATGTTTGTATTGCGGAGTATATTCAGGTGTCGCACTACCTGGTCCTAGTCGCCTGCTAAGCTTATCGTTCGTCCACGGCTGCGGCGCGTGGAGACGTCCAGCGCCGTCCCCAATTGTCCAATTATGGAATTATGGAATTGTTCAGGTGGGCGAAACACTGCGCCGCTGTCACCGAGGCATATAAGCATCGTCTTCGCCCCACGCACGCATGCGCAGCCAGCCCAGTCCAGCCCAGAGTACACATGCAAGCTCAAGTGCAAGCAAACCCCACCCACACCAAGACGCCCTGTCGTACGGTCCGAGCATCTACCGGAGCCGCCTGTTTCGAGCACGCGTACCGCACACACGCACGCGCATCCGAGCCTGTTTCGCATTCTTCTTTGCTGCATCTACGCTGCCCCGTCCTAGTGTGCTTGATTCACAGGCGTGTTCTAGAAAGAGACCACTCGTGCCAACTCAGTAAAGCACTACTGGGTGGCTCTATCCTGATCGCTACACTTATGGCCCGTGCTCCGCTATGACGTGTGCGTCTTCCGTCTCGTGCTTGTCGTTGTGTGAATGCACTCAATGGTGAACAGCAACACCACATATTCCGTCGTCTATACAGCTTCTTGTCCCTCTTCATTTTACAGCCCACAATGGCTCGAAGCGCGGCAGCATCCATCAGTTCCAAAAATGCTTAGCGTTGTATTAAGCGGCTTGATAATGCATGTGCAGGGATGTCCATCGCTGACAGTGTGCCTGGGGAGAGCTTGGCTTTTGCTGGCGCCGATGATAGCCTCCAACCGCCCACTTGGCCTCGTCTGCCGTCACTTTCCCGAGTCACAATTGCGAACCAAGTCACACCGACACGAAGAACGGCAAATCGCTACAGCTGTGAACTGTGAGCTGTGCTGAAAATTCACTACTTGACCACACTGCATATATGTGCAGCATCTACCACTGAATAAAGTGCTTAAGGTACACGAATTTCGCTTATGGAACAGGAGGAGTAGTGCCTCGGCGCTTACCCGTCTACCAATTCCTCGTCCGGATCGGCGGGCCTGGATATCGGTACGGCCTTCCAAGGCGACAATTTTCGTTCCAGGCTGCTAGAACATGATGCACCAAGACTGACAATGTCTTGGAACACATGCGGTGCCTTCAGCAAGTCTACTTCCATTCCAAAGTGGGTTTTCCAATGATTTTCCACAATCATCCAGTAGTCCGCTGAGCTTGTTAAGGATTTGACCATGACTATCGAGGTCGACACTATAGTATGGCTTTGTCGCTAGCAGCGCTCACACAAGCGTCAAGCTCTCCGCCATGAACTCCGTCATGTACATTGGCATTTCTTTATCTAGCGCAATAGAGCAATGCTTCCCAAATGGCGCAAATACATTCCCTGCAGGATCAAGATATCTCGACATAGGGGTATATACATCAACACCGTGGTCAAAGTCATGTCTAACAATTACTATTAAGTCTTCTATATAAAAGTATGTCGTGAATCTATCTCATATCATAATATCCCCGTAAGCTCTACGCATAGATATAGCAAAACGGTCCTGCCAAGGTATTCGCTGTAGACCGAATCGTTTGCACAGGTACACCAATGTATCCCAAATCAATCGGGTCCTCCAACACCGCATTCCGACTCGGTGGGTTGTTATTCACAGTGATAGTGCCCGCAAGTGCATACTGTCTGTTTGCCAGATCCAAGTTCTGCCACGTCCAGTACGTCCGGTCGATCATGGCATGGTGCAAGAAGAACATGGGGTCACCTGGTGACGCGAAGAGATCACCACCTGGGTCGCCACCAATCGTGAAGTGTCCACCAGTGTGCACGCCAAGGAAGCCGTTGCCAAAGTCGCCTTGCATGGTCGTGCTAAAAGACAAGAAATCCGGTGATTTTTGAATCAAGTCGACGATATCTTGATCTTTCGTCCAGCCGCTGCTTGCTGCACGCGAGATGTCGCGCTTGAGGCAGCGGGGGTTGTAGCCTAAGCCGCTGAATTCGGGATTCTGAGGAAGGTTCGGGAGAACGGCGGCAACAGGACCTAGGTTGACCTTCCAGTCCTTAAAAGGACCTGATTTGATGCAACCGCCGCCATTGCCTGGAGGGAGCGAGATGCCACATTGATCAGGCGACGGAATGCAAGTGTTTGCCCTGCCAGGAACGTATTCCCCGTCTCCGGACATGGAGGTGTCGCTACCATCCATGGCAGGTGACTTGGTAGGGTCGTTGGCCCAGTAAGCCCACTGGTAGTAAGGTTGGTAACCTTTGTAGCCGCACTCGTTGCGGAGAGCTTGTTCGTACGCCCACGTGAAGTAGCGGTGCCAGGTAAGAAAGTTGCCAGTACCATGAATGGAAAGCGTAGAGTTGATGTGGTTGGCGACGAAGTCATCGTAGCGGTTCTTAGCGCCAGCGGCAATGCCGGCTGGGGTTTTGGCGGGCTTCTTCGCCATGCATTGTACGGCTTTGATGTAGTCTTGCTTCTCAGCTTTGGAGAGGGTCGACCTGGCGCGGATCAATATTGCTGACGTGAGATGTTCCTGGATGACTTACCACTCCTTTCTCACGGCTGCGTTCTTGAGTGTGCACTTCGAGTTGGCATTGCCGTTCTTCTGGATATATTGCTCCAGTGCGTATCTGCCCGCGACCAGCAAATCATCGCTCTTGAAGTCCGAGCGAGCCTCGAGTGGTGCAGCGCTAACGCCACCCAGCAGGGCAACTGTGACGAGGTTAAACAGCTTCATGATGGCAAGGCAGGTGCACTCGGCCAAATGGAGAGACTGTATGAAGTGCAATGCTTTCTGGTATTGCTAGTGCGAGGGTCAGTATCGCCTTTATAGTGCTTCTACATCGCTTCAAAGTTCTTTCCGCCACTCCACGTGTGCCGCACGTGTCAAGCGCAGACTAGAAACTAGACTGAACGCCTTGCAGGTGTCAATAGATTGGTTCGCTGGGATGATATGCAGTGGGTTCACTCGTGCAGGGACTTCCATGCGGCTGGGTCATGTTGAAAGAAAGGCAACTATTCTCTGGCGAGCTATTTCGCCCAGCACACCATGCCCCGTTGTGGTCTGCTGTTCGGTCTGCTGGGTCCGGCGCAGCTTCCCCGACGCAAGGGTGTCTATTGGTGGAAGTAGACCCCTCTCGATATAGAGATCTGAAAGCTCTGGTGCACGGGTGACAAGACGGCGATGGGTTGCTGGATGGAGGCTTAACCGGAGTCGTGGCCAATCATATGCGGAGCTCGCGGTTCTAGAAAAGTTTGGCTCCGATGTCCGCACTGCTCCGCACGCGGGAGGCGGGTCATGCACGGCTCGATAAAACGGCTTCATTCCACCGACGAGCAGGAACGCCATCGGACATGGATTTGGGCACAGCGTCCGTGTGCCGTACTTCCACAGGGCCTCGGTGCGTGGAGTCGCTTCGAGACTGCTGACTTCGGCTGCGGGTAAGACGAGTATCGGCCGATAGAGCAGGGACGCGAGTGGTGTCGAGGGAATCGCCTGACAGTTTAAGTGTACTGTGTACAGCTGCTTGTCCAGGATACGCCGCGTGAGGAACGATCGTGCTTTGCTATGGAAGCCCAGAATCGATTCAAGTTGTTCACCACAAATATAGTATTGGGTTCGTACATTACCGACCACCTGGTTTTGGGTCATGTGCCGCATTGACTTGATCACCAACGACACGCTTATGTGTGCAGCTCTACTCAGAACACCACAATGCAGGATGGCTCTACGGACCCTTCTTGTTCTGCCTACGAGGCACCGAGAACTGTCTGGAAGAAAAGGCTGCTTTTGTTGTTTGCATATCTGCGTCTGCGTTCCTGGAGAGCGGTTGCTGGTTGTCCGTAGGCGCTAGTTAAAAGCTTGTCACGGTGGAGTCGCAGTACCGGTATCCGTTTTTGTCCTTGGATTGATAACACGATCGATTTTGCATTGCCCTCCGTGCCGTGCCGTTTCCCACCAATTGGACAAAGAGTCAGGTACCGTACCGGCCCGTATAGGTACGTATATGTGAGCATCTGTTAATTGATAGACTCGGACCGAAGGAATTTTACCATGTTCGTCGGCGACTCGCTGTGCCGGATGGTGAGGACTGGATACCAGCCTTTGAACGCAAGGTCACTTTTTTTTTCATCTGTCAAACGACTGGCGTGAGGTGGCATTTGCTCTTCCAGAATGCAGGCTATCATGGCTATGATGCACGTACAGGGTCTAACATTGCGGGTCGAGTAGCACGACTCAGAAACCTTGAAAGCGCGGGATAAGGACAGAGGGTAATTCTAGCGCCTCTCTATCTAGCAGTATCCTACGCAGCCTGATCGAAAACAACTATTGTTCGACTCGACAACGACACGTCATTGTGGGCAGCAAATCGGCTCGGTAAAAATATGCAAAGACTTGAGCAATTATGCAACGACCTCTCTTCGAGCTATGCATTATGTCAGGAACCCGATCCTCTCGTTCCAGATAGCGTCGGGATCTTAGCCATGACCCCTGTACATGCTGCGCTGCCCGCGGCTGCTGATGGTGAATCCTGATTGCACGTAGCTAGTCATGCGGCATCCTCAAGCGTTGCCTAATCATCTGAAGAGTCGATGCAGTCTCCTAGTATTACAAGATGACCTAGCACAGCTCTACACATACTCGCTTACCTCTGAGTATACGAACTGTTCATCAGACAATATACAGCACGCCAAAACGGATGCCCACTTCCAGGACGGCATAGAATGGAATCGGTCCCTGGACTTACGCTTCACGCCACATCTTTCGCCTCAGACAGGGATGTGCAAACTTTATTCTGACACTAGCCATGTTGTCTGGCTCGCCATGTGAGTTGAGTGTACACCACGGGCTGTGGTAGCTCTGGACTTAATTGCAGTACGCCACTCAGTCCACTTGCCGCAATGACAGCTCGCTACCAGATGAGCTAGGTAGCGGAAGGCCAGTCCGTCCACACCGGCATCAAGATTCTGTCCGCATCACTGTACGTCCTGTTTCACAATGGATACCGTGCTCAAAGTTTATTTTGCTGCAGTATATTGTATCAGAGCCAGCTTATCTGGAGATCCTTACGCACACCTGGCAATTTTCGACCTGCTATAGTGTAGACAGCACGATGACTGATCGAGGACACTTTTCTTAGTACACAATCACTTCTGGTCCAAGCCTCCAGGACATACAGATTACACCATCCGCATCGACATCGCATCCGGTACACTGTCTGCGAAGCGGCAACTCAGACACTCCCATCTTTGTCCAGCTCCCGCTGATATGGCTTCATCGTGGGGCAATTTACTTGCGCGACAAACGTCTCCTATGCCCCCGGCCCTTACACCAGAAGAAATCGCTTATGTGAGTGTTGAGTGAGCCTCAGAAATTATGCCATTGGGTACATTGCTGACCGTACCTCTCGTGGTTCGTCAGACGAATGCTCCGCAGATTCTTGGTATCACTGGTTCCTTCTTCACCTTAGCAGCGATTGTTGTTCTTCTACGATGCTACGTTAGACTGAGGCTTCTCAAAACTTTTGGTGCAGACGACTATGTCATGCTCCTTGCAATGGTAGGTCAAATCCTGCTCTTTGCCGTCAAAGGTATACTGATGAGCCGTCAAGGTCCTAAATACGGCAACCTTCGTCTGCTTCAAGCTGCGCACTGATTACGGCCTTGGACGACATTTGCTCGTTCTTTTCATGAACCCGTCGAATGTCTTCAAATTCCAGAAAACGTTGTACGTCCAATCATTGATCATGATGGTTGGCATTTCGACTGTAAAGATCTCTATTGCTTTGACGCTGTTGAGGCTGTCTAGTGAGAGGATGCACACCCGTATCCTATGGTCAACGATAGTTTTCTTGATCTTCATGACCTTGGGCTGTGGTGGCTCGCTTGTTTGGCAGTGTCTTCCAGTCGCTGCTGCGTGGGACTACTCGCTCCGCCCTCCACCACTTGGAACGGGGAGTGCAAAATGCTACAGTCAGCGTCTCTCGCCCTACATGAGCGCTATAAAGCTTGCTAACAACCTCTAGGTAACATAGTCTTCAGAAATCTGGGTCTGATGAGTACGTCACAAGCATCATTGCGCATATAGGGATGTGATACTGACTATCCAACAATAGACAGTATCTTCAATATTGTGACGGACGTTCTCTTTGCGTGCCTTCCTGTTCCGCTTATCTGGAGGCTCCAGCTCAATTTGAGGACAAGATTGTCCCTCATTGCCATCTTGTCTCTAGGCTGGTTTGCGTGTTGCGCCGCCATTGTCAAGACAGTATATCAGTGGAGAATATTCGAGGATACCGACTGGAGCGTATATGACTCGGTGCGTAACAAGCATTATTTCAACAATTCTGCATCACTGACGACCGTTAGTTTAATGTCTGGGGATTCGTCGAATTCAGCATCGGCATCATCGCTGCTTGCCTACCCACCCTAAAACCCCTCTTCAGAGGACTGCTCGATACCGCAAGAGCCATCACATCCGGAACACGGTCGAGAACTGGGAAATACCGGACGAAAGGGACACAAGGCTACTCCAAGACTGCAGATGGTTGGAGTCAAGGAATCGACATGGACAGTATGAACAAGCATGGTTCACGCTCAGCACACAAGAGTGCGAACGATGCGTATGAAGTTAATGTTTCCACGCGCCCAACTGGTCTAGCCGATAAAGCGGCATGGGAGGCACATCGCAATAATAGCGATGAGAGCATCAATCCACTGCGACCTAGTGAAGGTCCCAGCTCGAGTGGAATCGTCAGGACCCGCGAGGTCAGCATACACCATTGACCGGGCAGTCTTCTTATAGCTATATGTTGTTTGTTGCTTGAATCTATTGCTACAACGGAATAATGCTGAGAGATGCCAATTCTCGTGCTTTATCGCACATGATATATCTCAACAGTTGTCTCATTCAGCGCAATCGTCACAATATACATGTCTACGAAGAACTCGGATCAACGTGATTCACTGTAAGAATCACCACACCAAAACCACATATCAGCATTGAACTGCATTCTGGGGCACAGCATACTATGGTGATCAGCACTGTTGCCCCTGAGGCGTAAAAGAAGATGAGTATTTACACTAATGATGGGTCCTAGTTTCTCCTATGCAGACTGCAAACATGAGACTCGGGCAGTGGTTAAGGCGGTGCTCACCCAAATGTAGCTCCCCTCGCTAGTGAGACTTTGAGCCCCATCTCCGGAATTATCACGACATGTTCAAGTTTCAGGCTTTACTGTCTATTTTAGCAGCCCGGAGATTGCCGATGAGCACGCTTTGCCATGGGACGGCTCGGCTCCCCGGGTCATACGCCACCGCATGCGCCTGGACATTTCCCGCGTGTCATGCCATGTGGGAGTCTCAGGAACGGCTGGCCCACGCTCGGTCCACTCAAAATGGATGATCAGCTGGGACGGACTGACATGTGACATTTGTGTGCCGAGTGGGAAAAAGTCAAAAGACCGTTCCCTTTTAATACAAAATACTTCCATCCAGACATCCCGTGCAGCGAATATGTGAGAGCATCCTTTTTCAAACTTCATGGTGACTCAATCTCGTTCTTGTTTGGGCATCTTGCAGCTGGCTCAACCACCCAAGAACAGCGGCTGCTGCGTGCCAAAGTCTTCTCTTCTCTCGGAGTCATTTTTCCCACCGAAATCATGAGACCCTAGCCGCCACAGGTGCCCATTTCGAATTGTCGTCGATCCCCGATGAGGCTGGGTTTTGGTGATGCACGGCACATGCCGTCTGGAATATTATAACTACATTAGGATATAATCAATAAGAAAAACAGAAGCCTCAACAGATAGCTGTGTTGTACCTCGAACGAGGTTCTTCAGAGCCCTTGGTGGTTATAATATGTTGTAGTCCTCTTGACTGAGTTGTGAGACTTGGATGGTATGTAGGGTGCATCACCAAAAGCTGGCTCCTTTGTGTAGCAGCATTCGCATTCTTGCTAGCCCGGATTATGCTGCACAGAGCTTGGCCAGTGCTCACTGAGATATCCGTTCATCTTTAGGTCTCATAGCATAACGGTGTGAGTGGCCGGTGATCATCTTTACTCTGATTGAGGTAGCTGCTAGAGGTGCTTAATATGATCCTTCAGAAGTTGACATTTTTCTCTGATGACAGTGTGGTGGAATAGCTTCATTTCGGTCGTTTCGTCATCGTTGCTTACTTATATCTTAGTGTTGCATTTCGATTATTGATCTTGTACATGACAGCAAGCCAATCATGGTGCTGTATCCAGGCCTTCATTGGACAGGCTAACCTCTCGAAGTTAACCTGCCAATGAAGCCTTCATTATATGCCACACCTCCATCGACTACGTACCTGCCCGTTCTCTCGACGTCGATATCAAAATGACGTACAATCTGCGAGTGCGATCAGCCACATTACTATCTGTCGCATCATAAGACTTACCTCTGGCAACAGCTTGTGCAACTCCATTAATCCAATATCTTTCCCAATACACACTCTTGGCCCAATCCCAAATGTAAATTGCGCAGCTTCCAGCTCGAAGTTCCGCTTCTCGCTGACCATCCAACGTTCAGGTTTGAATTCTTCCGCATCTTCTCCATAAAATTCTTTGTTTCGTTGTACAGTGTAAGCATGAGTCGTCACCTCGGTGCCAGCAGGAATGAAGTGTTCGTCGAGAATCTTGCCGCCCTTCGGAACGACTCTTGCAAACAAGTTCGTCGCGGGCGGGTGCAGTCGTAAGCCCTCTTTGATACAAGCTACGAAGAAGGGTAGATGTGCTCGTGTCTCATCATATAAAACTGGTTGCGAGAGAAGTCCAGCTTTGTTCGCAATCTCGATTTCTGCACGAGCTCGTGCGAGGGCTGAGGGGTTCGTGAGGAGGAACCGCAGGATGGAGCCTAGTGCTGTACCTGTGGTATCAGCTCCAGCTTGTATCAGTAATGTGACGTGTGCTCGTTTCTGCATCGGAGTCAAAGGTGAGCCGTCTGCGTAGCGCGCATCGAGGCAGCTGTTCCGAGTCAATGGTAACACAATCAAGCAATTCGCTGAGCTTACTATTGGAGGAAATCTGGCTTGCTACTCGCCGTTTTCTCTTCGCTGCGAGCTTCCCGCGCAAAAACTTGCCGATCCGCTTCAGCCATGAGCCAGCCCATACCACTCTCATGAGATATGGCTGGTAAGAACCATAACCCCACCACGGGAATCTTCATGATGACATCTCTGAAGAACCTAAATCGGCTCACAAAGCCGAAGAAGGTCAGGCCCTTTCGCCAATTACCCAAAATGTCCTTTTCGTCTCTTTGGTTTCTGACGCTGCCAAACGGCTCACCAAACGAAATCATGCTCATGATATCAGCAGCGAATTCTGCGACCTTGTCAGATAAGCAGACTGCGTGTCTCGCGGCGGCATGTTCTCGCATCTTCTCAAGGAAGAGTGTAACTTGGTTGTCGAAGCGATGTTCCCATGTATTCTTCAACTGGCCGATGGTCCATGGCGCATTGGAGAGTGCTTTCCTCAAAGCACGATGCTGCTCGGCATCCAGGGTCGTAAATAGGTGTGGAGGTCCGAGTCTTAATGTGACAGAACAGTCAGCATACGACGTATACTACAGCGGTTTGAAATCACGTACGCGCCTGTTCCGTAAAAGGCCGACTTTTGGTTACATTGAGGATCCCAGTAGATACCTTTGAGTGCAGACGGTCGGGGAAAGAGTAGCATTGTGGGAGAGATCCTGATCGGATGGTCGGCTACTCGGATTAGGCCAGGGCAAGGAGAAAAAAAAGCTAGGAAGACTTACTGCCATATTTTGCAGCCAGGTACGTAAAGAATTGAGGTTCCTTTTGCTTGATAGATACAAGTGCCCCAAAGAGCGAGAACGAGGTCGCATACCACGGTCCCGGAAATTTCGCAAGAGGATGGAGTGTTTGCATGTACAGGATGCGGGTGATTAGCGCCACTACGACCAACGTGAGCACCGTCACGCTCAGGTGCAAGAGACCTGGTAGAAGCTCCATAGCCATGTAAGATCACACCCCGCAAGTTGTGAGCTGAATCAAGCCGATAAGGAAGAGATATACGCCAGGCTGTCGGGATCTGATCGCAGGCTATATACGGGTCGGTTCGCAACACGACAAAATGGTATCAGCTTGAGAGGGCTTCAGCAGCCGCCCCTCATATGGCATCCCCTGTGCCGGTGTCTTAAGCGGTCTTCCAATGGTCAGCCTGGTATAACGCATCGTATCCACACCAGCGTCCTAGAACGTCTCAGTTCGCCAAGATCACCCCATCGAGATGGAGTCGACAAGCAATATGTTGCACGGTTTTCCAAGGCGGCCTGATCATGGTTGTGCCGATCTGTTACAGGAATGGACATTTCAAGCATTGATCGGTGGACAGCCCGGAGCATTCGCGATGCTCGGTAACATTTTGCGCGGTATGCCTCCACTTTTCGGTGATCAGCGCTCCGCTCCCTTTTTGAGGTCAGGTTACCCTGCAATATGCGCTCATCACACAAGACCTGCGGCATACTTCCTGCATACCATCGGAAGTATTCAGGGTGGTAGTAGATGGAGAGCTGCACTGATTGGTCCATGAATTCCCAGGATTACGGTATTGCCAGAGCGGTACCCGCTTATGGAGTAGTGTATGCCTACTTGCTCTACAGGCAGTGAAGAAAACCCTCCCATACAGAGCACGAGTCAATCCCTGAGATTTTTCAAAAATCAGATGTGATCAACCTTATGATAGCAATGTTCCATCTTATGCATCAAGATGCCCTCGGCTTCCTAACCTTGCAGAAATGCTTCAATCTTCTCTTTCATCCATTTTACATCCTGTGAATTCGCTCCGCCTCCCGCAATATGGCCCCAGACACTTGGGATGACCTCCACTTCAGCGTGCTTCAAGAACTTCGCCTCTCTCTCGTTAGCATAGGGACGGAAGTACTGGTCCATCTCGCATGGCATCAACAGGACCCGCGCTTGTATAGTGCCAAGCGCTTCACTTAGGTTATCCTTCGCAATTGGTACACAGCGCGTGATGTCTCCGCGCTGCCACATTCCAAGCATGATGAGCAAATCCTCGCCTGACCAGTCGTCGTACCCTGAGCCAGTAGCCACCTCATCCCATGCTGAGAGCGTGTCAAATCCCATGTCTTTGTAGAGTTGACGATCGAACCATTCTGCGCTGGTGAGCCACGCCGAATATGCCTTGCCAAACGCACGAACTCCACGCCTTGCTTCAGATGCGTTCTCTAGTGCAGCTCTCGGACCTTCGAGGAACTGTATGTTGTGTTCGCTTGTCTTCGCCGATGAGCAGACAATGACAGCGCTGCTGACAAAATGAGGATGTGTTGCGACCCAGTGATAAGTGATCTGACCGCCCATCGAGAAGCCAAGCATCACATCAACCGCTTCAATCTTGAGCTTTTGGGTTAAGAGCTGATGCTGAGCCTTTACGCAATCCTGATAGTCAAGCGTCTTCGGGAAGCCAACGGTGTTGGAGGGACTGGATGACTCCCCATTGCCAAATAATGCAATAAGAATAATTTTGTAGTGTTCCAGGGCACCATCAGCGTGCGTTAATGTCGTTCGTATCCGCCCCCTGAAGCATGTGTGTACGACTGCAATCTTGCTCCTCTCTGGGTTAAGGATCTGATACGCGACCTTGACACGAGGCAACGTAGTGCCGTCGTTGAACTCAAAGTCAGTGAGCTCGTAGTATTGTACCGGGAGCGCTTCTGCAGTCATCTCGGCGTATGGATGAATTTTTGTTTGTCTTGGTACGAATCCGACAAGAAGTTGTGCCCCGGAGTCGTCATCTACCATGTCTAGTGCCGTCATCGGTATAAATAATCCGAAGGCCCCAACACCTTACACTCACACTCACAACAGATAGCCTCTATCTTAGATGCTCTTCATACATTGAATATAAGGCAGTATGCAGTCTCAGCGAGCACATATACTTCCAAAAGAGTGGTTGGCTCTGGCTACGGGGTGTTCATGGGACATCACGTGCCAGTACCATTCGAGTCTAACCCAATCCACTGCGCTTACCCAATCCTTCACTCTCGAAACGCCACTCAAAACCGCGTTTGCACCACGAGCCGCACATCAAACACATTGCACCAACAACAGCCGACGTACGCGGACAGGCAAGCTCAGATCGGCTAGACTTGGCTTTGCGACGATGCTTGGCTACGCGGTGATGTTTGGGCGGAAGGCTGCATTAGACGGCTGTGTTTCGAGAATTTGAGGACTGGGAGCGGTCGGAGAAGACATATGCTGAGTATCTGCTGCGGAGAGAGTGACTTCCCCACCTCTTCATCTGTTCTCTTGTGCTGCGGTGCGGTATACCTTTATTATCTGAATTTATTCGATTCGCTGGGCTGGTCCACTCTTATTCTTATACCTAATACCATATTGTCTTTCCTCGCAAAAGCATAAAAAGCACGATGTACACCTCCACCACCCTCATCGCCATTTCAACCCTCCTTTCGCTATCCACTGCTCTACCCCAAAGAAACAGGAATGGAGGCGGACGAGGAGGAGGCAGACAGCAACAAGCCACAGCACAACAGCAAGCTGCACAAGTGCCGCAGGGCTTGTCACAAGCGCAGGATGGTTCAATCATCATGGATGATACTGTGATGGTCAAGTATGTTTCTTCTCTAGCACGGCCCGAACTGCTGAAATTAACATTGGTCAAGTGGCCTGCCAATCCGCTTCAAAATTTCTGCACCAGCGGACCAGTTCCTCGTGGGCTCAGGCGTCCCAGGAGCAGCAGCGACATCCGCCCAAGGCACACTGGGCGCCAACATTTTGTTACACGGTGATGGTGGTCAATCCTTCTTCGACATGCCCAACCAGAATGTACAAGCCAACACCATGGGCGTTGCACTGCTCGCTCCGGATGAGAACCTTTTCTGGGGAGGAGGCGCGGGACTGCAGAGGACGGACGGAGTGGCGCATTCCCAGGCTGTCAATGACTTTATTCAGACGGAGCTGCCAGCGCGTGTTGCTGTGAATATGAGTAACATCGTCTTCACGGGCGTGAGTGGCGGTTCGCTGATGCTCAGCGGCTTCTTCATTCCAGGTCAGATGCAGAATTACGCCAACAGCGCCGTTGAACTGAATTGTGGTGCTCTGGCGCCGCAGGTGGACTTTGTGGATGCCGCGACAGTGATGAGCACGACGAGGATACACTACCAATCAACACAATCCGAATTGACTTCACTGCAGGGATCAATCCCTCAGGCGATTGTGGCGTATGAGCAGGCTGCAGCGACCGTTGGATTGAACGCCGCGCAGGTCAACGCATTGCAGACAGTCGACAACACGCCAGTGGGTGGACACTGCGAGTTTGATGGACAGGGCTTCGTCAGTGGTGTGCAGGTCATGAGTTCTAGCTACGCCAACGTTATGCAGGGAGGCAATGGTGCTGTGGTCGGCATTGGAGCTCCAAGCAATGGTGTCGTCGCTAATGGTGTTGTTGGCAACGAAAATTTGCAGTTCGCAGCGGCAGGGCGGAAGCGCGAGGCGGAAATCGATGGGATGGTTAACATGAAGTGGGCGAGGCAATTGGAGGTCATCGAGACAGGCGACGTCCAGCTGTTGTCGTGCGACAGGCTGTCGTGCTAAGCGGTCGTGGGCTGTTCGGTTCTGGCCAGGTTCAGTAGGTCCATATGCATCGATCCATACAAATACCACGCAATCACGTCACTGGATGGGATATGCTTGGCTGTTCGTAATGTTCATTTGACTGGTATTGTGAAGGCCGTCGCATTGCTAGTGTGTGCAATGTCTGCTTCCATTTCCTTCACCCCGTAAATGCATTTTCGCCGTTCCCGTGAACCCATGAAAGTCGAAGAGCTGGAAAAGAGACACCTCACATGACGACACCGGAGTTGGAGGCGATACGCGGCCAAAGCTCGGCGGCCTCCTTTGCAACAGGGCCGGTGATGGCGGAGCCCTTCATTTCACCCTTGGGGTTGACGATCTGTGTCCGGTCAGCTTCTTGCACTTCTCTGTTTCATCGCGGGTCGCCAGAAGCCCACTCACCACACCAGCGTTGTCCTCGAAGTACAGGTAGATGCCGTCTGCTCGCCTCCATGGCTTGCTCTGGCGGACAATGACGGCGGGCATGACCTTCTTCCTCAGCTCAGGCTTTCCCTTCTTGACGGTAGCCATGACCATGTCGCCCGCGCCACCGGCAGGCAGGCGGTTGAGACGCGCACCAATGCCCTTGACGGAGATGATGTACAGGTTGCGGGCGCCCGAGTTGTCGCAGCAGTTCATGACGGCTCCGCTGTGCGTCCGTTAGCCAAATCCCATATCACCAGAACCGGTTCGATGCGCGCGAGGGGTCGTAGCGAGTCGATCGCATGCGGAGAGGACGTACACAGGCAGACCGAGAGTCATCTTGAGCTTGTTACCGGAGGAAGAACCTCGACTGCAGCCATGTTAGCGATTTCCCAGGTCGCATCTTCACCCACACCATGCCCTCAAAAAACGGTGTAACATACCCACGCTTGGATGCCATTGCGACTGGTTGTGTTGGTGGTTAGTATGGGGAGGAGAGGTTCGGTTGCGTTGTCGCGAGATTGTCGAAGTTCTCAAGTCACAATCGCTCTTGCGAAATTCAGTGCGCTCGCTTTCCGACAGCGCTAGCCACATTGGGTGCAGGTGCCAAGCGCTAGACCCAAGTCCACCCCACCACAACTACAAGCTCATCATGCTGTGTGCTCTCACACATTTACTGGACAACACTTGCTGCACGCCGAGAACTCCAACTATCCTCCTCCCAGACACTCAAGGTTGACAATTCGATCATCACTATCGCTGCGTTGAGGTCTAAGGTGGACTAGCCGCTGCCGTTGCACTTACGGCCCGCCATCACATTTTTTCAACTCTGGAGTAACTGTGCCGTATGTAATCTCGGTGGCCCAACGCCTTGCAGGACCGTCACTGCCAAGTCATGGTAAACATCTGCTGCAGACTACCTGGCGAGATGGCCGAAATTCTGGCACATCACCAGAAATTTGGCCATCTCAAGTGCTTCACCTTCAACACCGGGTTAAGCTATGTCGCCCCAAATTAGACCGGCGACGATATTTGAAGCATCCCAAGGCCTTAGTGATGGCGCTGAAAATTATTAGCATGCTAAGAAGCAGCATTAAGAGAGTGTGATGTGTGAGCTCAGTGATCGAGTTGCTCGCTCTGCAAATGGACGTTGCAGTTCGTTGGCGAAAGAAGGATCTAATGGAGACGAAATTGCCATCACACATTATAACATCATGCCTCGCGACTTGAACGAAATTATAAAAGGCTAAAAGTATCAATTGCTGAAACGTAACGTAGATCGTGCATTCTCGACCTTGATACCTTATAATGAAAGAAGTTTGGCAGATCATGTAGGAGTCAATGAGCTGCTCGCAAGAACAATTATTTGGTCGTACATTATCTCGCAGGGCAGTTTATATTGTTGTTCTTTGCCAGTGTTCTGCAACTTTCACTTTTGGGTAACGAAGGGAACACCATGAAAGTATCGTCACTGTCGGCTTCATCGTGGAAAGTCTAAGTGTTCTTGTTCAAAGATGACCGTGAATCGGGAACGAATAGATTTTTTTGCAGTCACTGTGAATGAACAGCTACTCCTCCACACGTATGAAGAGATTATTCGCCTCAATATGCAAAGGAGCTCGTTTTTGGTGATGCATAGTGCCAAGCGTCACCATATGTTTGCAACTCCACCTAGAAGTCTTACAACGCATTATAAGTATATAAGACTCTTGTTTCGAACTCGTAAGGTTACTACAGAGCCTCATATTACAGCTCAAGAATCTTTATTATTCATGGAGACTACACGCTAAGTCAATTTTGGCGCCATGTGCGGTGCATCTCCGAATACTAACCCCTCTGTAAATCATTTTCTTCCTCACACAGACAATAACGACACGCGCAACTATACTTAGGTATGTATTTCCTCATTAATCTCTTCTTGACTGACCTGACACAGACTCCCTGATTACCAAGCTCAGAACTTGTTGGTTTCTTTCATCACAAGGCGTACCGGAATTCATACAGGACTCAACCCAATGGAACAAGTACGTATGCTGCTCTAGAACGGTTATACTCTTGCGTAGGCATCATAGAGGACCATTTCATCTCATTTCATCATGGGTATAGCTATTCTGCCTCCTATTCAACAGAACCTCTACCATCACCATCATGGCGAACCCAGATTATCACTTCCAGGCAAATCGCACCACAGGTCAGACTCCCAACCGCCTCGAGTGATATGTAGAGGCGACATCTTTGTCCCTTTTTCGCTACTATATGGGCATGGCGAATCTCTCAAACCGCACGTCAATCTCCCAAACCACAACTCTGGTCCCATGGGTGAAGCCGCTTCGCGTATTGTCAAGAAAATTGTATGCCATTTGATCGCTCACCTCAAATATTATGTACACAATACGATGGAGGGAGCCACACATTTACAGATAGTTGAGGCGCTTCCCGTCGAGACTTTGCCTAACATGGAGGAGACACCGGGTAGGTTTCCTGATGAGTTCATCCTGTGATGTCTAAAGTTTGAGCCAATTCGGCCTCGAAGACTTGTCCAATCCAGTATGTCCCAATTTGTTTTAAGTCTGAGAACTACCCTAGAAAAGTAGTCGTGTATAGGAAATTGTCCAAAGCAAGAAACGATGGTGGCATGATGAGGGACAAGACGGAACAACGGATCGGGAGATCCACAATGGGCTAATTACCCCGCAGGGTCGATCTTCGTTCCGCCTTGCGCTAACACGCACTTCGTAGAAGGGGACCAACCTCATTTCGGCATGGCCAGTTCACCTGCGCCCCCATATTGGCTGTCCAGAGTGGCATTTCCATGGCCCTTGATGAGTGTCCTCCTGGTGTCAGCCGCAGAATAAGCTCGAAGGCTCCTAGCCACCCCCCAAGTCAGCTTACCGCACGGCTTTCTTCCGCTACATGTTTGCGCTTGCAAGCCTCACCAACAAAACCCATCTGTGTACCGTTCTCCCGTTTGCCTCGCTAGTTGAAACAGTTGGCTTGCGATTTGTTGGGCAGAAGCACCCACAGCAACATCAATGGACCCGTCAGGCGCACTGCAATGTGGACCTTTTCCAAGGGTAGATCCAGAACACAGTGCACTGGTGAGAAAGTATGCCGACCACGTCGGATCGCCGCCTGCGGAAGAAGTGCGGGTACTTTCCGTGACCCAGCACTACCTAGCGTAGGCGGATGTGGACAAGGTGCTTATTCGGACATTGTGCAACACACATAAGAAGCCGTCAGCCTCTTCTTGTCTGATCTCGAATCCTCAAAATTAAAAATCATAATCACCATGCCGCTTGAAAGGATCGACTCAGTTGATCCAGCTGAAGTATACGACTACATCATCTGCGGGTAAGTTTTCACATCCACAGTATCGTGTCCGTCACGGTACTCGACGCGGGTTTCCACAAGCACAAGATTACGTATCTTGACCATGACCGTATCTAACACTTTCTAGTGGTGGAACGTCGGGATGTGTGATCGCAGGCCGACTGGCAGAAGACCTTGATGCAAAGATTCTTGTTCTTGAAGCTGGGCCCGATAATGCCGATCTCGAGAATGTGCACATGGCTGGTGGATGGAGTAAGAATTTTGACAGCGAGACCGATTGGAACATTGTTACGGAGCCTATGAAGAACGTCGACAACCGACGAGTAAATTGCAGTCGCGGTCGGTTTCTTGGGGGATCCAGTGGTGTGAACGGAACTTTGTGCATTCGAGGTACGAAGCAGGATTACGATGACTGGGATCTAGATGGGTGGACTGGTGAGGAGATGTTTGATTATATGAAAAAGGTATGTGGAAGACTCGTATGTGCACACGACCGCCTAACGGATCAACTAGGCGGAAACCTTCCATTCCAAGGATTGGCACAAGTCCGATGATAGCGTTCATGGTACTTCGGGTCCGCTTCATACTGAGCCTCATGATCTAGCCCCCATCTCTGATCGTGTCAGAGAAAGTATGGTCGATGCTGGTTTAGCTTACCACCCGGATATGTTTTCCACAGGCGAGTCACCACATGGCTGTGGTGACGTGCCACGAACTGTTTACCAAGGCATCCGAGCGACAGCCGCAGACTACATAACGAAAAACTACAAGCGGGCAAACATTAACATCAAGACTTCCGTGACGGTCAACAATATTCTCTTTACCCATGACGATGACTCCATTGAGCCCCGAGCAACAGGCGTTTCTACCATCTCCAAGTCTGGCAACAAGATCGATTACCAAGCCCGAAAAGAGATCATCGTTACTGCCGGTGCATACTGCAGTCCACCCATATTGATGCGATCCGGCATCGGTCCCAGCGCGCAACTTAAGAAGTACGGAATTCCCGTACTAGTCGATTCCCCCGGCGTGGGCGCCAACCTCCAAGACCACGTCCTCTGTTTCATCTTCTACGAGGTCAATCAACCTAACCTCACCAACGACTACCTCGCCTACCACGACAACGCCATCGCCTCCACTTACCAACAGTACGTCGAAAAGAAGACCGGCATCCTCTCCACGTTTCCGTTCGGTATCTTTGGCTACGCACGCCTCGACGAACGTCTCAAAGACTCTGAGCTCTGGAACAATGCTCCGCGCGAAGAAGGCCGCGACCCCATGGGCTTGAAACCAAATCAACCCAACGTCGAGTTCTGGAACACCGAACTCTATGGCGGGCCCAAGCAATATGCCGACTTCCCCATCGATCACAAGCACGCCTTCGCGCTATGCGCCCTTCTCTTCAACCAGCACTCTCGCGGTAGCGTGACTCTCTCATCTGCTGATCCGCTCAAGAATCCCATTGTCGACCACGCATACATGGCGGACCCGCTGGACATGCTCGTCATGAGCGAAGCATGTCGCTTTGGCAACGAGATCATCATGCAGGGCAAAGGTACCAAGGACATCATAAAAGGATCTTGGCCTGCTGATCTCGCGCACCACGAATTCACCAAGCGCGAGGATTGGGAGCCGCATGTGAGACAGCATGCGACGACGTGTTATCACGCGAGCGGGACGTGCAAGATGGGCAAGGATGGGGATAAGCAGGCGGTTTTGGATGCGAGATTGAGGGTTAAGGGAGTGAGAGGTCTGAGAGTTGCAGATGTAAGTAGTGTGCCAAGAGTGAACAACGGACATACGCAGATGGTGGCGTATGGAATCGGAGAGGGGGCAGCGGAGATGATCAAAGCAGATGCCAAGATTGGGGCTGCTGATCTGGCGGGCGGCGTTGCCGCGATGAAGGTTTAGACTTCGGATTGGGTCAATTTAGTTGGGGATTGTTGTGACCGCATGAGGGCTCGGAAGCGTCCATGTATCGATATACGACTTGAGATATCATGTTGTATCAAGTTTTAGAATTATACATACGAGACCCCATAGCAAAATTTGGGAATGCGCAAACGCAAGTCTGTGTTGACATAAGTAGTGTTTTAGTCTATCTATACAACAGATGCAACCTCAAACAGCTCCAGCGGCAGCCTTGGCAGTACTTGCGCCCTCCTGACCCACCTGCACGACACCTTCCATAATTCCATTTGCCCTATCTTCACCATCTACAAGTGCTTTGAACCCAGCAATGAGATCCGCCTCCAGGTCCTCCCAATCCTCGATACCCACACTAACTCTCAATAGCGTTTCATCTACACCATTGTCGGACATCCTACGCCACTCGATCAGACTCTCCACTCCGCCGAGGCTGGTAGCGTGGTGAAAAAGCTTCAGCTTGGATGGCAGCCGACGTGCTTGATCTATTGTGTGTAAATAGATGCTGAACACGGGCCCGAACCCATTCGGCATTTGTTTCTTCAACCAATCGAAATCCGATGTCTGGAGGGATGCGTGCTCGATCTTCCTTACTACTTTCTTCACAATACTTTGGTTCTCAGAAGATGCTGTTAGTGCGTTATTGAGAGACTCCACGAGCTTCGAGGCATTGGACGATTGGCGCTTTGTACGCAGCTCATACGTCCGAAGACTACGAACACCCAACCAGCCTTCGAGATTGCCCATCACACTACCGAGGAAGAGTCGTTCAGAGCGCAAAATCCGCGCGCGTTTCCCTCCCTCTTCGTCAGGTGTCACGGCGAGAATACCACAGAGCAGATCGCTGTGCCCGCCAATGTACTTGGTTCCGGAATGCATGACAACGTCCGCGCCCCACGCGAACGGGTCCTGCAGTCCTGGAGGTCCAAAGGTCGAGTCGATAGAGAGCAATGCTCCACGCTTGTGTGCGCGCTCTGCAAAGGTGGCAATGTTGAATGCTGTGCCTGTGGGGTTGATAGGCGTTTCGAGATGCACGAGGTCGCCTTTACCCAGGCCCGCAGCATCCCATGTTGCATCGTCGGCGTGGAGGTCAACGGTTTTGACGCCGTGCATCTTCTTGTGGAGATCAATCACCTACCGAGAAGTCAGTATGAAGCAGCTTGATGATAGACTCGGGAGCAAAAAATGAAGTCGCCTTACACCATGGCACCCATGATATCCACCACTGATGGCAATGACCTTGGGGACGACATTGACCAGCAGAGCATGGAAAGCGCTCAATCCGCTGCTATAGCTGATAACATGGTTCCCCAGGCCTGGCAGCTCCTCCTCCTTGGCACTAGGATATATGAGGGGCGTCAAGACAGTTTCAAGGCGATTGATGTTGGGATTGGTCAAGCGCGAGTAGACCAGAGGCGTGGTCAGGTCGAGATACTCGTCTCCATGTGCAGGCACGGGTCTTAGCTCATCGGGATTGCGAGGGTATCTGAAGGTCGTCGCAGTATGAATCGCCGGAGCGACATCGGTAGTTATGTTGGTATGGTCGTCTGCATGGATCGCAGAGGTTGCGGGCTTGTAAGTCATGGTGGCGTGTCTTCGGTCAAGTTGCCAGTGTTGAAGGTGCGTGGTATTCAGTGGATTGTGTTCGTTGATAAATACGCCCTCGCAAATGGTCAAAGGGCGCGCATTTGTGACATGTCAAATTGCGAGCTCTAACCAGCACCAGAAGGTGGAGCCTGTAAATGTTGAAGTCGCGTCATCGGTCCTTGTGCTCCGAGTGCGGGCATGGGCAGGGAGACACCCGTGGTAGGCCGGACAGAATAGCTTTGCGCTCGCAATGCGCTGCCATCTACTCGAGAGTCCATCACGAGCATAGAGTCTATATTCTTCAACACGAGCACTGCAGACTTCCAGCGTTTGCTGGTTGATGACGAGTTGCGGGGTGGCGGGGTAGCTATTTGCCCCTAGTCCATCACTCGCGCGGAAATAATGCCGAGTCGGCGCATCGTGTCAAGGGCTTCTTGGTGAGAAGAGTGATGTTATACAGCTACCTCGGACCTCCGCCACATTGTTCGTCTAGCTAGGCAGAATAGAATATACAAGACGCTTATGCAACTGACCCTCTAGTTGGTGCCAGCACCGGTGATGGTGGGAGGGGTCTTGTACTTGATCTGCCCCGACTGGCTGCCGGCTGCTTCGATTGCTCGGACGACTTTGTATGATTCAACGTCACCATCAGGGACCTGGCCGAATACGACGTGCTTCCCGTCGAGCCATGAGGTGACAGTGGTGGTGATGAAGAACTGCGAGCCGTTGCTATGTTCTGGGTTAGATGCGTGCCATATGCAAGGACCAGCAAGGAACTCACGTGTTGGGGCCAGCGTTGGCCATGGACAGCAGGAAAGGCTTCTGATGCCTGAGCTTGAAGTTCTCGTCGGCGAATTTCTCTCCGTAGATGGACTTGCCACCGGTGCCCTGCGCGCATCAGCCATCATTTTCCATGGTGTGTATGCTGTCTCTACTCACGTTGCCACGGGTGAAGTCTCCGCCCTGAAGCATGAAGTCGGGGATGACGCGGTGGAATTTGGAGCCGGCGTAGCCAAAGCCCTTCTCGCCGGTGGAGAGGGCGCGGAAGTTCTCTACAGTCTTGGGCACGACATCGTCGAAGAGCTCAAAGTTGATTCTGCCCTGCTGTGCTGTGCATGTGTCAGTATTCAACTTTCTGGAGGGGCAGAGCAACGCACTCTTGACGCCGCCCTTGGCTGTGACATTGCCCGACTTGTCCACCTCGACCTCTGGGCCTTCCCAGGAGACGTCAAAGTATGACTTGATGGTCATGTTGTATGCCGAAGGAGTGAAGAATCGTTTGCAAGCTGGGCCTCGGACGGAGCGAGCACTCGAGCGAAAGGCAGAAAGCGCGGCAGGACGTAGTGGGGACTGCATGGTGGGATGGCGGGGTGGACGACGCTAAGCTGCAACTGCTGTCAGGCCCATTGACGCACATGTGCGTGAACTGTGTACAGCTACGCCGTTCTCCCAGAGAAGCGCCACGGGCGGTGGGAGCCATTGAGGCTTTTCCTGGGGTTGGACAGGGCTACTTCTTACCAGCTACAATTGTGTGTTCTACTAGCGGTACTACGCTTTTCTCGGAGGCGGGGACAGCGACTCTAAGAGGGTGGGCGAGTTTAGGTCGCGAGTATACGCCGTGATCGAGACTTATCGTACAGTTTGGTGATGTACAGCGAAGGCCAGCAGGAGAGATGGAATGGAATGACGAAGGGACTGGGACTTTTTGAGCTTGAGCACGAACCTTGTCTTAGCGTCCAGCTCGATCGATATTCCAACATAGCACTCGAAAACAACATCGACGATATGTTGTTTCGATTGAAATGAGCCTTGCTCCGCTGAAGACAGACTGGATCCAGTCCGAGTTCGTCAATTGAACTTGCACATGAATGAGCCATGTCGCAGCAGCCATATGTGTCCCAGGCTACCCAAGGGACGTAGACTGAATCCCTGTCAGTATCACGTGACTGGCTCACGCTTCCCCACATGTGCACATGGATGCACACTAAGCTGGACTCCACGCCCAGGCCAAGTCGCGACTCCTTTCGCGATGCTTCACTGCCAGCTCAGGTAAATACCACCTTCACCCGCCATCCCGTCAGCCACTGCAAGTGCACATCTTTGCGCGGGGGCTCAGCGACTGGACTCTCTACGCCTTTTTGCCTAGTCGTCCTCGATAAGCCACCCTTGGTCACAACCCCGTTACCACAGCAGCGTATCACACCCTCCACCGCCACCATGGATTTCAACAGTCTCAAGGACCAAGTGAGCAATCTCACGCTCTACGACCTCAAGGCGGGATTCCGCAAGGCCCAGAATGGTACACTTACTCAACCACAATGCCAGCTGGCCACTGCTGATACCACCCAGCGGTCATGAACTATACCGAGATGGAGGCCAAGGTGCGCGAGGCGACCAACAACGAGCCTTGGGGTAGGCGCACACTTGATTGCGACATTGGTTGAAGCTGACTCGCCCAGGGGCATCGTCGACAATGCTGCAGGAAATTGCCAACGGGACCTTCAATTAGTAGGTCAAGTCGCCAGTTTGAGATCAATCAGTTGACCACTTCAGCCAACTCCTCAACGAGATCATGCCTATGATATACAAGCGTTTCACAGAAAAAGCATCCGAAGAGTGGAGGCAGATCTACAAAGTACGGCAGCCACCCTCTCGTCGAGAAGCTGCTGACAACATAGGCTCTACAACTGCTCGAATTCCTCGTCAAGAACGGTTCAGAACGGGTCATCGACGATGCGCGCTCCCACGTCTCGCTCCTCAAGATGCTTCGACAATTCCACTTCATCGACCAGAACGGCAAGGACCAGGGCATCAACGTGCGCAACCGAGCCAAGGAACTCGCCGAGCTGCTCAGCGACGTCGACCGTATTCGAGCCGAGCGCAAGAAGGCAAGGGCCAATCGCAACAAGTTTGGGGGTGTTGAGGGAGGCGCGGGATTGGGCGGCTTCAACAGCAGCGGAGGCATCTCAGGCGGCAGCAGCAGATACGGCGGGTTTGGAAGCGAATCGGCCGAATACGGGAACTACAACGGAGCTGTGTATGGAGATGGAGGTGGCTTTGGCGGCAACAGTTCGGGCTTCGGCGACACACAACAGCGACGCGACAAGTTCGACGAGTACGATGAGTACGACGAAGGCGACGTCTCGAGCCCGCCGCAGCGACGGAAGGAGACAGCACCAGCGCCGGCGAGACGGGAGGTGAAGAAGGAGGAGCCCAAGCCAAAGGCGCCCGAGCCAGTAGCAGACTTGCTAGCCTGGGACGACGAGCCAGCGCCCGTGTCCAAGGCCGCAGGGAAACAGCCAGTTGCCGCCCCAGCAAACGACTTCGGGGACGACGATGACTTTGACGACTTCCAGTCCGCAGCTCCGCCAGCACCTGCTGGCCCCGCAGCGAAGCCAGCTGTGTCGGGCTTCAACATTGCACCGCCTGCGTCGACCTCGACCATCAGCGCCTCGACCCAGTTCGCCGCACCACAACCTCAGTCGGCAGCAAACACGAACAACTTCAATGACCTGCTCGCAACCGTATCGCCCCCGCCTGCAGCAAACAGGATGGCATCACCACCGGCGTCGGCACCCTCTGCCTTTGCACAAACTCCACAGCAGCCATCGGGTTATCAAGCGACGGGCCCCAATTACTTCACATCGGTCAGCATGGGCGCGCCTCAGTCAGGCAACTCGACTCCGTCTGTCATGTCACCCGGTAGCAAGATCGGTGCTGCGGCGCCCAAGAAGGCTGGCGGAGATGCTTTTGCTTCTCTGCTTGCTGGATCAGCAGCCAAGAAGTCGCAGACACCAACACAAAAGGTCACAATGGGGGATCTGGCGAAGCAGAAGACGAGCCAAGGGCTGTGGGGCGCTCCCGCATCGTCCTCAAGCACGCCCGCAGCTCAAACACCGCAGCCTGGATCGCAATCTGGAGCAAAGCCTGGTGGTGCGTTGGGCGATCTGCTGGGCTAGATGCGCAGGTTGCTCAGCTCAAAAGGTGTCCGTTTCCTGGCGCAGAAACTGGGTGTGTTTCGAAGCGATAGACTGAGATTATACGATACGCAGAATGGTTTCTCCTGGCTTTATGTATGTGGTTCATGTCAGCCTTCAATCAAGTGTGACTGGGTGTTCTATCTAGTAAACGTGAGTGATAATGCTCCATTGATTGTCACTGCCACCCGTCGTGCAATTGAGAGTGCAGCCAATTTCGGCCCCTCTGCTTCCTGATTGGCCCACCCCTGACCTCCGCATTCGTGAATCTCATCTCACATGCGCCCGTTTCAAAAAGCCCTCCCCGACCCACCTCCTCGATCCCAATGATGCCTCAATGCAGCTCTCGCGCCTCCTCTCGCTCCTCTCCCTGGGGCTCCTGCCGATAGCGCTCCTCAGCACCACATGGTTGTACCTGTACCCCATTTTCCACGGCTGCCACTTCCCAGCGCCGAATGCGCCATTCCGCCTCCTCGCGCTCGGAGACCCGCAACTCGAAGGCGACTCTTCTCTGCCTAATCCTAATGCACCCGTCTTTCCGTCCCTCGAATACTTCTTGCAAGATCTGGAAACGCGACGTGGCCTCGAAGCCAAGATCGACGTGTTGAGAGATGGCGCAGAAGGTGTACTGAGGGATGGAAAGAGGTGGTTGGAGGGCAAGAGGAAGGCGATTGATCTGTGGGGGAATGATAGGTATTTGGCACATATTGTGAGGCAGACGAAGTGGTGGACGGCGCCGACGCATGTCGCTGTGCTGGGAGACTTGCTGGGCAGCCAGTGGATCACGGATGGGGAGTTTGAAAAAAGGGCAGGGAGATATTGGGATGTGGTCATGAGGGGTTTGGAGAAGGTGCCGGAGAGAGTGTATGGTGGAGAGGAGGAAGAAGAAATGGCGGAGGCTGTCGAGGTGGTTGAAGCTACGGATAAGAAGGAGACGGCGGAAGTCCGTGATGACTTGGTAGACGAGAAGAACGTGGATGGGTTAGGTGAGACAAAAGGGCAGGCAGGCAATTCCTCAGAGACTGGAAAGGGAGCAGAGGCAAGAGAGGAAATAGATCAGGAAGAACAAGAAGCAATCGATGCCTTGACAGGGCAAGCCTTGGAGCAAGAAGACCGCCATGCGGACGAGCAGCAAAGCATCGAACTTACTGAGGATGGGGAGACGCAGGACGACCCAAGCACGACCAGCGAAGGACAAGTTGAAGAACCAAAGCCATTAAGAAAACCCCGGTGGGGCGGCACGACAGAGATCTTGGGCGAAAACAAGAGCTGGGCCAATCGAGTCATCAACATTGCGGGCAATCACGATGTCGGCTACGCTGGCGATCTAGACGAGTCACGGATTACACGCTTCGAAAAGGCATTCGGCAGTGTGAACTGGGATATATGGTTCACGCTACCTTCCGAACCCAACACCACTGATACACCACCCGCCCTGCGCATGGTCATTCTGAATACCATGAACATCGATACCCCGGCGTGGGCCTATGAGCTGCAGACTGAGACTTACTCCTTCATGAACCACATCATTACATCTTCACGCGATGTATCAGACAAAACTCATGCGACTGTACTGCTCACACACATACCGCTCGAAAAACAACCTGGGATCTGCGTCGACTCTCCCTTGTTCAACTACTTCGAGGACGGACAAGGCATTCGCGAACAAAACATGCTGAGCGAATACTCGAGCAAAACGATCCTACAAGGTATGTTTGGCATGTCCGACTACCAATTCGGCGCAGGCCAAGGACTCGGACGACGTGGTATCATATTGAACGGACATGACCACGAAGGCTGCGATGTAACGCATTTCATTCGTCAAGATGGCGTGAACGATGCATGCGATGTCAACATGGTGAGACGTGAAGAAGCACACTGGCCTCCGCCTACTTCAGCCTCTCCCCCAAAAGCAGCAAGTTTACTCGCACCTGAAAGCTACGAAATCAGCCCCGTCAATCCACTCGCTAAAGAGTTGATTTGTGCTGCACCCATTGTGGAAGAAACTCCAATTCCTGAACCCATCAAGACAGGCTGGCGTGCGCATCGCTTTCCCCACCGCCCGTATTCGATCTTGCACGACTCCATCACAAACACGTCCTCCTGCACACGCATCGAATCCTCGCCTCACATTCGCGAGATCACCCTCCGCAGCATGATGGGTGATTTTTCGGGCCACGCCGGATTCTTATCTGCCTATTTCGACCGCAGCAAAGGAGACAACGGTGAATGGGTGTTCGAGTTTGCCAGTTGTGGAGTTGGTGTGCAGCATTGGTGGTGGGCTGTGCACAGCATCGACTTTGCGCTGGTTTTCATCAGTGTTCTCGCTGGATTGGTTTGGGCCATTGAGAATTTGGTGAAACGTGGGGAAAGTGGTGAGAAGCAAATGAACGTTACGATGGAAAAGAGGTATGCCAGAGCCAATGGACGATGACGTTGAATAGAAGTTTTATTTTTCATGATTAACATGGCATGTGGAGTCGGATCGCTTGGGTAGGAAGATGAGTATATAGATTTCGCATAGCATAACTCCTAGACGACCTTTCATAAGTCGTCAGTGTGGCCTACACGATAGCAAATGCCAAACAGGTCAAAGAAAGATACAATCAATCATCATCTCAACCATCATGAATTCTTGTCATCAATGAATCGCTATCAAAACTCCATAACCATGCAAATGCAACAAACGCAACGCTAATAAACACGGAAATCACCATCCCATCTCATCCGTCATCCTCACGCCAACCCAAAGGCTCCCCTGACTCTCCTCCATAGCTCCTTGCCCATCGCCTTCCTCGTGTCCACCGTTCTCGCCGCGGCTTCTTTGTTCTCCGCTGCCCTCCTCAGCAAGAAGTTCAGACACTCGGTCGTGGTACCCCAGGTCATGCACTTGACCACCTTTGCCTTTACATCCTTCTTCATTGTTGGGTCCTGCACGAGGGATTGGCTGATCTCATCCGCCATGCCCTGGAGCTGCGCGTACGTCAAACGGGGCAGAGACTCAGCGGCGTGTGTGGAGAGTTGGCTTGCGCGAATGGCTTTAGCGGAGAGGATGGAGGGGAGGTTGTGTGTTGCGAGCACGATGTTGACGGAAGGGAAGGGGGTTGATGGGGTAGGTGCGGGGACAGCGTCGGTCCATGATTGCTGCACGACTGCTTCGGCGCATGCGTCGTACATTCTGTCTGTGCCTTCTTTCGTGTCGAACGTAAGTTCCTTTGGCTCCGAAGTCAAGTATGCGCCTCGCACAAGCTTCACGCCGGCGACGTAGCCTTCTTCGCTCGCTTTCGCGAGATGGCGAGCTAGTCGAGATGAAATGGAGCGCAGGTAGCATTGGTACGTGATGTAAAGGACTGCGCGGTCGCGGTTATACTTCTTCTGGAGTTCAAGCGTCCATGCTTCAAGACCCGAGTTGGTGAGTTCTTCTTCGGCGCCGGGGAGTAGGGAGACGCCCTTTGCAGCCGCGGCGTCGCAGGCTGCGGTGATGGCGGACCACATTTCGGGTGTAGCGGGTTGTTGGGTTTGCAAGAGGTGGAGAGCGTGACGACCGAGGCCGGACCATCTAGACAAGGCATGTTAGTGTTTGTGGAGAGCGCGATAGAATTGGAAGCAAAGCAACGTACTTGAGACCAACGAAGTCACCCTCCTTGGCCATCTCTACACTCTGCAACATGCCCTTCCTCCAGACCTCGATCTCACGTGCGGTCTCTTCTGCTGTTGGAGTCGTTCCTCCCAGTACTTCCAATGCATATTCGAACAAAATGCCGTCGTAGCCAAGCACTTCGCGCGCGAAAGTCGTGTTGGCAACGACCTCATTCTTCTTCTCACCCACACAGAATTGTGCGTAGAAGGTTTTCTTAAGGATTTGAGAGAGTACTGGGTTGCGCTCGATGCTCATGAGGTAGGACTTGGAGTCTAGCATCCTTCGAAGAGTACCGAAGCACAGTGATAGAAGCGCGGGTGAAGAGGACATGCCGGTGATGAGGTAGGAGCGGAGAACCGTGGATGTTGGTAGGCGTCCGAGAACAGGCTTTGCGGGTGCTGATTGCGAAGAGCCCTCTGGTTGTTGGGTAGGAATCATGTGGGAGGTCGATGGAAGAGCGACATTGCGTTGCGCACTCTGGTGCACATAACGCGGAAGTGTTCGGCGAGCCTGGTACTCTGCAAGGCCTCGAAGCTGCTGAAGTTGTCGTATTCTTGGGCTCATATTAGTGGTGTGTGTGGATGTGGCTGGATGTGGCCAATGATGAAGAAGGTATAAGATATCACTCTATAGCAGTCGAATTGGTCAGAGTGGTGAAAGGAGTGAATTGCCAGTCGACGATGGTCTAGGAAGATATTGATCGTGCAGCATCAATCGCCTTGGGGTCTTGTGACTGTTCATAATGTACCTGACGCCATATATACGGCACCTGACGCTCATTGTTGATCCATAGGTAGTGCACGATGCATCAAGCAATGCTCGGCTTCCGTCGGCATGCATGACGAGCCACAGTCTTGCTCCAGACTGACGCAGCCGTTCCCGGACTCATCGGCTAGATGTCTAGACTTGCCTGATTGGTCAATGCTGATATCTGTTCCTGTGCAGAGTGGTAGACATGGTTCAAAGTAGCTCTAGGGCTGGCTTGCTGTGCGTTGTTGTGGAAGACGTCAACTCTCTTGGGAAGAGGGGTATTACCTCCGAGATGAGCTGGTTGGGCAACGGCACCAACACGATCGTCACTCGTCATCGCTGAATCTTTGCCATCGTGGAAACAGGCTGTGTCCAACAAGGTGTACATCGTGACCTTCGGCGTCTCTTCTCCATACTTAGGACGTCCGAGATCTTGATGCGCGATGCTCGATGCATCTCCATCGCGGCGCACAGTTGCGCGTGCGATCTGTGTTGTCGTTTCGAGAGCCGAACCTACCCAGCTGCACTGCTGTCGGTTCATAAAATTGCTGCAGCGCAGTTTCCCCACACCAAGCCAGATGATACCACATACACCGACATCGGATCGTGTGGAGATGCAAACTCTTGCAGGGGCAATGTTGATGTTGCGAGGAGTGCCGTGGTGGCTGCGGAAAGCGTCGGCGGTCTAGTCCAGCACCAGGCCAGACGTCGAAGATTTTGAGGAATCTAGCGCGAGAGCTTCACCATAATTTGCTTTTCTAGAGACACATATGTACGATTCATTGCATCTCTGTTGCATACTCGTCCGCGCATGATCACACGTGAATAAGTAGATCCTGCGCTTCCCCAGCTTTGCCACAGTCGTTAACATTCTTTCCAAAACACGAGCTTGGTCCTTCGAGGTCTCCATTATTCTCGTTTGCTCAATTGCCCCCATATTGGACCTTGTGCAGATACCTGTGACTTTCCACTAAACTCGAGGAAGTCGTAGAGAATGATGCCAGCTGGATCCATGGCCATATCTGTCTGCTGTACGATGCGTTCCTTTCGCAATATCCGTGGAGATATACATGGCAATGCCTCAATGGTGTCATTGCTCACAGACGTGCAATCTCTCTTTGATTGCTGTTCCCAGCCTGGGTTGAGCAGTGAGCTCACAGGCATGTTCGCAGTAACTCCATGCTCCTCTTGCTCCGTCATCTCGCTCTGGGCACTTTAAAACGTCAAAGACACCGCGTCAGATCCGCCATCAAGTCGATCTGTCTCTGACCCCAATTCCATCGCAAAGGTCACGTTGTTGCGTCTGTCTCGCCTGCGTGAGTGCAGATTCTCTGCCAACTTCTTCCACGAATTCTTCTTCTCTCGCGCAGGACTTCGTGGTAATAGTTTCTCGTTCAGCAACGATTTCTCATTCAGCGTACCTGTGCGTAAAGTCAGTGCGTGAGGTGCTCATGTCAGGGACGATGTTAGTCACTAGGTCGAACCGCCTCTTGCCACTGCCGAATGCGCTCACTGTTGGGCGTCTTCTGAGGATCTCCACATGCTGCCTTGATGGTTGCGAATCGGGTTGGCATAACATCATGGACCTCTCTGGAAGGTGCTTCCATCTTTCTTTGGGAACTGAGTTTTGACAATGGTGTGCCGGGCAGGAGAAGTATTGCCTTCGAGCGACTGCTGCGGCGTCAGAGCGCGATACAGCTCCAGGCAAAGACGTGCATCTATGATATGTGTGCGTTAGTGTTAAACAGTTTGCCTTGTCGCGGTAAGCAAGCCTTCAAACAAAGGCCTGCCAAGGGTGAAAGGTGAAAGTGAATGTAGGTCTCCCTCGCACTCGTCATCGGGGTAAGATAAAAGGCGATGGATATGCACGTAATGTGTGGCAAGTATATCTGGAGCTGGGTTCTGGAAGGGTGAAAAACGACATGACCTGGCCGAAATTATTCGGATGGAACGAGTGGATTTCTCTGTACAATAACGATATTTACATGGCCGATGCTGCATTAGACCTCTCCATACTCAGAAACTTTCTCATGCTATCTATCGTTTCGTCCACCGAATCAGCGCATCTGTCGGCCTGTTCATTTGCAAAGTCAACACAGGCTGACTGTCCTGCATCAGCTGTAGCAACCGTTTCTTCGCATCGACCAAATTTTCTTTTTCATTAATCACAGGATGTGCATTGCATGTCCTAAATAATGTCGCAATCACAGCCACGAACTCGACCTGCGACATCTTTTGGCCTGGACATACGCGAGGCCCAATAGACCATGGGATGAATCTGCCGCGAGGTGGTTTCATGAGCACCTGCTCTCCGCCACTTTCGCATGGTTTGAGCCAGCGAGCGGGATTGAACTCCAGGGCATCTGAACCCCAGTATGAAGGCGAGGTGTGTAGGGCCATGGTGTTGACTTGTACAGAATATTTGGTCGTGAGCGGTAAAGACCTGGCGGGTGATTGATCGAACGGGATGGATTGAGGTTCTGCGGTGCTGCGCATCAAGAGGGTAACAGGTGGAAAGAGGCGGAGAGTTTCGAGCTGCCATTCGAGTTAGTTTTAATGTAACGAGGTGTGATGGCAATGTATAGCGGGCATCCGAAAAATGTATGGAAGAATTTGACCTCACCATGACAGCCATACAACGCGTCAACATAGGGAATGCCGTCGCATAATCATCTGTAGATGCTGCACCCAACACAGTGTCGATCTCGCTCTGAATCCAAGTCTGCCATTGAGGATAAGCCGCGAGCAAAAGAACAGCATAGGACATGGTGTTTGCAGTAGTGTCAAATCCAGCTGCTGTGAAGATGAACAAGTTTCCTGCAATCTCATCCTCGGTCAGATAAGACTTGCTAACTTTGTCCTCTCGGGTCAAAGGTTTGTCGGCTTGATTCTTCTCTTGATCTGACAGGCGTACGAGCGTGCTCATTATGGTATCCGATGAGTCGCTCCCAGTAGCTACCGCAGCACTACTGCTGTCTCGAGATTCGGAGCTCATTTGACGTTCTTGGTCTAGCATGTCTTGTGTCAGTTCTGGTAAACGCTGCAGCGCAACACCCAACGTTCGCAATGACATCGGCATAAATGACAACCTCAGGATTTTTCCAGGAATGAAAGCCGCGGCAATCAGTAGCTCTGTACACAATGATATCGCGTCCACATAAGACATGCTCGAAGATGGATCGCGTGTCGTAGTGTGCATGACAAAAGGTTTGCGATGGCCATATGCGATCCGAGCAAGAACATTCATGGCGATAGTCCGGAGACCAGTGACTGTTTGCCCAGGCTTGCAAGCTGATGAGGTTTGAGGTATACATAGAATCCGAACAAGGGCTAACGCTTGTTCAACGCTCTCCCTCCAGACTTCTGAACTAATACGCTCATTCAACGCTGGAGCTACGATGCGGCGCTGACGGGACCAAGCTTCATCTTTTGCCTGGTATAAACTTGTCAGAGCTGCGTACCAACACTAAGAGACTGTGTCGTCATCTCACTTACCGTCACGATGTTCGCCCCTAAGAAACCCATGGCCTGGGTAGTCGTTTCTGGGTGGACGAAGTCCCTTCTTTTGGCCATAATATGGTGGGCCATGTCTGGATCAGCACAGATGAGTCGGTTTAGTCCCGTTGTAACTAATACAAAGACTGGCCCAAGTTTATCGTGGACGTTTGCTTTGTCGCGAAACTCCCAACCCCAAATACTCAGCTCGACCGTATCGAAGATCGATGAGGGAAGAAGAAAGCGTAAGACGGGGCGGAGCGGGACAGAGAAAAGGGCGTGTAACGTCTGGGATTCGGGAGTTAGCTTCTCCGGTCAAATGAGATGGGTTGGAGAGGGTGGCGAGCCGACATGCACAATCTGTTGACTCTGCTTTGCAATTTCAAAAGGAACCGTAACTTACGCCATCGGGATCGAAAGGACATATGATGATTGGTAGACCAGTACCGCAGGCCGTTCGATAGTTTCGGTACAGATGCCATAGTCTCGAAGTGGTGTATAGCACTGCTATCGTGATCAGTGCAGTGAACAAAGAAATCATTTTTCCACACGCAGACGAAGTGAACGATGCTTCCGAAGTTGTAGAGACTTCAATGAATTATTGCTCAAAGGCGCATTGTTTACTTATATGGTCGCGTGTCATTGTCTTCAACCTTGATACTGTATGTGGTTGAGCTCGGACCGGCAACTTGTTTTCCGGATGATACGATGTTCTGTACTCGGCCCGTCCACCGCCAAGCCATGTCCATCTGTTGGTACAGCATGCAAGGATGTATCTTCTCCCCCTCATTCGATCGCATATTGGCACATGCGAGAAATGAGGACAGAAACAGAAAGGGAGATCTTGCTATTCCAGCGCTGCCACGCAAGAAGTTACGAATGGATCAGATACCATGACTCTCTGACCAAGAAAACTTTCCACCGAATGCGGCAACGTGCCCGTATTTGCCGATTATACTTCTCCCAGGCAAGAACGGCGTATGCTTTCCTCAAATGACAACCAACCCCTGCCGCCGAATCTCTGCAGTAACTCGATCGATCGTTGGCACTCGACTATTGTACTCGATTGTCGCTGTCCAGGGTCGTCCTGCGGAAAGGTTCGCTCCGGTGCCAGGCTTCTGAAGACCCTCAGAAAGCTGTTGTAGTTGAAGCGGTGCGCAAAACCCAAAAGCCGCTCGCCAGTAACGTCTGGGAATATGAGCGCAGCAAGGTGCAACTTCGCAATGTCCTCCACATCTACTTGCCATTGCGGGTCTTGGTCGCGTATCTTTGTAACAAAGCTTTCTTCGAAAGGATTGTCAAAAACGTCGCGCACCCAGCGTGCGGTACTGCCCGCTCCTGGAATGCCCAGAGGCTGCAAGACGACCCCGGTCGTGTAGTTTGGAAGCACAGTGTTGAAGATGAAGTCTGGCTGCGTCTCCTGCATGAACTTCCAGGCTGCACGCTCACAGGCAACTTTAGACGCCGCATAGACAGCATATGCGCGATCTGCTTCATACGGTGGTGGCGCCCAAGCTTCTTCCAAGATCTCCTCGTTCCATGTTTTCGAATTGATATGTCGTGGCCGATCAGATAAAGGCCGAGTTGCAGCGTTGCTGCTGGAAGTATATACGAATCGCTTTATGGATTTTGTGGACTGTGCGACTCCTAGGATCGACTCAATGGCAGCCACACATCCAGTGATGACGTTGTTTGGATCTGGATTGAAGCTTAAATCTGATGCAACGTGCGCAACTCCTTCGCAGTCGGCGAGCAATCCATCGAAGGCTCCGGGAATTTTCATGTCCGCAACGATGACAGGTTCGAATGCATCACGTGCTTCCGGATGTCGTTTGTTGTAGATGCCATGCATCATTTGTGCCTCTTGTTCGGTTTGCACAGCTCCGCGTACACAGTAACCGGCACGAAGAAGGTGGTCTGCAACGTGTGAGCCAATGAGGCCGCTAACGCCCGTTACGAAAACGCGACTTCCTTCGCGGATGACAGTCATTTCGTAAAGTTGTTGCTGCTGTTGGTACTGGTTGTCTGCGAGATCCTCTGTACACCTGTGCAGTTTTGTGGACCACGCTAGTGCTTACCCAGTTTGGAATAACGTCAGTGAAAAGTTCATGTAAGGGTCGGGCCGGTGCTGCTTCTTCCACCAGTTATGTGCTGTACAAGTCACACAAGGAAGCTCTTTTCGGGTAAGGTCCTACTAACTGGAGTTATCGTACTTTATAATTAACAAATTAAAGGTGGTTTCTGATAACTGCACCGTAAAATCTTAAGAGCTAACTAACAAAGTTTTATAGACTATTAATAGAGTATAGTTAATTGAGTTGTAAGACTACAATTGCCAGGATTAGGCTATCGCCCTGACGGAACAGGCTCAGTCACGTGCAAAGCCGGTCTATATGGTCCAGAGAATCGCGTATTAGCTCAGTAGCGCTTCGTCTACCTTACACGGGACAGTCACTCTATCCTCTCTTGATAACTCTACTTGTGCACTGACTGGCCCTGTTGTCTTACAGCAATATCAATCTAAAGAGAGGTAAAGTATTTTTTTAGCGTAGTTTCTTTACTTTTACGCCAGCTCAAGAGGAAGGATTTACACGCTCTATGGTACATTTGAGCTATTGACGCTGACTGTTGGCGTAGCAGTTGCACCTCGACAATGCCACTCGATGTACTGTACATTGCCCTCCAAGCTATCAGTTATGAACAATGTCTTGTTGTCTTTGCCTCCGAAACAACAATTAGTGAGGTTCACACCATTTGTTCCTGACACTATTCTTGCTTTCGGAGTGCCATCTGCGTTGACAACGAAGATAGAACCAAGACTGGGATGGCATACAAACAAACTTCCTTCCTCGTCAATAGCAAGGCCGTCAGGACCAGCCGTTCCAAAACTCTGGAAGAACAGACCTGCTTTACTCGTCGTGCCGTCAGCATGCAATGGAAGACGCCAGACAGAGTTCGCGCGCGTCATGGCAACGAAGAGGAACTTTTCATCGGGCGAAAGCACCAGACCATTAGGGCTGATCCCGTTGTCAACCAAGGTGTCGAGCTTCCCGCTCGGCGCGAGTCTGTATACTTTTCCGGTTGGATCGGTAAGCCCTGTCTGACCTTGGTCGGTGAAGTACAAATTGCCGGCCTTATCGAAAACAAGATCATTGGGACCTTTGAAATGCTCAAGATTGCGCCTCTTTAGTCTTCCGTCAACTTTGCCAGTGACAGGATCGAAATTTAAGATGCCCTAATCTTGTTACATGGTAGCAGGGTCACAAACAACGCGATCCATACCTGCTTGTAGTCCGCAATGGCCAGCTTACCCTCAGGATCGACTGCGAGACCGTTTGGTTCTCCATCCCACTGAGCTTGCACGCTCACTTCCTTGGTTGGAGAAATGCGCAAGATGCGGCCATATGGTATGTCGACAACGTATAAGTCGCCCGATGATGTATACACAGGCCCTTCAAGAAAGATATGTTGAAATGGACGAGAAAACCCACCGCGCCATTCTGAATCTTGATCTATGCACCGAAGCTCTTCCGGAATGCGCACGTAGAGCTTAGCTGGTATTGTTGGAGGAGGGGCATAAAAATTCATGGCTGTTGGATGAGTGCGAATTCTACCAGCAGGCAGTAATTTTCAAGTCGTGTGTCACTCATCAGGTTGGGGCTGCTTCTGCTAGGTTCGAGGCAAACGAGCAAGCGCGACGGCACCGGTAGCCTATCGGCGGAGGACCGACGCATGCTTCAATCATCATCAACACAACTTGGCATGCGCTTCGCGGCTATTGCTGGCGGCACTTCGGTCGTGTACTTGCATGACCTTGGACCGAGCATACAGTGATTTGCTCATAGCTTGCAGATAGCATGAGTTGCCCGGAGAACCGTTGCCGTATGGCCTCTCAATCGACGGCCCTAGGAAACAATCGCAAGACACACAAAAAGCGATCGAGACCCGCTGTGCTTGCACGGCAGAGGCCCAGAGCCGCGCCGCATAAGCATGCGCACAAGCATGTGCAACAGTTGGCCCAAAGCTTACATGCTAGTGACCTATTTGGCGGATTGAGGCTGATGATTCCGCGTCTTGTGATTTCGGCAGGGCCCGAAATGCACCTGAAAATGGTGTTTGCATCACAGGATGAGCAGTCGGAAGACCGCCGACAGGTCTATTCGGACGCCTCGGACTCGTCCGACTTCCCCCTTAGCGAATGCGGGGTCCCCATAGAAGACTCCTAGTGAAATCGTGCTAGCCCGTGGGGACCAAGCTTTAGAGCTTAGAAACGTTTTTTGGTCGGACTGAGATATAAAGGAATGGTTTGCACTACTCCATCGGACAAGAAGCCTTGATACGTCTTGTACTCTTGATTTTTCTTGCTATCCACTTTGCAGGCCAATGCACAGCTCACAATGGGAAATTCAAGTCTTGTAAAAGCGACCGTTGCGGCTGTAAAAGCTTGTCCACCAGAGATTTTCAATTGGTGGCTATTCTTCTGCACAGCAGTATGGAGTTTCTCGGGTGTTGCCAAAGGTTTCGATGAGGGTATGTGCCAACCCATTTCTTGATCTTTCAATACCATTTACTAAGGTCTTTCAGGCAATATCGCATCGGTCGTGGTACAGAAGACCTTCAAGCAACGATTCGGCGTTGCGCATCAGACTGAAGCTCAATACGCTGACACGAAGGGATGGCTTGTCTCCATCGCAACAGCCGGCGCTGTGTTTGGCTGTCTGGCGTGTGTCAATCTCGTGCAGCGCTGGGGCAGGAAGTACACGATGCTCGCCTTCACTATCGTGTACATCGCAGGAATTTTTGGACAGACCTTTTCGAATGGAAACCTCTCAGCCATGTATGCCAGTCGCTTCATCGCAGGCATTGGAATTGGTACCACTACGGTCATACCTTCCATCTACATCACTGAGGTATATCAACTGTTATGTTCTTTCATAAGAATTGCAGCTAATCTTGTGGTCATAGATCGCGCCACGAAGCATCCGCGGCCTGCTCACGCTTCAGTATGCTTGTTGTCAACAACTGGGTGTCGTTTTCGGCTTCTTCTTCAACTACGGCATCACGAAGCATCATGCCGGTACACAGCTACAATGGCAGCTTCCCACAGCACTGCAGCTCATTCCCGCCGTCATCTGGGGTATCGGCATCATGTTTACTCCCGAGTCGCCACGTTATTTACTTGCAAAGAACAAGCCCACCCAGGCGTTATCAGTGCTCTCCAAATTTCGCAATCTGCCAGAAAGCCACCCATACGTACAAGAAGAGTTCGACGGGATTGAGCGCCAACTGAACGCCGAGATCGAGGCCGTCAGTGGCGCGAGCGTGTGGGATCTGTTGAAAGAAACCTTCACAGTCACCGCGTACCGCAGAAGATTTGTGCTCATGTTCTCCTGCCATTTGTTTGGACAGTGGTCGGGGGCCAACGCAATAACTCAGTACAGCCCATCCATCTTCGGATATCTTGGCATCGAGGGGGAGGAAGCACGGTTCCTAGCGACTGGACTCTACGCCATTGTCAAGTTCGTCTCGGTGCTTATCTTCTCCATCTTCGTGATCGACTTCATAGGGCGTCGACGCTCGCTCATGCTTGGAATAATTCTTCAAATCCTGACTCTGACATTCGTTGGAGCCTACCTTGGAGTGACCAACGGCAAAACTCCCGCGCAAATCGAAGCCAGCGCCAGCGCCACCGCGGCAAGCAAAGCCAGCATAGTCGCAATCTTTATCCATGCCGTTGCTTGGTCCATTGGTTGGTTCTCCATTCCGTATCTGGTGTCAGCCGAAGTTTTTCCGATCCGCATTCGTTCTCTCAACGTCTCGATCCTGATGGCCTTCCATTGGGCATTTTACTTCGGATGCTCGCGGGCTATGCCCAGTCTGCTTGCTGCGACGAAGAGGTATGGCGCATTCGTGTTTTTCGCGAGCATGTGTTGTTTATCGCTTGTCTATGTGTTCTTTGCACTCCCCGAAACAGCGGGACGTTCTCTGGAAAGCATGGACCGCATTTTTGAGCGCCCTTGGTACACCGTCAGGAAGGTTGCATATCCCACGGGTGAGGATTTCGCTGATGGTAGCGGTGGCGACGTCGAGAGTAAAGTGAGAGATAGCATGGAGAAAGTTAGCGATGTACAGGTCGAGCATGAGTCTGGCCGTCGGTAATTCTTCGGCTCCAGGCAAACAGAGGCTGCGCTCTTGATTGGTGGAGAAATGCCGAAGTGACAGAACGGCGGTGGAGACCCATCTGTAGCGGCTCTGCTAGCGGCGGGGTGGTCAACTTGATGTCATGGACCTACCCCGCCACTGGGGTCTCCTGAATTTATTTTCGCTACCATATAGAAGCATCGATTGATATCTCAAGCGGATAGGAAACGCATTCATATTCACCACTACCGTACAATTAAATCGTAAACCATGTCCCTCGGCAGGAAGGTTACCTTGAACACGGGTGCTAGCATCCCGTGAGTATTAGTCCACGATCTGCCCTAATTAGAGATAGCTGATCACAACTTTCACAGTCAATTGGGTTTCGGTACCTGGCAATCAGAGCCCGGTCAGGTTAAGGCTGCGGTCTTGGAAGCCCTCAAAGCTGGATACAGGCATCTGGATCTTGCCAAGGTCTATGGCAACCAAAAAGAGATCGCTGAAGCCTTGAAGGAGGCATTTGGCGGCGGTGTTTCAGGGCTGAAGCGTGAGGACGTTTTCATCACTTCGAAACTCTGGAACTCTCAGCATCGCCCAAAGGATGTTCCCGCCGCGCTCGACGACTGCTTAGCTGAGCTTGGTCTCGACTACTTGGATCTGTACCTGGTGCACTTCCCTGTCGCATTCGATGAAAGCAGTGATCCACACAACAAGCTGTTCCCTCTTGTTGACAATGGCGATGTGAAGATGCTCGATGATATTTCCATTGTCGACACCTGGAAAGCCATGACACAGCTGCCCAAGGAGAAGGCTCGTGCTGTCGGCGTGTCCAACCACACCAAGGAACACTTGCAGGCATTGATTGACGGCACTGGCGTCGTACCTGCTGCGAACCAGATTGAGCGCCACCCTCGATTACTCCAGCCTGAGCTCATTCAGTACTGCAAAGAGAAGAATATTCACATCACTGAATACTCTGTAAGTTATTCATATTTGTTGAACCTGTAACCATCTTAACAGAACTACAGGCTTTCGGCAACAACATGTTTGATGTACCCCTTCTAGTGCAGCATGACACTGTCAAGGAAGTGGCCAAGGCCAACAGCGCTTCTCCTGCTCAGGTCATTCTTGCTTGGGCCCAGGTCGGTGGACACAGTGTCATCCCCAAATCTGTCACTGCATCCCGTATCCAGGAAAACTTCAAGGAGATTGAGCTTTCAAAGGAGGACTTCGAGAAGATTGAGGAGATTGGTAAGAAGGAGCCACGTCGCTTCAACATTCCCTACATTGCGAACAAGCCGCGATGGCCCGTCAACATCTTCAACGAGCCGGAGGAGAAGGAGGCACCTCACAAGGTCATCGTCTAAACGACTATCGATGCTCTGCCTGGTTCAGCTGCAATACGCATGTAGATCTCTGTTGTACTATAGACCCATACAGGAGCCAAACAGAATGATAAGAAATGCTCGCTGAGCAATTCAGGTCATTCCTTTCTTCAGTAATGGTAAATTGTGCAATCATTTTTGCGTCATGTATGTCCACCCTCATGTACGAGGCTACAGCATCGAGAACCACAACTACCCATAACATTATTGCTTGCTTCAGGCCTCAGGTTGAAGAGCATACGTGTCAAGTCGTATGCACATTATGATCGCCCTAACGTGGTAGCATGTTCATCCACCGCCACCACATTTCCGGGGTGTTCTTCTGTCTGTACGAGTTTTGTAGCATTATCAAACCATGACACCCCCAGAACTCCAGCGACAGCTTTCTCGCAGACTGCTGCACCTGGTCCTTCCCGTTCGCTTCCAAATGCCAGTCTAGCAATCGCCTTCACTTCGCTCGCCATCTTACTACCTAATGGCCAGTACTTTCCCATAGTATCCAAGTACTTAAGGAACAATCTCAATCTATTTCGACCGAGTAGCATTGCATCGCTACCGGAGGAGTTTTTACATGCTGAGATCTGTATTGCGGCCATCTGTGCAGTGATGCACAGCGAAAAGACACTATGTTTCTCACGAGTACATGAAATTGCAAGGAGATTACCATAGTAGTCTAAGGCCTTTAGTGTACGTGCTGTATGGGCGTGTTGTTCGGACATATCGATTGGGAAAACGGGGCCCAGAGCCATGAATGATGCAGTGGTGAGCTCGTCCAGATTATATGGGAGGGCAGAGACGGGGCGGTGGATCGTCATGAGGCTGGGGTCTTAGCGAATTTGGCAGTGTCCGGTCGTCGAATAACTTACATAGCTGCTGATGCGTGTGCTTGCCACATTACTTCGTCAATTTTACCATCGAGTTGCAAAGGCTCCTTCTTACACGAAGGGAGCGAGGCTTGCCACGATGCAATTTTGACGTCGATCAAATCAATAAGATCTCCATCGAGTCGTCTACCTTCTGAAATCTTATTTGTGACTATCGTGGTGTCAGTGCATCAATTTCAGGCTGTTCTTCCATGTACTTGCCTGATGCGACGAACTTGCGAAGATCGTGGGCGTATGCGAGTGAAGAAAACACTTGTTCGACTTCTTCGAGATCCTGGTTTTCATAGTCCCTCCATGTAGATGGACGAGGTATAATCTTCCATCATAAGCTAGCGCACACATACACATGTGAGCTTTACTTACACCATTTTCGTACATGCAATCGTCGCAAGGCAGATCAACAGTATTGACCACTTCAGCTAAAACAAAATTTAAGATCCTCGCCACGACTGACAATTCTTGGTCGACGCCATAAAGATTGTAATAAGTTCTCCTCCATGATTCTTCGAGTACTGCATCACGCTCTCCATAATGTGTTGCAAATTCTTGCTTATTCATTCCTAGTCGTAGTGCAAAAACGATAGCTCTATCGAGGGTAGTCCTCGCAGCCTCCCGTTGATCGCAGTGGTGCTGAGCCACAGCCAACAATACCAATGCCTGAACATTGAATGGCGTGCTTGTAGGCTGCCGCAGCGCTTGCAACGCCGTATCGTAGTATGCCTCAGACGCAGTGAACGGTGTATAGAGAGATCCGATCCAATGCATCACAGCTAGTAGAGCTTCGAGACCATGATCAATCTTGCGCTCCAGTCTTTGCTGCATATAGCTATAAGGCAACACCATTGGAAAGGACGACCAACAGTACTCGTAATAAAGCTGTAGAAGATGGCTTCCGTTGGCCACGAGATGCGATGGGGTTCCACAAGAAACTTGGTGGAGACTCCGATACGACGTACCGGCCGCAACAACATCATCGCGGTAGTGAATAATCGTATTTTCGTGTTTTTGCTGTTTCTTCAGACGTGCTTTGGCCAATGCTGTCTTGTCGAGTCCGCCTCTTCGGGAGGCCTGATAGGTGCATTCTTTCCCTTCTCTTCTGCATCGACTGCAGGGAGGCTGCGTCGCGTCGCACTTGATGTGTCTCCTGCGGCATTGTAAACATGCGAGAGCCACTCGATCAGGTGCTTGATCTGCTTGCATTGAAGGCGGCGTGGGAGACAAGTCTGCATGAAGTTGGTGGCTGTGGTGTGATGTGGGGCAAGCGCGATAGTACAAACCCATTTGATCTTCCGAGCACAGCACGTGGCTAGTACGGGCACCTCACCTAAACACATGCCATGTCCATGTTTGCAACAATGACAGGTCGCCTGAGATGTATCCGGCTTCTTAATCATAAATACTTTTTTCCCTGTTACCTAATTGTAAGTATATACATTACGCAATTTCCCGGTGTCCTTCGCCATCGCGTCCGATTCAACCACCACCTCCTACTTGTCACGTTCACCATGTTCGTCCCTTTCCAATCCACCTTCACTAATCATCAAAACGGCGTCAGTCACAACTGGACACTCAATCCAGCTCAACATAGATCCTCAATTCCTTCTCTTGCATGACCTTGTAAAGCTTCCACAACTCCTCCTCGTCAAACACGCTTTTCGCATCCGTAAACGCAAGCATAACGAAGCTCTTGCACCAAGGTAAGCTCCGCAAACCTGCATAAAATGTTTCCTTGACCCTCGTCTCTGCCTCCTCTAGCCTATCGTCCCACGTACGCCGATTCCGGTCTTTCCTAGGCTTCTTATTGCTCGTCTTCGCTTGCTCAAGATGCAATTGCAATATCTCAAATCGAACATACGACATCCAAAGTACCGGGCTATGAGCGCCAGATGAGTCTTGATTCGTAGCACGCTTGTAAAGAGCGCGGATCGAATGGGACGTTGAACCCCCGACTTCTCCTCGCAAAGTCTCATAGTGAATTGCGAAAGACCACCCTGCAACACTTGTAGCATCAGAGCTTTGCAACGAGTTCTGATGCATGATGCCTCGTACACGGTCATCAATAGCGAAGCGAGCCTCATTGGCAGCGTAGAGAGAAAGAAGTATAGTGTTGCTGGGAAACTTTTCAATGAGGGGCTCGATAGCTGAACGGATCAATGCAGGCTTAACGATCGCAGCTTGGGAAACATGGTAGGTGAGGAAACGCGCTATTGCCTGGGCGTTGAGCTCTGCATACGCACATGTGGAGATGTTGTGTGATGTGAACCATTGACACAGACCACGATGCACAGCAAGAGAAGCCTCGGCATCCCTGAACTTGGACAGATAGGTGAGCAAGGCTAGCAGTGACGTACCAATCACAGCAGTCTGGAAGTCTTGTCGGAGGAGAGCTTTCTCACAGATGTCACTTATAGCAAGTCGGACGTCTTGCAGCCTGTCATTGCTCGGTCTTACACTCCCGCCTTGTTTTGTTGAGATCTTGCCATTATGAGACACGAGACGCCACAGTGCCTGCACTTCATCGCCAGTGAGCAGAGCAGTCCAAACCCAGCCATGTAACAGCATCATGCTTGCAAGCGAGCCCATACCGTCCATGGATAATGCCATACTGAAGACCTGATTCGCCTTGTCCAGCTTGTTTCGATGCAATTCGACAAGTCCATACGCGTGATATAGACGTTGACTGGTCGGTCTTGCTTTGAGAAGCTGTTTGGCAGTTTTGACGACCTCCGTAGGGTAATGTCGCGATTCAAAAGCGAGCAGATATTCCCCAAAGATCTCTTCATTTGCACGCTCCGTGGCAACCAGCTTGAGCACACGTCTGACAAAGTCAGTGCTTAGTCGCACACTTTTCAGCGAAAAGGCGCAGTCGAAGAGAAGATCGGTCGTTATCTGCATACTCGTTGTATCGTATGCGGAGTAGCGAGCGACTCCGTTCACAAGTAGACTTGCTCGCCTACCCGTGGGACTTTCAACAGATGTTTGTTTATATACATGGGATAGGAAAGTGTCGTTCCACCATGCACGCTGGTGATCAGCTATCCTTGGTAATGGTGGCAAGCCACAGAAACACAAGAAGGCTTCTACGAGGAGTGCACTGGGCGTTTGCGCAGGGATAAACTTCAAGTAGTCCTCGATATCGGTAAAGAATATCATGTGGAAGGCGTCTTCTTCTCCCGCTTGATCCGTCGTCCGACCAGGATATCGTAGCTTCTCGATCGCTTCTGTCTCATGGATCTGAAAGGTATCAAAGACCGACGTTGAAGGATCGTGTGACCGAAGCGTTGCATTATTTGGCGAACGGAATTCAGAAGGGGGCTTTCGCCACCCGCTGGCTCCAAGCTCACCGATGCGTGGAGTTTCGGTCTCCCAATATTGCTCAAATTCAGACAAAGGCTGTGCTTCATTTGCCCCCATCGCAGGTTTGTCGATGACATGAAGTTCAAGTATTGCTTGCCAAATAGCCAGAGCAAGTTCTTGATACCCTGCCTCATGAATCATCACAGTCATCCGTATGATGACATGTAGGATGATCCCTGCGTCAGCACCTTTCGCAGCCGCAAGAAATGAACTGAGACAGTGACGAAAGGTTTCGCGACAAGACTCGTACTTGAACTCCTTGAAACTCGATTGCACAAAGTCAAGGTACTTGAGCCATAACACGGGGCTTGCGGGCTGCTTGACAAGAACTTCCGCAAATTTACTTGACACCTTGACCGCATTCCAAGACCACTGAGCCTCTCGCAAAAGCCCTAAATAGAGTATGGTGTGGTGGTCGGAACGAACGTTCTTCAATGCCTCCTCGTAAATGGGTATGCGCACATCAGCAAGTCGCTGCCTCAAGGTCTCATTGAGCTCAAAGCGATCGAAAGCCAACATCGCCTCCTGGTATTCAATGAAGTTGAGCCATGCTTCTACATCGTGAGGACACTCACGAGTATGTCTGAGGAGCTCAGAGTTTTTCTTGGTCAATTCCGCCACAATCGAAGTATCCTCGGTATCGCTGTCGTACTGAGTATCTGGGTCCAGAGCCTGTTGAGCATCACGCCCAATGCCGCGATAGTCCAATGCTGGTGTTTCTCCCTCAAGATATTCTCTCGAATCGCGCCTGCGCTTCCGACCACTAGAGACAGGGATAAAATCGTCGCCTTCGTTGACATACTGCTTACCCTCTGGCCTGACGACACGCAACATGCGCGTACCATCCTTTGGCGCGTGCTTGCTTGTCAAAAGCCGTTCCTGGCGTTGGCGCGTGGCGGGCGTAACGTAAATCTTGTTTTGTGAAGACCGCTCGCGATCTATCTTCTGATCAAGGCTCAGGCCCAAGACGTAGCCATAGCCGATTCTTCGATAGGGTGGAATGTCTGAGCGGTTGAGTGATCCGTATCGCAGCACATCGGCATCGCCACGACGATCGCTGAAGTAGAGCTTCGATTGCACGATGTTGGCCTTGGTCTCCGGTACTTCGTTGGCCTTGTTTGATTTATTCGTCCTTGATTTGCCTGATGGCTGGTCGCAGGATTGTGTTTCTGCTGTAGGTTCGGGCGCAACCTTCGGTTTCGGCCTAAAGCTGGCAAACTTTGGGATATTCGAAGCCATGTCGCCAAGCGCAGATTCCTGGATAATGTGATGCTAGCGAGCACACTGCGTGCACAATAAATGGTCTTTAGGGTCCAGATGTCGCCTGTCAGTCGAGTCACATGCGCAGGCCGGGAAGGTGCGACTGTCGACTGTTTGGCCTGTCCCAGTGAGTCCAGCTCATGTTGGGCGTGTGGTGTTGTGCGCAGCCATCCTGTGGTGTTGTGCACGCGATGAGGCAAGTCGAGCGTGGAAGAGTGAAGGTGCGGAGGCCCGGGGTTCCTGCACAACGATTGGGCGAATCGCTAGCGCGCTTTTTTTTCGAGATTTTTGGAAGCTGCGACCCGACCGTGCAATCGTTCAAGTGCGCCACGACACTTCTCACACCCGCTCGCCGCATCCCATGGCTCTCCACGTCTTCGAATCCCCCGCCATAGTCTAAGGAAGCCGCATCCATTGCGCCATGGCAACCGCCCTCCAAAAGCAGCTCGCGGCGATTGCTGCATCCAGCACCCACCAGCTCGACCTCAAGGCGCAAAAGTCGGCGCATGCAAAGTCGCTTCTCTTCGAGCCCAAGGTCGCTGCGTCGCAGTCGTTCGAGAATGTCTATCTCATATGCTACGAGGGCTACCGGGACCTGTGCGCCCTCGACTCGCGCTTTTTGTCCTTCTCCAAGAGCCTGTTCAGCGAGCAGAGCAAAGTCGAGGACAGGACGCAGATGAACAAGGAAGAAAACAAGAAGCTCAACAACATCCTCGAGGCTTTTATCACATTGGTCGGCCCGCGGCTGCTGCTGAAGCCTGCGCAGAAAGCCGTCGAGTGGCTGGTGCGGCGGTTTCGAGTGCACGAGTACAATACGCAATGTCTGACCTTGGCTTTCCTCCCATACCACACCACCCCGCTGTTCCTCGCGCTTCTCTCTATCCTTCCGGCCCAGCCGCCGCCGTCGCTTCGCTTCCTACACCCCTACATCCAGTCACCTACCAACCCGCCGCGACGCACCATTGTATATACCGCTGTCAATACACCAGCCTTTTTTGATGCCCTCCAGGCGCACATAGTCAGGGTCGTGCAGGCGGGTCACCAAGATGCTCGCATCATCTCCTTCTGGGCAAGCATCACGGTCGAAGCTGTGTTCGGTGTATTGGAGAACACCAGCACCGGTCGTAGGGATATACAGTCACAGAAGACAGAGGAGCTGGTACTCAGGGTCCTGCCTGTGCTGAACAGTTGCATGCAGGCAGAGTATGGCTCCGAAACAGTCGAAGCGTGCTACACCATCGTCACTGTTTTGGCTGGCAGAGGCGAGCTTGGCGACAAAGTGCTCGACGGCCTTATGGAAGCCGTAATTCTGGCGCACGATGCCGAGTCCCTCAATGCTTGCCTCCAATGTCTGGCCGTAATCTCAGAGCAGAGGTCCTCTGCCCAACTCCCTGCCCGCGTGGCCAGGAGAGCGATTGCTGTTCCACAGCTGTCCCAAAAACTCACCCTCGTATCTAAGCAATGCCGGGTTCACCGTCTTGCATTGGGCTGTGCGCTAGCTGCTCTGGCCGCTATTGCACAGTCGGACAGCCAACGCGACCTATTTCAAGCACTTCTAGCATCTGGTCTGCTTACCGAAGCATACACTCGAACAGCGCTCTCCGCCCTGATTACAGCCTTGCGCACGTCGACCGCCGGCTCCACGGATTATGGCCAACTCCTCGAACTCGCTTCTCAGATCACCGAGACACCTTTTTTCTTGGATGCAATGCGCGCGGCCGCAAAGGCCAATGGCCTGGACTTGGAGTCACTGGGCCTCACAGTTGCAACACTCCTGGACACGGCGCACATCGAAGACGCCGACGATGACGAAGACATGCTCGATGTCGATGATGCGCCAACCACAGAGAAAACACTGCCAATCGAGCCTCCTCACGTATCAGTGTCCAGCTTCTTAAGCGAAAATAGTTCTGAGGAATTCGTTGGAATTGCCAACGCCTTCCAACAAGCTGTCCAGGTTAATCAAACAGCCACATTTTTGGACGCTCCCCAATTACAAAAGAAGGATGCTGCACGGACAAGCCTGTTTCTCAGCTTCCTTATTCGGACTTGGTGTAGTCAAAGGCCGTCGAATGTGCGTATTGCTGCGTTGCGTGCTGCAACGACTATCTTCAAGTCCGCAGAGTCTACTCAAGACTTCCAAAATGTTGTACCATATCTCATCCACGCCCTGACAGAACCGTCTTCTGCCGTTCGTCGTGCGGCAGCTGCAGGCATGGTTGCGGTTTCAGCAGCATACACTAGTAAGGCTAAGCTACCAGTCTGGGGCACTTCTGATATGTACGGCAAACTTGAAAAGACCACCAAGGATTCGCGCAATATCACCGAACTCAGAACCGAGGAAGCGTCCAGCCTCTTGGCTTCCGCCCTTGTTCCTATGCTTGAGGAAAGTGTCATGGATTCAAGCTTCATCATACGAGCCGTAAGAGAGATGTTAGAAGGATCAAAAGCAAACAAAACACACCCTAAACACACGCTCAATGCGCACATACGGGGCTCTCTCCTTTCTTTCTTGAGCAGTCATCTTAGCCTCACACCTCTGGTGCGTGTACGCCAGAGTCTGTTTCCTCTCTTCAACTTTACCGGGAAAGCGACCGATGCGATCCGTGGCAATACTATCCTGCCTCTGGTAGAGGGCTGGTGTGGCAAGTCATCCGACGAAGCCATGGAGATATGTCAGGCCGAGGGCTTGACATTGGCAGAATCGTACCATGGACATTTGGGTGCATTGATCGCAAAGGAAGGTAGAAGCATGCAGTTGCTCAACAATCTCGTTTCGGAATGCCTCAAGCCTAGCCGAGCGCAGCTCGCCGATGCTGTCTTCGATCACATCACGACTGTCTGGTCGGCCATGAGGTCAGAGCCAAGACTGATGGTTGCTTCGACTCTGTTGGATGTGGCGTTCCAGGACGGCAAGACAGAGTCTGAATCGTTGTGCAGAGGGCGGGCAATTGAGATCCTTCGCAGTGTTGACCACGACTCGGCTACTCTGGGAGCATTTTTGGACAGCGTTCCTGCTGCTGTTCAGATGCCCGAGGGCCCGCCAACCAAGAAAAGGCGACGAACAAGCCGAAATGAAATGGCTCGAGTGGAATTGTCCTCGCAGGACGACGTTCAGCGTCTGCTACGAAAATTAACTTTGGTTCTCGAGCTTATTGAAGGATCCAACCCCGGGCAGCACCAATCGCTCTTCAGGAGTCTCTTCAACGTCTTCGGCGACTTACAGCCGCTCAAGCAACAGTCTGGTTCTGAATTGGTTTACTTGCAAAGCATGATCCTTGGCTCCTTGACTCCGATTGTCGATACTCTTAAGGCAAGTGCCCTTCTACACTTGCGCGAACTTCCAGCTAACTTGCCCAGCAACAGTCAGACACGGTCGACTACCAGTCCGCTGTTCGTGCAGACCTGCTCATTGACTGTATTCGACACTCTTCCAGCCCTCAAGTGCAGAACAGCGCATTACTTCTGATCGCCAATCTTGCCTCTTGGGTCCCTGAGCTGATCTTACACAATCTGATGCCTATTTTTACCTTCATCGGCTCGACGTTGCTACGTCAACAAGACGACTATTCCGCACAAGTCGTAGACAAGGTACACTCATACTCTTCACTTGGATAACGAACAGAATTTGCTAACAGAGAGCAGACCATCTCGCGAGTAGTACCACAGCTTGCCGCTTCTCTTCGTTCGAAACACAAGAACTTCATCACTGGAGTATCCGATCTGCTGCTCAGCTTCACTGCCGCCTTTGAGCATATCCCGCTGCACCGTCGCCTCAAGCTCTTCTCCGAACTCGCTCGCACTTTAGGTCCCCAAGATTCCCTCTCAGCCATCGTTGCGTTGCTTGCAGACCGATACCACAATACCGAGAGTCGTCGTTTCTCCATCGAGCTTCTGTTGATCTTCGACCCTGTGCATACCCTGGACGCGTTCAAGGGCTACCTCGACTTGGTAGTGGATGCCGTTGCACCGAAACGCAAGGTTTCGGACGCTCTTTTCAGTCTGAACGATAAGACCGCTGCTCAGGTCGAAAATGCTATCAAGGAGCTTATGGTTTCGCTTGCCAATCTTGCAAACGACGACCGATTACGATCACATGTTGCCAGAGCTTTCCGACGAAAAGGAGACTCTGTCAGACCACGGGAGGTCTTTGCGGATATTGTCGAGACAACCATTCAGCTTTCTCATAAGGTGGTTTCGTCATCCAAACTGTACGCTGCTTGTGGCAGCGTACTTGCCAACTGCTTGGACCTGCTCCCAACAACGGATCTGGTTAAATCGGCAGAGCTGCTTCTTGCAAATCCTGATCACAAGGTACAGATAGCGGCTATTCAAGCCATCGAGTTGCGGGCTGCACATGCGGTACAGAACGACAAGACGTCTGTATCTGCGCTTCTTGCCTTCATGCCGAACGTGGAGGCGGTGCTACTGCAATCCCAGGAGACCGATGCCATAAAGATTGCCATTAGCTGTATCGATCGAATCATCGAGCGCTTCGGAAGGAAGGACACTGTCGCGACAGCCTCTGTTGCAGAGTCAATGTACGGACCACAGGCCTTGTTGAGTAAGGACGACAAGATCCGTGTCATGTCACTGTTGTGTCTCACATCAATTGTTGATGTGCTCGAGGATGAAGCCATATCTTTACTTCCGAGTGTATTGCCCACAGCCTTCGATTATCTCTCACAGGCGATCGAACAAGAGAGTGCGGCCCTACACCAGGCTGTATATACGTTGCTTGCGCACATCGTCGACCACTTGGGCTACATGTTCGATCAAACCTGGCTGGAGACCGCCCTTCAGTTATCTCATCGATCTGCTCAGCTTGCTGAGGGCTCATTGAGTGAGCTTTGGACTGGTGATCGTCAGACCTTCTTCAGCAGCGTTTCCGAAGAGCTTGGCGCGCAGGTGACATTCGCTGCGATCAAATCTACTTGGTCGCACGCAGTCTCGCACGGCTTTAAGGCGTCATTAGAACAACTTGAACTGCTTCGGACAACAGTCGATGCACAGACAAAAGCCAAGCTGGTCAGCTCAAGTTCGACACTCTTTAGCCTCCTTCTCCAGCTTTTCAAACTCCGCCAAACTACCGCATCACAAGCAGAGCAAGAGTATGACCTTGACGACCTCGATCAGCTCGACTCTACGCTCACCGAGTCCACGCTCGCCATGGTCCTCAAGCTTAACGATGCCGTCTTCCGCCCCTTTTTCGTACAGCTCGTGGACCAAGAAGGCCCTATGTCTACCTCCAATCCTGAAGACGCCATCACATTCTACCGCTTTCTCGCCGCTTTCTTTGAGAAGTTCAAGTCCATCGTCACCAGCTACGCAAGCTACATCACTGAGCACGCGGCGACCTTACTCGGCCACCTTGCGTCAGCGACTGCGTCAGAGCCGCTACGCGCCGCTGTGCTCGAAGCGCTGCAGAAGTCCTTCCAGCACGACCAAGACGCATTCTGGCAAGCGCCCTCCCATTTTGGCACCATCCTCACCCCACTGGTCAATCTACTCACCATATCCTCTCCCAACTCCATCTCAACACACGTTATCCCCGCCATTACCGATTTCGCTGCCGCGTCGTCGTCATCCAGCGACAATCACCGCGAACTCAACAACATCTTACTACGCTTCATGCGCTCCGAGTCTGCGGGAACTCGTCTTGCAACGGTCAAATGCGAGCAGAGTCTTACGCAGCGTCTCGGCGAAGAGTGGTTAGGCTTGTTGCCGGAGATGTTACCGTTCATCAGCGAGCTGAGGGAGGACGATGATGAGATGGTGGAGAGGGAGACGCAGAGGTGGATCGGGATGATGGAAGAGAAGTTAGGAGAGAACTTGGAGGAGATGCTGCAGTAAATCTATCGAGGAGGGATAGTTATGTGGAAAAAGATATTGTATTGATTTTGTTAATGTGTTGCATGGCATGGAAAAGGATCATGTTCTAGGCGCGCCTTTGCTATTTGTATCATCGAGCTTCTTGGTCGAATTGACTTGTTGAGACTGTCATGTCATGTCGTAATTCATTTCTGACCGTACTTTACTACGTTTGCTAGTTATCATCCACGCTGTCGTTCCTGTCATTGGATCACCAGCAGTCATGCACCGTACACATGCCAAACCTTAACACACAGCATGCGTCTTACCCGTCTTGCCCTGCAGACTATGTTCCTCGTCCGTGAACGGGTTGTTGCCCTTCTTGCCCTTGGAAAATACCGGTGTGACGAGCGTGGAGCGACGACGCATCGCGTACTGGTGCCTGAAGTGACAAAGTCAGTCATCGTTCAGAGCTAGACGCAATATGACAATGGAAGGAAATGGGTCTGCGTACTCTTTGTGTTCCTGAATCTTCTTCTCGTCCAAAGCATCCAGCGTCTGCAAAGCGAGCTTGAAGTCTGCAATCAAGGCGTCGCAACGCGACTTGGTGAAGTCCTCGCGAACGACAACGCGCAGCATCTTCATCTTTTCGGAGTGAGGCGCCATGGTGTAGGCGGGGACGACCCATCCGCGTTCGCGGAGTTGGTGGGCACTGTATATATGGTTAATGTATTGGTCATAGTTGTGTGAAGACGATCAGAAGACAGGATAACATACACAGCAAACTCGTCATACTGCTTGCCTAGATCCTCATCAATACGCGCAGCAACGAGAGGTAGCCCCTCGCCACCACGTTGGCTCATTATGACGAATCCCATACTCTCCAAGTTTGCACTCAAATAATCCGCGGTGCGCGTCAGGTTCAGCATAATACGCCTGTAGCCCCGCTTGCCCAGACGAATTAATTGGTAGTACTGGCCAATGATCTGACTTGCGCCTCTCGAAAAGTTGAGCGTAAAACTTGCTTGATCCGCTCCGAGGTAGTTGATATTGAAAACGAGTTCCTGTGGGAGGTACTTCGGGTCGCGCCAGACAACCCAGCCCACGCCTGGGTATACAAGGCCATATTTGTGCTACATATCTTTTAGCATTGCAAGTAGATGGTGTTAGCGAAACTTACTCCGGATACGTTGATAGATGTGACTTTGGGCAGGCGGAAGTCCCAGAGCAGGCCAGGGTTGACGAAGGGCGCAACAAAACCGCCGGATGCGGCGTCGACGTGGATGTCGACATCAATGTTGCGTTCAACGAGGAGGTCGTTGATTCCCTTGATGTCTTCGTATTCACCAGTGTATGTTGTGCCGAGGATGGCACCTGGTTGTGTCAGTACATTCCCAATCTGCCAAAAGGAAATTTTAGATTGAAAGGCGACATACAAATGCCAATAGTATTCTCATCGCATAGATCGACGCACTCTTTAGGATCGATGACATATCGGTCCGTGGTGCAGTAAACATATCGCTCCTCAACGTCAAAGTACCGACATGCCTTCTCCCAGCAGACTTGCACGGCCGAGTTCATGATCATATTGGGGTTGTCGTAGGGCTTGCCCTCGGCTTTGCGCTTGTTCTGCCATAGCTTCTTCATAGCGAGCACGCCGAGCATGATGGCTTCTGAGGATCCGATGGTCGATGTGCCAATGGTGTTGGCGTCCTCGCCGGTTGGTGCGTTGAAGAGGCGGGCGATCATGGAGACACAGCGGTTCTGGATGTCAGCACTGACGGGATATTCCTCGTAATCGATGAAGTTCTTGGAGAATGCGTCCCTGGGTTCTCGTTAGCATGGGAACACGCAAAGAAGGGTAGAGGCAGGGGCTACGCACACCATGAGCTTCTCGGCCTCTTCTTCCATGTAGGTAGTGACGAAAGACGCCAAATTGAGGGTAGGAGTTCCGTCGAGCGTAAGGTCGTCTTTGATCATGCGGTAGGCAACAGCAGGAGGCATCTCCTTGTCTGGCATCTCATGGCGGGGCAAGTCCTCGGCGGCATATCTGCTGCCGTAGACGGTGGCCGTGTAGTCGTCTGCCTCCTCGTCGGGGGTGAGGTTGATGCTGGAGACGGTCTCAAACTGCGCCTTTTCGTCACTGACCTCCTTGGTGGTAGCGACACGGTTGATGTGCACCATGATGTATATGTGTGGGGTCAATTGGTGTGAGAGTGTGTGCGAGGAGATGGACGAAGGGAGGAGAGGGGAAAGAGCAACGAGGCCAGAAGGCAGGACGCGGGCAAGATGCGTCTTTTATCTGCGCGTTGGACCTCTCAATAGCTCCCATGTACCTCGCTGTGCGGCTAGTCACCAGTCGTCAGCTCCCCGAGCTACCCCACCAGACGTCCGCGTCACAGACAGCTGCAAGCCGCAACACCCTGCTTGGACGTGTCGCTGCGCGCCCGTGGGTCGGCTGCATCTGGACCTGCGTGTTTGCTTCTTCCTCTCCCGTGCGTGTCTCTCGCTCGGGCTGGTGATTCGGCGGCTTGGGCATGGTGGAGCAGTGTTAAGCCTCAGACCCCGGAAGCTTGTCTGACTTAGTGCATTCTCGCCCTTACACCGCCTTGAGCGTTTCCTGCTTTGGGCAGTAAGCTACCGCGGGGTACAGATGATACATACACTCCGTCATGCTCAGTCGTCGGTGTCTATTCTGTCCTATCGCTTGCAATTACTGTCGTTCTTGCCGCCATGGCAATCCTCAATCTGCCTGCTACAAATACACAATGGATGCATCCAACAAAACAAACTTCCCACCCCCAGCTGCGCCACCTCGCGCTCCGCTCTCTTCGAGCCGCCCCGCATCGCCCCAATCCACACGAGTGAAAGCTCAGGTACACGTGGAGACGCCCGGGGCAACCCACCTATATACTGATTGGCTTTTACCCCAAGAGCTGAAAGATAATCGCATGCGGGTAAGATGCGGCGCGACCCTAGAGCTGCGGGAGCACAGATAGTCGTTCTGGAGAAAACACTTTTGATTTGTGGCGCGTGTCCATGTCAGCCTCAGCCAAAGTTGCTCCGTTGCTCAACAATGCTGCATGCTACCGTCGACTTCTTGGGGACGACTAGGCGGTCAGGACCCGTCAGCTGAATTGACCTGATATGTGTCTGGGCATCTTCGCATCATCCCTCAATCAATTCCATGCTGCCCTTCTCATTCGTCATCCATATTAGCTACTATTTCTACTGCCACGTCCCGGATATGCACTAACATGACTAGTCTACAAGCTTGCAAAAAGAATAGTAAAATCACAATCGTAATAGACATTATCCCTATGCCACGTCTTGACATATGTCGCCCTCGCACGCCCAGCAGTGCTGTGGTCGAGACACCACCACCTGCATCTTGTCACGCCACACTGCCAAGAACATGGCGTGTGCTGATGCCAACCACCTGCATATCTTCATATAAACTGTGTCTGCTGCAGAGCCAGCATAGCAGGAGCACACTAATGCACTGCAAGGCTACCAAGCCTTGTGCCTTGGACTCCATCAGCTAGGGGCTACCTGGCGTAAACCTGTGTCCATATTACGCATTGTCGTATATAAAAAGCATATACCACTTTCTTCTCGCCCTTAGATTATGTTTGCGATGCTGATTCGACTCGTGCTCGACGGTGCTGGGCTCGGCGGCGGGCCTTGCCCCGGTGTCGTTCGATCGTCAGGCGCGAGCTGAACTCGTTTGACCGGGTTATGCGGCGTAGGATAGTAAGTTGCTGTCCGTGGACGGTTCTCCTCCATCAACTGTCGAATCTTGTTTTCTACTTGAACCCAGTCATCCCAATCTCTTGTATCTTGCTTCGGTGAGCTAGACGCTGCTCGCACCAGTAAAGCATCACCCATACGTTCATCCCCCCCAGGCGAGCGCGTGGCATCCAAGGAAGCATGTTGTAATACCCCTAACTTCATCGGGTTGGTACCGGCCCAAACCCACGAATGTTCAACGTTACCCTGGACATCACCACTAGCATACGCCAGCATCTCCTCGTCGTGTTCCAGTTGTTGAGGGGTGCCATGGCCACTGCGAACACGACACAGCAGCTGGTCCACGAAAAAAAGCAAGTGCTTGCCACATTCACTGTTAACCTTGCGCGTTCGGCCAATCGCGCTTGCAAGATGTAAACATACGAATGCAGCGTCGTAATCGCCACGGAAGCACAATATTAGAAGGCATCGCCAGACATGCAAGCACATCATATTGCTCGCCACCAGTGTCACCCGTGACTTCCAATTTCGCTCCGGGTCTGGCCTTGTTGGGCTATGTAGACTTCTCGAGATGTGCTTTGCTGTTTCCTGTGCAATGGATATGCATCGGCTCATGGCTTCAGCTCGATCTTGTTGGCGGCAAACGGGCGAGAGGTTGCGTCTGTACAGATGGAACTGTGCGGAGAGAAGAACAAACAGAGGCGGCAATGCCAATGGATCCAGCGCTGCCTGTGAGCCCGCGTGGTACGATTCTGGCAATAGCAATGCTCTAGCTCGAAATTCCTCGTCAAGAGTCTTCATCGTCTGAGGCGAGATGGTGCTGGATCTCAAAGCCTGATAGACTTGCACATATGCGCGGGTCGCTTGAATTACTGCAAGCGACCCTGTGTATGGCCCTGATAGCGTGTGTGTACGGGTAATGCCCTGCGGCTGGATATAGCGATCTTCAACGGGCGATGGTAACGGGATATCGCAATCATGCTCGCTAATCAGCATTGGCCGATGGGAATCAAGGGACGCGATTCTGCCTGATATCAGTACTTGATCGCAAACCAAGCAGGTCGACTTACCTGTCCCTCGTATATATAGCCCACCATAGTCTCCGACGAGTCTCACTCTCAATGGCCGAGTCCATACTAACGACGCAGTGCACATTTAGCTCCTGCGCAGCTCGGACAGCAGCGCTCAGCCACATGGAACCCAGCGATCTCATATTCTGCTCGGTCGCGTATATACTCAGCAGCAATGCGGTTTGAGCATGCATCATAGTCATTTGCTGCGTCAATGGCATGAAAGCCCGAGTGGCGAGCTCGAAGTAGACCGCTCCTTGAGACATCAACGCATTGAAGCCAGGTGCAGCTGTAATCGTCTGTAGACTTCCGCAGGCCAAGACTGCGAAGAAGAGGCCGAGCCATCCTGGTGTCTTGCCATCTAAGCCTTTCGAGATGTAAACCTCATCCACTTCGGCCTGGAATGTAGGCCAGTGTACAACAGGGTACCATTCGTGGATCGAATTCAGATAGGAACGTGAGAGTCGAGCAAAGTCACCTCGCGCTGGCAAGTCGGGGTGTTCAGGGAGTGCGGTTTTATAGCCATCTTCGATCGTGTGGTCCCTCAAAAAGATGTTTTGCGAATGTGACCGGATGTTGTCGCGTACATGGTCGAAATTTTGCATCGCGGGTGCAGCAATGCGGTGCGGGCCTGGCAATACTGCCGGATGGCCGTCCGAAAGCCTCCGTTTGGTGTCCACCCGGTCCAGGTCCCCGTTCTCTCCAAATGTAGCTTTCGTGCGTAGGTGCGAGTTTAGTTGAGTCAGTTCGGCGATCTGACTTTGGAGATCTTGAACTTGTCTGGGTAGATTATCAGTCAATATCTATACATATTATTGCAGTCACCTTACTTGATGGAAGACATTCGTCGATTTGTCTCTTTCGTGAATTGACATTTGTGATTTCGACTGGAACACTCTGAGCAAGCTGAAGTTTCTGTAGCATCGCACTAGAAGTCAAGTCAGTAAATCGAACGGTAAAGTCTCAACTAAAGTGCTGAGTGGCACTGGTTTCGATCCTGGTCTTTCACAGCCATGTAAACCAGAGAACTGCACAGAACAACGCCGATAACCTCGCGCCAATTGTACAGGCAGGTTCGACAGCAGCTAGCCATCGCCAATCAATTCACCAACGAGCAGATATAAAGCACATCGCGGAGGCTGAACCCATGTCTCTTCCTTCAGCTTCTTCATAGATAGACACGTACCTTGACCTTGCGCTCTCTGCAGGCATCACATGAAGGGTCCTTTCTGCGCTGTCTGTATGCCCGTTTCTGTGCATTAAGACTGGCTGATGAGATTTGAGTAGGGGAAATCATCATGAGCGGCGGATCATGGTTCTGGATTTCGGGAAGGCTCCCAGAACCAGTGCTTGGCGAGGTCGAATGAGTATAAGAATGCGAGGAATATCCTGGAGACCGCGATCCGGAGAGGGGGGCATTTGGCGCGGAAAGAGTAGTTGTGCGGGAGGCCGATGCCGCATTTGCGAACGGATTGTGTTGTGGTATCATCGTGCGTGGAGTTGTCTCTGTCGACCCTAGAGGAGATGGGCGCATAACAGGAAGCGAATATCGGGCTGGACGGGAGAAGGTGGGCCAAGATAGTCAAGTGTCAGTATAATCCAGTACTGAAGTTCCTGCCGCTGCTGTGGGGAAGTGCCGGCTCACTCGGTAGCAACCGAGTGCCACGCGATGCTAAGTCGACTTGTCTTTCGACAGTTGATCGGAAAAGGCCAGACGGTGCAGACGCTACTCAATACATGGTATCGAGTTGTTCGCTGGCAAGGAAGAAGAAGTCCAGGTTGTGCGCTGACTAAAGCAGTGTACCAGCTGAATGGGTACACAAGCATGCGAGTGACCTTAGTGCGGAGTGTCGAGTGACCCGGCTATCATGTAGGAAGCGCAGATGTCGGGTGCTCCGTGTCGCTTGAAAAAGTCCTGCTAGCCAACCGGCGGGGAGAATGCGGGATATGCAGGCACGTAAGCGGAAAGGGGAACAGACCAGCTCACTCTTCGAGTCAGGATATAGCCGCAATGTAATCTGGTGTACCCAAACGTGTACGCAAAAGTTTCGTCCAAGATGCGAGATCGGGAGCGTTGAAGATGTACACTAGAATGGAAGCCCAAGATCCTAGCTACGGACCTTGAAACGGCGGGAAACCCTATGTTGAGAGCAGGGACCTTGCGTGGAACGGATACCCTAAAATGACGCTGCGACGATGATCAGCTTGGATTTGAACAACAGCGAAAGGCGTTGGCCCGGCAGACGCCTCTAAGAGGTACAACACAAGGCTTAGTCGCCACCATACCTTTCAACACCCGGGTGCCGTGAGCAGCACAGGGGATTGGCGAATAACCCTGTTCCGCGGCACGTGTCACTTTGCGATGTTCGCTCAGTTAGGACAGTTTATTTACAACCTTGTCAGGGTCAAACGTTCCGGTGTAGTGGATTGATGGATGCCGAATCAAAGCACCGGTCGACAAAAGCACCAGATGCTTGCATTAGGACTCAACGGAAGTGTAAAAGCTTAATGGCCGTGGACAGCGCCACAGTTGAGTTTTGAGGTACAGTTTGCCTCTTCCTCATAAGGCTGGACCGAGAAATGTCATGCACAAAGGAGTACGTGTGTCTCGTGAATCCTGCCCAATTCTCCCGACATGCATGTTCGGTGAAGGTATCCACCTTAGGATGGAGGAACGTGCGAAGCGAGCTCTCCTAGTTTAGTTGTCAGACTAGGAGCCTGAGGAAAGGACTGGTGGCTCGAAGGCCGCGTCGGAAGCAGATCCGGGCAGTCTGTGAAGCATTGCGGATCATTACTCTTTCTTATCAAGAATCCCAGTAGTAGGCATAATCAGTGATCTGCTCATTAAACCTGAGCACACAAAGTAAGCATACAGGCCTGGAGACGCCAACAGGTATTGTACCCAAACGGTCTTCCGGTAGACGAATTCGGTGCTCAGAAGGGACAGGGGTCCTGCTGCAGGCCCTTCTCTTGCAGATTCGCTAATGCCTGCGGTCGTGGCGATGGCACGGCTGGCGGCTGCAGCACGAGGTGACCTTAATTGCATTGGTCAGGGCTCGATGAGCGAGTGGTGGGTGAGGCGTTGGACCGCTTTCTCGACCAGTCCATGAGGATGCGCACATCCGTCAGAGTGGGCCGTTGCCGGAATTGCATGCGTCTTACCTCTGGTAAGTAGTCATGGAGCAGCTGGCGTACCCGCACGTTGAGCACAAATTTTCGGAGAGCGGCGAGATACAGCCGCACAGGTCCCGTAGCAGGATCCGATTTGCCGGTGCTTTCACGTTGCATGAAGGTGTGGCGCCCAAACGTCAGTACAAAGGCGATATCAGAATCCGCCAAACGGCTGCATGCCTCTCATTTCCCGATTTCAGGGTGATGAGCAGTTTAGCCAACGATTGGATTCGGCGCTGTACGGGCAAAAGCTCAGCCAGCCATTCAGCAAGGTTGACAAGTCACGGGCCTCATGTCATGGCGCCGTCAACCAGTGTAGCACGACTGAAAAACGTGGTTTCCCCACGTCGTAGCCTGTGCCCGTCCCGAGAGACCCACTGCAAAGGCTCGGAGAAGACCCAGCACGCTTCTAGCCTGTAGCCAATTCTGGTTACATGCGACCTTGCTTGGCACGCAAAGTACTTTGTACCAGGGATTGAGTCAGATTAATGTCTCGACGTGCGGTGCCGAGGTGATCGATACCAGGTCGACATGTGGAAAACAGCGCCTCAAGTGCCGAAGGAGCTGTCTAGACCGCGACATGCTTCTTTGGCCCTAAGCCTTAGGGGCCGTCCGGAGATCAACCGCGCGGATCTGGTGCCTTTTGAGATCTCGCTCCGTCAAATCAGCAACGCCTCGTCATCTTTATCAAACTACGACATGTCGACGCTAGATCTTCACACGAGCACGCACCGGGCTGCAAGGAATGGGTGGTATCGGTCGATGCCATGGTGGCCAACGTGCCAAGCAGCGCCGTAGAACCAACAGCGCCAGACTTTCTCTCCGATGCGCTTTGATATTCAGTCCATGGTGGTGATGCAAAGTAAAAATAGGCGGTCGTTGTCGATGGCTTGTACTCCGTCGGCTCTGTCGCGTGGTGCGGAGATATCAGACGTGACACCCGACATGCGCGCTCAAGTATTGATTCGATGCTGTGTCGCCTTCCGCATCAGCCTGTGTTGCCCTCGAAGCGCCAGAAGCAGTTGTCGCGATCTGCACAGCTGTGGGCGCATGATTGCGTGGCCGTGGCGGCTCGGCAGCTTCCGTTCGGCGAGCCAGCCGATGCAGTCTGAGAAAATCGGTCCTTGACAGCTGGCATATCCCAGAAATTTTCCCAGACGACCATGTGCCCCTCAGCAGGCCAGGGAGGGCCATTCACGCTTGGCGCGCGGAGCACAGCACTCGAAATGGGCAGGTTCCTGGTCAGTCCTCCGATAAGAGGCCGCTGGGACAACTACGAGCACTCTTTTGCCGATCGTGCCGCCTGAGCGTTTCCAACAGCGAGTGATCGACATGTCATTTCTGACAGTCGAGTTGGGCGTCGTAATGTGTTTTGCGCCAAGATGGGTATGTGGTAGACTCTGATGCTGGCGGAAGAGCGGACATCCACGCAGCGACGCTCAGTGGCAAACCGCGTTGATCGCAGCCATGTCGGGAACGGTAGTTCTCAACGCTGAAACGGCTCGACCATGGTGTTGCAAAACGAAGAGATCGGCGGACCGCTACCGCGTTTTGTCAAGGAAAGCGTACCTTACCTGAGGAGAATGGAAGATGCATGCCGGCATGAAGGAAGGCGGATCGAGCCTTCCTCATTTGGACCAATGAGGGCGTCGTTTGATTGGCCGGAGACGCCTCCGCGCACTGCACTATCCTACTCAACACCACCCGTTGTCATCTGCCTTGACTTTGTGGCTGTCGCACCATACAAACGCTACGGCGGAGGACGCTGTTCCATGCCCGGTAAGGAGACTTATGTCTGACAGGCAGGCCGGTCCATCACTCAAGTGCGCACGGTACCGGCATGCCGGCTTTGAACGGCCACAGCCAACCTTAACAGAACCTCCTTGACTCGATCTCGCGAAGCTGCAACACCCTCTAGAAGCTTTTGACGCTTCCATGGCGCACCAGTACCCTCATTGCGCTGCATCGAGCCATTCGGCACTATTCGGTATCTAGTCTTTCGGCACGTTTCATGGGCGAACATGTAGGCCGTCGCCTACGCTAAAACGCCGCACAAGCTCGGCGAATCCTCTGTTGCATAGTCTTGCAAGCGGATAGCCACCTACACGGAAATCACTGCAGATTAGGTTGGATCCTTCCGTAGCTTCAAAACAGCTGGACTTGACTAAGTGCCGCTGGTCCAGGATCCAGCTCGATAACGCGCAAGCTCTCCACGATCGACATTGACAAAGGGGTACGGGACTATTTTTCGGAGCAAACCTGGCTGGTCATCATCCATTGGCGTTGATCTCGTTGTACACGATGAACGGTAGAGAATGAGACACCTCAAACCTTCTGCATACGAGAGGGTAGCCCCACGTGGAGCAGGCGGGTGACTGAGAATTGGTGCACACAAATCATAGTTCCGCGTGAGCAATTTCAACAAACTGTGGCATGGGAATTGTTCTTGATATAGTGATCTCGCTAGCTCCCACAGCAAACCTGATGAGCACACCATTCCAAGGCTCTCGTTCGGTCAAAACTGTCATTGCTACTTTCTGCGAAGTGAACCCATTGGTGCATTCGAAATGGTTTCATCCGGCGTACCGTTTATTCTGGTTTGATAGAACATGTCTATTTGGGCTGATCAAGTACAAAGGCACCATAGTCGTCATACAAGTGGACACAAACGTCTATGATTGATAGCAAGTCATGCTTCTCTATCGTCACCGGAATACATCCTCTTTCGACGTCGGTAAAATCTTATTGCTTCAGATCTCAATCGATTTCGAGGCTGTTGAATAGTCTTCCACAATTCTCCAACTTTCCAAGCTCCAGTGAACCTCGGCATGGCCATATATGCCACAGCTTCAAACCCTCCATTGAGGCGACAAGAAAAGAAGATCCGAATCGTCGTCTCAATCCAACTCTCATCCACGCCTTTATCTTCCATTTCCATTAGCATCGGCTTTGCTAAACGTACATGTACATTACGCTTAGCAACGAGCCCTCGATTATTTCAATATTGACGAGTCACATGCCCCAGTGACTTGGCTTCTTCAGGTCAAGTTGCGACGCCCATTTTCAGCTTCTACAACTTCTACAACCGACTACTTCCCCAGATCTTACCACCATCGAGCACCAAGGTATCCCCATTAACATGTCCACCGGCCCTACTGCTCAAATACACCACTGCGGCCGCAATGTCTTCAGGCTTTCCTACCCGTCCATTAGGGTTCGCCTTATTGAGCTGCTCCTCGCCTCCGCTCCTTTCCATCAAGACCGCTGCCATCTTGCTCATGAAGAAACCTGGCGCAATGCCATTGACGAGAATGTGCCGAGGACCCAGCTCGATAGCGAGGTTGCGAGCGAGATGGAGAACAGCGGCTTTGGAGGCGGCGTACGAGTAGGCGCCCGTATCGTTCAACGATCCGACTCCAATGCCGGCGACGGAGCCGGTTACGATGACGCGGGAGGGGTCTGAGACTGAGGCGGCTTTCGTGAGGAGGGGGGTGAATCTAAACGGGTTATGTGAGTATAAAAGCCTCAGAACTCGAGTAACACATGGCCCTCAACCAAAACATATATATGACTGAAAAATTAACATACTTCTGAATCGTGAAAAACACTCCCTTCACATTTATATCCATAACCTTATCCCAGCCGTTCTTCTCGTCTACTTCGTCAAATCGACTTCCCCATGATGCCTATTCGTAATCGATCAGATATTACTGCTAGTTGAACACAAACATTAGGAGCACAACTTACGCCAGCATTCGCAAACAAAATATCGATATGATCCGTCTCCTTCTCCACCTCTTTCACCAACCTCGCGATCTCGCTCACCTTGCTACTGTCCGCTGGCACAGAATACGCGCGCGCACCTGGGGCTTTATTCGGTAGTGCATTGAGTGCAGCAACAGCAGCGTCGCATGCAGAGGCTTTGCGGGATGTGATGAAGACTTTAGAGCAGCCTGCCTGGAGGAGACTATATGGTAACTCGTTAGCTCATGCACAAGGATTGAAGGAGTTCGTGGATGTCCGTGATGCATATGATCGAGGAGAATAAGACAACACGGCATGGAGGATGTCGTACCCGGACGCAGCATGTAGACCCAGACCGCGCGACCCACCGCTCACGACTGCGACTTTGCCTTTGAGGTTGAATATGTTCGAAAAATCGTGGAGTTGGACGTCGGATTCGGCGGAAGCCATGATTACAGAGACGATTTGTGGTGACGATGCGCGGGGGGAAACAAATAACCTTGGAACGGAACGAATGATGGCTTGGCTAGGGTACAGGAGATCACGGTATATCTAGAGCTGTGGATACAGTGCGAAGTGGAAAGCTATCGTTGTTGTTGTTTTGCTTACTTGCCTCGGAACTGACGTCTGAGAGCTGAGTAGCTTCATGTACCGAGGCATGACGGTGACGCGCTAGCTACAATCTGACAGTTGTTGCGAGGGGTACAAGCTCATTTCAAGAGTTGCGCCGCCCTGCCCAGCTACCAACTGAAATCGTGTAAGTCTTCCTGAAGTATTACAAGGATTGTAATTAGCTAGAATATTGGTGTTTTTCGTATAACGTACGCTTTAGCTATCTACAGATCTTTATGTTTTACTTATAGGTCGCGCTGTACTCCTTCTAGGACGTCGTGACCCTAGCTATGTAAAGGGCATGCGCGGTGCATCATCAAAAACCAACATCGTCGTAGATTTGAGCTTAATTGTCCGCGTTTCTTTCCAAATCTGACCACAGTCAAGGCATGAGAGCGAGATTTTTGGAAAGGAAGATAGGTTACAAGCGCCTCCCTTCTTCAGACAATTAGGTATCCTGTTGTTGCTTCCTTAATTGAACTTACACTATTATACTTCTGTCTCTAACTCCACATAGAACAAACTGAGGCATACATTGTCATCTTCAACCTGAGATTGGTTTACGATCTGCTCTATCGTTATGTACCGAATCTAAGTTCTTCCTCTCGATCCCTCTAATGCTTCACTCCTCCCCAACCGGCACCGACATCCCATGCATGCCCTTATACCCACTCCTCTCGCTCCCCCTCCAACCGTTCAACATCTCCGCCTTCCTCTCATCCCTCAACTCCCAAACCTCGACCCTGATCGGCCTACACGTCCCCTTCATCCCATCCTCCCCATCCGCCTCGTCCCCCTGCCCCCACCCCCACTTACTCAAATCTCCACCTGGACACGTACTCAGCGCCGCCAACAAATCCATCTCCGCAAAGAAATCAATGTACGAATGTTCCGTTGCCGGACTCGCCTCCATGAAATATCTTCCCTGCGAATCAAGACCCGTGACCTGGAAGACGTTGAGCACATCATGGACGTCAAACTCCGTTAATCCATGCGGCAGCACCGCGCGGACCAAGTTCGAGTGACAGTGGAAATCATACTCCTTCCCACTCAACATGTGCGAGACGTACGGATCGCACCTTGTACCTAGAAGATCGTGACATCGCCCGTTCCAGCGCGTTATACTGCCTCTTTCGTCTTTCTTGTCCTCCCTATTGCCCGGCGCATCGGTGAGTAGACAGTTGTCGCGAATCATGCCACACATGGGCCTCATGAACGGCAAGTTACTCCACAGTCGATCTCCCTCTTCCACATGAGTACCCTGGAGCTGGCGCGTGCGTGCCGCCCAGAAGCGCTCGCGTGGATCGTGTGCGTTCCAGAGATTGAGGTCGCCTACTTGGGGGCCTGATGGGGTGGAGAGGCGGAAGATTTGACCCCTGCCAACCTTCCAGGCCTTGCCGCTGCGAGGGGGAATGAGGAAATCTTGTTTCTTGATCAAGTCGGATTCTTTGAGGTTCCTCAACCGCTCGTAGAGCTCTTTAGGTGGGTGAAGTGGAGAGTCCGCAGAAGTAGGGAAATATGCTGGTGCTGGGGGTTGATTTGCATTCGAGTTGTACGCCATCTTGACATCAATTGATAAAGATATCAATTGCGAAGTGGGATAAGATATATCGTGTTGAGGTGGATATTGATGTTTACTGCTGATATGCTCGGTACGTATCTTAGTAGCCGCGAATAAGCGTCGACAAAGTAGTAGTGTCCGATATCGGGACAGTGGAGATATGCTGATGCGTGAAGATGTTATTGGTTGTAAGTTACCGCCTCTGTGGACATATTATATGCTGATACCAAATGCTTTGGATGTCAAATCTACATAATAGAACTTTTGAATCTCGCCCGTCTCTTCACCTCATATAGCTCCTCTTTTGCCCGGAGTACCTCCTCTCTCGCTACAGAGACATCACTTCTCTACACGCCTGCACTTTGAACATCTGCCTGTTCTCCGTTCACCTGTGCCTCCAACTTCTCCACAACACTGCTGCCTTTCCTCTCCGGGCTCGCTTCCGGACTCGGAATTTCCAACGTATTCGAGCGCTTAGGTCGAAACGGGATGGGGGTCGAAGGTCTTGAAGAAAGGAACTACACGTTTACATATTAGCTAGAACACTCTAGATGACGAGCTGAAAACGCACCGAACTCGCCGCACTCAACAATGCGATCAAACTCGCCTGCACCACGTCCTGATGGATACCCACGCCCCACACCTTTTGGCTGCTTTGTGCTGCCGTGCAGCCAATATATGTCGCAGCCTTGGCGTCTTTGCTTGTTCCAATCGTGTGCTCGTTGTAGTCGACGACGTCAAGCTCGATGCCCAGTCCTCGCAGAGCATCGACTAATGATGACAAGGCACCATTGCCTGTTCCCTGAATCTGATGCTCCACATGATCGATCTCAATGACACCCTTGAAGATTCGCCGCAAGTTGCGCGAGCTGACTGTCTTGCCTTCCTGCGGCGGCGCAGGAGATTTGGAGCGATCGGCTGTAATTTCGTAGTCGACCAAACTGAATCTAGGGTTACGCTTGAGATGGTACGCTTCTTCGAAGAGAGCTGTGATCTCTGTTGGGAGGAGCTCTCGGCCCAGCATATCTGTCTCTCTTTGCACGACTTTTGAAAATGCAACTTGCAGTCCTCGCGGGAGCTCGAGTTCGAGCTGGCGCTGAATGATCCATGCAACACCGCCCTTGCCACTCTGTGAGTTGACACGGATGATGGCTTCGTAGGTACGGCCAATGTCTTGTGGGTCGAGAGGAAGGTAGGGTATTTGCCAGTGTGAATCGTCCGTAGCACCCTCCTTCTTGCGCTTCTGGAAGCCCTTCTTGATGGCGTCTTGATGTGAGCCGCTAAAGGCGCAGACAACGAGCTGGCCACCATATGGGGCACGTGGATGCACGGGAATCTTATTGCATGTCTCAACCATGTCGATGACAGATTTGAGGTCGGAGAAGTCGATGCCTGGATGTATGCCTTGGGTGTACAGGTTCAAACCAAGAGTGACGAGATCCACATTGCCCGTACGCTCGCCATTGCCGAACAGGGTGCCCTCGACACGGTCTGCGCCAGCCATTTGCGCCAGTTCTGCAGCCGCAACAGCGCATCCGCGATCGTTATGAGGATGGAGGGAGACGCAAATCTTCTCGCGCTCGGAGATGTTCTTGCAAAAGTACTCGATCTGGTCGGCGTAGACATTGGGCGTGGCCATCTCGACCGTCGCGGGCAGGTTGAAGATGATGGGTTTCTCGACGCTGGGCTCCCATGCTGCCTTGACTGCCTCGCACACCTTGATCACAAACTCTGGTGACGAGTCTGAGAAGGTCTCAGGCGAGAACTCGTATGCCCATTCTGTGCCTGCCGTGGACGGGTCATCCTTGGTAATTGACCGCGCGTACTTTGTGCACTCGACTGCCAGCGCTATCGTCTCGTCGTCGTTCATGTTGAAGACAATCTGCTGGAAGCACGGGCTTGTCGCGAGGTAGAGATGGAGGATGGCCTTTTTCGCGCCTTTCAGAGAGTCGACCGTCCGGCGGATGAGCTCCTTGCGACATGGCGAGAGGACCTGCACCCACACGTCGTCGGGGACTATGCCGGGTGTCTGGATGAGGCGCTGCGTGAAGTCGAAGTCGGTCTGCGAGGCAGATGGGAACGACACTTCAATCTCCTTGTAGCCGAGCTTGACGAGCATCTGGAAGTACTCCCATTTCTGTGTGCCATCCTGCGCGCGATGTTGGTGGTGCAATCATGAATGCGACCGTGAGCGCACTTACCATGGGATCGACCAAGCTCTGGTTACCATCGCGCAAATCAGTCGACAGCCATCGCGGGGGCCTGTCGATGGTTTGGTTCGGCCATGACCTGTCAGGTAGGTGCAGCGGCTGAAACTTCTTGTATTTCTTTGATGGGTCTTTTAACATCGGCATTTTGGGTGGTATCGATGCAACTTTTCTTTTCGCGGCGCAATTCCGCAGTGTGCGCAAATGACAAGATGCAATTGAGAATGGAGGGATGGGAGAAGCTGAACACAGCAGGTAGGAAAAGATTAATGGCGTATTAATGGCGCAAGAGTCAGCCCAAGCACAAGTATGAATCACAGCAAAAAAATCTGGCTGCTCGGGGTTAGGTACTAGCAGCCAGCCAGCATATGACGATGAGCGGGTAGTTCAGAAAATGCGGGGTGGAACCAGCGAACTTCGGCGGCATCCCACGGCACAACAAGGCACGAATGAGAGTGACCTCAATTGATTGTTTACGAGTGCCATCACGCACGATGAAGAGAGTGTGCATCGTGAGGTCCGCGGTACCGGGTCTTTCGTTGCTACAAGAGGGGTGAAGCAGGTTTGCAAAGCCATTCGTGGCGCGAATGGGATGGCGAATACGAAGGGCATTCAGGCACGAAGACACCACTTCTACCGTACTGTGTGTCTTCATGCACACTTACGACATTGACAGACTGCATGTAGCACGTAGGTGTCACATAGTACGAGACGACATGGGCAATACACCACGACTTAGCTCGATTCAACAAAGTCCACGTCTAGATGACCGGCACCCGCAGCCCACAGCAGTCCACTTCTCCTCCCCGGAAGTCTACTGCCCTCCCGAGATACATGTCTGCAAACTCGCTCACAAACGCCTTGTCCGCCTCACTCCACGCGTCCAGCCCCAGCCTCGCCATGTCCATCCTCTCGAGCACCAGCACGTCTCCCTCCTCTTCGTCAGCTTCTATCATCTCCGCCAGCCCTTGCACCAGCACTGATGCTTGCCGGTGGAAGTACGCAATCACGCTCGTCTCCACTGCGCTGGACACGGAGAGGTCGCCCAGCAGCTCGCGGTCCATGTCGCGCTCAGCCGCGGTGTAGGTGTCCTTCTCCCCTGCCGAAGCCCACCACATGAAGCCCATGTATGCCAGTCGCGACCAGCCCATGGGCTCCACGACGCTGTTGTCGTAGGACTCGGTGTAGGCCTCTTCGGCCCGCTTGGCGTCGATTGAATCGCGCGAGATCAAGGGGGCTGTGTCTGCGTTCTGCGCGTCTTGATCTTGCTCCTCATCGGTGTATGGTGTTTGTAGTCTCTCCTGGTGCTTGAACAGTTCCTTGTGTAGCAGCTTGTAGCGCGCAGCGTCGCGCTGGCTGGCCTTGATCTGCGCACCAGAGCTTGTGCGGACGCGGGGCCACTGTTGCTGTGGGGCCTGAGGCTGTGGTAGCTCGACGATGATGTCGTACAGCTTTGCTTTGGTAGCGATGATCTCGTCGGTGGTGCAGGCGGCCCACCCCTGTGCCGAGTCGTTGCTGGGTGTGGAATCGGTCCCCGGCGTGTGGCTCGCTTCAAGCGATGGGATATCGTGCACGCCAACGGCAAAGAGGGTGGGAAGACGGAGGAGCGGCTCGGTGCCGGGCAGGAGCAGCTCTGAGTCGCGCGCGGAGATGCTGGAGAGGATGGAGAGAATGTAGACTGAAGGTCAGCTGGGGGACATGTTGTGCAAGCGTAGCACGTACCGAACTCGCACATAGCCCGTACCGGCGGGCTTCCTACGAACAATATCCGCTTCCTCAGCAGAGCCGCTTGTTGTAGCCTGAAAACTAGGGGCCCAAAGATGTCGATGTAGTGCAGGATAGACAGTGCTGGGTGGTACTCTGGCAGGCGCTCGTCGTCCTTTGTGACGGCCGAGACTGTGGATATCGCGCGCGCTCTGCTGTGCCCCTTGCCCTCTGACGGGCCCTCACCGTGTGGCTTCATGTGCGACGTCTGCTCGACCCAGAACTCATCGAGCGCCGCCACAGCCTCAGCGTCGGTCGCCAGCGCCGCCGCCAGCTTCTCCAGACGGCCGGCCAGCAGCCACGTCCGTCCGAGACGCCCGTACTCGCCGTCGCGCCGCGCCAGTATGCCCACAGAGACGAAGTTGGCATTGCGGTCCTCTGCGCTCGCAGCTCCGCGTGAGAAAGCGCTGAGCCCAGCGTAGCCGTCATGGGTAAAGTAGACTAGGTCGGACTCTAGCGAGTGGAGGCCCGAGGGCAGCGACTTGTACTCTACCGCATTGTCGAGCGAGATGTCGGTCGTGGTCCGCTTCCATGCGATAGTGTACCTGGTGCGTGTCAGCGCATTGCAGCTCCACTGAGGTGCTCAGGCAGCAAGATGCAATAGCAGAACAACCTACCCGACTTTCTTGTCGAAGCGGATCAGAAAAAGCGCCTCGACTTTGGGCGACTCGCTATCGCCTGCATCGACATTGGTCGCACTCGAATGCGTCGACGTAGAAGACATGGTGGACGGCGCGCATGCCGCAAAGTGACGGTGGATAGGTGCCGCAGCGGACGCCCGTCCTGCAAGGCCGCCGCTTCCGACGCCCGCAGCCCTGGCGTCCCAGGCGAGCGAGCATACGGCCCCCTCCAACGCCGTACATGGAGTTGGAATCCGGGTGATGGAGGGTGTACCTGTGAGACTGGATAAAAAGCTCCTTACTGTGTATTTTGTCACTCAATCATAGAGTAGGGACTGCCCAGATGGGAGCCTCTGGCGTAAGGCGCGCTAGCACACGATTGCACGTGATACTTCTAGGACTTGATACTAACTTCTATGTGCATGTTCCCTGGGCTTCAGACAGCATCGTCAGCCATGGCAACAGCAATGTTCATCCTCAGGATTGAGGGAAGACGAAACACTCCTACGAAGGTGGTGTTTCCAGTGATGCACCGCACAGGCTAGCCCACAAGAATCGTTTCCCATACTTGTACCGCGTTGTAGCACACCTAAGTAAGATTTGCAGATGTAACATCTCCTGTGAATCAGCTCTACGTCTTTCAAGGCCGTCCAACATCTCTTACGATCCAAATTTAGGTCGCATGCCACAAGGCTCGCCGACTCGGCGACCCCCAACCCATTGACGAGCCGTCTTATTCGCTACAACCTACACAGTAACATTGCCAAGCAATAGCCCGCAGCATGCAACCTATTCGATCCCTGACAGAACGCCACCCGCACTGCTATGCTGCAGTCAACCGTCAACAGCAATCTCCTTGCCACGAACGAGGCGGCGAAAGCAGCTTGGAACAACGTTTAACATGTTGCACCATATGTACTTTTCCTCGCAAGGGAAATGGCTCTGAGTGCCGCACAACAGCAACCGTTGCTCCACGTCATAATCGCCGATAGCCCAAGTACGTGGCTAGGGCACCTCGGCGAGGAGAGGAGTCGTTGGATGTCAATGCATGATTTATAGTATTCGCACCGCCTCAACGGTCCCGGAGGTACAGAACCACTCTCTTGAGCATTTGCTATTGGCTACCTACGTAGGTGGTGCAACAGGCTTTAGCCGATCTGGGTGGCCTCAAACCATGAGGATTGCCTGCTTTGCACGAGACTCGATCCTGTCTTATTTGTGATCTCCGGCTTGGTTATCATGGCCCCATCTCTTCGTACATCCACTTCAGCGACAAGTCTTCTATGGTAGGCTCTCACGTCTCGGTATGACATACGTTCTTCGACACGATGAATCCATTCAATCCGAACCAATGGTACCAGATCACCTCGCCACGATTTCAAAATCGATCCATGGTGGGCCCACGCACGAATGGGCTTGGTGGAAAGACGCCAGTCTTCTTCAAACTCACCGAAAATACCAGTGACGGGATATTATGGCAGTTGTTCCCCACTGGCAATGAAACCTACATACTGCGTACAAAGGCCTCGAGAACCAATGCCTATCTCGCCGTCCAATCGAACGCGGAATCCAGCGCCACCCCACAAGAGAGCGAAGTCATCATGCGCGACGTGAATGGTGCTTCTAACGAAGTGTTCTGGAAGATCAATCGTTTTAAAAATGGGGGCTACAATTTCGAAAACGTCGCCAATGGCACCGGTTGGCATCTACAAGCCAAAGATTTCGAGAATCTCACCATGACCAACGATATTGCCGAGCGAGACATCCAAAAGTTCCAATTTACTCCATTCACTAATGCGGGCTTTATCAATGATTCCGCATTCTCCAGCCTGAAGGTAGGATTGATGATAGTGACTTGCTATAAATATCTAGAACTAACTTCCCGCAGCTGCCCTCCGGGTCAACCGCGACTGTACCGGGGCTGTCAAACCCAACACCATCACAAAGCGGTTCGCTACAATCACCCAGTACTGCGATAAGTTCCCGCACCAAAATAGCCATTGGTGTTGCAGTCGGTCTGGGAATTCTTGTGATAGTAGCGCTGTTACTCGGAATAGTGTTCTTACTACGCAGAAGGCGCTCAAAGCAGACGATGTATGTCAAATCAGCGAAAGGTCTTTCTTCAGAGCTTCATGCGACACCACAATATCCCGCAACGTCGCCGGTGCAAGCAGGACCAGGAATGGGTCCGCAAAAGTATACAATGCGAGAACTTCCGGCGGACTTGCCTATACAAGAACTGGATAGCAAGGAACGAAGACCTGACCAAAAGAGCTGAAATGGGAGCGTGGCAAGCATGAACTCTCCCGACACAGAAATATCGAGTTAATCTGCTGCATACGAAGGAGCTGGTTTTGAATGATGCACCAAGGGACCATCATCCTATATCCTCAAACCTAGCTAGGAGTCCTCTAATACCCTGTAGATTTACAAACTTTTCCAAAGAGGGACCCAAGGACCTACAGAGCCTGTTCTAAGAAAGCCAGCTGTTATCACTCGTTGTGCTGTAGGATTTATAGGGAAAGGCGATCTCCGGTCAAATCTGAGATGGGGCATCACTCAGGACCACCTCCGCCATAGTGAGGCAACAAGGCCGCTGCGAAGGATCGATATCCGGCTGTGGATCGTACATTGCTTTGCATATCCGCAGATCGACACTACAACCTTATCGTTTGAATAAAGCGCGCAGCCAACAGGAAAGCTTGACAACCAAATTTATGTGAGAGGTGATGCGATGACCGGAATTGTCGTCTTGTGAGGTGCGAATTGTGACACAGCAATCATTGGAAGTGTTATATACGCAGGGCTTACTGATAGTTTCTGTAAGCCATCTCAACACCTCCTTGTATACATGATTGCAAGTGCCGATGGCCATACTGGCCCTATAGCGCATCTCTCTCGGTCTAATCCTATAACGATGTCTCCACAGCAAAATTTCTGCCACGACTTGGGCATGGTGCCGATGATACTATATCTCCTTAATTACTGCTCTATCCTAGCATCTGGAGACCCTCTCCTTGCTATTTCACCTCTGTTATTCACTATGTTGAATGGCTCACATTTCTCATAGGAGGCTCTGACGGTGCTTCATTATCCGCAATGTCAACGTTTTCACTCCTCGCCGAATCAAATCATTATCATGGCGACGGCCTTTCCCGAACATGGACAGGCCGCGACCGAATTCCGTTCCTTTGATACTTTCACTTGTATTCACTGTTACGGTTCCACTAGTACACGCTAGCGCGACCGTGAGTGTTTATCAAGCCTGTCTCTCGCCTCGCCTGGGACTCTCTTCACACCTGCACCACAACTTATGACAGTTCAACTTCATGCTTCTTTTCTTTGATCCTCAAATTACTTTCATCTCACTACCGAGTGACGAGATTGTTGTTTGACGGGATCTTCGGTAAAGTCTCGACATGGAGACTACATCCGCACCTGGGATGGCGGCAACATGTGCCAACATGGCTGAAGTCATTCCCGCCTCGTATGCTTCTCCTGTCGCACTGTCCGAGATAGCGACAGGCAAGAAGCGCAAATTTGACGAAATCGATGGCAAGGAGGACGGGACTATAAATAAGCCCACTGACTCCGCTGCGCCTAAAGACGACGACGCAGTCAACAAGAAGCCCAAGATCTCCGAAGACCGCTCCCTGCACTACCGCGATCAGCGGGCACAGCCTTCACTGCACGACACAAACACTGCGCCGACACTGACGGAAGTGCATAGTCAGCAGAACGAAGTCATGAAAGCTGGTTCTTCCGTGAAGGTAAACGACGTGCAGCTCTTAAAAAAGCAGAAGCAAACGCGCGTGGACATGAAGAAAAAGGGAAGGAAAGGTACCACGGAGAGAATTGTTTATGCGGCGAGCAGGCGAAAGGTGATGCTGAATCCGCATCATACTAAAGTGGAGGCGGAGGATAAGGTGATGGTTGGTAGGGACACTGGTTTGCCTCCGATTGAGATTCAAGAGGTGGTAATGGACGAGGCTGAAGATGGCGATGTTGAGATGGAGAATGCGCAGCCTGTGGCCTGCCCCATCTCGCTAGAAGCGATGGCCACAATCATGTGTAGGTCGAACTACCAAAGTAATACCAAGTGTTGAGTTTCAAGCTAATGCAAAAAGCCTTCAACCAGAAGTTACCTGCAATGTACGATCCATGGCACCTCACATTTGCCCGACCACACGCTCGCTATGATCAGCCCACAACCTGTCCAATCAACTGGAGCGCGTTCCAAGATCTTGAGCAAGCTGACAAGGATGCATACGAGCTTCGGGCTCCGTGGAATCCCAAGCCTGAGTCCTGGACCGCGGCGGTCGCCAACTATAGAGGCGATAACAAAATCACCTCTCCAGAAGGGCTACGCAAGCGCTTCAAGCGGGCGAATCTAGCCATTTTTGAAGCGACGAGGGCTTACTTCCATATGAGCAGCTTGGGCCTTGAGAAACATGGCATCCCAGTCGACGCCAAGCTGCCAGCATTGGAGAAGGAAGCGGATGCCGCTCACGAAGCTGCAGCTGCAATTGCAGCTAGCGCGGGTTCATTGGTTGCAACCCCATCGCAGGAGATGTCCAAGAAAGAGAAGAAGATGATGAAGCATCGAATGCGCAAGGAGGCCCGTCGTCTCTTCGGCGAAGCCAGTCCACCAGTGACGATACAGACGCTCCTGGCCAAGTACTCCAAGTCACGTCAGTTCGGTACTACAGCTGATAGCGACGTGATCCTCGATGATATATATCGAGTGCTTCAGAACGAAAAGACACTGGACATCAAGTATGGTGGCGATGGCGCTATCTGTGAAGGAGATTGCAACGACGCTGTGCGCTTGCTGGATCTGCGGCCAGATGATGTCGCGAAGCTGTGGTGGGAGACGTCTGTATCCGACCCTATCCGCATTCTGCTGATCGATGTGTTTCTTTTCCAAGTCGATGATTTTGAGCAAGCGAAGGAGCAGCGACGATCCGCGCTTCATTCTTCTTCGCATGCTCGCGAGCTGTACGAGATTTTCTCCCGCGATCATCGCCAGGCGGCCATTGAGAGCTTCGTTGAATCTGTCTCCTACGAGACATTCTGCGAACTGTATCACCACCATCACGATCACCACAATGATGAGGTTTGCTACCGCGCCTGTATTGCTGACACCGGTTCTATCAAGAAGGCCGGTACGTCCCACCGCCATATCTTCCGATTTCTCGAGATCAACGATGTCTGCGACTTCAGAATCGAGAACAAGGCAGGCATTCCCATGGACATGCAGCGCCTTATCAACTCTAGGCCCGAGTGGAACTGGGAACGAGTCAAATCCGTCAATTATCACATTCAAATACCACCGAGGGGTCCACAGATCCGCGATTATGCGCCAGTGTACTATGAGTCTGAGTGTAGGGACTTGAACGGGCATTTTCCGTCTCATCCGAACTACTCGCGCTTGGACTAGCGTCGTAGTACTCCTGGTAGAGTCGTAAGAGTTCACAAAGAACCCAGGTAACAAGTGAGTTGCATGGCTCAAAGTCAGATTCTTTGTAAGTCCTGTTCTGGCACCTTCCTGGGACTCGATTGATGCACTACTCCAAGCTGCATTTGGGAGAGTATTGCCTTTTATGTTTGATCTGAAACTCAAGTCGTGATTAACCCAAACGCTACGTCTCAAGTCTTCCCGCCTGGTCCTGGCCAGCAGTGGTGGCTATTGCCATTGCCACAGGATCATCATCTCTATGTATGGAAGTAGTAAATATGAATGTAACAAATTTGAGCTTCCCACTTTATCTGTGACCTGTACTGCAATCATGCTCAAGTCTACAAACGAGTCAATACTTAATGACGCATCGCACCTGGCGTCTTAACCAAGTCGACTTGACATGTAGTCTATAGTATAATATATGATGATAGTGTTAAATTGTTTTACACAGCGCTGTAGTACATCCTTGGTTTATAATAAGAGTATTGTGTGACTGCAGTGTGTTGTATGACTTCTGATTGGAGTTGCAAGCATAAGATGCTGGTCCATACAGTGCATCACCAACAACGAGCTCCCTCACATATGTCCACTCACCTTCAAGCTACCCACCCAACATGACCTCCCAGCATCGGACCCATGAAACCTATCTCTATCAAAATATACCTTCAAGATCTACACCGGGGGCATTGATCGGGAGTATTGATCCCAGCTACAAGATCCTGATTGGTGCAGACCTTGTCGCCTAATCTGGAGGAGCACTCTATACCACGCGCCCAGACGAGCTTCCACAACCATGAGTATGGTCTTGGCTCCCAACACCATATATTCATGCTTGGGCAAACGGCAGTTGACTGCCCCACACGCCAAATCGGTTATGACGCGTGAGTAGTTGGTGGGCCATATGTATCCCTACCTCTCGAAGCTGTTACCACTTGTGCTACCTACTGTTCACGGTTGACACGCCAATACTAGATTTGACAATGAAGCTCTCAGCATTCCATGCACTCGCCTTTGTTGGCGTCGCACACGCGCAGGGCGGTGGTGCGGCTATGATGCGCTTTGCTTGCTCGCAATTAACGGTCGAACGCCTTGATCCGCTTGTCAATCCGGGTCTGGTGGGAAGCCCGCATACGCATCAGATTGTGGGTGGAAATAGCTTTACGGCGGAAATGAAACCAGGAGAACATGATTTGGTGGCGAAGAGTAGTTGTACCACGTGCACGTTTAGTGAGGATTTTAGGTATGTCTTTGAGTTGTGAACTCGTCTCATCGATATGGGGGTGTTAGATTTTCGGACTCAAAAATACTTCAAGTATTGGGGAAGACGAAATGGCTTACACATATCAGCAACTACTGGACCGCAGCCCTCTACTTTCGCGCGCAGAATGGGACTTTCAAACGCGTCCAACAATACGCAAACCTCGGCCTCGTTCAGCGCGGTGGCATGACAGTATACTACATCCCACCATATGACGGCGTTAGTAAAGTCACTGCGTTCGCTCCTGTAAGAGTTTCCGTCCACCACTTTGTTTCCATCTTCTCATGACTAATCTCCACCACCAGGGCTTCCGCATGCTCGCCGGCAATCCCACACTGCGCAACACAACCGGTGAATCACGCGGCGTCTGCCATCGCTGCGTCTATAAAAATGCCACCCCTTTCGGCGGCGCCCCCTGCACTGAAGAAGATACGACCTTCCTGCCTACGCGTATGTGCGAAGGCGGTATCAGGACACAAGTCACGTTTCCCACCTGCTGGGATGGTGTCAACCTTGATTCACCCGACCATCAGAGCCATGTCGCGTATGCGGAGATCCCATACGAGCCGTATGCACCGCCGATGGGCACACAGCCAAGGGGAAAATGTCCAGAAGGCTTTCCTGTCATGTTGCCGCAGATTATGTATGAGGTCATGTTTGATACCACACCGTTCAACAAGAAGGAACTGTGGGGCGCGAACGGGACGCAGCCTTTTGTGTTTTCGATGGGAGATGCGTAAGTCAACCTACTTAAAGCCTTTGACAGACGTAATGGGTATTTTCGAATTGACTAACAATTGAGTAGGACAGGACACGGGAATCATGGAGACTACATGTTTGGATGGAAAGGCGATGCGCTACAGAGAGCGGTCGATGCGAGATGTAGTAATGATCAGTGTAAGGAGCTGAAGAGGCAGACGGATGAGGAGGCAATGAAGTGTGCGATTCCGCAGACAGTTGTTGAGGATGTGGATGGTGATCATTGTAAGCTGACTACCGTTCCCGTTAATCGTTGCTGCTGACACAGAGATGTAGGGCTGGAAACACTCCCAGGAGGTGTCTTGGTCAACGACGGAATGGGAATGTAGAGAATGGCCAGAACAAGACTGTAGGATACCTAAACGATTCCAGTAGTGATCAAATTCGATACCATACTGGCCTGTGCAATAACACCGCGCATCCAACAGTCATCGGTGACCTTGCTGAGAGATCACTGGTGTTGCGCAGCAATTGGTACCTCTTCTAGATTACGTACGCTCATATCTTATCCATCGGATCTTCAAATCTTAGCCGACAATCCAATGTTTATGTACGAAGTAGCTGGGTTTGGGTGATGCACAGGCCTTACTATTATATTTCCTTAGAACAATTCCTGATTATGAGCAAGATACAAAGAGCTTAAAAGTTAGTGTTGACAATTGTATCATATGTCATGCCGTAATAATCGTGGAAGCGTTGTGTATATGTGCGGTGCATGACTCAAAACCAGCTCGTTCGTACTACCCAATTTCTTGATGAGGTTTAGCGTGAAAGACACTTGAGCCTCATGTACTCTAAATTAGGCGGCAGCATCGTCATCCCACTTCGAACCTACCGAACTCTCAATCATGAATCTCTCAACATACTACCTACATAACTTCAACTGAGAAGCCAGCCCTCATGGATCGACTTACAACACTCCCTGACGAACTACTGATCGACATTGTCGAACGTGTACATGCGGTATCTATCCTCACCGCTCTCGGGTTGACGTGTAAAAAGCTTCAACGTTTGTGTCGCCCCTTTGTATGGAAAGGGGTCGTCCTACCATGGAGACTGAATAAGTCAGCCCCAATCGCGAAGTTCATCAAGGTCCATGCCGGTAATAACGACATCCGGTCCTTGCGCCTGTGCCCGCAGCGTGCTCTTCTCAACGCTTTCAGAATTAAGATGAAAAGCTCCCACGATCATGTTGACGCTCTTTGTCTCTGTCTGTCAAGTCTCCCATCGCTGGCCACGTTCTCTATCAACTTGGATGGCCAGATCGATCGGCGGTGCGCTCTCCCTGGACCTGTTCTTGCCCGGATCGTTCGCGCACTCCCGCCATCACTCAGGAATCTCGAGTTGGATACGGAGTGTACGGACGAGATCTGGGATGAAATGTTCGCCTCCCGCAGGCAAACTGTCACTATTTCCCCGAGTTCGGATGGCTCCACTCTCATCCGCGACGAGGGCGACTACCCAATAGGAGATTCTACAGAACATCTTTGTCACGCTATTAGCGAACACATACCCCGTCTCGAAACACTGTATTTACGCTTGTCATGTATATGTACCGAGCTCTTCCGCAGCCTCTCGACGGACCAAACCTCCACTCAGCCACAACCGTCATCAACATTACGCCGCGCTCTGATAACATTCGACGTTGGCAACGAAAGAGAGCGACGCAACGAGCTCCATGTCGAGTCACGAGACTGCCTCTCCCCACCCACAGGTTCGGGCTATTCCAGCTCCCCACTCACAGGTTCGCGCTTTTCCAGCGCCGGTGCAACAACCCTCCCTAAGCAGAAGATCTTCAGTCATCTTCTGGAATTGCAAGCAGCCGGCGCCTTCCCAGAGCTGCAGCGCTTCATCGTCTTCTCGTGGCATACAGATGCACGAATTCCGACTAGCTCTCTAACCGTCAGAGACATAGCAACCAGGTCGGTGAAGCGCTTCCCTACAATGAGGCCGGAGCGTACCGGGGACTGGACGGTGGGTGAGCTGGCAGATTTTGACGATGAGTCCAGTTATCTTGTACGTAATGATGAAGCGAAGGACTTTTTGGGAGACCAGAAAAGGCTGCAGAAGGCGGTATTGCATGAGGTAAGCTGGTTGGAGGAGGAGAAAGGAGGGGTGAGGACACCGCCCGCTGGGGGAATGCTAAGGGATGAGATTGTAGAGCTCTGTGGGGAGCACCTTGTCGATGTGGATGAGATCAAAGATATTGCGGATCTTGAAAAGGCTTTCCCGAACAGAGGGGGGTTTGCGAGAGCGAGGGTGGTGGTAGATCAACTGTAGAGTATGCCAAGACGACTTTGTCAGAAACGTGTGATGCACGACGCTCACGCTGCCTACCGATTCTCTCCTTTTCGTATGCCGCGCTTGATTGTGGCCACGGCTTTACTTTGATGGGAGTGCAACGACTGGGGTTAGAAGCTCCGAAGGACATCTCTAGCCTACCAGAATGCAACTAGTAAAGTTCCGCTTATAAATGACGGTGTAGTGCCTCAAGAGCTAATTAGAGAATTTCTATTAATGCCAATGCGCTGTAGCACTCCCAGATATGATCTCTGCAGACACGAGATCCCATGTAGTCGCTGCATGATCCAGATTTAGCTACTTCGTGATGAGTCGTTGCAACCGAGCTGGTCGAATAGCAGCAGGCATCGACAAAAGCTAGCGTAGCGCTAAAGTCAAAGTGGGGCTGACCCGTGAGTGACGCGAGGGCAGAATTCAGATGCCTTCGTCACCTCTACCACGACCAATGTGATTTCCATGATTGATTAACGAAGCCACGACTGTTGAAACAGAACCAATTGCACATCCAAGAGTTTTGCGAGCGCCCGACATGTCTTTGCATGGCACCAATCCGACCTCAGCGAAGGTTGTGATACAAAAGCGTTATTTTGCGACATGACGCTCGAACATCTCAGAAGGCGTTGCCCTCAACGACAATATCAAACCCTCCTAACTGTTTGACTCTTCGAATGTGTGCCTTGTGTTCAGACAGATCGTCTTACGAAGCAGCTAATTTCAATTTGTGCACCGCACTCGACACCAGCTAGAATCACATAACCTCACCAGAAGGACTTCAATACAGTATCATAATGCAGAATTCTTACAATCTGTGTATAAGGTAAAGCAGGGCTATTTATGTGGAGGCCACAGCAGTGTAAGTCCGAATGATCTCTCCATTTGGTAAACCCATCACGTTTAGGCCTTGCCGCTGCCCTCGGGCTTTCTTTTCTTCTGCAGCTGGTCAAGTAGACAACTTGCATGTGAAACATGGCTCTATGAACTTTCGAGTACATCGTCTACCTTGCACTCAATCCTGCCATGTAGATCTCACGATTACTTGTCTTCCGGTACCAGGATGCACAACACGCTCGAAGATCCTAGCTATTCATCGTTGTACTGTTTGCTCCTCTCGTCATAGCTCTTCCTGGGTCGCCCTACCCGTTTGCTTGCTCCGCATATTGCGGACATCTCTCACTTCTGCAGAACCTTTCACCTTCTCACAAACGCATGGACCCTTGTCCCCCTCCTCCCGATATATAGCCCCTCGCCTCTTGGACTGCTGCTCTGCTTCTCTCCTCAACCCACTCTCCTCCTGCTCAGCACCAACCTCAGAGGCAACGGCGGTAGCTTGCAACAGAGCTGAGCACGGAATTCTCTTCCTCAATCCCTCTTGGTACTGCGCAATGCGCTTGCCTCTCTTCGGCCCCTTCCTGGGGCTGCTGCTCTCTTGTTCCACGCACATCTCCAACGCCCACAGCCATGAGTCAAACTTGACTTATTTCGGCGCCCCTCGATTCTCGATCGAGGGCGTTCTCCCTGTCCTCGAAATTGCCGAGAGCTACATTCGTAGCCAGACCGACGGCAACGTGAAGCAGATCGGTGCAAAGGGCGATGGACGGTGCAGCGCCAGTAACCCGTGCATCCTCGGCAGCTGTTGCAATAGTGACGGCAGGTATCCCACAATGTTCCCATCGAGGTCTCTACTGACAGTCTCCAGGTGCATGCGGCTACCGCCCTGAACACTGTTCTCCGTCACACCCCAAGACATGCGTCGCCAATTGCGATGCAAAGGCGCCTTGTGGCGAATTCTCTAGAGGCGGCAAAACTGTCTGCCCGCTGAACGCTTGCTGCTCGCGTCTCGGCTTCTGCGGCACCTCTGGCGTCTTCTGTCGCGATACCCTTGCGAAAGCTGGAGATGGGCTTTGTCTTGGTGGCAGCTGTGGCGCCATTGATGCTCCGTCTTGCGGCAAGAGCAGTGGCACGGCTTCACGTCGCGTTGCCTACTATCAGTCTTGGTATGTATGCTGCTCCTTGTTCGGCATATGGGTCAGCTCTGATGGTCAATAGGAACTCTCGACGCCGTCCCTGCGACAAAGTTCTCCCGAGCCAGCTGAACCTCACTGGCATCACCCATCTTGTGCTCTCCTTTGCCACAATCGACCCTGCTACCTTCAAGGTTGGCCCGATGAATCCCGACGATGATAATATCTACAAACAGTTCATGGCGCTGCCTGACAATGTCTCCAAGTGGATCGGCATCGGCGGCTACGAGTTCACTGATTCTGGCCCGACACAACACACATGGTCCGACATGACCGCTTCCCAGCAGAATCGCAAAGCCTTCATCGACTCCCTCAAGGAGTTCTGCTCGGAGTGGGGCTTCAAGGGCGTTGACATCGATTGGGAGTGGCCAGGCCACGAGAGCCGCGGTGGTCGATCCGGAGACGGGGCCAACCAGGTGCAATTCGTCAAGGAGATGCGCGAGGCATTTGGCACCAGCTTCGGAATCGGTGTCGTTATCCCCGCTCAATATGACTACATGAAGAACCTGGACCCGAAGGGTCTCGAGTCCCATGTCGACATGATGACCATGCTCACCTACGATTTTCACGGTGCGTGGGACATGACTATTCCAGGTCTCGGTCCCAAGATCAAGCCTCACACCGACCTAAAGGAGATTGAAGAGTCCTTCAAGTTGCTGTGGTCCAGCAACATAGACCCGGAGAAGGTCAACATGGGCATCGCGAACTACGGTCGTGGATACACTGTCGCCGACAAGAGCTGCATGCACTACGGCTGCACCTACACTGGACCCAGTAAGGCAGGCTCGTGTACGCGTCAAGATGGTGTTCTGAGCCTTTGCGAGATTCACCGGCTCATGGACGAGAAGCACCTTTCTTCTCACGTCATTGCTGGTGGCGCCGAGGTGAATGAAATCACATGGGATGATCAATGGATCTCCTTTGACGACGCTGGCACTTTTGGCAAGAAGCTTGAGCTTGCCAACGATCGCTGCCTCGGTGGAACTGCTCTCTGGGCCATTGACTATGCGACATGCCCTGGCGGTGGCGACTCTCCTCCTGGTCCTTATAGCTCTGCTCCACCCTCGCAGTCCCCGATCGCGCCCCCATCTTCTGTTGCGTCTGCTGTACCGCCATCAGGTTCTCCTCCCAAGCCATCAGCGCCTTCGCCAACGTCAGAGAAGACGTCTTCTCCGACCCAATCCTCTGCTACGACTGTGTCGAATGCCCCGTCTTCAAATCCATGGACTGCTTCGCCACCGCCATCACCACCTGCGTCTTCTATTGTGTCCTCTGGTAGGCCCTCCGAGTCTTCTTCGAAGCCACCAGCGCAGTGGTCTGCTGCGTCGTCAACTGCAGAATCTTCCTGGAGTCAGCATTTTTCCACAAGTGCAGCAGGTTCCTGGCCTAGCACCCTGTCTTCATCGCCATTGTCTGCTTCTTCACCCCCATCACCGCCTGTGCCTGTGTCTTCTGTCGCGCCCACTGAGAAGCCATCCGGGTCTCCTTCAAAGTCACCGGCGCAGTCATCTGTTGCCTCCTCAGCCGTTGACTCTACCAGCGCAACACCGTTTCCGACGAGTACAATGGGTTCTAGATCTGATGCCCCTTCTTCGGCGCCTTGGTCCTCTCAAGCGCCGTCCTCAGCCCCAGCGCCTGCTCCTTCGTCCTCGATGTCCGCGTCCGCTCCTCCAGCGTCTTCAGCGCCTTGGCATTCTTCTCCATCGTCGGGACCTGCGTCCATCCTGCCGCCTTCTGCCGTCTCTTCAAGCTCCTCTGTGAGCGAGACAATTGTGCCTGTGCCTACTCGTTCATCAGGAGCGCTTAGCGGCTGGACTTCTTCACGGGCGGCTCAATCAACTAGTGAGCCCTGGCCATCAGCTAGCGCTGCACCTACAGCATCATCGAAGTCTTGGCCGTCTTCGTCACTGTCGGTTTCGTCGTCAGCGTGGAGCTTCTCGAATGTCATTCCTACGGTCTCGTCGGATCCAACACAATCCCATGCATCTGATGTACGGTCCTCTGGAGTGGCTTCGCAGCCACCAGCGCCCCCACCATCTGGTCCTGCCTCCTCAATTGCATGGTCATCTGCCATCGCGACAGCTACGTGGTCTTCAAGTGCTCTGCCATCGACGAATCTGCCTAGTGGAAGTGCTCCCGGATCATGGACGCCAACTACTGTACCGATTTCTACAAACAGTGTCATTGCCTCCGTGATTCCTTCCCAGCCACCCGCAGCGCCGATCTGGTGTCCCGACCTGTGCTGGAGGTATGATTGGTGTAAAGAGTTCTGCACCAAGTCACGGCCAGAGCAACCACCTCCACAATGTCAGGATTCTGATTGGTGCCGAACCTGGTGGACACCATCGCCGACTACCACAGCTGCATCTATATCTCATCCACCACTGTCTACATATGTGTGGTGTCCTGGTCCTTGTGGGCAACATGAGTGGTGCAGGCCATGGTGTAGCAATGTGATGGTATGTCCCATGCCCAAAGAATGCGTCACATTCGATTGGTGCTGGATATGGTGGGCACCATGCCGCGAAATTACTGCTCCCCCGTCAACTACTACTCAGGGGTCAGCTGGAAAGCCACCGCCAGCGATCGCAACAATTACCCAACCACCCCTACCAGACTATGTGTGGTGTCCCGAGACTTGCTGGAAACATGAGTGGTGCAAGCCTTGGTGCAGCAAGGTGATTGCGTGTCCCATGCCTAAAGAATGCCTGGGCTTCGATTGGTGCTGGATGTGGTGGGCGCCTTGCGGAAACACGATCCCAAGCATTGAAACCCCAACCTTTACTCCAGCACCTTCGCCTACCACCAATTGGTGTCCTAACGAATGTCGGGATTTAACTTGGTGTTCGCCCTTATGTGAGCGTGTTATCAGCTGTCCAGCGCCCGAAGCATGCTTATTCCTCGAGTGGTGTCGAGACTGGTTCGCGTTTTGCCTCTCGGACCCTGGCATGCCTGTGCCAGGTGTGACTGGTACAAGTTCGATTAGTCCTGGCACAAGCCAAGGTACAAACGGTCCTGGTACAACTCAACCCGGATCGAATGCTCCTGGTACCACTCAACCCGGCTCGAATGCTCCAGGTACAACTCAGCCTGGTTCAAATGCTCCCGGCTCAACTCAAGAAGGCTCGAACGCCCCGAGTAGCACGGCAGCATCCGCTACCACTGCTCTGGCATCTGCCACTAAGCCAACGGATGCTCCATCTGGAACTGGTGTCGTAATATGGTGTCCAGAACACTGTAAGGATCTTCCATGGTGCAATTATTGGTGCACCAACCCGATCAAAGATTCTCCGCCTAAAGAGGGTTGGGACTTCGACTGGTGCACACTTTGGTGGGGTTGGCCGAACATCAAAGGCATAAACGGTAGAGACAAAGACAAACCAGAACCAGAGTGCAAACTGCTCGGTTGTGGTTGTGGTTGGATGGGTCTTCCTTTTGGTGAAGGCTGTCCGGGCATAAAACTCCCATGGCCATTTGACGTCATTTTTGACATCGTCGTCTTGTTTCCTGACGACTGTATATTCTGGGGATGTAGTGGACAGTGTGGCATTTTCGGGTGCGACGGATGGTGTTTTGGCAAGGGGGGTTGTCCTACAACTTGTCCGTGGCCAATCTGTCACCGTGGCAAAGGACCAAAAGTTGGACCACCGCCTCACCCACTGCCATTTAAGCCACCACCCAAGCCTGGGAAGCCTGGAAAGTCACCTAAGCCTAGCAATCCTGATCCAAATCACCCGGACCCTACCAATCCAACCAACCCCAACGTACCTGAACATCCTGACACCGAAGACCCTGTCCCGTGCCAGGAAAAGGACTACAAGACTGCTACCGAACAAGTTGTATGGTGCGGAGAATTCGTCTACGCGTCCTCTGGCATCTCTGTGACTACCGTCCTGTCGAACGTCTCGTCGACGGTATCCACAACAGCTTCCACCACAACGTCAACATCGTCGACCTGTTGCACAATTTTTGAAGCCACTGCAATTGGCTGTAACGTGGTTGACGTCAAATCCACGAAGACAGCTTCGATTACCAAGAGCAATTCTTTGAGCATTTCTAGCGAGACGCCAGGCCCTGCATGCACACGAGCTCCGCTTTCGCTTGACGACGACGAAGGCAACAACATCCCCGTCGACTGGGACTCGATTACCTCAAGTTTTGGTGCCAACATGACGGATTTCTCGTCTCTCATGTCCAAATCGAGCTTCTTCTCATCTTCTGTAACACTCACATTGTCGAGCGCAGCTGCCAGTGCCACACCGTCGGCAGATTGTGGCAAGTGCTGGGATTACTTCGACCACACCTGCATTCCCCAGCGTTGCACGCCAGAAAACCCGACGTGGTGTGCTTACCGATGTTTCAGCGACATGTGTCGAGCGCCCGGCTCCCCAAAACAGTGTATTATCGGGCAAGAATGCGCACATAAGGCCTGCCCAACAGACCCAAACCTGGGACCACCGCAGGAAGATGTCACTCTCACCTTGACATTTGCAAGTGCTACAGCTACTTCTACAGTGACCATTCCATCAGGTTCCGCTTACTCTTCGAGCACTAGTAGCACTAGTTCGACGTCTTCGTTCTCGACTTCTTTCAAAGTTGGCACTTCAACCGCTACCTCGACGTCCACCTGGCCATTTCCCACTGACAGCATGGATAAAAACGGCAAGTGGAGAGTGCTTATTCACTTGTGGTCGCAGGATGGTAACGCCGCAAAGATTGAGTGGGAACTTTTCGATCCCAACAACAACGAGGCAGGCAGAAACGATATGGATCCTGTGCACCCGCTCGACAAAGATTCGATATTCACAGAAATTAAAACAAAAAATCGCCCTGAGAAGCATCAAATGCCGTTTTCGGTAAAGGCCTGGTACGACACCCCTCTCGACATCGACGAGGCTCGAGTGTCATTCGATATTCAGAAGGACATGGCAGGTTGCGACAAGTGGGAGGGGCAGACTTGCAAACCACGTATGGTCACCGAGAACAGGATTGAAACCAAGGCTTTCTTTGTCGACTCGTGCTGGACGTACTGCAAGGACGACAAGGACAGAAAAATGTTGCCTAGTGACCTTGGCTGTGACGATCTCAACGACAATGATTGGTTCAAAGGTGGAAACGCCTGGCGTCGGGATTTCAACTGCTACTGGCACGGATTCTGAGGTAAGAAACTGTGGAGGAATACGGTCCATCTAAAATGCTTATTTTGCGAACCATAAGGAGCTGAGTCCATGCAAGATGTCTTATGACGAGAGATTTGATATCCATTTTCGATTCTTTTTCTTCTTTCGTAGTGCGGAGGGATACAGGACATCTAAAATGCTCATTTTGCGAGTGTCATGCAGCTGAATGTATACATGATATCATATGAGGCAATCAGGTGTGATGTTCATTTTCGAGACTTTTCTTTTGCAATTGCACTACACTTGCTTCCTGCTTTCGTTCTACTTCATGACCTGACTCTGTAATCTGCAGGCGGTAAGATAGCACAGTGCTTGCCTGTTATAGCAAAATGGGGAAGCGCGCTTGTGTCAGCGGTGATCTCGGTATCTGACGCCTGCATTTCTTGTTGCACTTCACTTGACCATACGTTCTCGTGATACATTCCTACTCGCTTACAACCCCAGTCAACATCAGCTCTGAACAGCAACGATACCGCTGAGCTTGCAGAAGCTGCCAAGAAGCCTGAGCCAGCTTCTACTACGCATCTAGAGCGCGCGATGCCCATTCATCCGCCTGAAGCAACGCGGTCAACTAGCGAGCTGCTTTCGCGACCTGCATCAGGTTCTGAAGACACTGCGGCCCAGACGACGTCCTCCAAGGAAGCATCAGGCAAAAGCGCGAAGCCCCCAGGCGCTACCCACAAACGCGATGTGTCTAACATAAGCGACTTTGCCTTCCGACCAGGGGAGGAAGGATTCAACGGTCCGGCACTTTCTCAAGGATAGAATCGCCCAGATTTGGCGGAGACCAACAAGCTTGAGAATATGATCAGCAATGTCTCTTTCAATCCTTGCGGACCACGGCCGTCAATTCTGAACGAGTCTCCTCCGAGGCTAGCTCAAATGAGGCGTACCGATTGTCGCAGGGCTGTGAGTATGAGCGCTTGGAAATGTTGCGGAAGATTGTGGGCGCGGCGCAGCCTAGTGTTATCGTTGTCATCAACGTCTACACGGAGGGGCTATCATCAGGACAGGGTTTCAACTTCAATATGTCTACAGGCGCGGACCGGCAGACGACTTTAATCACCTGGAGGCAGTCTTGCATCGACGAACTGCGCGCATAGATTGCACCTTGGTTACGGCTTTGGAGTGCGGTTTGTCAAGCTACTGGAGCTCTCCTCGCAACGGCGTCTCTAATCGTAGCCATTGCCCTCACGATTGGCATGGCTTTGCCAATCATCTCGATTATCGCATTCTTTCTAGATCGAGTAAGACCCTTGGGCGGCGACAGGAAGGTTCTCGACGATCATGCTCAGCCTAGCTCGGGGACTTTCAAGGTGCGAAAGAGCTGCGATCTGACTGAAAGACAACTTTGGATCGTATTGGGCATCAATATAATGGCGTTGACTTTCTATATTGTACCTACTTGCAGCATAGTCTATTCCAGCTGGCAACGACGGTCTGCCAATCGAAACGGGTCTACCAAAAGTCCAAGCAAAGGTAATGACATGGCAGCATGGCGAGTGGCATGGAAGCAGAGCAAAGAGGAGGCTAATGCGTTGAGAGGTAAGTGAACGCACCAAGTTCATTTTGCAAGAGTCGGGAAACTTGTGTGCTCGGGAGATCTTGCAGCGACGACCAGGTCTTAGCCTATGACTTGACAAGCTACAAGCGGAGACGAAAGGGTGGTTTCCAAGGTGCGAGCAATCTTTAGTGTAGGTATGAGGTCAATGATGCACATTTGCCTTGCATAAGTAGTGGCTCTCCTGCGCTGGGCGTCAACTAGTAGCACGCTAAACGTGACGAACCTGCGTTTTCTTGGCTTCATGGACAAATCGCAGCATCTCACATCTGACAAATGATTTCTAGTCTTCGAATCAAGCCATGATGAACGAGGTACATGTGAGATGCTCTAAGACGAGAGTTGTCACCCTCATCATGTGCGCGAATATGCATAGCAGTCCAGCGACCTAATGGCACTACCTAGCCGGACCTAATCCTCCAGCGATGAAAGTCGAGCTCGTCATTGACACGATAGCTTCAAAACTCTGTCACCCCAGCGAGCCTGGAACAGTGGAGATCTTTAGGAGCGACCGCCCGTTTCCTCCACTACAATGTTTCGAAACGGTCGGCTCCACACTTCGGTTCCCAGCTCCAGCCACCATGTGCACTCGCGCGAACTATCTGCATCCTTCACAACAACGAACGATTGGGATGTGCAGGTTTGTTACTCAACTGGAGATGCTCAAATTGCATGCCGGTAAGCACTTATGATGCAAGTCGCTTCGCGCCGCTTCACCTTATGAATACCTCGCTTCGCACGCGATCGGGTGCAGATGCGGTAGTCGAACGGGTAAATTCTGCGCTTTACCCCGGATTTGCACATGGTCAGCTCGTCCATTCGATTGTGTGGACACGCATCTACTGGCGACTGCGATAGACTAATCTTATGGAAAATCAGCTTGGGCCATTTCTGGTTTGGAGTTCCGTGTGCCACAAAAGTCATTGTGCCAAAAGTGGTGATTCTCCGGTTTCTCCATTTTCTCCGAATAAAAACTGGCGACGCGAGGTGTCGCCATCTGATCGCGATTGCATCGCCGGGCGTCGATCTAGCACCCTTGTTCTCATCGTACATATCTCTTTAACCCAGATCCCGGATCACGCAGACCAATTCTTGGGAACTTTAGGAAGGACTTCCCAGAACCCGATATTTCAGGCCTCCTTTGCAATTGGGTCGTACAGCAAATATCGTCTCCCGCACCTGTCAGCCAGCTAGCAATGCTCTAATGTCCCAAGTGCACGATAGGGTTTGTAGGCGGATGAATCATTGGCGCAGACCAGGATCGGCTCTTTGAACATACCACCGTGCCTCGTGGAAGTTGGCGGGAATGAGTCAGGCACCTGCATTAGTTTAGCATATAACGCGATGGCGCCAGTGACGATTCTGGACTCTAGACTGTTGATGTGATGCAGGTGTTTGAACTTTGTTCAGTGATTAGAGGTGCCTCGCGGCTTGTTGCTCACCCTTATGTAGGTGTTTCAACTTCGTGTAGCGATCGCATGTAGACCGGAGATTCATGCCGGTGCGACTTCTGAAGGCGGGTTCAGCGCAGTACAGCTCTGAAGGGGGACATTACACATTAGTATTCCTGGCCTACGATTCCTTATTACAAACCTCCCTCCTGATAAGACGAACGTACTTAGGAATTGTGCGTGGACTTTGTGCGATGGAGTTTGGTAACTATGCATTGTATTTTCAGCGCGGGAGAGGCTGATCAAAGGCATGCTAAATGATTTCAGAAGTAGAATGAGTATTTCTAGACTCTTTTTGACACGATACCGGTGTTCAAACTTTGCTCGGCTGACTTAGTGCGTGTTTATTAGGAGGGTTTCTGTCCGAATAGTTCGTATCTCGATACCATCGCGGGTAAGCTGTGGAGAAGCACGCTATATGGATATCACCAATTTTCCGTATTGCGACCCTTTCCGCATAACTGTACCCGTCGAGCTGAAAAGCAATTTGGCCCACCCAACCCGATTTGTCGCTAGCGTTTGCTTTTTAAGCCTGTATAATACCAGCATTCTTGTGCCTGGAACAGTGGCGTGAGTACGCACACGACTTTCCGGGATACCCGAATCTACTAGAGATTCAGTGGTTGGGCTCGAATATTCCGTATATGTACATCGCTAGCTTAGATCAAAGCTCCGGCCTCGAGGGGGCGGAATTGGGTAGAGATCCGGCCTTTTTCCATGCACTCCTAGAAGGCAAATGTGATTAAGGGATATCAGGTATTAGAGTAAGCCTGGGGATGCTGCAGAAGAAGACAAAACGGTGAAGAAGTCCGATGCAAAAGAGTTGAAAGGTAGGAAAAAGCAAGTCCGCGTGGAGTGCAGGAGGATTTCAAACGGTGAAAAAAAGCAACCATGACTCCGATGCGCATAAGCTTCACAACGGCTGCTTGCATCCCAATTCACTGCATGTGCCCGGCCTGCAGTTACCGTTCTACAGAATGCGACAGCTCTGCGAACGATTCTACCTCTGTTTCAGCCTTGAGCCTCAGTAAACCCTAATGTCTTCGTCCAAAAGTCTATTAAGTGGCGCAGTAGGTAATAAGTCAACTCTTGAGTCAGGGGTGCCTCGATCAGCAACCCAGCTTGGAACCTGCGGGATGTCAAGCCACCGCGTACCACGGGCTCTGCCGTCCTATCACATTTCTGAATCACGTATTTAGCATGAACAGTACGAACATGAAAACCAACGAACGGGGGAGTGCCTCGATATAGGCTTGTTGACCTAACGCGGCGTCAGGTTTTAGCCGTAGCCCCGCAAGGTCGCGTACACCAAATGCAGCGTCCTGCATAGTGCCAGGTTCGTTTTGAGCCAGACCCTAGATTTCAAGGCGACTAAGAGCAGCCAGCGATCGACAGACCGTTACGATGTATCTCAGGTCCCCTCAATCTGCCCCCGGGGTACTCCCGGTTACTCGCATGTCTTCATTAATCGTATAGCCGCGTGGTTTTGACACGTACCTTACATTTGACTTCACCTCGCTCGTCACGTTATGCCGGGTGGTATACAGCCCCCTCTCGAGCAATGGCTGATATGGCCTTCACCGAATTACGTTAATCCGTCGACTCGATCACAATACGTTCTCATTACAGCATGCGTACTCGCTCCTATGAGCGTTGCATTGTTATGCGCGCGACTCTATGTTCGCATCAGCATGCAGCGAAATGCCGGGCTAGACGACTGGTTGATGCTCGCAGCACTTGTGAGTAATAGTGTTGCTGCAGCGGGATCGTTGCTAACTCTTCCAGTTTCCGATGATTAGTGCGAGTGTTCTTTACCCATTAAGTGCGTATATTTAGAAGGATCACGGAATTGTGTCGCTGATGAAAGCCAGTATCAGAGAGGTATCAATTCAATCGCCATGTCTTCGACGTCGAGCCGAAGTTCTTTCCAACGCAACGGAAATTCGTCCTGGCTTTATACTGCATCTTCACCCTTGCATCGGGTTTCGTCAAGATGTCAGTCCTACTCTTCTACCGACGTTTGTCAGTACGAACCGTGTCTCCGCCGTTTCGATGGATCATGCGGATCATGATGGTATTAGTTGGTGGATATACAATTGCTTTCTGCGTGGTCCTAGCATTCGCGTGTCGACCGTAAGTGCTTGTGCAAGATATGTTTGCACATATTCTGACAATTCCGCAAAGTATCACAGCCTTCTGGGATCAAGTGAATTTCACCAAAAAATTGGATCCGGAGTATCACTACACCTGCATTAACGAGGGCGCCGATGTCGTCGCAAACGGCATCGTAGCCACCACGCAGGACCTGATTGTCGCCTTCCTTCCAACACTGCTTTGTTGGAAACTGCAAATACCCATTCGGCAGAAGATTGCTCTGTATGCCATTTTTGCTGTCAGTTACTCGACTGTCGCTCTTGGTGCCATGCGAACCTGGACTACATATCGCATCTACTTCGAGACATATGATGTTACATGGCATGCAAACGATACCTTTGTCTTTTCAATGCTCGAATTGCACGTTGGGGCAATGTGCGCTAACGCGCCTTCGCTCAAAGTCTTCTTCAAGCACATCCTTTCCTCCGAGCGACTATCGAAGCTCATTAGCTCGCGGTCAAGCAAGTCGCGCTCTAACGGCTCAAGAGCTCAGCGATCTAACAACCCTTCGCACACGGGAATCTCCAAAACTTCTGCTTGGATACCAATCGGCTTTTGTAAAAGTCAACATTCGCACGGTACTAGCGGTTACCTGTCCGAGTCGAACACGAACATAACGACCGACGAGCATGGTGGGATCGTGAAAATCGATTCGCAAGCAAAATCGAAGTTTTACGATCGCGACTACGACAGCAAATCTAAACAGCGTGGGCCTGAGCCTGAGTACATGGATACTATAATGACGGGCAACCACGATATCGAATTAGGAATAATGCGTTCAGAATCACGAGAAGATAGAACAAACGAAATACAGGCACTGCCTCCTGTACTTCAGCCAGCTCCACGTAGTTGGCTCAGAACAATTCGCTCGCTTTCGCCATCCCCCAAGCGGTAGCTGGTCTACCTACATCATCCCTCTTCTTCCACCGGACCTTGACGGCCATCAACATGACGCTGTATCTGTCACAAGCATGTTAGTGTCTTTTGACAAATGCACAAAGTAATCTCGCACCGTTCGCTTGCAAAATGGACGATAACAAGGAGTTTCTGACCGAAGTCACAAATATTGCAGCGAGATGTGCGCGCAGTCGAATGATTGGGGGTCAGCATATAAGCTGCGAATACTTGCATAAACGAACGTAATCTACGTAGCCTAATGATTTAATGAATGTTACCGGGATTTCCTCAGCACTACTAACTCCTACCCCTAATCGATAGACTGCTCGTGTTCACATACCCCTCTCAACCCATCTTGCTACGCCCGCTCAATAGACGTCCTCGAAGTCAGAGACGGTCTCCACAACCTCGCCATCAAATTCATCGGACTCCAACGCGTCATCGACGGTCTGTCCGTCACGCAGAACGATCTTCTTGGTGACTCCATCGCGCACCTTCAACACAACGTTCGGCTCAGCGCAAGCCTCGACTTCGGGATCACGCTTGACACGCGATGCCTGACCAACGAGCCACTTTCCAGACTGGCGGTTGGAGCTGAATGGGAAGCAGACGGTGCGGGCAGTTGGGTTGTTGTTGGTGATGGAACCGCCAGTGCAGCCGGTGCCGGAGTAAGCTACGGCGCGGCTAGAGGAAGGGCAGAGTGTTAGTGGCGTGATAATATTGAGGATGTTGCATGTCAAGTGTGCTTACCTGTTGTTGGGCAACGTCCAGCGGATGCGAGTCGTGGCGCCGCCGAGGTTGCAGCAGTTGCCCTCTTGGATGCCGGCGCAGCAGGCAGCATCGCCGCCACAGCTGCTGGTCCTCAAGGCGCAGATGTCCGCGGCAAAGGTGGTGCCGATTGTAGCGGAGAGAACAGTGAGGATGGTGAGGAACTGCATCTTGAAAGATTGATTTGGGTTGGTGGTTTGGTTGGAAAGTGTTGTTCTGATGCTTTGAAGTTGTGCTGTGGTGATCAGTTTGGGGCGTTCACGATGGCTTTATATACGCTCCTCGACTCCCATTTTACGTACTCGAATATGCTCAACACCGTTCAACATACCCTCGTGACCGTCGAAGTCATGACAAAGTCAGCCTCGCGAGCGTGTAAGCTCAACTGGACATATTTGGATCATCATCGTCTTGGCTGCAACAAATGAGCTGATGTACACAGCAGATCATTTAGTGGATGTCAGACCGCCGAAATAAATCAATACTAGCCCTATGGAGTACGTTGTGATACGATACAGTGGTCGACTCTGTAGATTGTGGGAGCGGTAAAGCTCAAGAATGCCAACGCATAACTCATTCTTCAAGAGACCTTTGTCTTTGAGTGGCTTCTTCTGTTGCTTTCACTATATTGTTCAGAACCCATTCTAAGGTTAGACATCAAAGCTTTTCACCCGCATCTAAGTGGGTCGCTCTATGCACTTCGAATGCAAAGATAGCCAGGAAGCCAGCAGCACCGGTGTTAGGATCTCACATAGATTCAAAGACATTTACAAACATGCAAAGAACCCCCTCAATGCTGCTGATGACATCCTTCACCTGACATTCCGAATGCCAAGCCACAGTGCTCATATTCTTCCTCCTTGCCCAATGGCCGGCTTTAATCTATCATCATGGGAGTCCGCCAAGACAACGCGTTGCAAAAGTTTATTTAACAACATAAGCAAGGTCCAGGTCACTAACTTGAGACCAAGATGTGTGTTGCTGATTCACCTCTATGCCAAGCAGCTGAAAACATGTACTCATAGTATGCTTGGCCTCGGTTCCTCGGCCGATCGGTTACATAGTAAGCCATGTGCATGTATTGGATAATTGAGCGAGTGATGTAATCCACATTCTCAATGATAAGATCTTTACAGAAATGCTTGCAAACACAGGCCATTGAGTTTTGTTCTGTACGTTTGGGGCGCACGAACAGAATGAAAACTTGACTAGTGCATTAATCAAGTTTTGGAAATTCGGAATAACTAATATCACACCTGCTCGGGGACTTTGTGTGATGCAGGGCTTCGATCCGTCGATTTCCCCGCCCTCCGCAACGCCACTGCCGCGTTGGGAACCGCTGCCTGCATTCGGATGCGCATGGTACACGATGACCGTTTGATAGTAGAACATGTAAGAAGTGGTGTGTTCGCTTACGCCAGCCTTGCTATTCTAAGCCAATCTACTTTGCTTGGCTTCATGAACACCGCGTGCAGCCTACATACAATTAGACATCGGAATATAATCGGAGTCTGTGTTCGACAAAAATGTGCTGATTGAGGCAGAGCGGAGGTGAGCAGATCTGCCAAGGACAGCCAAGAACTCGATGATCGTGAAGGGTGAGTACACGTCACTTTGGGTGGAGACGAATTTGACATTGGGTATGATTCCAAAGACTGTTCCAGCTATTCAAAAGTCTAGACGTAAGTCATTTGTGTCAACTAGACTGGGCAAATCTCAACCACCCCTGCCCCATCCTCGCCCATAGCCTCTTCGTTCACGTCCACCCCTATAACCACCATGGCTACGATAAGGCTGATTTACCTGCATGTGTGGTACCCTATCTCCTCCGGGGAAGAACGAAGGACGGCTACGCCAGCCATTATTGTACCACTTCTCGCCGCGCTCGTACCAGCGCTCCAGCTCAGGTGTGACTTCGATGCCCTCTGCAACCGCAACATACCGCTCGCGCACTTTGCGTATCATGTATAGCTGACTCTGAGTCATGGGTAAGCATGAGTATCCTACATCAACACTATCTGTGATTGTGCGACGTAGGAACGCAGTGAATTCGGTCTTGTTAGGCATGTCCTTGATACCCATCGCGGTCAGGAAGCCAGGGAAGCCATCGATGTTACGGATCTTGCGGATACGATCGGCCATTGTCGCAGAAGTACCAGGCGGAGGAGCGCCGTGGCTGTCAAAGAGTGCATCGCGAAGCTGAACCAAGGTTTTACCCGCTGGACGCACTGAGGAGCTGAAAAGCTTGAGGAACATGAGTAGGCGATATGAGGTAGGGGATGCAGCGAATGTGTTGACGAGACGGTACTCCGAGACTGGAGATGGCTCAAGGTAGGCAAGTTCTGCAAAGCCTGCTCCTTTGGTGTCGAGCATCCACACGACGTTGCGGAGAATGGCCTCCTTTATGACAAGAAATGTGAGTTCTTCTGTCAGACCAGCGTCGGAAATCAAGGACGCAACCAGGACATGTCCGAGATCAGGAAAGTGTTTCTTCGTTCGTGGTCCAGCCTTGAAGCGAGAAATGATTCGATTTGCACCAGCCACAATCGGAGCATCTTCTGTCGCGAGACACAGTAACAAGTGATACAGACCAAAGTATGCCTCGACAGCCTTTTCGGACGCGTGACTGAGGGTGCTGCGACGGTCTGCTCCACGGTAGCCGCTCTCCGTATCGTTCGAGAATTGCACGACGACGGTGTTCATGAAGTGGTATAGTACATCAACGTCGCCGGGCTCGGTTGAATCCATCGTCCCAGCCTTGTGAATACCTGCGAGACATGCCTTTGCGTTCGTCTTGACCAAGTTCCAGTGACGCCGGCTCAGCGGAAGAGGTAACCACTTGTCGAATCGCACACCTTGAATGCTTTGACGGACACCATGTTGATAGAAAGCATCTTGACTAAGGAGGTCGAACTCGGAGCGAAAGACGGGGCGCTTGCCACCGGTAATAGCCACACCAATTCCGAGCTTCGTCTCCATGAAAGATTGCTTGAGGCAGAAGCACTGCAGCTCACGGATACGAATGAAGTCGTAAGAATTGACCATATGTTTGATGCTTGGAACTGCATCGGCAAAGGCGAGGATGTCGCGGGTCTGCAGAGAGCTGAAGAGAATAAGCATCACTTCGTCCGGAAGGGAAAACAGCTTCGATTGCTTTTGTGTCGTCCCCTGTTTGGCGGTGATATATTTAATGGAGACAGGAAAATTTGATGTAGAAGCAGGCGCATCGACGTCGATATTTTCATCCTCATACTGTATCGGTTCATATTGTGGGCCAAAACCGCAACTACTGCAGCTGTAGGTGTCGGAAATCAGATATTGTTGTCCATGGCGAAGCCTGTGGCTATCAATAGTTCGCCTGAACTGTGCAAGGTTGATAGAGCCATCGCCATGATCCTGTTCAAGGCTCTCGCTACAGAAGAAACTGAGAAGCTGTATCACAACGCCCTTCAAAGTGTATGCAGGAGTCCATCCATCGGTAGTGTTCAACATGGTGGCACAGATGTAATCGCCGAACACGTTCGGATGCTCAACCCGGCTCTGAATCTTGACCGTGGGGGCATGCAGCGGGTAGTTGTTGTCGAAGTCGATGGTAAGATGCAGCGGGTCATGATCCTCAGGCGTGAGGACCAGACACGCCTTGCGAATATCGGCATCGTCGAAGTGTAGTCGGACGTTCGGGTAAGGATCATGTTGTATCTCCGCTATGTCATTCAGAAGTCGGCGCTCCAAGGCCTTGGGTCCAGCCCGGACTGTGGATGATGACATGGCCGTTGTGTTGAGTGAGTGGTAAGAGAACAGGTCTTGGAGCAGCGGGTGATTTGAGGCAGCGATCGGAAGCTAGTTAGACCAGCTTCGCGATGGTTTTGCAGTGAAGGGGCTGCGCTGGTCTTTATAAGTTCTACGAGGGTTGAAGCGAGGCTGCCTTCACTAGGCAGTAGTAAACGCTCGCAAAGGCGCAGTCAAACACTCCGCGACCAGTTTCCCGCAATCGAATGGCTATTGGCCGCCCTGCGCATGTTGCGTGACAATGAAAGGCGGGATGCTCGTGCCCTCTGGCCTAATTGGGAAGTCGTGTCGCCCTTCAGCCACATTTACCTAAGAAAGGGCGTAAGCCACACCAGAGGAATACAATCCAATCTTCGGCGGTTCTGAGACATGTCGACGCCGCATGATATCCACAGAAGTTTGTTTTCTTGCAGGCAACACATTGCATCCGGCGGCGAAAGCTTGTCTTGCGCACCGAGCTAGTTGGACTCTCCTCTGGTTGAACAGGATAGCATCTGTCGCATTTTAACCTGGGTCGGCGACGTCAATTACCTGCAAGGCTGGGCAGCTGTATTCTACTCTCTTTTCTAAAAAGCTCATTTTCAGGCTCTCAAAGTATGACATGCTTCTGGGCAGCAGCGAGGGGCGTGCCTGATGTAGTTTTCGGTTCTTCATGCATAAGTAAGGATCGCACGAGCACGGCTTGACCTCTGCGCAGGTCAGGGACCAGCTTTATACAGGCCTTTCGAGATATATACAACAACCAACATTCATCCCAACATTTGTCTTTGTATACAAAATGTGGGAGGCTATGAGAAAAGTGAAAAAGTGATATGTGGTGAGATGACGCACAAAATGCGCGAGTTTGGTGCTTACGTCAGGGAACCAAGATCTTTCTGCTTCTCCTAGCACCACTCGTACGGCACGTTGCGGATATATCGATGCGAGCCGTTAAGTACGACGCGCAAAGATTGAATTTAACTACGGCCGTTGCGCATCGGATGATGAGAGAGATGCTCCGACTTCTCCGTCTTACAACCTTATACGCGCCCTGCCAATAGGTGTCCACATTAATAAAGAGAATATCGAAACAAAGTTTAGAGCTTCACACTAGAAAAGGCTTTTGTACTCCAAAGGCCATTGTCACAAGTATCTCATCTTCAGTCCCTCCATCCCACTCTGTTCTAGATCATCTGCTGAAACACACCCAACATGTGGCTCCCAAGCTTTATCCTCAGCGCCCTCGCTTTCACCACAACCGCAAACGCACGTCCTCAGATCCCTCACAACGAACTCGAATACTCCATTCGTATGGCCAATTCAATCATATCCCGACACCAAGGCATCCTACTATCCACGTCCGACCGCTCCAATCTCCTCCAAGCCGGCTTTACTCAGAAGACCTTCCGTAAGCTTGTCGACCAGTATCCCAAGTATGCCTCAACCCAGCAAATATCATCGTATATGTCCTCCAGTATCGAATCCGTCATCCCCACCATCTCCAACGCAACCCTCGACACCACATTTCCTCTGGATCGCCTGAGTTCCGGCAACGGACTAATCTACGCATCTCAATCCAACAACAACCAGACCTACCGCGCCGCATATCAAGCTCTGCTCGAATCCGTGGCGTTGCAGCCCAAGAATGAAGAAGGGAGCTTCTGGTACTACGTCTACCCAAACTACACCTACCTCGACGGGATGTACAGCCTCGCTCCATTCCTCACACTATATTCTACACTCAACACCACTGCCTCATCCGCGTCTGCTGCGATAGTCGACAATGTAATCAAACAACTCGATCTAGCTTGGATCCACACCTACCAGCCCTCCTCGGGTCTTTTGGTGCATGGGTACGACGCATCTAAACGCGCGTCTTGGGCTAATCCGTTTACGGGCGCGAGTCAGATTGTCTGGGCAAGGAGTCTGGGATGGTATTGCATGGCGCTGCTCGATACGCTGGAATTGCTTCCCTCCTCCCAACGAGCCGAATCTGCAAGAACATGGTTGATTGATCATTTTCAGACGCTGATGGAACATGTGGCCAAGGCCGTAGATGGCACGTCTGGTGCGTGGTGGCAGGTTGTGGATCAGCCGGGCAGAGAGGGAAATTACATCGAGAGTAGTGCGAGTGCCATGTTCGCGTATTCGCTCCTTCGGGGTGCGAGACTGGGTTATGTAGAGGCTGTGAGAAATGTTGAGGTTGCGAGCAGGGCGTACGATTATCTCGTCCGGGAATTCGTAGTACAGAATGGTAATGGGACGTTGGGATGGAATGGGACGGTGAGTGTGTGCAGCTTGAACTCAAGTGCGACGTACGAGGTATGTTTGTATTTGCTTCCTTTCAGCTCGATAGTCTTACCAAAAGTGCGAAGCTAATATCTCGTAGTACTACGTTGGTCAGCCGATCTTGTATGATAGTGTTCTGGGCTCGGCGGCTTTTGTGTTGGCGTCGCTAGAGTACGAGAGGCTGAACACGACCGCGACATGAGTGGCGGTGTAGAGCATGATTGTCTATTATGCTATAAATGATTGCTCTTCAGCAAAGAGCCAAACCGATGCTTGCCGCACTAGCATGCGTACCCAGGGTATCAAAATACCGTATTACTATGCAACACAAATACATGCCCATAACAACAAGGGGCCTCCCTATTTTCACAACATGGCTAATCAAGACCGCCACCTAACGCCGATTTTGCCTTTCCAGTCTAGACCCTGTTGCGAAAGACCTAGTTGACCTTCTTGCCGTTCATGCGACCAGCACGCTCCAAGAGCTTGTGCGCGTCGTTGACGGCGCTGAATGCGCTCCATGTCGCGTTGACGCTCTGGATCATCAGGAGGCCAGGAATGACGATCCAGAAAGCATTCATAAGGACAAAGTAGCCCCAGTAGTATGCGGCCTCGGGGCGCGAGTACGAGACGTTGAGGATGTAGTGGTCGAACATGGAGGTCGCGTAGTAAAGCACATCGCCGTAAAATTGGCCGAGCGAGACGATGAGCTGGAGGGGGTAGCGAACGGGGTGGTCGTAAGCGATGAGAACGGCGCTGACGAAGGACAGAGGGCCCCAAAATGCCTATCGTGGTGTTAGTCTTGGCACGGTCAATCTCAGTGAGGAAGGGGCAACTGACAGCCGTGACAGTCTCCATACAAAGGACAAAGGCGTCCTGGGTAAGGTAGCGCGAGTCGCTCAAGCTGTACTCCTTCCACAGCTGGCCAAACAGGTCCTGCATGCTACCCATGGTCCTGAAGTTGTAGGCGAAGTAGCCCTCAAAAAAGGAGTGAATGCACCCGCACAGGACGAACCACATGATGGTCGCGAGATCGCCGCTGCTCAGCGTTGGTCGGACCTTCTTCACCAGGACATAGGTGACGCCGAAGATGACTGCGCAGCCCGACGCAAACATGGTGAGCAGCTCCAGCGTGTTCCATTTGTTGGCCAGGTAGCCCACGATCTGCGCCTCGATGGGATAGTAGGGGTGGACCTGCCCCGGGAGGAGCGTGAAGTTGCCGGCAGTCATGGCGAGGGCGAGGGCGAGTGGCTGGGGAGGTGACAGAGGGGACGAGGAAGGGAGTGTGAGGGAAAGGAGGAGCGTCGTGAGCAGCACCAGACGTCAATGGCTCAGAAAGTTGGAACTCGACGGCCAGAAAAGCCGAAAGTGAAAGGCCGCCTACCCATTTGAGCACTAGCGTCGCAAGGATACGCGAGATGGTTCTGGAGAGGTTCCGACACTGTCAGCAACCCCCGCCCCACGAGTTTGGCACGCGAGAACATGTGACCTTTTGGTATTATGCCGTCGGAAAATTGCATCTCGCTGCCCCCTGCCATGGTCGCATTTTACCACATCTCCATGCAAATGGAACGGCTAATGGACACGCGCGCTATTGTCATGGCTAGCGCTGCCCAGCCTACTAACGAGACTGCAATATTGGGAGGCGGCCCGTGACCATTGTCTTCAGGAACACCGCATGCGGCTCCACAGCACCCAGGCCATTGACCTTGATGAGTCCAATGCAGTTCAATTGAAGACACTGCGAAGGCAACACTGCCCTCGAGCCTCGATCAAGCCCCTGCTTGGCGGCCAGTCCCGTTGACTTGCTTACCCCTCAAGCACCATGCCTCATTCGGCCGACCTCGGTACCCCAGACTCTATAACCATGTACATGTCTCTGCCGCCCAGTAGCTCTCGACTCTTCACAATACGATTGCCATGTTCAAGTCCAAGGCCGTATCGCAGTCCCAATCGCCCGCCAAATGGCAGCTCGTAGCATGGCAGAAGAAAGATGAGCAATACGCGAAGATACCCCAAGCATGGCGCTTGAGCAGCTTACCTGGGCCGGATGTCACTAATTTGACTGACATTCCGCGAAAATGCGGCATCCTGTCAGCAGATGAGCTGAGGATAACAGAAGAGTATGATGCCACTGCTCTTGCCGAGGCCATCAGACAAAGAAAGCTCAAGTGCATCGATGTCACGAGAGCATTTTGCAAGGTTCGTATGTCTTGGCCAATTCAAGCAGCTACCTAATGTGATGCCAGAGAGCAGCCATTGCCCAGCAGCTCACAAATTGTCTCACAGAGATCTTCTTTGATGACGCCTTGAAGCGTGCTGAGGAGCTAGATGCACATCTTGCCTCAAACAAGTCACCTCTCGGCCCACTGCATGGTGTCCCCGTGTCTCTCAAAGATACCTTCAAGGTGCGCGGTTATGATGCATCCATTGGCATTGCTGCTCTATGTTTCAACCCAGCCACCGAGAATTCTGTTCTTGTACAGAATCTTCTGGGCGCTGGTGCAGTATTATACTGCAAGACCAACATCCCGCAAACACTAATGGCGCTTGACTCTCACAACAATATTTTTGGTCGCACCATCAATCCGTCTAATACGGCTGTCACTCCAGGCGGAAGCTCGGGGGGTGAAGGTGCCTTGCTTGGCATGCGTGGCTCTGTCCTTGGTGTCGGCACGGATGTCGGTGGCAGTATTCGCATACCAGCCATGTGTAATGGCACATTTGGTATCAAACCAAGCTGGGAGCGAATTTCATATGCCGGTCAAGAAGGGGGAGCACCGGCTGGAGCCGCCAAGCTGGGGCTCCCAGCAAGCGCAGGCCCATTAGCACATTCAATGCGCGACATCGAACTATTCTTCCGTGCTGTATCAGAGCAAAAGCCATGGACACAGGACCCAGATGTCGTTCCGTCGCCGTGGTCATCCTTGGCATCTCTGGGGATTTCAGGCCGGAAACTAAGAATCGGAATCGTTCGCAGAGACGGCGTTATTGACCCGCACCCGCCAATAGTTCGTTTACTTGATGAAGTGAAGGCCCAACTTCGCACGGCTGGGGTCGATGTCGTGGAGATGGATATCACGCCCCTCTTCTCTCAATGTCAGTCTTTGGCAAATACCATGTTCGGTGTGGAAGGCGGCAACGCAATGTTCGACCTTCTCGAATCGGCAAAGGAGCCATTGTCGCCGTGGCTGTCCACTCGTCTCCGTCGCAAAGCACCACTTGAGCTCGCCAAGGTTCGTGAACTCCATGGCAAGCGTGAAGCACTTCGAAAGCAGTTTTTATCGATTTGGAGAGATCAGCATGGCGAAATCGACGCGTTCATTTGTCCAGTTGCACCGCATCCCGTTCCTCCGGTCGATCGCTGGAACGGAGTTAGCTACACGAGTTCATTTGTCTTACTAGACTATCCCGCTGGCGTGGTGCCTGTCAGGACTTTTGTGAAAGGGGACATGAAGGGTGAAATGTCGAAGAAAAAGCCGCTTGGTAGTTGGGACAAGGCGAACAGAGAGCTATGTAAGTCGTGCTTCGTGATCTCAATTAGTGCGTGAAACTGACTTGACAAGGGACGAATTTCGATCGCTCGGTGTATCTTGGGACATCGCTGTGCGTGCAGGTCGTGGCACCGAAACTGGAAGAAGAAAAGTTGGTACAAGCAATGGCTGTCATTGATGGGGCATTGAAGGGAAGTGAACGTCTCAATGCGAAGTTATAGTTGAGCCGTAACAGCTTTCCGGTCTAGGCACGATGAATATGTTTTTAAGAAGATATATTTTCCACATCCATCTTCCACTTCTACATCCATAGGCTCCATTGTGGGCTCTGTTGCAGGCGGCATTGTAGCCCTTGCCATGGGTTAAACCCAGTGGAGTTGGACGGGACGGGCTCGGCGGACTTGGAAACCTCGAGCCCGGTAGATGGAGAGCAAACTAGATAATCTAGAGCAATGCCAGATAGGCTGCAAAAGTGTCATTATTAATGCAGTGTACACCACGTATACCTTTGGTTACAGGGGGCTCAAAACTTGACTTGCGACGATTCTCCACTTTGATTTGAGCTTCTGTTTACCTTGGAAGGTAGTGATATGTCGGCTCTCGGCAATCTTGGAGAATCGCAGAACGTGTCCAACATCTTGGACATGAAGATCAGATGTCAACATGGCCCCATGAAGTATGGATTCCCATTCCCATCGCTCATTGGCTCGGATTGTCCGCACGATTCAGCAACAGCTGACATGCACCTCTTCAGCCAATCGCATTCAAGACATCGCGCATGTGGCATCCCTGTAGTTACAACAGAGCGGGGGATACTTCAACATTTGTACTGGTAGCGCGGTCGTGTTGCCGCCCACGTGCTTTGACATTGCGTCAGGTACAAAAGCACGTTTGGTTCTACTCGCTCATAGTTAGGCACTCAATTCGAATGTCCACATTCTAATTAAAGGAAGACAAGCACATCATGCGCAGTCAAATTGTATGTGTTTACAAGAGCAATTGGGCGAATGGAAGCTAACAAGTCAAGACAACAGCGGGATTGTTGCTCCTTGCGCGTAAGTCAAGGCATTACCACTCCTGCACATGTCTAATAGCACTGTAGAAAGCGCATCAGCTTCGAAACCCGACATCCGCCTCAACCACATTCAGGTCATTGGGACCCACAACTCCTACCACCGGGAAATTACGCTGGCAGAGCGCGCTGTGTTTGAGAAATATGTCCCATCGCCTGAGGACTATTACTACTCGCACGCTGAGCTGCCCATTCAGCTCGAGCATCAATCAGTTCGCTCCTTCGAGCTCGACTTGCATTCGGACGAGAAAGGCGGTCTTTACTATCCCCCTGTCGCGTGGAAATTATCAAACCTGACGAACGCGACCACCCCTTTCGATGGCGAGATCCTCAAAAAGCCTGGCATCAAAGTCTTCCATGTTACAGACTTCGATCCCGATTCCGTCTGCCACACCTTCATCGACTGTCTCAAGTCGCTGAAGAAATGGTCAGACAAGAATAAGCACCACGTACCCATCCTCATCGATCTAGAGCTCAAGACCGATGCCCCGGCCTGCCAGCTCGGCGGCGTCTGCCCCGGCGAAGCGACAAACTGGACGCTTCCGCGCATGCTCAACGTTGATGCAGAGATTCTCTCCGTGTTTCCCAAAAATCGCCTCATCAGACCCGATGACGTGCGAAAGGGAGATTTGACACTCGAACAATCTGTTCTTCAACATGGGTGGCCGAAGCTCGATGATGTGCGCGGTCGATTCCTCTTTTTCTTTGACAACGACCCAAAGCCCAATGACCCGAACTCGCCTAGAGAGCTGTACCGCGCTGCTGCGCCGTCGTTGCAGAACCGCACTGTCTTCACAAATAGCTTGGCTGGATCGCCTGACGCAGCTATCATTAAGTACAATGAGCCACGCGACAACGGCACAGCGGTTATCCAGGACTTGGTCAAGAAGGGATATATTGTGCGCACGCGCAGCGACATTCCCATTGGTACTGTGAAGAACAGAACGACGGAGATGCGGGATCTGGCGTTCAAGAGCGGTGCGCAGATCATCAGTACTGATTTCCCGGTATATGGTATGAGTGCGAGGTGGGGATGGGATTTTGTCGTGCAGTTTGAGGGTGCGAAGGTGGCGAGATGCAATCCTGTTACGGCCCCCAAGGGATGTAACGACGATGATTTGGAGTAGTTGATTTGTAAGGATAAAAAGACAGGTCACATCTACACCTGTATCGGCAGAGAAGCAGCAAGCATGATCAGGGCTCCAAGCCCATCCATGCCTGAACTCCATTCTTGCCAATGTGTGTTGCTCTCGCTTTCACTTGGCTGCTCCCATGACGAGTTGTTGTGATCGGGGAAGGTGACTTGTTGAGCTTGCAGCTTTCCCATCTTACCACCCGGTTTAATGCCGTATGTTACTTCACCGGTGACGTCGAGGCTCCTTCTCCTCGCCCACTCTGATTCATCGCGAGCTTCCCATAACTGCTTGCGTGATGGAAGTGGGGATATCAGGAAGCCGTCGAGTAGAGTGCAGGCAGCAGCTGGGTCGGTCGAGAAGAGCATTCCAATAATTCGAAAGACAAGTCCAAGTCTGATATATTGTGAGCAGAAAGTTGAGTCATCTCAGGAATGAGCTGCTACCTTCTTCTGGACTCTTCGAACACCCATTCATTATAAGATGTACCAAAACTGAGCCCACGAGGTGAACTGCAATCGAAGTTGATGATTCTATCGTTCATCGCACAACCTACCACCTACCATCTTTTCAGCGACGATCGTGCGGCATGAAATTCTGCTTCAACTTACCCACATAGTAGACAACAGCAATACATCGAAGTCGTTATACTCTTTCTCGCCGTCTTGTAGTCTCAGTAGCATGTACATTAGCAACGCCTGCATGGACGACAAGAGGTCCCACGCATCGAGCTCGGTCCACTAAGCACAAGCATATCAGCTCAATATTCTCTGCTGGCATATCTGCAACAGTATACGTACCTGGACCTGCAATCGCTCACACTCGAGCCGTATATTCTTCCAGACAAGCTTCTTGCTCCCCTGGATCCCACTATCTAGCATTTGTATCAAGCTGACGCACGTATTGAGGCTCTCCAGTGACCTCTCTTCGCTGTTGAGAAATACTGGATGGATAAATGGGGGTGGAGAAGTAGGGTCACGCAACATCATGGGATACGAGGCAAGGATCCGCGTCATGAGTATCGAAGTGGTGTTTGCGCCACCAGAGGCTGTGACGGGGTTGCGGGCAAATGCACGGAGGTGATAGAGCGGCATTGCCGAAAGGCTACCGATTGGGGAGTACGGCGGGGTCGGGAAGTGGTCATGTCGTGAGGTTGATGGGGTGCTGGCTAGGTAGAGAAGAGGTTGTTGTTGGCTAAAGACGAGGTCAGGAGTCGAAGTGGCTTCGGTACTAATCAATTCCCATGAGAAGGCGTTTCGGTCAATATCAGTGACATCGAAATCAAGATCAATATTTTCCGCACTGGCAAGGTCCTCTTCGATGTTGGCGACCGAGGGAGCGGTACCCTCGGGCAAAGGGTCGAACACTTTCTCATTCGCCGACTGGCTCGACAAATTGGACCTCTGGGTAGCGGACACGGACGTTTTGTCCCCAGGATATCGACAGTGTAGGCCTTTCGTTGCACATCTTGAACAACCCGACAGTTTGGCGTCACATCGAGCTTTCGCCCTTGCGCAAGCTAAGCACGACCGAGCTCTCACACCGCTGGAGTGACCTTTTCGAGTGCGGCAGTAGTACCCATGCCTCCTTAGTGTTGATTCTACAATTTTGTTAGTCCTTCCAGGTATTGCGCTATTCAATTCGAAGAGCGTGCAGCCCTTTAGCCCGTGATTTGATGTGGCCATTGGAAAACGCACCCTTGTTGAACGGCTTGCTGCACAATTCACACCGTAACACAACTAGATTTTGCTCATCGGACATCGCGAAGAGGAACAATGATTGATCAAGCTCACGACAGAGTCTCCGTTAATTAGGCGCATTGAGGTGTGACATCAGACTCATTTGTCAGCTCGACCTTCGCTCCACTTCGGGACTAGCGTACGGACGGTACAAATTGTACAAATTGTAAAACTCCGAATTTCGCGTCTGACTTCTCATTGGCTTAAACATTGCCTCGCCTGATAAGTCTCAGCTTCACGCCGTTAACAACGCGCGTTTACGTGACTTCTATGCAAACTTTGGTCGCAAGACAAATTGTACATGTCCGTTACTGATTTCGTTCCCAATCAGTGAAGGAAATTCCTACTATAAGACTCTCGTGTCGACAGCAGCTATGGCTTCCTTCAAACACATCAACACACATCCAGACCAAAGTCACATAATCCCAAAAGACAACGAAAACGGTAATCAGTGCACTACAAAATATTTCTTCACCAACAATGGAATTTCCAAACACTCCAACTAAGACCTACCACAAGACGACCTATCCCGCTCTGGACCCAAGTCGCCCTGAGCTCTCAGCCAAAGGCAAATCCATCATCATCACTGGTGGTGGCACAGGCATTGGTGCCGAAACCGCGAAGTACTTCGCCAAAGCCGGTGCAGCTTTGATTGCCCTCCTTGGCCGCAGAGAAGGACCTCTTCTCACCACCAAGGCCTCTCTCGAGAAAGATTATCCGAGTACCAAGATCCTCACCATCGCCACCGATATCACCAAGAGCGAGCAAGCCAAGGCTGCCGTCGACCAAGTCGCCACAGTTACAGGCAAGGTAGATGTCCTCGTGAGCAATGCCGCAGTCATAGGCATCATAAGCCCCATCGCCGATGCAAGCCCCGACGCCTTCGTCGATGGCATCTTCACCAACCTCAAGATGAGCACCAACATCACCTCCGCGTTCCTGCCTCACGCCGCCAAAAACGCCGTCATCATCGACACCAACTCGAGCGCCGCACATATGGACATCCCAGGCTTTGGCCCTTACATCATCGCTAAACTCGCTATCGCGCGCTACTTCGCCTGTCTCCAGCTCGAGAACCCTGAGCTCTCCATCTTCAGCGTGCAGCCGGGCGCGATCAAGACGGATATGTCGCGCGAGGCTGGGTATCAGGAAGTCAAGGATGGCGAGGATTTCATTTGGGCTGCTACGCCGGGCGCGCAGCTGATTGCGAAGCACGATGATCCGAATTTGCCAGCGAGCTTTTATGTGTGGTTGGCGAGTCCCGAGGCGACCTTTCTGAAGGGCAAGTTTGTGTGGAGTGGGTGGGATGTGAATGAGTTGAAGGAGATGAGGGAGAAGATTGAGGGGACGAAGTGGTTGAGTATCGGGTTGCAGGGGTGGCCGTTTTTGTAGAGAGACTATGAAGGGGATTACTTGTGGATGGACGCAGACTTTGTATAGAAGAATAGACACTCCTTTATTATCTGAAGCAAATTAGTAGCGTTTCGAAAACCCTAGACTTGACTCACTATGATCAAAACAAGACGTGCGCGATCTAAGGACTTGTCCGCCTTCGTGCTGCAATATAACGCTTCAAACATTTGAGCCATTGGGTAGTAATATAGGTTACACGAGAGTTTGTCTGTCTCAGGATTGTCCGATTGTTACAACCTTTATAAATTCGTGTGTATGGCCGTGGCAGTGCGGTTACGAACAGATCCTCAAGAATATCTTAAAGTATAGATTCGCACCATAGTAGAATAGTGAAGTTCTCATTGCGCACCGTACTATAATGTTATGAGATATGCACACAACATCCACTCTCCTTTCGCCCGTCGAGAAAATGTGACCAAATCGCTCCTCCATACTCCGCTCACTCGATCATCTAGACAGACTTGGAAGTAGTATCCTCCCTCCTCTCAGGGCTATGCTCGAGCGCCGCAGCCTTCTCCAAATCACCACGCTCTGCACGCTTGGTATTGTTATAGTCGACCTTGGTCTTCCAAGCTGGCACACCTTCAAGGAACATCTCCTCCACATCTTCAAGTGTCTTTCCAGCTGTCTCAGGGAACATGAAGAATGTGTGGACTGCCATGGCCGTGCAGAAAACACCGAAGATGATGTAAACTCGCCATTGAATGTTAACGAACGCGGGTGGGACGAAGTATGACAAAGCGAAGTTGAAGATCCAGTTAGAAGCTAGATTTCAGTCAGTGATCGTTCCTGCGTTGGAGAGATAACGAAAGATGCGTACCGGTGCAAATAGCGACCGCCTTTCCACGGACGCGAAGAGGGAAAATTTCTGGAGGGTATACCCAAGACGCGGGTCCCCAAGTTGGCGCGTAACTCGCAACAAAGAGGTAGGTGCAGGCAATAACAGCGCGAGAAGCCGGTCCGGTGATCTCCCAGGACTGTTCAGCGATGTTGTTCAATCCACCCGGTGGCGCGGCATGACCGTATGTAGCCATGAGACCGGCATTGGCGAACATCCAAATGGCCATGAGGATGGCGCCGATGACGAACATCGGACGACGACCCCAGCGGTCCATCCAGATGAGTGCGGGAACTGTCATGAGGACGTTGATGACATATTGGATAGAAGAGGCGATCAGATTGACGTCGCCGGTGAGACCAGCCATTCCAAAAACGTAAGTAATGTAGTCTTTTATTTCGTTAGAAAATAAATGTGGGGGTGAGGGTGAAGGGAGAAGACTTACACATCATAACATTCATTCCAGTAAGTTGCGACCAGATCTGAGTGAAAACACCAATATGCAGACGGTTGATCATGCGAGGCTTGAACAGCTCAGTGAAGCTGACGTCGGAGTTCTGGCGCTCGAATTCGATCATCTGCTTGATTTCGTCCATTTCGAGCTTGACGAAAGGGCTGTTGGGGTCACCCTTGCCGTGGACGAGGACGAGCACAGCCTGGGTTTCCTCCCAGCGATCATGGCGAGCGAGCCATCGAGGTGACTCAGGCAAGAACATCAGACCAATAGCGAGGATGATGGCGGGGATCATTTGGAGAGCCCATGGTACGCGGAAGGCTTTGGTACCGTCCATGTATTGGCAGCCATACGAGATGTAATACATGATCAATATACCCCATGTGATAGCCCTGGTTGTCATGTCAGCTTTCGCAATCCAAGAGTGTTCAAATCACGTACCATTGCTGGGATCCCACGACGCGACCACGCTTTGAAGGAGGAGCCAATTCGGAGACATAGACAGGAACCTGAGCAGAGCAGATACCGACAGCGAAACCGTTGATGAAACGGCCGGCAATAAGCATGCCAATGTTTTGAGACGCGGCTGAGATGATGGAGCCAATGATCCAGATGGCGCAGCCAATCTGAATGGCTCGACGACGACCAAGCTTGTCAGTGAGGTAACCGGACGTCAGAGCACCGACGAAAGATCCTCCGGGCATGGCGGCTGTGATTCCACCCTGGACGTCTGCCTTTGGGCTGTGATATGTTAGGCCATGTGGGAGGAATGTATATGGCTTTTGCTTACCCCGAACAAGCCTCATCAGCAGAGGTGAAAGGAGGGCCATTGGGTCCTTGGTTGAAGTAGCATCGGTACTGCTGAGTTGGCAAACTTCACGCTGTCGTTAGTAGTGCCGGGCGCCTACAGTGTCTTTGGAACATACATGGCGCTCATGGACGAAATGTCGAAGCCAAACAGGCCACCGCCAATGACGGCAATGGCCGTGATGCCGTAGATGTTGCCGATCTGATACATCTTGAGCAAGGAGAATGTTACCAGCGACTTGGTAAAAGTGTCGAAGAAAGACTCTTGTGAGCAGCAAGCACACAGCTTATATGCTTATTTCCCCTTGGGGTCCCGCGCGTGGGAGGTCCGCCCATGGGACATGCAAGAGGCGCCCCACAACGGACCTTTCGCTTCACCTGGCATGGCATCAAAGTCGCTTGTTCATGTGCTTGTGTCGGAACGTGACCTGCTACGTTCCCTGGATGGGTATAGGGTCCGAATCCTTGGGGTGTGATTGGTGTGGAGTGAACTTAGCGGCGCAAGATATGGCAAGCTTGACACGGTCGGGGTCATCGAGTGCTTGTGTGCGATTCGTGACGAAGAGGACTGGAAGCATGCCGCCGAACATTATGCTTGGGCGGCACGGGAGGGAGGCGGGGCTGAGTGACGCAGTGGTGTTCATCGCGATCTGAGCATGCTCAAGTTGGGATCGATCATCTGAAGAGCCTCATCCAACAAGCTCGTTACCCCGTCTTTCTCACCCATACTCCAGCAAGCCCTCCGCATTGTGTCTCTCCATATCTCCAGTCCCCAAGTTGCCCACTTTTGCAGCCCCCCAAAACCTCAGAAATTTTCTATCAGCGGGTCCTGGTTGCGACGGTCGATTGCGATGTCCACATGTGACGTCAGATGGTGTTTCGCTCGTACCAGTCGGTGCCACCGCCGCTGACGGCGACCCGGTTTTCACAATGTAACGGTAGCGCTAGCGTGGATGCTGAAGCCACCCGTCGCCTTCAAAGCTTGTACCTGCCGGGATCCGAGTTTTGAAATGTCAAGCTTTCAGAATCTTGGACGGTCTTATGGGCTGAATATCCTCCCATTAAAAAAAAAAGGCAAAGGTCGTGCAAGAGCGCGTGACAGTGGGGTCGAAAGCCAACAGGCGATGGCTCGTGTCGAATATGCCTCCGGTGGGTCAAGGTGGAGAAGATATCTTGTGCTTGCGAGACTCATCTCGGGAGCAACAACCTATGGGCCATATTCTAGCGCAGCATGCTTCGTGAACGGGCCAGCGTGTAGTGTTTCAGACGAATCGATAGACCGAGGCAACTGGACAGGAGCAGATGAGCCTCGTCGCGTCCACGCATTGGATACGTGATCATTCACAAAGCCCTGATGCCGCGCCGCGTATTCCGTCTTGACAGCCGTTTCCCTGTCTCGGTGGCGAAGCTGCAGGACAAGTAGCTATACCATCCACAGGACTCCAGTCCGAGTGGTCTACAAGAGTCTTTATACCTCAGCGTTGGGGAACGTGAGGCGCTCCAACAACTCAACATCCGCCTTTACGAAAGTCAGTGTCGGATGCACTTCTGGTTACAGTGTTTGCATTGTCGATCGACGGTGCTAAGGCCGTTCCCACTTATCCCCACACCTTGTTCTCGGGACACGGAGACGTTGTGGACCCGTTGCACTGGTACGATTATTTAGGGGACGGCATTTTTGGGAGCTTGCTGAGTAGAGGGAGGCGAGACGGAGTGCGGCAAAGCACATGAAGCTTATTAAACCGTGTTTGCAATCGAACTGTGCTCGACACTATTGAGAATGAACATTACATTATGTTACGATATGATATATAGGTGTACGAAGAAGTGTACGTATATGAACATGCCGAAATCCTTCCCATCGTCTTAGGTGCTTTACCTATAAACCCTATTCAGCCCCATACAAGCTTCTTCAGCGAATATTCCAGCTGCTCGAGATACCCCGTTGTCTTCTTAGCGTCCGCGAGACTAATGATGTCCTTCTCCTCCACTTCTAATTGCCGGTCTTGCCCCTCAAGATCCAGCCCTTCTTGTGCCGTCTCCGGTACGCTCCACTTCCCTGTGCTCTTCTGCGACTTGCTTGTAACCCGTGCAATCTCATCGCATATGCTTCTGACAAGTTCGACTTCATTATCGGGCGTATCAGGTGCCTCGCCGGAGGAGATATTGCTGCGAGGTGGCAGGGCTTTGAAAGCCAGGAATCGACCGGTGTGCTCGTTCTTCGATTGAGCCTTGTCATCCTGCTTGCGTTGCTCGTCGCTTGCAGCCTCAGAGTCGAGCGCCCTCGTGTTTCGACGGACAAGACCACCTTCACTCCCAACCTTGTACCGGATCACGAAGCCGACATTCTTCTCCGTGTCCATGTGGCGTTGTGCAAGAGTGCTCGTGATATAGACACCATGCATGAGACCTTGAACGTTTTCAAGCTGTATGCGCTCAAACTCGCGAACTTTTTCCGTTCCCCAATCGAGGCGACAAAAGTAAAGTGCCCTGTTTGTAAGCAGTAAAACGGCCTCCTCGAAGGTAGCTGTCTTAACTTGATTGGGGGCAGTCGGTACGCTCAAAGTCCATCCGTGTATTAAGTCTTCATCGTGGTCCTCAATAACGATACCTGCGGAGCGATCGATGGCTTGTTGTCGAACCTTCCTCATGTCGATGAAGTAATCCGAGCTCTTCATGTCTGCCTCAAACTCAGCGAAAATGGTGTCCGTTGCGCGGCCAAGAAGGTAATCGATAAGAGCTTGCGTGAAGTAGTCGTTGACGATGTTGTTATAGTACCGAGTTAGAGTCAGCCCAAAGTCAGTCAAAGCGCCCGTGATCTGCCGTTTTCGAGTCCTCGTGAAGTCGCCTTTGAGCGCAGCAGTGCCAGCATATTGACGAGAAATGTTATCGCCGTTGTCGGCCCACAATGTGTTGAACCAACTAGTACTGGGGTCATTCTGTAAATCAATGTTGTAGCTGCCTGTAGACAGTTGCGCCTCTAGGGCAGTTCGCGCACACGCAGATTGGACAACGTTCGTACGATCCAGGCAGTCCATGCAGTTTGTGCGCAGCACACCTGACTGCTTGTGTTCAATTCGGTCATCGGAGATGACGGTCCACCCTGTCGAAGTAGCGAATGGCTCAAGTGTGCTCATGAGCTGAGATACGTTTTCGAAATGCATTCCACGGCACACATTGTGAAAGTCGAACCACTCAAAGCCAAGTTGCTTGCCTTGGCCATCAATGCCTCCTCCTTCATTCAGAGCCTTGGCATGCTTCTCGTACAATTCGCCAATCTTTGCCTCGGTGCCATGTTTGTCAATCAAGGAAGCGCAATAAATGTCTCCATATCGTGAAGACAACTCGGCAAAGTGTCGTTTGAAAGCGCTTGCATTGGTTTCGAATGTGCCCCAGGTGCTCACTTGAGGCTTTAGGCTGTAAGGAGACTGAGAAAAGAAGAGCGGAATGGAGCCACGGAATTGGGTATACGAGAAGATCTTGTCTTGCGAAGTAGACCAGGTTGGCGATGAAAGGATCTGCTCGGTCTCAACACTATTGGCGGTGCATCCGTCATCGTCTGTGCCTCGGCGAAGATAACGTAGACCAGCGCGTTTGGTAGACCTTCGCGAGATCAAAGTCAACAGGAAGTCTTTACCATCTGATGACTCGGGCGGTGGCGTGTCAGTGTTCGTGTCTGCGTCTGAATCTGTCTGCCTGCGCTGCTTCTCGTGCCATGACTGCAGCTGTATGTCGTCTGGAGTTGCAGACGGATCAATGACTGCACTGTTCGACTGACCGTCGGCTACCTTGATGGTGAAGGGTCTCTGTCCGACAAAGCCTTGGATAATGGGAAGGACGAATGAATGCTGCCCAGCTTCAATGAAGGGGGCTGCAACGTGCTGATTCCAGAAGAACTGTACCTTTATTAGTCGTATGTGACAACAAGAGTCACAGGACTCACCAAAGGATCATATTGCTTGAAGAGAGGCAAGCTCGAATTCGGACGGCTGACGCCAATGCTATGAGACAGGTCGTAGTCATACGAGTAGAAGAAATTACCCGAGGAAAAGTACATGCGAGTGGTCTGGAGGATCTTGGGGAGCAGTGCTACGGTTGTCGCATCCTTCTGGCCCTGCAGAGCCTTGGGAATATCTTCAGGCTTGACTGTATCTGGTGCATCTTTGTCTTGACTAGGTAGTTCATGGCCTTCTGGGGAGGCCGTGGAGTTCTGCTCGTCCTTGGAGATAGACTCGACATTCTTTGGTGTATTTGCTGCCAGATTATCCGGGGAGCTCAAACCTTGAGTGCGCCTGCTGTCGGCACTCCACCCCTTTCTGGAGAACCACTTGTCTGCAAAGCGGCCATAGACGCCTTTGCGCTGTATGACATCGGCAGCGACGCTTGTGTCGCGTTGCGCAGGGCCTTTCTGGCCAGTGACTGGATCGATGATGACGCTAGACGCAGGCGTGCCTTCCTCAAGCGAGTCGGTCACACTGGGCGCGTCGTCTTCGTCTTCGCTGTCGGTGTCGTCTTCGCCCGCAGCTTGCGCCTTGTTGTGTCGCTGAACATGTTCACGGGCGGTCGCAATGGCCTGGTCGGCGTCGGCTTGCGAAGACAGCGGGATCAGACTGACGTCGGTGATCTTGTATATGGGCTTCCCGCGGACCTGAGCTACGTGCTCACGGCCCGTGATAGATATGAGGAAGATGGCTGTTGCGACTTTGAGGAGTCCTGTTGAAAGCACATCAGCTGACAGGGACGCGATGCGATTGCGAACACGGATCCTATACCGACAATGCCATGGGTTTCTACCGAGGCGGGCGCCGTGTCTTCGTTGCGCCGGTCTCTGAGAAGCGGTCCTACATTTCCCTTGTAGTCGACCTTGATGGCCTGCTGCGTCGCGGGCGGTTGGTTGCGCGGCGGGGCAGGTTGGAGGACTAGGCCGTCAACAGCTGCAAATATGAGCAGCTTGCGGACGAGGTTCGGCATCTTCACGTAGACCAGTCCTTGTGCATCAATGCAACATGGCCTTCAGTACCGACGCGGAGCTTACGGCGCAAACTGGGGACGCACGCTTGGTGGGATGGCCATGACGTTGGCCCAACGCGCTAGCTCAGTGGATTTACCCACGCGTCGTGCCGTCTTCGCATCTGCTCCATCACAGGACTCTTCATCATTGAGCCATGTTCCCCGGGCTTCGTCCATGGCACTCTGGGCCCTGATCGGCTATAGGAAAGGAATCATGTAGTCCACGGGTCATGTCCATCACCCTAGGTCGCAAAGAGTAACACCAAGGTACAAGTGGGGAGTTCGCAGCAACGATTCTGACAAGCTTACATACTCGTGCGCACGAAGACGCCCGCCAAGATGGACTGCATATGGGGCGTCAACGGCATTAAGCTATGTCCCTTTGCTATGTCCATACAACCTCCTTTCCGGATCAAACAAGGCCCGCTTGAAATTCTGATCAATGATGCTTTCAATGTCCTTGTAATTGTGTATAAATCCACTGTCGCTCATCATGATCTCCTACCAAAACACAGCAAGTCCGCCCATTGCAACATACCCAAGCATCGATTTGAATCTAGAGTTATAGGCCACTACACGATATCCTATCATTTACTTCATTGTCGCTTGCCAACATGTCTACTCCCTCGGACAAGCAGATCATCTTGATCACCGGTGAGCCTCAGCAGCCACCCCACGAAGAGATCATCCCATACTAACGACAAAAGGTGCAACAAACGGTATTGGCCTTGACACTGCCGTCTTCCTGGCTCGCGACTCTCCGAATAACCATGTCATCATGGGTGCCCGCAACCCCACCAAGGCTGAAGCCAGACTCAAGGAAGTGCAAGCAAAAGTTCCCAACGGAAACTTTAGCTACGTGCAGCTTGACCAAGACGACGACACGTCAATTGCTGCTGCCGCCGAAAAGATTGAGCAAGACTTCGGCCGCCTTGACGTCCTGGTAAACAACGCCGGCATCTGCCCAGAAGGCGGCAACCTATGGCCATCGCGCAAGCACCTTCGCGAAACCTTCGAAACAAACGTCTATGGTCCCTTGATCCTGACCGAGGCATTGGTCCCCCTCCTCAAGCTCTCCAAGAACCCCATTGTCATCAACGTGACCAGCGGGCTAGGCAGCATCGCTGCTCTGGACCCGAACCTAGATCCCAACACGGAGCTTTGGCACTACAAGGATGTTCAAGGCCCTGGATATCGCATGAGCAAGGCAGCGCTGAACATGCTGACTGCATACCAGTACAAGCATCTTCGCGAGTTTGGGTTCAAGATCTGGTCGTACTGTCCGGGTTGGGTGGTTACTGATCTCACGAACGATCGCGAACAGAGGGAGCAGATTCCCCAGTGCGACAGCTCCGAGACGAGTGCGATTGGTATTTTGGATATCGTACATGGGAAGCGGGATGATGAGGCTGGGAAGTTCATTGGACGACAAGGGAGGTCGCACCCTTGGTGATTGTATTGAGGACTGTGACAGTGGCGCTGCACTCGTCCTTGTGTTTGAGTCAAGGCTTCATGTACGAGCGTGTTATTATCCAGTATTTCGCCAGGATGGGTCTTCGCGACCAATTGTTTGATAGCGATTTCATCTAACAGAAAACCTATTCCTATCAAAAAGCCACATCAGACCTATCGGTAACCTTGTGGTGATCGACCTGAATAGTCAAATCCGTGACCAGGTGATGAAAAATGCGTCGCGACTCCGCAATCGCTCGAATCTTCGCATCCGGCAACAACAGTACTGCCTCAGTCGAGACGTTGAAACCTGAAAAGTCCCAAGGCCACTCGACATTCTGGTCGTGTTGCATTTCAGAGATGACGACAAAATTTCCAAGGGTCCCGTCGCTATGCTCGAGTAGATACGGACAGATCTTGATGCGGCGTGTCCGTTTCGAATGCTGTGGTACTAACTCGAATAGCATGCCGGGATGATCGGTGCGCGACAATTGAAGGGTCATATCTTCTTTGTTCCAGAGGCCCATATCGGGAACCGCAATTAAACGCAAGGTATCTGCGCGGGCATTGCTCTCTACTGTAACAGTACGGTGCATATCAAGGCTTGTGTTAAGTAGAGAATGTGCGGTAGCTTGGGGGCGTTGAATACAGATGCTGGTTACTTCGGCATGAAACGCAAGCCTCGCCTTGATGGTGAAGGTGAACTTATGGAAAATTGTACTTCCCCGCGTGAAGCATTTTGGTTGTTTTGTTGCCTTGAGGACGATCGCTATCATCCTCTGAGGGAAATTAACGTCTACACACGGTAAGAGGCCAATATAGTAGAGTCCGCTGGTAGGGCTTCTTGCGTAAGGAATCAGGTGCAACTCCAGATATACGGCACCGTTGGTTTCAGTCACAGCAGTGCTTGGGGCATGTTGTCCGCATGACGCGAGAGTCCCGGATCGCTCGAAGCACTTGGGATGAGGAGCGTACATGCCATATGCTGACTCTGCAAAGCCACCAAATATGTCATGATTTTCGAATTCTTTTTCGCTCCCGAATATCTCCTTCACCGTCGACTCTTCAAGATACGACCAAGCAAAAAGACTGAGGTCATTGGTCGATTTCAAGATCTCACTTTGTAGCCGAACGAAGGCTCTGGTACCTTCACCATACTGCATAGGCATGTGAACATCAAATATACCCAGGAGTGAGTAAGCAACATCTTCCGCTCGGGTGGCCTGGCGTTTTGCTGCCCAAGACATGCGTTGAGCAATACTCTTCGTGAACATGAATCGAGGCACTCGCAGCACTTCTCTCGGAATCCCGGTTACGTCTGTTATGCGTTTTGCAATCCGGCGATACCGCTTGGTCCCAATCAGGACCCAATTTCGATCGAAGAACACCACTCGCCTTGGCGCGATTAGTTCTTGTAAAGTCCTGTGTCGACACGGTTCTTCAGCAAGCTGTTTGATCAGAAGCGCAACGAACTAACTGACCAAGCACGGCTCCACCAACGGCTACCCATGACAACATCACCACTATGCGTGGTGTAGTCGATGTCTCCCAAATACGCATAACATACTTTCGACCGTCTGTACCATTCGAACATGGAATTGATAGCCTCAGAAAGCTCAGAGCTATTCGCCTTATCGATGCAGCACGTGTCGATCCAAGCATAGGCGAAGCCATCCTTCTTTGCCTGGTCACACAACAGCTCGACTTTACGGAATCCTAGGATGCCTCGGCACTCCTCTGGATGTTGGATTTGTTGGAAAGTGACTTCTTCACCGTCATGGAGCCAATTGTGCGATAATATCGCATACTGTGGTATCGCGTCGCCATAGAACGTACGAAGCTCAAGGGTATGAACGTCAAGTAGCCGCATTGCGAGTACAGTAACAATCGAGTGGCGAAGGTACTAAGTTAGTGCCGTTGCAACGATGTCGTGTATGTTTGACGTTGCACAAGTTCATGCTGTCACATGAGGCTGAGTAGCGAAGGAGCGAGGCAGTGCTGCGCCACAGGCAAGGGACGTATGCAGCGTGCGTGTGATAGACCCGAAGGCGTGCAGTCTCGCCGCGAAATCGGGAACAAAACGTCCGTAGAGTGGTACAGTCCAGCTGAACTCGAGCTGCGAATGCAGCACAGCCTCAGGTCGAGACCAGTATCACGAAAACGAAGTGCTGTTTCGTAGTCGCATGCGTGCACACTGCGCCAGATGACGCTCTTGATACACGTCTATCAAGATGACAAAGCGTTGCTGATGGGTGGAGTGGGGTGTTCAGTGGCCGACCAGCTTGAGGCTAAACAACAGGATTGTGCTTGCAAGGGTGTTGAGAGCTTGACATGGACTAGCGCAATGGATCCGCGAATTGGCAGCTAATGCAAAGCGCCCGAAAGCCAAGTTCTAACCCCAGGCCATCGAGGCGTCAAGATCGGCGCCTATCAGCTGCAAAAAGTCTAGCCCTTTGTCTTTGACCCTATCAGTGCAGACCTTGCCAGTGACGTGACTTTTCTCACCGACCTGGGTAAACCATATAAAGAGTCATCGGATAGCCCGCCGGATTTCTGTTCTGCCCATCCGCTATCAGACGACTCTTCTCACGCAAACAAACAAACTCCTCTCTCTAATCACAATCTCCGAAATGGATCCCAACAACCCGCAAGGTCAGGCTAAGCCAGACTACTTGGACAAGGCTTTTGGAGCTGGCGCAAAGAAGTTCGGTGGTGCGCAAGGACAGAAAATCGCGGGAAATCGCGGCATGAGTGAGAAGATTGTATGTACCTGATATGCAATCATGCGCGACTATTTGCTGACTTCTTCCAGACCGACGGCATGCGCAAAGCATTTGAGAAGGTCACCGGCAAGAAGGTCAGCTCCAAGATCTCCAACTAGATTGCACCTCAACAATCTTGGACACAGTATGAGCATGCTGGGAGGACAGTGGATAATAATAGGCGTAGTCAGCCTTTCCTAATAATGATACCCCTTTCTATCGAAAACACGGCAGGCTATCTTATGCATCATGTGTCTGTTTTTGTGACGCGCACAAAAAAAAATGCATTTAAGCAAGCACTAAGCGCAAACACCGCATATGCAACATTCCTTTTGGGCAAGGACAGTATTCGGAGCATCTGGAGCAAGCATGGATGAGGCGCACTGCCCACATGTCAGTGGTTGGGCAGGCGGCTATGCTCTGGGCATGTTTCGTGTACCGCCTCATCTGAATGTGGCCGGACGACAGCCGAATGATCAAAAGTCGCTCCATTTCCCCTTGCGCTCGCTCTGGTAGACACACATTTGATTGCGCTCTTGCATTATCTTACCAGATCTTCAAGAATGGGCGGTGTCCAATTTCAAGCAGCTACTGCCACCGAAGCCCCACATAGTGAACCTAGCGGGATGCCGGAAGTGAACTCTAACTTACCTTCAACCTCCACTACCCACGGTATGCCACTGGCTTTACGTTCATCGACTTTTTGGTGTGACTAAGCTCAATCATGACCAGTATTGAAGCCTAGATGCGAACCATTCTCCACAGTTCCTTTCGCTCCAGATCCTGACTTCATTGACCGGCCTGAGATCCTCACCTGGATTCGCGACAAGCTTGCAAACCCCGGAGCTCGAGCAGCTCTAGTAGGACTTGGTGGCATAGGGTGAGGAGAAAAGGTTGCATATAAATTAACCGGGCTATACTGATTAGAACCAGCAAGTCGCAAATCGCTCTTCAGCACGCACACAATGTGCGAGATGCAATTCCACAAACGTTCGTTTTTTGGGTGCATGCCAGCTCGCGGGCAAAATTCGAGACGGCGTATAGAGCAATCGCCGACAAGCTTGAGCTTCCTTTACGACACGACCCAAAAGCAGATATCCTTGAGCTGGTGTATGACTGGCTGTGTGGTGAAGGAAACGGGAGATGGCTGATGATTTTGGACAACGTCGACGATATTGAGACCTTCTTTTCAACGTCACAACAAGGCGATAATACAGCCCCTGCCAATAAGTCGACCTCGCTCGCAAAGTATCTACCTCAAAGCCGTAATGGCTCCGTTCTAGTTACGTCCCGGAACAAAGATGCAGCAGCTCGACTGACGGGCGGGTACAAGAACATCAAGGAAGTGTGCGTAATGACTGCGGATCAGGGCTTACAGCTACTCAACAACAAGTTGCAAGAAACGCCGAAACGAGAAAGTGCTCTGGACCTATTACTTGCTCTCGATTACATGCCTCTTGCCATTAGTCAAGCGACCGCATATATAAACCGAGGCGCACGAATGACCACGTCCGGTTACCTGGATGAGTTCCGCATCAGCAGTAAGAACAGAGAATCCTTACTCATCTTCGAGTCGGTGGATATTCGCCGCGACGAACACGCATCGAATTCGATAGCGACCACGTGGCAAATGTCTTTCGACCGAATAAGACGAGAAAGATCGTCAGCCTCCGATTTGCTGTCTCTGATGAGTTTCTTTCATTCCCAGGCTATTCCAGAAGAAGTACTTCGAAAACACAATAATAATTCGAATGAAGACTGCGATAGTGGTGATCGTGGGGAGAACTTCAACAAGGATCTCGACCTACTGCAGTCATACTCTCTTGTCACGGTTGTACCTAATACATCCGTGTGCAACATGCATCCATTAGTCCAGTTCTGCACGCGGTCGTGGTTGGCGCTAGTCGGGAGTGCAAAAAGCTATGAGCATGAGTTTGTGAACTTGATGGCACAAACATACCCCGCTGCTAGCTTCGAGACCAGGTCGGAATGTCAGCTACTTCTCCCGCACGCCGAGCGATTGATAGAGATCGTGCCGGAAGACCATATTGTAACGGCATGGGCACAGGCTCTGACCAGCGTCGCTCACTTCATGTTCACGCAAGGACGCTACAAGAGTGGGCAAACTCTGATGAAAAAAGTTCTCGCCAAGCAAGAAAGTGTACTGGGTCGAGAGCATGAGTCAATTTTCGAGAGCCTAAATCTCCTCGGTCTACTAATGAGAAATGATGGGAAGTACACCGAGGCTAGAACACATATTGCCCGCGCAAAAGCGGGACGGGCCGATTTATTCGGAGAGGATCATGAGACGACGCTCATAAGCTCAACCAATTTGGCTGGATTACTTCGAGACTTGGGCATCCTTGAGGAATCCGAAAACCTCTACAAGCACGTTTTCGCACAGCGTCAGGAAGCTTTGGGCCCTAATCATTCCATCACGGTTGCGAGCGCAAGTAACCTGGCACTAGTCTTACAAGATCTAGGCAAATACGAAGAAGCGTCAAGAATATGTCGATATGCACTACTTCGCCATCAACAGAAGCTGGGTGACCATCACCCTGATACTCTTCTAAGCCTGAACAACCTTGGTGGTGTGCGACAAGCAATGGGTCATTTTAAGGATGCAGAAGAATATTATAGGCAAGCTTTAGACGGTCGAAAAGTGGTTCTTGGCGAACGACATCCTCTAACATTGACAAGCATGAGCAATCTAGCATCTGTTCTGCGGGAGCAAGAGAAGTACAAAGAATCCGAAATCTTGAGCCTCGAGGTGCTTAGGAAACGGAAAGAGATTGACGAAAAGCACCCACATACCTTCACAAGCATGAGCAACCTTTCTCGCGTACTGGAAGATCAGGGCAAATATGACGAAGCTGAAGATTTGAGTCGCCAAGCTCTACGCGGCAGGATCGAGACACTCGGCGAGGATCACCTGGACACACTTATCAGCGCAAACAATCTGGCGATCCTGCTTGGCACAATGAAGCAGTACGAAGAAGCAGCGACGTTATTCGAAAAAGCTTGCACTGGCTTGGAAGCAAAGCTAGGCCCGGATCATCCGTGGACAAAAGCTTGCCGTTCCACCTTCTCAGATATGCTGCGTGAAGCGAACCCAACAGTTAGCAGATCAAACAGTTTGTTCGCACGGGCAAAGACTCGCATGAAGAGCAGGAAAAGTGCACAGCCAGTCATGACGCTACAACTCCTCTCGTCTTCTGTTTCGTTGAGTCGAGCATCCTCCATAGCCACTTCGAGCAGAAGATATGGCGCTTCTGCTGTTTGAGGCGCGAGATATATATAACTCATATAATTCCTCGAGCACAGACTCATGTCCGAAGTGGAAATCAGCGGAAGGCTGTGCCGATTCGTCGAGATCATTCGTACTTGACCAATCGTAACTCAAGGAAGACCAGCTCGCTTTCAAAAGCAGATCATCGAAGATCATGACGATGAGGCTGAAGCCAAGGATCTACTAACTATCCAATCCCCTTGAGGTCAAGACGCACATGCCGACACAACTGGTGAGAATTGCACCATGTCTGTATCACGTTGTGTAATACTAGTGTGTACTCTTTACATGATTCGCGCGTGATCCAGCAAGAGATGCGGTACAGCCACCAGCATACTACGCAACGAGGCGATGCTGGCCTTTCGAGCAACAAGGCAGACACATAAGCCAAGAAGATCATAGGATGATAAAAAGGTACGCAGATCAGGATTATACCTCACGTCAAACTATAATATCGACACCAAAGATATTCTTCGCTTCAGCCTTACATACATACTTACTTACCATTCCTTGACCGAATCATGAATCCTACCAACAACGAGACTCGTGACAGCACCAATCCAACCGCGAAACAACTCCCCGATGACAAATTTGTTGTTGAAGTAACGGACGAAGAGCGAGTTCATGATGGCGACGGTCATGCAACGGCACGAAAAGATGAGGAGAGGAAGAAGAAACACGATCAACGAGGCGAGACATTCCTAGCTGCATTCTGCATCGTCATGTAGAGGTTGCTGGAACAAGTCTTGGAGAACAGGCACGCGAGGCTACTCACTCATGCCCCATCTCACTGTCACTATGGCGGATATAAATGAAGTTTATTGGTAATAACTCCTAAAAAATAATGTCGTACTTCACTTCACGACTACAGAAGATGAAGACTGTATTTCACTTCCAGACTATATGTATCGTTAGCGGCTGCTCCATCGACCAAGTAACCGTCACCTTATCAATATGATGTTCTACAGAAAGGGGACGTTCCATCTCACTAGCTTTCGGATCATGGGGCCAGCTACCATACCGAACTCATTACATGCGTATAATGCCACATCATCCTTTCTTATTCAACTATGTCCAAAACTACATGCCTAGATCCTCACATTATCTAGAAAATGTCCTCAAGACCATTATCTTGCCAAGTCGTTTCGCCCTTTGCGACCTTGTCCCTCACTTGCCAGTACTCATGATTAAACACCCAGTACTCTTCGCCCGTCGTCTCGCACCGGCCCTTGGTAAACCATCTCGGCACGAAGTGTTCGCCATTGGCCTCTCTTTGCCGCCGTGTTGCACGCTGCTTCTCTTCTACACGGTTCTTTTCAGTGGCCGCAAAGTCGTACTCGCCATCCTCCATTGCGCGTTGATCGGGTCGTAATCTTGTGTCAGTCGGTGCTACGACGGGTCGAAGCCGATCAGGAATGTCGTTCAAGGTGACAACAAACGGCGTGAGATTGAAAGGTATGCCGGTAGGTCGTGCATGTGCTTGCCATACGAGGAAGGCTTTGTTTTCATCGTGCTTGCTCTTGCTGCCGCCTTTCTCGATCTCTGCGTCCTCGAAGCCAGGGGTAAAGCGCGCGTAGATCTTGTCATTCCAACGGCCTCCTACAGACCATCTCACTCGGCCCTCTGCATCAAGCACCTTGCCGACAACCTGGTAAGCTGACGATGCCTTCCATCCGCGCGGCTTGAACTCAAGCTGACAGACTTCACCGGTTGTGTGGTTGCGGATCTCCATGGGGCCGTAGTTGTCCACAACGGGATTGCCAGTAATGATACCGATGACAGATGAAGTAACCTTCTTCCATGTGTATAGCTCCTCTTTACCACCAGTTGCTGTCGGACGGAGTCGCAAGAACCAAGTGCCTAGGGGGTTAATGTCGAAGGACTTGCCGTAGAACTTCGACTTGACCGCAGATTCGCCCTTTACGATTGTCAGTAGTATACAGCGCAAGGAAGTATGCGCACTCACATAGTAATCCCATTTCTTGGACTCGGCATAGGCGGCACCTACGGGTGGGTGATGGCTGACTTGTTCGATGAAGAACCGGTAGCCCTTGTCAGGTCGAGCATATTCGTATGTTTCTGCCAGAAGAGGGTTGAAGGGCTTTGCCACTCGGCCAATAGTTGACGCGTATTCAGAGGCAGCGAACGCAGCGACGTACAGCAATCGCTCCGTCGAATCGGATCGTTCTGCAGCAGTGTCGATGAGATCAGTATACTCCATGTCCTCCGCTACTCGCTGGAGCAGAGAAGTAGGCTCATTGAAAGACACGGGTAGTGTCATCTTAGTCATGTCCTTGCCAATCATGGATTTAAGAATGCCCTAAGAGATGGTCAATTTCAAAGAATGAAGCCGAAAATTCAGTGGCACTAACCCATAGAGAGATCTTTGGCCTGTCATCGGCATCCATGGCGAGTTTCTTTCGCGGCCCGTCTTCGTAACCTGCAAATCCTGTAGCGATAGCAACGTGCTTCTTCTCGAATATGTCATTCTCAGCTGAAGTCGCTGCAGCCTCTTTGCTGGGGACGGCCTCTTGAGTAAGCTCTACGACTTCGACCTCTCCAGCACCAACGGCATCAAAGAATTCTTCATCATCTTCAGACTCTGACTCAGACATGTCTGCTGCAATGTCTGCGATGGTAGCCTTCCTCTTGACAGACCGGTTAACGATACTGGGCTTCCGCGCGACCGAGTTTTGATCGTCAGCGTTCTCAGCTGCTTCGACGAAGTCGTCTTCGTCATCGTTGACCGTTGGTCCTGGTCCTCCAGCTTGTTCGTAATCCTCTAAAGCTTCACGTAGTGCTCGCTTCGTCTTGCGACGCTTCTCTTCGGACTCGCCAATCCTGCTTTCAAGCTGCTCTTGCTCCTTTGCAACCTGGGCCATGCTATCTTCCCACATGCGCCTGACATTCGCTTCACGATCCAAGCGATATTGCCAGTAAGCATCACGATCGCGGGATATGCGCAGCAGGTCGCCTATCAGACCTTTGAGGTTGCCAATAGCTGAATCGTACGATGCGAGCGCTTGCAGCATGGTAGGGTCTGAGATCTGCAAAGTAGGATTTCTATCCTTTTCTGATTGTAGAGCTGCGGAGACTGATGTCAACAGATCGAGTTGGAGCCTTGCAGACTGCGCAGTAATGTTGAAAGCATCTTTGTTCTGGGGTTTAACATCGTGACCACTCTCGTCGTCGTCATAATCATCTTCATCGTCCATGTCGTCGGCAACAGTCGTGGCACCGAAATGGCTGGCCACTCTGCTGAGGTCCTGTCCAGGCACACTTGCCTCGTAACCGCTGCCAGCATCTTCAGGGACGCTTACTGCTGTGCGCGATGAAGAGTCCTGCGGCAAGGGAGGGACGCCGAGTGATGATGCCGCTATTGAACATTAATTTCTGGGGTCGAGAAGAGGGGGGAGACCTACTGGGAGCGAGGTTTCTCGAGCTCGTCATCCTGGAGCTGGTCACACTGGAACCATCACCACCGCTCGTTAATTGTTCAATCTTGGCCTGTTTGAGCATTTCCTGATCTTGGTTCGCGCGCTTCTCCTCGTCGCGTGCTTCGTCTTTGGCCCATTGTATCGCATTGTTCAGCGCCCAGTACCATCGCTTGGCCTCAACTTGGTGGTTGGCCTTGAGATGGTACTTCACTGAGGACTTGCCCTGAATCTCAAAACGCTGTTTGTCCTGCGGATCCATGTAGAGCTTGGCGATGCGCATGTTGATGGCGCCACGGCAGGCGGACCCGGTGTCGTCTGGACAGATTAGCTGTGAACCCACAATGTGAGCGACTCAAGACGTACCCTGATGTTTGTAGTAGCTCAGCACGCCGTCCTCGAGAACGAACCAACGCAGCTTGTAGCCGCTCGTGTAATTGGTCCACTTCTTGAGGTAACCCTTCATTTCGCGCGACTCTTTGACACCCATGCCGCTCTCTGTGGCTGAAGCTCCCTGGGGGCCTCCAGCGAGTATCGTCTTTTCCTGAATACCACGCTGAGCCGCAGCAGCTGCAGGAGAACGCTTCAAGATTGCGCGCGTGCGGTCGTCCTTTGTGTAATCTTGAGGGAGCTTGCCCTTTCTGTCGCGGCGGAATGGATCGGCGCCGTTGAGGAGCAGCAGCTGGGCAAGCTTCACGTCCTTCTTCTTCGCTGCCTCATGCAACAACGTTCCGCCTGCATCGACAACGACGGGATCCGTGGCCAGCTCTCCGCCATTGACGTCTATGGTGCTCTTGATCCGGCCGTCCTGCAGTATTTGCTCAAGCGTGGCCATGTCACCAGCTAGGACAAGCTGGTGGATCTTCTTCACGTTGGTGTCGATGAAGATGGAGCGTGCCAGCTGCAGCTGCTGGAAGATGTCGGGGGTGCGGGCCAGATCGAGGGGCGTCTGGCCATTGTAGTTGGTGATGGAGTCGTTTATGTCGGGACGCTCGAGCAGCATGCGAACAACGGGAGCGCGCCCCAGCGTGGCGGCGAGGTGGAGGGGCGTGTTGCCGTCGCGGTCGCGGGCATTGATGTCGATGGGCGAGTTTGCGGCCGAGGTGGCATTGGACAGGACGAACTCAATGACGGGCATCTCGGCGCACTGGATGGCCAAGTGGAGGATCGAGGTGCCCTCGGTGCGTGTGCTGGGCAGCGACAGCGAGGACCGCCCCTCGTCGCCCTCAGGCTGCGTAGACGACGATGACTGCTCGCGAATAGCCCGCGAGATGGCGGCCGTGTCTCCATTGCGCAGCGACTCGAAGACGCGGAACAGCTTGACCGACTGCTCTATCGACGACGCCTTGGGGTTCGCGGACGGCGACGTGGGCGTAGGCTGGAAGGAGGCCGACGAGGGGCTCAGGGCGTCGGGGGCACCGCCTGTGTTGCTCATGGTTGCAGAGAGGTGAGGCCGGTGTCTCTTGGACAGACTGCGCTGGTGGCCCGCAAGAGAACCGCCGGCAGACGAAGAGCCCGGGGGAGACGAGTCGCTGGCATCCGCGGTATTGGTGACGTCGTTCTTGGACGAAACGCGGCCCAGCATGTGCTTGACCTTTTGCGACTTGCTCCGCTTGTGTCTGTAATCGTGACAGAGGTGGTCAGTCTATGTACTACGTTTACTATGCAGCGACTCGAGACAGTGCCCGCCGTCACACAACAGCTCTCGAGATGGACACGGAAGTCGGCATAACTTACCCCTCCATGGTGGAATGATTGGCGTGCAACCTGGGAGCGGGCGGCCAAGAGGGCTGACACGTGTGGAGTGACAGGCGAGCAACACAGGGCTCAGTGTGTTTGTAAACCGAGTATCACAAGATGAAAACGCGGCGTGACGTACTTTTTGACCTCAACGGCGGGGCTATACATTCGTCAGGGGCGCTTCTGCAGCTCCAATCAGAGCCGTGGGCGATCCCCGCGCTGGCCGAATTGTTGGTTATCGCTCATCAACTAGCACTAAGACGCCTGAGTAATACACCAGTTGATGGTATTGTCGAATATTCACGTGATATCAACTGGGATTGATGAATACCACCCACAGGTGAGCATTGAGCAGTGTGTGCTGCTTCTATAGGTCTACATGTGTCTACACATCTATGCGCTGCTCTGAGCTCACGACGAGTCACCGCTTACCAGCAGAACGGCGCTGCCCAGCTGTCGCCGCAGGTCTTCCTTCTCCACGTCGTGCGTGTCCTCCACCTCGCCCCACTGATGCGTCTGCCATCGCACCTCCAGACTTGACGCCTCGGCCGCCTCTTCAATTCCAAAGCGGGGAGCGTCGGACCCCTTGCGTGCATCTGCAAACGCTTCGCCCCACTCGTGAATGAGCCGCGTGCTGACCAGCAGGCTCTTGGACGCAAGCACGGCGCGCTCCAGGCCGGCCAGCTCAAACGCAGGCAGGCCGGCGAGCCACCCTTGGATCACCTGCAGCGTGAACTCGGGCTGCTCGACGGGCATGATGCTGTCTGCCTCGAGGATGGGCTTGATCTCGACGCCGGGCCAGACGTGCGCTGTGAGATAGGCGATGATGGGTGTCGCCGTCTCCACCTGCAGCTCACGCAGCGTCTTGCCGTTCTGCTTCGTGTCGTTCATCACCTTTTCGGGGGCCCAGCACAGCAGCGTGTCAGTGTGCAGGTACCGCATGAGCACCTTCAAGATGTCGTCGCGGACCTGCGTTCTTCCTTGAGCATCGGCCGTCTCGATGTCCAGGGCGCGGTTTGCGAGCGAGGTCATGGGGATGTAGTGCGTCTTGAGCGCCTGCTGTGCGCTCAGCAGGAGGTCCCATTCCAGGGCGACGGCGGTGGCGAGCTGGTGCTTCGAGGCGGGCATGGTGAGGATCTCCTTGCTAGGTGTGCGGACAGGTCTGCTGTCAAGGAAGACCTGCAGGCCGTCGGGCGTCTCTTTCACCACAACATCCTTCCAGAAGCGCTTCTTGAGCAGGCTCTTGGGCTTGGACGACGGTGCTGATTCGGTGCGCACGTCCTGGGCCTGCTTGACCAGCTCGGCCTGACGTCTTTTGCGCGCGACTCTCTCCAGCGGGTCTGAAGGGTGAGGCGTGGGCTTGCCCGGCGGCGGCCCAGGAATCGTGGCATGTGGCAGCGGAGTCGCGTGTCGTGCGCAGGACGTGTGTAGACACTGGTAGAGTGGTCTGTACGTTCGAAGGGGTGCGGACAGGCGTAGTGTCGCCAGTGCTGGCCGAATTGCCTCCATTGTGTGGTGTTTTACTTCACTTGGTGGATGTCTCCACGGTGCATCAAAAAATCGCCGCAACACACGGCAAAGCTATCCATGACTCGCGCACCCGCGCCGGCTCCGTCTCCGCTGCTCTGTGCAATCAACATGCCAGAAATGCCGGCAAGCTTCTAGTCAACCCTGCGCCAGCAGTAGTTCACCGGCGCTCTCGACTCTGCCTTCCGGCTTGCATCTCATGTTTCTCCACACCTGCATCTCCGTTGTCCTGGCCGTTCCCCACCCGTTGCGTTCTAGCCTCGAGCAATCCAAGTGCAGCTCTATCCACGATTAATCGTTCACCAGTACCCCGCTCGAGCTTGACTTCCATGTGGGCGTCTGCCATCTGCCCGTCCGCTCCACCCCCGTCCTTTTCATGAATCAAACGGCTCCCCCCAAGCCCATCCGCTTCGTCAACAACCATGAGGGGCCCTATGCCAAGCGTCGTCGCATCAACAGCGCCTGTCTGACGTGCCGCCGCAAAAAGACGCGCTGTTCCGGAGAACGCCCCGTCTGCGCAACATGCGTAAACAACAAGCACGAGTGCGCCGGCTACGGCGACGACAGCAGCAACAGCACCAATGGCGAATCCAAAGACAGCAAGAAGCCTGTCCGCAGAGACAGCAATGCGCCGCCGCGACTGCCTGAACAGCCAATTGATCCCCAGCTCACCCGTCCGCCACTGCCTCACAGCATCTCGACTGTCTCGCAATGCTCCAACTCGACCTCCAACAGCCATGTGCTGAAGCGCGAAGACGACGCCGGCAGCGCAAGCGACATTCTCAGCCTCAGCACCCGCAATCGCATGCCCTACTTCCGCTACTTCGGCCCTACCGCCATCATGCCGGGCTTCAAACAGATGGTCGTCAAGGTCCGGGGCAAGAGGCATGGCAGCGGCCAGACTACTTCAGATCGTGCGACTTGCCTCTTTACATTTCCTATTGGCAACAATGGCTAACGATTGCAGATCACGCCGTTGAGTCGTCACCCATACCTCCTTCTCTCGGTTCGCCCACTATGCCAGAGGCGCGCACACCTCTCGAGATACCTGTCTACGACACCTCAGCCATGGCTCCCAGTCCTCTGATTACGCACCTGTGCAAGCTCTTCTTCGTCCACCTCGGTTGCTCCTTCCCCTTCCTCCAGCGCGAGCGTTTCATGCGCGACCTCGAGGAGAAACAAGTCGATGCGATTCTTGTCGATGCTGTATGCGCACTTTCCGCGCGCTTCTCCACCCATCCATGGCTCACTGGCAACGGGGAGCAGCAAAAGGGTAATGACAGCGACACCACCAAAGTGCAAGCCCCCGAGTATGGCCAGGCCTTTGCCCAGCGAGCGAAATCAGCCATACCGGACGCCTTCCCCTGCCCAAGTGTCGCTGTCGTGCAGGCGGCATTGCTGTTAGCATACGACGAATTTGGTGCCAGTCGCGACAGCGGATTGTGGATGTATCTGGGCATTGCGATACGAATGGCACAGGATCTTGGCATGCAGACACTCCAGGGCTTAAAATATGAGGGTCGCGATGGGCCCAATCCCAAGTCGTTGAAAAGCGACGCAGATGCGCGGAGTATACATACACCCAGCAGCGCGACATCAAACAACCTCGAAGAGCAAGAACAGAGAGCAGCCGAGCGCGAACGCGTAGACACGTTCTGGTCGGTCTTCTTCCTCGATCGTGTCATCTCGTCAGGGACTGGACGCCCTGTGACCCTTCGCGACCGCGATATCGAAATCTCCTTCCCATCCCTCGATGAAGTTGATCTTGTCTCTGGCTGGCCGTCCCCATTTCCCGCCTTGATAAGGATAATTCACCTGTACGGACGCGTGACAGATCTTATCAACAGAATTAGAGACACGAGCGACATTTCCGAGGACCTGCAAAAACAGCTTGCCTCTCTTGAGGATCGATTGACACTCATCTACCAGAACTTGTCACCGAAGCTCCATTTCAATGCCGTAAACTTCCAACAATATGTCAAGTACAACCAGGGCACCAATTTCCTGCTTCTCCATTGTTGGTTCCATGTGCTCATAGTTTTATTACACCAACCCACATTGCTCAAACCTTTCGAAGGCTCTCCGCAATCTCTATCTACCAATAGTCGAGAACTGTCCATGTCTTCAGCCAAGACCATTGCCGATATACTAGCCTTTACGGATCTTATAGATGCAAAGTCCGGCATGGGTAACCCGTTCACCAGGTATGTACTCACTTTGACTCGCAAAAACTTTTTCATTCATCATCTTTGCATCTCTGACCAGCCGATCCTATGCACCCTTGATCTGACATACCACAGTCAACCCATATATATAGCCGCTTGTGCGTTCCTCAATGAGACTGCAATTCATTCCGCTTCGTCACAACCACACTCCCGTCCGTCCACGCCGGGCATCAAAGGAGACGGCGAGGTCAAGGAAGCTACAAGTAATCGCGCTGCAGATCGCGAGCAGAAGCAGGCAGCGAAGCATACATTGCTTGCTTCCGCTGCGAATCAAAATTACCAACGCTGCTATCGCGCTCTCAAAGCTCTGGAAACTTACTGGGCCGGCGTCAAGTACATTATGACCGTGCTTGATCAAAAATCGAAAGGCGTGGCAGAGCCCCTGCTGTACACAAGAGAGGAAATGGAGAGTGCATTGGAGGCGCCTAGGCCAGAGCCCTCGTTCACGAGTCCAGGGTGGCGAAGAAAGCTCAGCTGGGGGACATATTTGACAGCACAAAGCCCCAGTGAGGATGTTGCGAAGATTTTCAGGAAAGGTGCACGAACTCCGACGATACCTGGTTCTCCAATGATCAACACCAGTCAAGGTCAGTTCCTCGCTCCTTAGTGCTCGTCAAACGAGCGATCAATCGGTCCTCTTTTCGAGTGAAATAATTACATACGCTAACATTAGGAGCAGCCATAGGATGGTCCCTCACAGGAACAATGAACTCTCCATCTACGAACGTTGCAGTCATGTACAGCTCTGACAACAATACCAACATTCGGGACCCAAAAGGCTCGTCCACGAGACCTATCGTGCCAGCAAACTCGCAGCCCTCAATCGCATCACTCATGTCCGACCCGCCTGTAAAGTTTGAATCCACGCCGCAGCCTCTGCCATCGCCATCGTCCGCTTCCATACCACATTTCAACCACGCCTCTATGCCTCCACCACCTTCATACAATAACAACGCCATGGCCACGCCCGATCCAGCTCTTGTTTCCGATGCCGACCTCCTACTGAATCTGCATTCGCCTTTCTCTACAGCTTCGCCTCGTCCATCAACACAAAACACTACCTCGTACGTACGAGGTCCCACGCAACCAGCGCAAGCGAACCATGACTTGTCCTCGTCGTATGCCACGTACCCCGCGCCATCAGATAACACTTTTGGCGACATGGTCATTGACACGCAAGACGTCGACATGTCCTTACTGGGCGCAGATATGATGCCGTGGGACCTCGAGTATCTGCCACACGACATGTTATATTTTGGCGAGACGAATTTCGGGAACGGTGCTCTGGGTGATGGTGGGCAATAATTGGTGGTTGTCAGAGCCTTACAAGGTGTCTCTGTACATGCAGTCTACTTCTTCGAATTCCGTGCCGTTTGGGATGGATTCTGTTGTCATGTTATGCAAGGCGCGCTAGGGATGTATATATTTCGAGATACCACATCAATGTTGACTTTTCTTGGTTATATTTTGTTCGATGCAAGGCGCACGTGTGACTTTGCAATTCGTGATCTGATCCCTGCCATTTCGGTGTCTTTTAATAGCTACGAAGGAGCTGGCTTCGGGTGATGCACCCGCCTAGCTGCCAATTGAAGGCTTACAGCCGTACTGGGAGTACTACAACACATTATCGTTACAAAGAATTATTCTTGATCATACATGAGGTATAGCAGGCTGATATATTGATATTCACACTTTAATGAGACGCGGTATTGTAGCCCGCCTAGATGAGTTGTGAACATATGCGGAAGCATGACTCAAAAACAAGCTCCTTCGTAGTGACGGAAATATCTTCCGCTCCGAAGTAATGTTCATGATATCGTGTGCCTTGAAGCTCGATGCCTATTCCTCGCCATCCTTTTCAAGCCTCCACTTGCACCACTTCCCCAGTGAAATTATATGCTGAACTCATGGACCCTCAGCATCTCATCATCGTCCTCCTCAACCACTTCAACCACATATTTAGGCTGCTTCTCATCCCTTTTCTTTGTCCATTCCTCATCAGGCGGCGGCTCCGGCGCATCCTCAACATTGAACACAAGACTGGCGTCCACGAAATCGTTGTCGTCGTCTGACTCTGGGCGTATGATTGTCACTTTCGTAATTGTCTTATACCCTAGTTCCGCTTTGTGTTGAATCAAGAAATATGCAAACGTTGCGCCATTTGGGGAACCTGGGTACCACAAAGTCAGTTTCTCAGCGAACAACGTATTAGACGTGCAGATGTGGACTGTTACCGAGTAACGCATGTCCTTCATCCGTTGAAGTGTCGAAAGTCAAACCTGGCCACTCGCTCAACTTCTTTCCCGCCTTCTTCAGACACGATGCAATGAGCTGGTTTGTTTGTTCATTCGAGATTCCGAGCATGAAGAAGTATCGGATGTTCTTGATGTTCGGATTATCGCGAATCCAGTACGCCCACATGATATCAGAGAACGAGCGGAGATGTGGAAGAAGCGCAACATCCGGGTCTTTGGAGTTTCCGAACCAGTGTTGGCGAGCGGCGGTCCTTGGGCCGTCGAGGTAGAGGCCGAATACAGCTAACAAGAAATGGTCAGAGAAAGGTGGGTCCAACAATGAAAGAGAGAAGTCAGTCTACCACCGCCTTTAGTGTTGGTGATGAACTCAAAATGAGCTTTGGTGGCCTTTCAAATATCAATGAACAAAGTCTCATCAGCAGAGTTACTGCAACCTACCCGATAGTTGTTTTCGTCGACCGCATACCACTGATTGATAGCCGGTACCTGGTGTCCATCCTCCAGTTTTGTAGGATCCCAGTGCTCGATGCGATGACAAACATTGTCTCCACCTTCTGACTTGGGATTCCCATCAAGTCCCAATGCCTGAAGTGCAGCGGTGACTTGCCAATATGTATTCAATCGGCACCCTTTACTGGTCGGGTTCATAGTGTGCCAGTACCAGCTCTGTAGCTCGGCTTTAAGGTCTCCATGCCATGTGCTTGCAGCTGAAGGTGGATTGCGCTTGTCTTTGAGGAGCAATCCTGCGGTCTGATCTGTACCTTGAAGTGCGCAGATGAGGGCGCCGCCTTTATCGGCTGCCTTTTGGAAGTCGGCTGGGCTTGCGAGGTCGTCGTCCCAGAACGCGGTTGCCGGGCGCATGGGTACGCTGACTGTGGGTGTGGTGTAGTTTCTCACGCTCCACGGGCCCAACGGAGCATTTGAGGATCCAACCTTTGTTTGTGAAGTGGATGGAAGACGTACACTACTTGCGATTGACGCGACAAGCGGAAGACAAATCGCAAGCGTAAACAGCAACATGGTGATACACGTTGGCAGTATAGCTTGAAGGCAGGCGGATGTCAGATTGCGGGTACAATAGAAGGGGCAAGATGTGGAACGTTCACAAAAGGTGAGGTGAGTGCGGAGTGCGAGCCACTCCTTCCACGTGGGGACAAGAGGCGACAGCTCGCCATTATAAAGATGTATGAATCTTTTTGACAGTCTCTGCTTGCATCCTGGTGTTTGCTTCTCGGGGGAGCGTATTTTCATACGCATGAAGGGACTACTTATGAAAACCTTCTGATGCTATGATAGGCTCTCCGATGCAATCATTGTTACTCCTGAAGATAAGTACATATGATGTGCAAGAAGAGCTAGATTAGTAGCAATTCAGTATATCCAGTCACCGTAGAATATATATGCGTGTATCTCGAATGGAGTTCGTCGCTTACGATAGAGGATGACTACGAAGCAGCTGGGTTTTAGTGTCGCACCGCGCAGACAGTCTGGAATCTCACAACTGACCTAGGATAAGTACAACACATTATAATCACAACGCTTTCTCTTATAACGTGCTGTAGTCCTCCCAGAAGAGTTGTGAGATTCTGTATAGTACTGCGGTGCATCACCAAAAACCAGCTCCTTCGTAAATATTGTTACAACTGAGGAATATTTTCATTGATACATTGAAGGCCATTTGATGAATCAGGAAGTAGTGCAGCGGTAACAGTACATCAAGTAATAACGAGAGGCGGCTGGAAGCTAAATGTCGTCTGCCAAGCACACCTTTCGTTTGTCGTTGCTTGAGCTGTGTGCTTTCTGAATCCATGTTAGTAAAGGTTACATCCAAGAAAGCCCCATGCTATCCGTCCCCATTGCAGTAGGTAGCTTTCTTGTTGGGATTACGTCATTGTCGCAACTTAGGAATGATGCCCCGCCAACTTGTCCATCACTTTCAATAGCTTTACTTCTTTGAACGATCGGAATAGTAAGCCTCTTGAGGCCTAGCTGATATTGCTCTACGGTGTTTGGAAAAATGACACATCCTGCGCCTACAAAGCTTGCGACCAGCGATCTCTTCAGATTAGATGGGCGTACGATACTAAGTATAATGAAACCCGGATTTTGTACGGGCAACCATCGCTGACGATTATATACAGTATCCGGTGGTGTGGGGGCTGTTGGGTCCTGTATAGGTCACACTATCCTAGAAAGTGGTGCCGATACGGTTTTCTTGGACATCTTGCAAAGTCCTGAGGAGTCTATATGGAGTAAGTATCCCTAAAGAATCAAACGAAGCTCCGTACTTACATCTTAGAATCGATTGAAACCACGGCCAAAGCGAATGGCAGCAATGCCTTGTACGCGCAGGTCAATGTACAGGATGAAGAGAGCATAATCCGGGGCATTGAGAGTCTGCGTAACCAATTTCGATTTCCTATCCGAGGTCTAGTGTGCTGCGCAGCAATATCAGGAGAGAGTGATGCTTGTGATTACTCTGCTGACATCTTCCGTCGCATTTTGGATGTCAACATTATGGGGACGTTCCTTACTGCCCGAGCTGCAGCAAATGAGATGCATCGCGCAAATGTGACCGGCAGCATCGTCCTGATAGCTAGTATGAGTGGCCATGTCAGTAACAAGGGCATCAATACGTCTGCGTACAACGCATCGAAATCAGCTGTTCACCAGCTTGCAAGGTCTCTCGCCGCTGAATGGGGCCATCCGCAGAACACATTTCCAGGAAGCACAGCTACAGCCACAAATCCGAACCCATCATCAGAGCCTCGTCCAGTGTATCCATGCATTCGGGTGAATACACTGAGTCCAGGCCACATCGATACACCGCTAAGTGAAGCTGCGAGAGCCAGAGGCCTGACGGATGAGTGGGCACATCAGAACATGTTAGGAAGGATAAGTCAGCCTGAGGAGTTTCGTGCCCCTGTGCTCTTCTTGCTAGCCGAGGGGAGTAGTTACATGACAGGCGCTGTAAGTCCATATTCAGTCATAGGCTCGACCCGTGCGGGTTTAAAGAACACAACGTTGACAGTTACCAGGACCTGCGTGTCGACGGAGGCCACTGCGCGTGGTAAGTACAGACATAGATGGGAAGTAACCTAGTAGTAAATTCGAGGGTTATGGCATAGCTAGATCAATTCTCCAAATACGTCCGGGCTCTTTTCGTTGGCATGTATCAAAGCCACGGCCAAGATTGTGAGCATAATCACTACCAGACTACCCTCTGCGGACAATATGAGGATTAGTCAGGACCTGTCAGTGGCGATTAATGCAGCTAACTCAGCTGCAACTGCATCTATTGGTGTCGTTCATTCTGTATTAGCCGATTCTAAAACTTGCATGCCCGGCTGAGCTCGTAGAATACTAATACATAACGAAGCTGCTCGGACTACGTGGATATAACCACCCAGCATTAAATGTCTGGTCATCATCTGCACATACACACGACTACATAAAGCACCAGTAATACAATAGAAGGCCTCTGGACACAAAAGATCGATTTATTGTCGAAATGAAGTTCTTCAGCGAAGAGACTGCTGCTCTCTCTATGACAGCACGTCCTACTTTCAAAAGGAGTCATTGCTCAGCTCACGTTCATATTCCAAATCCGGTTGGAATTCCCAGTACAAGCTTTCGGGATCGCTCGCCATCTTAAAAGTGTACGCGGCTGCTTCTTCGTCTACATATACCTTCGGGAGACCGTTCGCTGCTGCTGCTTCAACCATGAGCTGGATCTCACAGGATCGCTCCATGAGAGTGTAGAGATAGGCAGCTTCGTCGACAGTTTCCCCCACCGTCTAAAGCCTATTGTTAGCGTTTCTACAAGAATGGGAGTAAGTACCTACTAATAAGCCATGATTACGCAAAATCAAGCCTTTACCCTTAGGTCCTAGAGCAGCGGCTAGCCGCTGGCCCTCTTCTTCGCTGAAGACTATGCCGCCGAACTCATGATAGACCGCTTGTGCATCGCCGTAGAAATAGGTCACATCTTGGTTGATCATTTCCAACTTGCGCGCAAACGTACTCCACGCCTTCCCAGCTTTGCCATGGCAGTGACAGGCCGCAGTCACGTCGGGCCTCGCCTTGTGCACCGCAGAGTGTATGAGAAACCCTGCGGCGTTAGCTGGGCGAGACCTGTTACCACCAACAACATTTCCGTCGTAGTCGACTAGCACCATGTCGGAAGCTTTCATGGTGGCGAAATGCTTTCCCAATGGGTTCTGCAGACCAACAGACAGGAGGTTAGTCGTGTCTCCCATTCGCACTCGTATATGAGCAACTCACAGTCCAGAAAGTATGCGGATGCTCTGGATCTCGCACGGAGATGTGCCCGGACCTGCGGGTCAACGAACAAGAGATCAGCCGTGTCTCGCACTCGCACGCGTGTATGAGCAACTCACATTCCCTCAGTGAAGCCTTTGCGAGCAAAGACTCGAAATGCGCCAGCCATGTGCGAGAGCATCCACGCGCGATGTTTGTCATAATCGGAAAAGAGAGGGATGCTGGGCAGGCAGATTCCCTGGGAGATGGCTTGCAGTGCAGTCTTTTCTTTCGGCTGGCCATCGTCCTGCACGCCCACTTGCTTGGATTGTGGCGCAGAAACGACATCGGAGGAGATAGCTGAGGGTGCCATTGTTGTAAATATGTAGCTTGGTAAACTACGGATGAAGTCAGGAGCAGTGACGAGCGGGCGTTGTACTACTACGTGACTGTGAATTAAATACGAGCCTTCCGATCGCTTGTCCGCTACCGAGATAGGGCGTGAAATGTCAACTCATGAAGCATCGGGTACGAAGCTGGAGGCAAATCGCGGCGGGGCGGACTTGCGGAGACGCGCTAATCGCCCGCTATTTCGATTATCTACCCCACCCACGTATGCACCAAGGAGTTCGTTTTTGGTGATGCACCGCATACGAAGGCCTGCTGTACCTGAAATCTTTCTCATAGCGTGTAGTCTACAGCACAATCGACTAGAAGAGTTTAAAGTATTACTATAAGATCGTGTAGTACCTCATCAGCTCATGACAAGAGTTTCATATAGTTATGTTGCCTTGGAGTACTCCTAGATAGAGTTGCAAACATGGCACATGCGGTGCAACACCAAATACGAGCTTCTTTGTACGTTGATACTTCCAATACTGCAGGAAATGTTCAGATGTAAGACCTGAGACGCTACGGACCACTTCTCTCGAGCCTGTAGGTGGTGTTTCATAACACTGCTTAGTTCATCGATTGAGTCGCATGACGTCACTCGGCCTGGTTGATCTTTTCGCTATGGGTGCGTGTAGAACTCCAAGCCCTGATGGTGATTGAAACCTTGAACCATCCGGTGTAGTGCCGGTTCGATTACCGTGAGAATGTTGGTAGCCTCTCTAGATCGCAACGTGGAGACAACCATGGCCCCTCCGACGTTTCTCCGCAAATCTAAGTTGTTCGACACCACTTTCGCAATGATGTGGTACTATCTGCAGATTTTCAAGCCACTCTCGAGGTCATAGCAATTCTGATGCAACAAAGCAGATGTAGGACACAAAATTGACGGTTGCGTCCGAGGGTCTTGTCCGCGGACATTACATCAGCGCGCTACGCCTAGCATCTAGACCTCGACAGAGCACAATGCACTTTTCATTCACCACAACACGGCCGAATCGAGCGCGCTTCGAATTCAACACTCATATAACCAGCTTTTGAATTGCCTACCTGGCTCTTTTTTTAACGTAAGATGAGTGGATCGGCCCGGTGTTTGTGCTCGCTTGCACAGCCATAGACCACGCTCTAATGACGTCCTCCAATGAGAGCCCTGGTGCGGGGTCTCGCCTACAGCAGGTTGGCCTTCTCGAATTGTTGGATTATGATCCACGACCGACCTTCATTCTCGATGAAGCAAGCAAGAAGCACCATCAACCCGTCTTTCCTGTCTATCACAATCCAGCATTCGCCGAGATCGGAGACGGCCGACCTTTGGCCAAACTACAAAGCCAAACCAGTCCTATCGGCTCCGATGCACACCAAAGCCAGGATGAACTCAATTTCCTGAAATGGGTCAATACACGCGGGCGCCTCGCCGAACCCTGTACTTATCAGGGCTACAGCTGGAGAAAAATTGTGATAGAAAGCCAATGGGCAGTTATTGTTGGAGCGGCCATCGAGCCTTCAGCGCATATTGTAAAAGGTCCTCTGAGCGCAACGCTAACAAAAAGTCTCTCGCCGACAAAAGCACCTACATTCGACTGGACTGATGAGCTACCACCATTAAAAATGTCAGCTCATGTCGCTTGGGCCCGCAGCATTGACTGGTCACAAACCTCGCTCGGCCCAATGAGCACTTGGTCATCTCAACTACGCAGCATTGCCAACCTTGTAATGCAAGACCCAAGACCGGCTGTCGTTTTTTACGGACCTGATCTAATTATGATCTATAACGAAGCAGAGATCGAGTTGCTGGGAGGATTCCACCCATGTATGGGCATGAGCGCAAGTGTGGCTTTATCTTCCGTCTGGTCGCAATACTTCGAGCCCATCATCGCCCAGAACATTGCTGGCGAAACTGTCGTTAAGATCGACACGGCTATTCATATGGTCCGGAATGGTTTCATGGAGGAGACATACTTTTCACTCAAGTTTATTCCCATCCTTGACTCTGATGGTAGGACAGTGGGCCACTATGAGCCGCTGACAGAAACTGTGAGTTCCACAACATAGTATTAGTAGACTTCTATAAAGGAGCTGGCTTTTGGTCATGCACCGGACTGATTACCGTCGAACGGCTTGTGGCTCTACCAGGAGCACCACAACACGTTCTGAGCTATACAGAGATTTTTTTAATCATGTATAAGGTATGACAGACTTACCTATTAAGGTCTCGGATGTCATTGCAACCTATGTTGTAGGCTTCCTGGTAGAGTTGTAAACATGTGCGGTGCATCGACCACACCCAGCTTCTCTATAGTGCACATGTCTGACTTCTCGAGATTGCTTGTTAACGCGTACTTAGACCAGGGAAGTAATCTCCAGAAGACAGTCGCAGACCCTTCTAGGTTTAAGTGAGGAAATCCCAAGGACACGGAACGTCGATTCATATTGGGTATGACACGCTCTCGCGGCAAATTCAAAGAGCTCAATGCTAACCTTGGACTGCTACTATAGATGCTTGCTACGAAAGTTCTGTCACGCAATGACAAGGACATACCTTTCGCTTTACTATATTCCGCTGAGGAAAGTCCGAGCGATACAGCATCGAGCGCGACACGCTTCTCCGGTGATCACCAGGAGTGTACGCTTCGAGGTTCCGTCGGTCTACCTGCGGATTCTGCCGCAGGGCCAAGCCGCCTCAACGTCAACAAAGATCTTGGATTTGCACCGTATTTCCGACAAGCCATGGCTGCACGGAAGCCTGTGATAGTCTCGTTCGAAAAGGATCTGGCTGCTGCCGATCTGGTGCGCGACATTCATTGGCAAGGCTTCGGTGATCCATGCAGAGCAGCCGCAATCTGCCCACTCAACCCAACTTCTTCAAAAGATAACATTCTTGGTTTCATAGTTATTGGACTAAATCCCCGTCGACCTTATGATGACGACTATCATCAATTCATTCTTGTCGCCAGCCGCCTATTATCAACATCTTTGACATCAATCCTTCTCCACGAGGAAGACATCAGCTACAGAGAGAAGACTATTGCAAATGCAGAAGCGATGAAGCTTGAGCTTAAACAACAACTATTAGAGACCCAGAAAGAAGTAGAGCGAAGCGAGCTAAAGTTCCAGCATTTTGCAGATCGTGCGGATATTGGAATTTTCATCTTAGACATGGACGGCGTTTATTCATACAGGAACCAAGCCTGGTTCGATGTCTTGGGCCCTGAAGATCGCGATCTAAATCTGAACGATGCCTGGGGTGCATTGATTGATGACGACTATATATCGCTGGGCCAGGCCAAGTTCGATGCACTCATGGAGACAAAGCAGCATCAGTGAGTTCAATTTCTCTTTCGTAGCTTTGAGACACTAATTTGGGATAAAGAACCCTCGAATTACGCTTGAAGCGTACATGCGATGGCCAGAGTATCGGCCCGAATGACCCTGCGCCTCAGAAGGAAGCGATGTGGATTTTGCTATCTATTTTCCCTGAGCTCACAGAAGCAGGCGAGGTCATGGAGATCATTGGCTGCTTCACAGATATAAGGTCAGTGTCGCTCATTATTCACCGTGGTATTTTGAACACTACATTCTTCCATACGTAACCCCTGCGTTCATCTGAGTGAGCCACGTCATAACAAGATCGTGGAAAACTCCCTTGTCGTCTTCATCCTGCAGCATCAGAGATCAGGTGGTCACAGACAGGAAGCACTATCTTTCTGAACAGTCAAAGGCTTCCATCAACGCGCGACCTGATCCTATACTAACGTTGTAATACAGTCAACAAAAGATTGGCGAGAAATTACAGGCGACACAAGCTTTTAACGCTCAAGAATCCAAAAGGTAGGTCCAATCTTGATACTTAAAGCAAAGACTGAATAGGCGATAGACAGTTGGAAAACTTCATCGATACCACATCGTAAGTAAATGAGGATCAGAGTTAGACTTGGTGTGCCCTAAAAAGACATACAGACATGAGATGCGCAACCCGCTGTCGGCGATCGTGCAATGTGCTGACGTGAGTATATCCTACACAGCATCGTAAACATGAATGCTAACTTACCAGAGCATTATCGCAACACACCGCGCATTCAGGGCTTCGACTGACTACCAAGCGATATATCGAAGCATCCTTGACAGCACAATCGACGCAGCTGAGACGATTGTCCAGTGTTCCAAGCACATGAAGACTATTGTTGACGGTACGTTGCCTGGCGAAGGCGAGCCTCTGATTGATCAACTTAGACTTCTGGCTGACAATCTGTCAGATGTGCTCACCATGTCCAAATTGGACTCTGGGTTGTTCATTATGACTCCAGTAGAGGTTCAAGTGGAGTCTATTGCAAGAGACGCGGTGAAGATGTTCGAAGGTGAAGCCAAGTCGCATGGTATTAAGTTGGAGTTCCATATTGAAGACTCTTGTCGGCAAAGCGATATTAACAGCGTCTCACTCGATCCAACACGAGTCTTGCAGATACTCATTGTATGTCGCACTACCTGTTGGTTATCCACTCTGACTAACTCCTCAGAATCTTCTCACCAACGCGATCAAATTTACACGTCTCGAAAAGAAGCGCCACATTTCAGTCAACCTAGGCCTTGCTCTTGAACAGCCTTCCCATCACGGCGAAGAAGGAGTAGTTTTCCTTCGCTCATCGGAAACGTCCGAAGCCAAATCTTTGCAGACGGACTGGGAGGGAGGTCAAACAGTAAGTCGTCTCGAAACAAACGTCCTCGACAAGATCCTGCTGAACATAGGTCAGGTCTATGTTATATTTGCTGTGAAAGATACCGGGCGTGGCCTCAGTGTTCAAGAGCGCGACCTTATGTTTGCCCGGTTCTCACAAGCTTCTCCACGTACCCACATTGACTACGGTAAAGCGATAGCCAAATGCTTCCAAACCCCTGCTCCATATAGCTAATTTCCACAGGCGGTTCTGGCTTGGGCCTCTTCATCTCCAGGCGACTTACAGAGATGCATGGCGGCGCCATAGGGTTCACTTCCAAGGCTGGTGTCGGCAGCACTTTCGCCTTCTACATCAAGAGCAGGAAAAGCACAAATGTCCTTACACGGCGACAAAGCGAAAATAGTGCTGCTCCCGTTGGGATAAGCATGCGCTCTCATGCGTCCGCCCTCGCAAATCAATCACGTAGTTCGGGGGGTCAAGCACCCCCACAGTACGCGGTGAAAGATATGGCCATGACTGACTTGCACGTTCTTATCGTGGAGGACAACCTCGTGAATCAACGGGTTTTAGCCAAGCAGTTGCGCAACGTCGGCATGAAAGTCGCGGTGGCAAATCATGGCGGCGAAGCGCTCGATCACTTGAAGACAACGCACTACTGTATGCCGAACGGCAGTCCCTCAAAGGCACTGTCCTTGATTCTCATGGACTGGGAGATGCCGGTATTGACGCCCTGGTGCTGCATGATTCATTGAGCAACTGCTGATGAGTATGTACTAGGTCATGGATGGCTTGACTTGCGTACGACGCATACGCGAGCTGCAACAAGAAGGAGTAATCCATGGGCATATTCCAGTCATCGCTGTTACGGCGAACGTTCGCTCAGAGCAGGTCGAGGTCGCTTTGAGAGCAGGGATGGATGATGTGATAAGTAAGCCATTCAGGATACCTGAGCTATGCGCCTGTATTACGAAGACACTAGGAAACCTAAACATATAGACAACTACATACTATATGAATGTATAGCATCTAAAAATTCATGTGGCGTGTCTTGGTCAATTATGTATGATATAGCTTTGCTCGATGATTACAAATCCGCAGTTCGAGTGGAAGGCATCTATTTACCATTCGAACACTATCGTTTCCAGTGGACCTTGCAATGCATCACCAGATCTTATCTCCTTCGTAAGCTTGCGAAGGATCTGGTCTTGAGTAATGCACCACACATGCTATATGGCTTCTCACAAACTACTTGAAGTCTTATAGCGCAAACAATAGCACGTGTAAAAAGCCCGATAGATAGCTCTATTATACCGCACACATGTTCCATGAGAGATTTGAGTGGCTTTTATGCATTATAGGCCTCCTAGTAGAGTTATAAGAGTTCGAATCATAACTGGTGCGGTGCATCATTAAGTACCAGCCTCTTCGTAGAATGATAGACCACTCTCAGTCAGTAACGATAATTTCGATCCATTAGGCGTAACCTCAACTCCGGACCGAGGGATTTTGCTAGAACAGAAGATTCATCCTGATTTCGGATTCGTCGCAATTGGCCAATAATAACGCGAGGATGCAGGGATGCACTTTCAAACATGGTTGTAATCCGGAGAGATCAATTACCATTTTCGGCACGGAGCGGAGTCGTCCTGACTAGTCTACAATGAAGGCATACCCTTGTAACAACGACACAATAATTGGTATGTGGGCGAGAACGACGAGATTTGTCAGTAGTGCGTGTCGAATAATTTCTCTCTTATGGATGTATCATTTTAAAAGGCACCTCTGCCTGGTCAATGAGGATAGTCTTGAAGTCGTGATTCTTGTCGACGCGCATAGGTGCTCTCAAATCAGCAAACGCCCCATTCTGCCCCCGAGTCCTGTCGTGAGTGGTTATTTTTGACTCGTTCTCTAGCCTTGCATGTTGATCTAGAGACTACAGGGATCATTGTAACGGCTTTATTCTAGTAAATGTGTGCAGTCGTGACCCCAGGAGACCATTGCTCCGTGCCCATGGCAAAATTATGTCCGATGGTAATGCACATGCCAATATCCTGAAAGTTTCTTTGCGCTGTATCTATGCTAGCGTCTCTTCCATGCTAATAGCTCAACGCTATCCCCGGCTCCTGTACAATTGCGATTACGATGGCGTGCGTTCATGACCGTATTGTGGAGAGAGCTTTGTAACCAGTAAACTCTCGCGTGAGACTTCGAGCTAATTCTGAAGCCCTGCTTCGCACCTGCTGAAATCGAGACGAAAGGGGGTCACTTCCAAGGAGCATTCATCTGTCAATGGTCGTACTGTCCATCGTGGACCCTGGGGATGATGGGTCGAGCTGTGGGGCCGTTTGCGCCTGCAGGAGCGCCTTACCTATTTCGGCGCGGAGGCAGAAGCGCCACTCCCAATCTAGTCGGCAACATCTTCGAGAACCATGTTCCGTTAGTACGTTGCTTTCATGCGACATGTATTTCGCACCACGAAAAGTCTAAAAGGTCGTCCCTGCTCACATCATGCGTTGAAAACTCAGTCTCAACACACCTGTCCAGTCATCGATACGGATATGGCAGACACTAAAGACGCGACCATCAAGGTGGAAGGGGAAGGTTTCGAGACCATTGTCAGTAGCTGGGAGGGCTTGCACGATACTTAGTAACCTCACTGATCATCAACAGGACCACAAAGATGTCGCTGCAGTCAAGGTCATATCGGGATCAGAAGTAATAGCAGAAGCCAGACTGAAGGAGCCTCCCCGAGTATTTTCTACGCATGCTTTCATGCTCTACACTTGTGCCATCGTGGGCTTCTTCTGCTCCACTTGCAATGGGTTCGACGGCTCCATGTTCAATGCTCTTCTCACCAACGATGCCTTCAAGAAATACTATAACGTCGGCTCAACAGGCGCCTGGGCAGGAATTGTCACTTCGATGTACCAGATCGGAGGTGTTGTTGCTTTGCCATTCGTAGGTCCGGCTTGCGATGAATGGGGGAGACGTTACGGAATGATAGTCGGTGGCGCCATTGGCTGCGCTGGTGTCATCATCCAGGCGACTACACGTCCTACCCACAATCCTGTCGGGCAGTTCATGGGCGGTCGATTCCTGCTCGGTTTTGCTGTGCCGATCATAACGACAGCCGGCCCGCTCCACGTCATCGAGACAGCTCACCCTGCGCACCGCGGTGTTGTCACTGGGCTGTATAACACGTTCTGGTTCGTAGGCTCCATTCTCGCCAGTGGAGTTGCACGAGGTTCCGTCAATGTTGGTGGTAATAAGAGTTGGCTGTAAGTCAATACTTCTTCAATTGATATACTCTCGTTTCTAGTTCTGTACTAACTAAGTATAAGTATCCCGGTTTGGCTGCAAATCCTCTTCCCCGGCCTCATCCTTTGCCTAGCCTGGTTCTTGCCAGAATCTCCGCGGTGGCTATACACAAGGGGCAGGCAAGCAGAAGCCAAGAAAATCCTGGCCAAATACCATGGCGAAGGCAATGATGAAAGCGTCTGGGTCTCTATGCAGCTTCGTGAATACGAAGGGTATCTCAACATGGACGGAGGCGACAAGCGCTGGTGGGATTATAGGTCGCTGTTCAAGACCAGGTCTGCCCGGTATCGTCTCGCGTGCAACTGCACTTTTGCTGTGTTTGCCCAGTGGGCAGGCAATGGTGCAGTCGACTACTTCATCGCCGGTGTTTTAGAATCAGCTGGCGTGACAGAACAACTTAAGAAGATGAACATCAACCTTGGCAAGTCCTGCATGCAGTTTGCTTTTGTAAGTACCCCACTCAGTTTTTGTTACGTATGCTGATTGATCAAGGCTGTTGTCGGAGCCACGTTTGTTGACAAATTCGGACGTCGCCCCATGATGATCTGTACATTTTCCGCCGCGACCTTCATCTGGCTGGGAGCTATCACCGCAGTAGCCATAAATTCGAACACGAAGTCCAACGCTTCAAGCCAGGCCTTCGTCTCAATGGTGTTTTTGTTCAATGCTGTCTTTGCATTTGGCCTCACGCCGTTGCAAGCACTATACCCAGTCGAGGTCCTCTCGTTCGAAATGCGGGCCAAAGGAATGGCATTTTCAAACTTCTTCCTGACCGCAGCTATGCTCGTAAATCAGTTCGCATATCCCATTGCGCTCGATACAATCAAATGGAAGTTGTACATTGTTTTCGCCTGCTGGTGTCCGGTTCAGGCCTTCATTGTCTGGCTGTTCATTCCCGAGACGAAGAATCGAACGCTTGAGGTAAGTTGATAACGAACTTGCACCTTCAATGGTAGAAGATCTTCTTGAAATGTGACTAACGGATACACCTAGGAGCTCGATGATATCTTCAACGCACCTAATCCTCGCAACGCCTCGCTCATGAAGAAGGAGGTCGCAGCTGACGCCCAAGGAAATATTCTTGAGGTGAAGAACTTGTAGTCAAGTACAGGAACCCTAAAGAATATAGATACGCTCCTGCAGTATCACCAGTCAAACCGGACCGTGGGGTGTGGTGGGGTATCATGAGCTGCGACCGTACAGCAGGTTATCACCCAAGACGAACAGAGCAAGGCCCGGGAACCAACAGGTCGATTTGGCAATCGTAGAACAGTTGCAGATCGGAGTGTCACGCTCTGATATACCACTATTCAAACCCATCAATTACCGCTTCATACACATCTATGTCTTTGTGCGATTAAAGTGCGGAACTGTTAATTCGATTAAATTCGATTCTCATGTGCAGGCGCTCATTGGTCAACATTTCTCACCGGAAGTAATGCACTGACAGGGTTCTTGCATCCAAGTATTTAGGTTTCAAGCGGTCATCAAACTTTGCTCATCATCGCGTTCATCTCAATTCTTCGACAGCTATTTGAAGGACGATTAACATGTGCTATCAGGTGGTTGAAAGATACAGTGTCTGTCGCTGCTTATACTACAAGCACCCTATCGATCAATGCGCGGCGCGAGGGCAACGGGGTCACATCGTTCAAGAAAAGACCGTCTTGGTAGGCTATGCCTGCTCCACACATTCACCCTTCAATGTATCTCAAGACATTGTAGATGTATTCGTGGATTCAGATGACAGTTTGAGCGACGGAGGGAGCATATTCTCTGGTGTGGTTGCAGTGAGCAGGGCGACATCTTTCATCGCGGTTAACAGTTCAGACACAATCGACGATATTCTACACGTTCTATTGAATGATCCTTTGCTTCGCTGGGAATATCTACTATGCCAGAATGTATATTCCACAGAAGACAAAGACGTTCACTTTTTCCTGCGAGCATACGAGCTGAGTTTGCGTGCAGCGGCAGAGTCGAACATCGAACGCCACACCTGTATTTTCCTCCGAAGCCGATTGCGCTATCTTTCCTCCAGGATCTGCGAGCATTTCCAACTGGAAGAGAAGCCGGAGCCTAAATCGTATGATGATGGCACATCAAAGGATGTCAACCACTTTGATTCTGTGGCGCTTGACGATCCTGATCCGATGCTGATGCCATCATTTCAAAGGGTTCGCTTTTTCCTCTTCGGCGGTGTCGCTTACGAAGCCTTGAAGGGAAATCTGAGAGACTTTGCTCAAAACAAGCGCAATTATCTCGAGGAGATAGTTGGGATCATAGAACGAAACATACATCCACCCACCAAAGCTATTGGCAAGCTGCTATCTATCAAGCCGTACTCCTTGGCCAAGTTTTCTAAAGCCTTGACTACGTCCGTGGCTATTTTTGTGCGACAACTTGCCAACGAGGCAGCCATTTGCAAATTACCCGCTTCAGATCGCATTGGAACTCGAGAATTAGTTGAAGATGATGGTATAGTGCAAATACATGCAAGACTAATGCAACTGTGGGGCAAGGGAACACCGGCATGGCACTTTTACCCACTGATTCTCGGAGACGGGAGTGAGTTGACTTGCTCTCAACCAGGAGGTAATCTTGAACCGGAGGGTGACTCAGCTTGCGAGATCTTTGAATCTTTCGTATTCTCCAGCCATGCTCTCTTGGGCCTAGCAAGTGCATGCATGGGATCTTTCCAAAAATCCAATGTGGAAGAGTCTTCCATGCCGCTGGGCGACGGTCCTGTGTCTGAAGCAATGGTCTGCCGAACCAAGATCTCATTCACGTGTGTAAGTCTTATTGGTTTCATGCTTCAAAAGATGAGAAAACGTTAACGTGCTGTCAGCCCTGTGGAGTGATCATGACAGATACTTACACCGAGCGGCCGGGTTCGTCACGCATAAATCAGAAAGTCAAGCAACTACGAAAGCTTTCTTTGCAGCAAATATACCAACACGCCGCATCAGAAAGCACGGGACGAGCAACTTTTGCAACAACAATACGCACGTTACTAACCACATTATCGCGGTCCCAAATCACAAATGACGCACGGCTTCCGTTACACCAGCAAAGTTCGAACGCTAGTTCGGGTACAAATCTTGGGGCACCCTGTAACCCCCAAAGCAGCGCTGGTCAGCACCAACATCACTTCATTCATTGGTGTATTCCATCGACACGCTACGCGACCCATATGTCACCCCTACAAACATGCCACATGCGCTCTGACATCGAATTCTTCACCGCCCTAAGGGCGCTCTACAAGCAAAAGAAGACTCCTTTGAAGGAGATTTTATCCTTCGGAAAGCCAATTGCCATTCGCTTTGTCAAGTTCCGTCTCTATCACCACCACCTGATCGACATCCAAGAAATCGATGCCATCCCGCCTGAATCAGAGAAGCATGAATATGACTATTTTCCCATGCCAGCCGATACCATTCCTCCTATTGGTCCCAACTTGCTAATGCACTTCTTTCTACACCCCGAGCATGCAGCTATGCAGCCGCTTCTGCTCCAAAATATTCCTAAGCGTAAGAAGGATCAGCTGGAACCATGTCCGGTTGCAGGTAGCAGTATTGGTTGGGGCATAGACGTTGTCACTGGTGTAGATGATCTCAAGCTCTTCGGCCTAGGACTTTTCGGGACGTTAGCAAGTGTAATATTTGGAATTGCGTGGGCGGTTGTGAGGAAGGACATTCAGGGCGGATTTGCTGTGGCTGGATTTATGCTGACGCTGGCCGTTACGACGATTGGGAGTTTGAGAGCACTTGATCTGTAATACGTTGAGCTGATAGTGTACAAAGCTGCCGAATATTGGTGATGCATTTTTGTGATATCTTCGTTCGCTCAAACACTTCGCTACACTGCATAACAATTTCAACGCCATGAACGCTCAATTATCTTGACAGATCCTCCCAATATACACCAACAACAACAACTCCCAAGGGATTATCCTCCAACAGCACGAGTAACAAGCTGGAAATGCTCATCCTCTAACACCAATACATCTTCGAAACACTCCGGCCCACTCCTATTTGGCAAGTAGATGGTATCCACTTGCAGCCAGTTCCCACATCTGACTCTTCTGTACGCTTTGCAGTGGTTACCATTTACATAGAAGCTTGCATTGGGGACAGGCTTCAACAGTATAATCAACAACACCCAAAGAGACCCGTCCCAAACATCGCAGCCAAGAACACCAAGTTTTAGACCGGGCTCGATATCAGCGGGCAACCATTCTCTATCGTAATCGAAAATGTCCGTAATATTTATGCGAAGCGACAAACCCACATTCGTCATCGCGAATGGAGCGAGACTGACGGGAGCCCATAAGCTCAGTCGTGGAGTACACGCAAAGTCTGATGGGGACTTTGCAAACAATCCACTGCTCTTGTAATCTCCTCGCCAAACAAAGATGCTCTGGTCAAAGGACGTTCGGATGATTTCCTCTTGCAACCTTCGAAAGGCCCTTGTGCCGCCTTCACCATAGAGAACAGGCATGTGGATGTCAAAGAGGCCCATAAGACTGTACGCTCTATCTTCCCCACGCGTGGTCTCACGTTTCGCCGCCCACGAGAGACGCTCCGCAGTGCAAAAAATTGACAATAGGTTCCTGTTTCGAAGGAGCTGTCTGGCAATTCCTGTGGTCTCTCCAACTACATGTTCAAAACTGCCGCTAGGGTCAATTGGGACCCATTCTTGCGAAAAGAAAGATTTGAGACGCGGAGCAATGAGCTCTTGGAGAGTCCAGCCGCGAGTGAACCATCGACTTGCCCCAATAGCGGTCAGCTGCTGCTCTCGGGTCGTGACTTTCTCCTGGATTGCGGGGACATCTGATAGATAGATCAAGCATTCGCCTGCATCGTGGTAATAGCGGAACATCGAATTGATGTTTTCTGAAAGATCTGCAGAGGATCGCTTGTCGATGCAGCAGGTATCGATCCAGCCATAATTATAGCCGTGCGTTTGGGCAACTGTACAGAAATTGACAGCTTTGCGGTACCCTGCTTTCGCTTGAATGTGCGGTGGATGTGCCTGCACCCCTCGCAAATCTTGCACTTCAGTGAAAGAGAGCTCATCGTTGCCCCACGTATGCGAGAGAATGGCGTACGCTGGAGTATTGGAGTCGAAGAATTCTTCAAGCTCAAAGGTAGCGATGTGGATGAGCCACATGATGCATGCGGCACAGAGAGCGTGACATAGAAAATGATTATCGATAATCTAGTCAGATATTAGTGGTGACTAAGTGTTTTGCCAGAGGAAATCGAGGACGATGCCCTGCTTGTGTTCACTATTCAGCTGGGGCGGGGTAACGTATCTCGCGGCACAATTTTGGCGCGATGCTAAAGAATCGCGTGTGTGCATTTGTGCAAAAGCGCGAGCAATCAGTAGTTCATAGCCGAAACTGTCGCTATTTCAATATCAGGTTGAAGATAAGATTGACATGTTCTGTCGCTATGAAGGCAAGTTTCTGATTCCACAACAAGAATCGACTTTTTCAACACTTCCACGCCCCTCTGACCAACATTACACCTAGGTAAATTGCGAGAAGAACTTCCAAACCTCACCTGGGGTGAAGCTGTTCGGTCCAGCATCTGCACCGTTGTTACCAGGAAGAGCCACGTGATCTCCATCAAAGGCAGTAAACTGAGTCGGGTACTTGCAACCATCATACACTGTGGTAATACGCTGCCCGCTGTTTCTACCCGGCTCCGCTGCAGTCTTCGGTGTGCAGCCATTGTTCTTGATAAATCGGTCCCTAATCTCTCTGCCCGAGGCGATGGGTAAGACGCTATCCCTGACGCCGTGCTGGCTGTAAAGCGCAATTGGGTCGTTGCCACCAGCGCAGCCAGAGAGAGTCGCACCTGAAAGGACAGCAATAGCACGGAAGTCCTTGGCGTTACTGCATGCAAGACTGAAGCTCATGGCGCCACCGTAAGAGAAGCCGAGCGAGAAGCGAAGGTTCTCGTTGACGCAGAGGTCGTCCTCGACAGTCTTGCGGATTGTGTTGAGGAAAGTGATGTCTTCGCCACCTTGATTACCCCAGCCCTTGTTTAAACCGTCAGGAGCGACAAAGATAGCGCTCTCTTTCGCGAGGTTCTTAAGTCCGTAGTATGGTGCGCTGCCAGTGTCGACAGCGTTCATATCGGCGCTCAGCCAGTGCAGACCGAAGATGAAGCGGTAAGGCTGGGTGCTGTTGTAGTTGTTCGGGATGCGAACAATCCAACGGCGTTGTTTTCCATTGACAGTAACAGTCTGCGTACCGCTCTTAAGGGTGGGAGTCTTGCCGCAGCCAGCTGTGCCGGCATGTATACCCTGCAGTAAGGTGCAGAGAAAGAAAAGGCCAAAGGTGAAGAAAGTGATTGATCGAGACATTTTCGGAATAGTCACGACGAAAAAAGCTTCGAATCAGGCTGGCAGCAGACAGTCAGTGAATGTCTGCTGTCGGTTGACTTAAGTATGCAAACTTAACGATAGTCTAACATGACAACCACAAGGATATGGTCTCCTGATTTAGCTCGCGTAGAAGTTTTCTCCGGCAAACAACCGAATGCCCTGCAAAAGCGCTTCCTGCTGGAAGGTTTCAAGTCGCGAGTAAATGATGCCAAGTCTAAAGGTGTCGGTAGTTGTTGCAAACGATAACCCAGTCGGGTGATCAGCGCAACATCAGCTTGGCACACAATGTGTGTCTCGTATTTGGATCATGGCATGAGGTTTCCGTAGTGTCTAATTGAACTGGATCAAGACTCTTAGCAACTGATAAGCTTGCTCGCCGGTTGCTTTGATGAAACACGGCACCGAAAGCGCATGTCTTCCGTTGAAAATACACAATAGTGCAGGCGGTCGAGGTATGTAGATGCTATGATTTGCCTGTATTGAAAAGCGGAGTTTGCATCGAGCAGGAAGCCATGTATTGGTGGAAGCACGAATGATGTTCCGTCACGGCCCAAAGTGTTCCTCGCAGGATGAGCAACAGGATTCAGGATGCTCGTTTGTTCATGCAACACAGTACAACATGGTCAAATTATGCCCCAGTCGACCTATCCATAGTAGTTTAACGAAGTCGAAGCAGGAATATCGTGTCCTGGCAATTTGTATGTTCGGCGTGGCCCTCAGGGATTATGCCTCCGATCCCTGGTCGGTGACGGCTATTTCTCCGCATTTTGTGGAGAATTTACTCAAACACCAAACATTTTCATATGGTGGATGGCTTGGCGCTTGGCGTTCAGTCCCGCTGTAATGGTTGCATGACGGTGTATTGTATGGTATACGAGACTGTGGTGAGTAGAGTCCGGACGCTTGAAAACGAGCTCATCTTGAGAAGGTTCATAGTAGTAAAGGAGCATTCTAGGCAAGTGCCTTTTCCTACCTTGATTTGTCTCTGGTCGGTAAGTGAGATGGTTAGGAGCAGGAAAATAGAAAACCTTGCAGCATTACTTGCTGTGGTCCTTATATTCCTGCGTTTTCAACGGATAACATGCTGTGTATAGCCTTGCCTGTGCTCCGCCTGCGGGTCGGCACTGCTCTTGTTTGGTGCACACTTTGAGCCTTTCGCGGTTCACTGGAGGCTCTCATTTGCCTTTTGCTTCACCCTGATCTTTCTGAACCACCTTGAAAGAGATTTCAAATACGCCGAGGTTGTAATAGACACTGGCGGCCCAAAGTCAGCATTTTAATACGCCGCCGCAAAATACTGCATCTCTTCGCAGTACATCCCCGTGCATCGTGATGTCAAGCAGGCAGAGAATCGGATCGCCGATACATCACCAACTATAAGCTAGCTATTTAGCAGGATGACGGCCTTGTAGAAGACCGCATACAAGATTGTCTTCGTTGATGGCTCGCTGGTGTCGTGAGATGTCGTGAGATGTCGGACATGGCTAAGCTCATCATATCTGAATGCCGTCCGTACTTGTAGCTTTGCAGGACACTCATGGCAGACCGCAACTCCGGATACGGCGAATTGGTGATGGCTGTCCAGGACGTAAAGCGCTCTTGTTGGGATGAACGAAGTAGATAATGCTGAAGCGCGCAGGCCGCAGGAACTATATGACCCAATTTTAATTCCGCTAGCGCGCCGTTGCGCTGCAAGTCCACCTGTCGTGCATGCTTCATGCACAGCACACACCCGTTCGCAGATCTATGCATGATGACCCACTGAAGATAGAAACGCGCAAACATAAGTCTCACTGTCTTACTGTGACACATTACATCCGACTTGGTTCCGACAGCTGATTGTCTGAGATGAGCTGGAATGTGTTTACTGTGCTATCGCCCCCTTTCGATCGCTCCAACCCCGTTTCTAGAACGAGGGCGACTCCCGGACTCCCGTGGCGCACCGCCAGATGGCACAACGTGCGCGCGATCTAATTACAACCTTTCCGCAGTTGCCACATCTCCTGAAAGGTTATGGTCAGCCAAATCTCGGCTGGGACGGTAGCATGCCTCGGGGCGTGCGGACTGGTGCGCATAGTGGCCGCTGCGCCATGGTTGCCTATTCCCATCAAAACGATGCTCTACCCCGAGGTTGTTGCGACGCATTCCATCGCTAATCGACAAGATGTTTCTCAGTGTAAAGGAACGAGCGAGGCAAATAGCCAACGGCCAGTTGACAGCACAACCGCCGGCAGGCCAGCTGAACCAGCCACCGCCAAAGGTCACCATTCCTAAAGCTGCACCGCCAAAGGCTTCGGCAGCGAAACCTCCATCACCAAAGACCGCTGCACCGAAGCCTGCAGCAGCACCTAAGACTTCTTCGTCAAAACCAGCTCCATCGAGATCGACGCCAGCGAAGACTTCAACTCCAATAGGCGCGTTCCCGGACAGCGCGCCGCCGAAGCTCTCGAGGTCCAAGACTGAGCCGCCCAAGTCCAAGACGGAGCCACCCAAGTCGCCAAAGACAAAGACAAAGTCGTCGAAGAGCTCCTCATCAAAAGACAAGGAGAAGGAGAAGGATACACCGTCAAGACCTAAACCTTCAAGGACGGACACGTCGAAAAGCGTGCCGTCCTCCAAAAAGACTCCCTCCAAGTCGGCCACGAAGAGTGTTCCCGCCACGCCCGTCCGCTCGAGTTTCTTCTCGAGAATCACGAGCAGCTCGTCATCGTCCTCCGACAGCTCCACCGACGATGAATCGCCGAAGAACGCGCCTTCAGACGAGGTCACCGAGCTCAAGGCCGCGTGCATGAAGCAAATCAGCGGCGTGACTGGACTTGGTGGCAAAAACCTCGCAGTCGTATGCAGGCAAACGTCCAAGAACCGGCAGTGGTATGCCGCGCTGAAAGACGTGAGCTCCGACAAGTACCTGAAAATATGGATGAACCGCGACAAGACATATCCGACGCAAGTCGAGGCGCTGCAGGCATATTTGGTGTTCGCAAAGAAGATGAAGGACGGCAGTCGGCTCTTCTAGAGCAAGAAGTAATCGTAATCTCTGGAAAATTTGACCTGATCGAGCAGGTCTGTATCAACATATGTACAACAACACTCCACTTTTAGCAAGGCGTTTTGGGTTTGGTTTTCTGGAATTGGGATATGGGACTGTTTGACGGCGTTCAACTTCCATATAGACGGGCATCGCAAGGACACGACCAAAAAGCAGCCAGCGCAAGGATGCGCGGATGCTTCATGTCGTATCGTATTGTAAGTGTAAGATATTGTACGAGTAGGCCCTGTAGCCTGCTGGTCAGGCGTGTATCACTACTGTGACTGATAGTATAATATGTTAATGAAAGGAAAGGCCGTTAAGGCGACTGGACGGGCAGCTTTGCCAAACAAGATCTCTGTATTATCTCATCATGCTCGTGAACTCACACTCATGCATCTGCATTGCTCGCGCTCCACGTCCAACGTGTCCTTATCGATAAGGCAACCCATCCACAATGAATGATCACCTTCCCCAACCCTCCCCACCTCTTCCAAACAATGTACCACCTCTTCAAATCAATCTACCTCCACGCCACCAGCAAAGAAGAATACTCGGTCCTCCTCCTCGGCCTCGACAACGCGGGCAAAACCACCCTCCTCGAGCAGATTAAAGCCGCCTACACGCCCTCGCACCCCAACCTCAAGACCGTCCCCACCGTCGGCCAAAACGTCGCGACCGTTGAGCTCCCCCCACCAAATCCGCCCATATACCTGAAGATATGGGACGTCGGCGGCCAACATAGCCTGCGCGGCCTGTGGCAGAGCTACTACAGCAGCTGCCACGCCATTGTCTTCGTCATCGACAGCAGCGACGTGGGCAACGCGTCGCTTGAGGACCTCGGCGCGCCCAATGCCAGCGACGACGTGGGGCGGCTGGACGAGTGTCGGCTCGTGCTAGAGAGCGTGCTAGAGAACCAGGACACGTCTGGTGTGCCCATTCTGGTCTTGGCGAATAAGCAGGATCGCGAGGACTGCGTCGAGGTGGTGAGGATCAAGGAGGGGTTTGTGAGGAAGGTGTTTGAGGGGGAGAAGGGAGGAAACGTGAGGGATAGTAGGGTGTTGCCGTGCAGTGCGCTGACGGGGACGGGGGTGAATGAGGCCGTGGAGTGGTTGTGCAGTCGGATGAAGTTTAACAAGGAGAGTAGGCCGCCTGTTATGCGGTGATGGTGATATACCCATGAGTCTGAGCGGAATATTGAAACGTTGCAGAGTGGTGGTTGGACACAGTGTACGTCAAAAGACTGTTAGGTACACACATTACATTTCACACTATTGTATGTTACATCTTGCTAAGAGGGCGTCCCTACTTCCTCCTCAGTACAGTAGCATTACCGACCACGCCATCCACCGAAGTCCTCAGCGTATCCATCAGACTGACCACCGTCGCCGAGAATGGCGTATGCAGCCCAGCCCTCAGATTATCGTATGTCTCACCACCATAGATCATCAGCTTGTTGGGATACTTCTTGAAGATCTGAATCGCACGCGAGTATACTGCACCAGCAGGCGTACCATGCTCTTCCCACTTGTCTACATCACCGCCATATCTGTTCGTGTAGACCTGTGCGCGATCGGCATCAGACACAATGATGGTGCCATTGGGTCCACCCAGCGGGCTCCACACAACATATGGCGAAGCGTTGGGTGCAGTCGTGTTGTTGATGACAATGGGCTGACCGACAGACTTGCGGAAGTCAAGCGGTGAGTCCGCAATCACGTAGTACACGGGGTAGTTGACGCCGTGAGAAGACGAGTTGCCAATGGGGAGCTCGTGCACAAGGATCCACTTCTTGATGGGTGGGATGTAAGCGACCACAGTCATGCCGGGGCGAGCAAGGTACTCGTCGTAGGCGACATCGTTGACGACTGGGCCCCATGTCTTGAGATCGGTTGAGGTCTGATGGGCCAGCTTTTGGCCGTGCTTGGGGTCGCGCTGGTCAGAGTAGTAGGCGACGAGTTGACCTTCGTATTGCCTGTGACATGATCGTTAGTTTACTGGTATGTGGGCATGGTTTGGGGGAACCAATCGTAACATACAAAAGGTAAGGCTCCCAGATGGGAGTGGCTCCATTAGTTGTGTTGGGCCGTGTGCCTTGAGCAATGTGGCTGACAAACTCCCACGTCCTGGCTCGGTCTGTGCTGGCATATAAGTCGATACGAGTGCCATTGTTGCTCCAACTGTTTCCAGAGCCCAGAATGGTTCCGGCTGGGTAGCCAGCCATGGGCTCCGTAAGCTCTGTGAGAGCCGGCTGTGCACTCATACCCCAGCCATTGACTTGGTCTCGCAGGTCGGAGATGTATTCCCAAGTCGCACCACCATCGGTACTCTCGAGGACGGGGAAGTAGCCTGGAGTGTGGCCCGAAAGCGAAGCAGTCGCAATGATGGTTCCATCAGTCAACTCGACGAAACGAGGGTAGGTAATGGACTCGGCTCCCGTGGTCTGGTAGATGGTGTTGTTGGTGAAGAATCCCCATGGCTTAGGTTCCGAAGCACAAGTCTGTGCAACGGCCCTTTGAGCCAAGAGGATACTACTGGTCAAAAGCAAAGAGAGCATCGTTGCGATCTTGCGTACGCGTGGAAGCTGGCGGGTTCAATGACTCTGCCATCATCAACTAGGATCGCAACCGATCTTATATACTCGATCAGACTTTTGATCATCCCATATCATCATTGCCTTCGGCATGGCCAACATGCGAACCGAGTCAGCTACTGCACAAAGCTTGCCTCTACGAGGTTCACGGTAGTCGATGCTTCGTGATGTTGGCCCACATACCCGGCGGCTTAAGTGCATGGAACGTTCGGTGGATAATATTGACTTGCATTCCTAGCCACACATTGGTTCACTAGGTCAGTGTAGTCCTGCCATGGTGAGAGGCAAATGCACGATCAAAGTTGAGCCTCTGTCTCGTTTTCGGCAGACACACTGCGTCATCAAACGCAGCGATGCTGCGGCGTTGTGACAGGGCGAGCTGTCCCAGCCACATTAAGCGACATCATTCATTTATCCATCTTACATTGTCCAGTATTGATCTTGCCTCAATGAAGCTACTCCAACGGCACGGTACTCATTCTACCGCCGGATGTTGTTCGTGTACCTGCGATCACCGCATCAGCTTGGGGTTCGCGTGTGGGGATGGGATGACCCCGCACGCCTGCGTGCAGCCGGAGGAATCCAACATTGTGGGACTGGAAGAATTATGTGAGCGTTGAGAAAGGGTTCTATGCAGACAAAGATCGAATGCAATTCAGCCATGTCGGCTGTGCTCGGCTAAGCTGTTGTTGAGCTTGTATAATGTGTATGTCGCTGGGATGTTTCTGGAAGGAGCCCTTGCAATTGACGCGACGCGAATGTTCGAGAACAGGAGTATAATTGGTTACCTTTCATCCCCTGTCTTTCTTGCTACCCAGAATGCTGGCCGGTAGGTGCTTTGCAACATACTTCGAGGATTCGTTATGTACCCCGTTTCGAAAGCTGCGGACTCTTGCGTTTCGATCGTGAAGCCTAGGTGCTCCACAAGTGCTACGACTTCCTCGTGGGTGAGCTCGACTGAGCCAGGGTCTCCAATTCCCGCATCAGGGATCTTGCCGCCTTTCTGCCCTGTCTCTTCACTCTTGTCATCTTCATCTCTACGAGGTCCGTGATGCCACAACAGCGGCCCTAGATTTATCCATAATCCGCCCAGCTTGAGACAATTTCGCACTGCTTCGATATATCGAATAATATTCGGTGCAGTGTCGATGAAGAATACCGTTGCGACAGCATCATATACGCCTTTGTATTCAGCCTGGCTATATACAACGCAGAAATCGCCAGTCGCCATGCTCATACGCTCGGATGCCGGCACATTGGAGCTATCTGCAATTGACAACGCGTTGCTGGGATGTACATCTGGTACCTGAATCGTACGAAATTGATCGGTGCGAGATATGTGATTCGAGCAACTCAGTGCAAAAGGAGCAACCTGAAATTGACCGGCCATCTGAGTGTGATTGAGTACGAGGGCACTGGCCATGAGCTGATGGTATGAGATCTCATTGCCCTCAACGCTAAAGCCTGCACGACAGATGTCAAAGACGAGGCGGCCCAGCCCGGCGCCAGGAACGAGGACATGCATAGTGGATCGGTCGTGATCTGGAGAATTCTCTTTTCGCAGATTGAACTCTGTCTGCAGGGCTGTTATTACAGGGTCGAAGCACTTTGATCGCTCTATTTGACCCTCGGCGCTCCATTCTCGGTAGAACTGGTTGATGCAGCTTCGGGCTTTCTCCATGTCATTTCGTGACGTTTTGACTGCCATATGATCCATAATGACCGAGTAGATCTGATATTCATCTCGAGCATACTTCTCTGGGACGATAGACGCGACCCACTCACTGTCCAGCGTGGGGGCTATAAAAGCCTGAAAACCAGCCTTGAAAATAGCTTCCGCAAGCTCTGCATTGCGATCGATCAGATCATCAAGCTTTGAGAAAGAGTCCAGAATAGAGAATGGCGGTTTGGAGAGCAGCATCCAATGTTCCTGAGGCAACGAATAGAAGGCTTGCCGACGGACATGGGTACCATTGAAATGGGCGAGACGGCGGTAAGACCTATATGAAAGCATGAGTACGTCATCTTATTAAATCTGTCATCGAATTGTAACTGGGATGTTTCTGGTGAGATCTTACCGGAAGGAATCCAAGACAGACAGCAGATGCCTCTGCTCGTCGGGATCCGCCATAGGGTCAAAGTCGCCTTCCCACTCTTCCTCAACCATGTTGATTGAAGATGCGAGAACCCGCGCGAGCTTTGTCAGGTTGACGTAACTTGAGACTGGATTATGATGAGGAGAAGAAGAAGAAAGGATTACCTTCGGTGGAGATGAGAGAAGCTCCGATATTACCCCGAGCGTGCGATTGCCCCGCGTCACTCCGAAGTTACGACACCACCAGACTCGCACATGCAATGGCGACTACACTAATAAATGGCGACGCGTCGCATGCGCCAATCGAGGTCGCATTCCCGCTACCGAGAGCGCCGCACACGAACATCCACCTGCAGTTGACCGACAATGGCCCGAACCTGCTCCTTTTCCTTACCACGTCGTCCCCAGAGTCGGCGGCTTCATCTCCTTTGGGGTCATTTGTATATGCCATGCCAAATGTCAGTAATTTGCACGGCCTTACAATACACATCTGATATTTTGCTGACGAATCGTGTAGAGGAACACCCCTAACGAGCCTTTGAGCACGCCGCTGTTTACTCACGGAGCCACACTGGACTTCACAACGAGGTTGTCAAAATTGCTCGCACGCAAAACCAATAAACCCGTCTACGTAGGGAACTCCGCAAGCTTCGCGAGTGCTGGTATGGGTGGAACAATCGAGGAGGAGATGGAAGGGTTTCGAAGGATCGTCGAGGTCTCCATGGGGTTGTTGAACAAGAAGGAAGAGAACACAGTCACCTGAAATTGCCTTGGTTTTGACGGCCTAGTGAATGCAGGACACGACAGGAAAACACTAAGGCATTTTTCGGTATGGTTCTGGGATCAGAGCTACTGAAGCAAACCAAATGCATGAGTACATGTCGCAATGAACTGCCATACGGGCCCTGATACCGGCTGTATGCATCAGGAAGGCTTCAAAAGAGGCGCGCCCGCGTTGCATGGAAGTGACGTGGCTGGTGTAGCAAATCAGTCGGTGGTAAGTTTAAGCTCAAATAGGCCTTATCGTGATATACTAGACGCTGACATTGATCCAGCAATGCACGAAGTAGCCATAGGATTGATATGGAAAAGGGTATTCCTTTGCTCCATGTTCTCCCTCCCTTCAATCTTCCCGTAAACGTTGGACTCGAGCAAGGTCAATACCTTAAAGCTATTAAGTCTCTTCTCCTTCGCACTCTGCTTAGCCCCTACGTCGTTGGGGTTCTTGTTTTCACCCGACAAGGATGCGGCCCCGATCTGTACCCAATTCTCGGTGACCTGGAGGACTTCGCGGGAATGCTACTTAGATTTCTCAGAGGGTCTTCACAACGACCAGCTCCTGACCATACAAGCAACTGGAATCAAAATCGGACTTACTGGGATCGCTGATCTTAGCCTCATGGTGTCGTAACAGCGAATTGACTTGTATGTAGTACAAAATGTGTGACGTTTCAACGATGACTTAGCCCATGCACGTGACCGCGCGGTGGCGCGTACACTTGAGGTTGATATCATTGTGCAAGCTCAATGTCCGCTCCTCATCACGCACCACCACATCGTGCTTACTCTGGCACCCTCTCTTCTATTGACTGCGCCAATCACAGCCTTTCATGCACGAAGTGTTGCGGTAAGCCTGCAACAGGACGCAGCGGACGGACGGCTTACGTCAGATCCTTGTTCGTAATATAGTTGCTTGTACGAGTAGCGTCTCACTGCGTCTCTCTACAGCAATAGTAGACATTTGAACATGCAAGAAACCCGCTGACATTCAGCTGAGCACTGCCTGCCGGCTTGCATCACGTTCAACTTGGCATACACATGAGCAGTCATATTTCCTAATAGCTTTATGTGCTGTCATACACACTACGGTATAGGCAGCCGCATCGTGGCCTGTCTCTCACACCGCCTTATAATGAGACGCTATGGACAGAGTGGTGTTTTCGTCTATTCTTGGGGATTGATGACCAATTTCCCTCTCACTTTCCCGTCGAAGACGTCCTGGTTTGCCTGTTGCAGGCTCGCAAGTCCTCCTTCCACTTTCGTAAACTTTACAGTTTCGACAAGGTTATTGGCCAAGACTTTCGGAAGATACTGTTCGTACCACCAAGCTCTCCAGTCACTATGTTCATCCTTCTGGGCCGCTTGAGAGAACGCTGCATAGACAATTTCGACGTTCGCGGGTAGGTCAGTTCCAGCTGGGAGCACGCTAGCAAATTTCCCTCCATCTGGAAGCAAGGCAGCCAAGGCCTGTTGGGAGCTGGCATCACCGCTGGCAGTGAAGAGATACTTGAAAGGACCTTGCTGGCGCAATTGCTCGATAACATCTGTCGACTTGTAATCAACAACGGCAGTAGCTCCTAGCCTTTTCTGACGTTCAATGTCTCTTGGCGAAGCTGTCACAACAACTGTATACCCAACCTGCTACATGTTAATGCTGACCGGCCTGAGACACACGTCTGGCGTCAATATGCTGAGGGTCCCACTTACAGATTTCGCGTACTGAACAGCATATGAGCCGACAGCACCGCCTGCCCCCCAGATCAAAACCTTTTCTTCTTCTTTACCACTACCAGGCACACCCATGCCGAGGAAGACGTGCAGAGCTGCAACAGCTGTCTGGAGCGGAAAATTGATCAGTACTGCTTGATCAAAAGCAGTGTCGCCAATCTAAACAATGTCAGACAATTTTAACTTGATAAAGAGCTGATTGCCACTTACTTTCGCAGTAGTTCGAGCATCACAAATTACAAGCTGCTGCCACGTTCCTTGAAGGCGATTCTCGGCCGGCTCGACATATGCTTTAGTATCGAAGACGACTTTGTCGCCGACTTCGATGCCAGCTACACCTTCACCCACTGCCTCCACTACACCTGCACCGCTTGTTCCGAGCACAGCAGGATGTTTTAGAGATGCTGCTGGACCGTATCCAGCCACCAGCATCTTTGCATCAAGCGGTTGGAGCGCAACGGCATGGTTCCTGACCAGGATCTGCCCCAAAGCCGGCTGAGTGCTTTGTACATCTCTGACCTCCAACTTCTCACCCGGCCCACCAAGCAAAGAAGTACGAAACGTGGTAGCCATTGTCGCGATTGAAAATGCGGTTATCGTACGTTCCAGTGAAATCTGGTCGTCGTAGGTGAATACAGAGCTGTGTTGAAACCTTTATTTGGTACATGAACGCTTTCTGCCTTCCTTCTATGGCCATTGCTAATTCAATGCGCATCATTGCGCTATGCTTGCTCATTTTTGCGGAGCGTACATTGTTCTGCATACCGACTAAGCCGGTTGAAATTGTTGATAAGCGAGCCCTCTCACGAACTACACGACTCGCTTGCGAAAGTTAGTTGAGATTTTGCTGTGTAAGCATGGTATAATCCGCAGGAAGAGCGTTTGGTAAAGTCCGCTAATTTGTTGCCAATGTCGCCTGAAGCAGCTGCTTTACGGACACTACTCAGCTTGCTGCTTACCCCACTTCTGCGGCTGTGTCCGAGGCTACTTGTCAGTCCTAGTTATTCAATCGCAATCGGGTGACTTGCCCGGTTCGAAAACAAAAGTGTTCTGAATATGGTAAAACGACTTTGCAGTACCACTGACTGTAGCTCAGATCGCGTCGGCTGCCTATTCGGAGCAACACGAGATCGCATGGAGCCCATACGATCGCTCGAGCTACTCTCGCGTGGCTTTCGACCAGCTAGTAGGGCTGCAGTAGCTCACCGTCCGTGCTTGCTGCCTTTCTCCTAGCCGTCAAATAGGACATGCAGCACCTGGATTTGGTAATCTTCTAGAAGAAAAGCTGAGCCCTTCAAGCCAGTCATCCCTGCTCGTATAGTCACTAATCATGCAAGGAAATCCAACCTAATCGCTGACAAACTCTCCGATTGCAATGCTGGGTCGCACCACTGGTCGTCTAAATTGGTACTCTCTTCGCTTTCAGTGTAGGCTATGACTTCATACCCATTCTATGAGGGTTGGCATGACCCGTCGACCTCGCAGAGAGTCGAACGAGTTCGCACGGGCACACGGCAGGACCTTGGCGAGAGCTGAGTCAACCTTCTCGAGCGTGACGACCTCTCGTGTTAAGGCGGCTAATATTAGCGATATCTGGGTCTTTCACTGGGTCGCGCAGTGCCTGCGGCCGTTGCAGGTACTAGTCTCTTCATGCAAGATCCGAAGACCAAAGGAGTCCGATTTTGCGCCACAAGAAACCTGCGTCATTGCCGCATCCACGCTACTTGGCGAATCTCGATCTATTGTGAGGAGCTTTTCCAACTCCGCGATGGAGAGCGACATCTAGTGGCCGCTAGTGCTATAGGCATGGCTTGTCAAAGCTCTGGTCTCGTTCGTTAATCGCTCGAGTATTTGGCATGCTTACACCATGGCCGACAAATTACCATTTCTCGGATACTCTCGTAATGACGAGAACAAACCAGAAGTAGGATCAACAAGTATATGAACAATTGTTTTAGGAGACATGTTGTACCTTTGGCCTCCATAAACTGGCGAAAGTGCAATACGGCGAGTAATCGGACACCGCCAGTTCGGAAAGAAGTCTTGCTCCATTCATTTGATAATCCCATGCCAAGTACGGTCATTGTGCATGCGGCTCAAAACAAGCATCTGACGACAGCAGACTTACAGCATCCCGCTGCATGATCCCACCCGTACGTTCGGTTCCTTTGCAGCAAAACGTGGACCGGACGCCACATGTCTAAATACGGCCTTGTCCGCAGACACTCATACCCAATTCTCCGATCTCTCCGCAGTCTCACCTTGTCCAGTACAGCTTGTCATTCGTTACCAGATAGACTTGCAGAAGGCTTGCATCCTGTCACTGCTTGAGGCTCAACGCTCTGACCCCCCATCGCGTGCAGGCCAAGCCACGTTAACGATTATGCGACGCTGGCCCGGCTTAGGACATCGAGAAATTCCTCTATTCAGGGTTCGATCATTCTATTATCGACATTCGGGCATAGTCCACAACACACACCAAGACTTGATTATTGGGGGCAGCGGTTTCGTCACTCCCACTATAAAGATCCATTGGTATCAGTTCATGGACTGCATCAACAAACTCAACCACAACTCCACCATTCTTCAAACACTCCCTATCGGTGCATGAGCAATCGGTCTTCAAACGTTCCCAGCCCATCAAACTCTTCAAAGTCTACCAGTGCTCAAGCCACCCCAGAAGCCAAAGAAAGCACGTTCTCCACTGTTGCTCCTCCACAAGACTCAGAGGAAACTCCTCAACCAACCGCTGAACTACCACTGCCAACCTCAGGCTCAACACCAGTAATTGTCATTGCTCGCCCATCGTCTCCTCGAACCGACACACGACAACAAAGTCAAGCTTCCACCACTACCACATCAACAATGTCTTCCACCTCTTCCTCTCCTAGCAACACCTCGACCGCAGGCGCGACCTCCGGCTCAAGCAACCCATCATACACACTTCCTTATGCGCCCTTCCCGTACCCCATGCCAGCTAACGGACGCGGCTCAGGTCAGCAGTCGGGTGGCTCAGGCAAATAGGCGAAGGTCTTCTCTTCCATCCCGGATTGCATTGGTGGCGTTTTTCGACATTCCTTAGATTCGCATTGCTACGACTCGCTACGATGTACAACGAGTTTCCTATTCTGGGTTACGAAAATTAGATTTCTCGATGTTGATTTGCGCTTCTCGCGCGATAGAAGCGTTCTTTGGCATCATTGCCTGTATCGGATTACGGTCTTCACGGATTCTGGGCGTTCAACATCTCCTGCTTCGTTGCTTTCCTCGATCCCTTGCTAGGCGTTTATTTTAGACTTGGGTCTGTTTTTGTATTGTTCCCGCATTTGGATTGTATTGCTCTCTTCCGTCACTCATTTCGCGAGTTGTTTTGTTGCATTTACAGGTTGCATCTGCATGGTCGGGTCAATGTTCTTCCCCAACACGAGGGTTTGCATGGATGGCGTTCTGCTTTTGCTTCTGCTTCTTTCCGTTTTTGTACTTTTACAACACAGACACTGTCTATGGGTCCTCGTATGCCCGGGCCGTCTTACCTAGCCTTCAGACAATTGGTTGTTAGTCCGAACGGGGATGGCTCAGCCTTCGACCCTAGTCGCTCGTTCACAAATCCATATTTTACAAGAATCAGTCAGCTTTTTCGCTTCCAGTTGGTGTGACTAGTGATATAATCTCATGTGGTGATTTCAGGCCAGCTTGCTTTTCGAAAGGACAGAATCGATGTTGTGAGCAGTGTGTCATGGTTCGAAGCCGTGTCTATTTTTAGTACTGATCTATCGCGACTTCGTACTGAGGCTTCATGACTCTGTGAGGTACTGTCATGGCTGTTTCGCGAATCCGTATATATATCCTCGGTGCAGCCGAAGGACTGATAAAACGCCTTTGACAGATATCCTCATGCTTCAATCACAAGGGTGAGAAGGATGATCACTCAGGAGCACAATTGTGGCGTGCTAGGTACGATTACGAGCATGATAAGCCAGAAAGGATCTTGCGCGAGGATTTTCACGATGTAGAAACTCACATCTGCATCGTGAGCGACAAATTGTCAACAGTGCGAGGCTCCAGGTGAGGTTGGTAACGATGTGGGGCGACCCGCTTCTTTCATTCCGCCGTGTTAAGCTAACATCAGCGGCTTGGCGCCTCGGAGCGGTAGGGTGCCGTCATCGCCAACAAGTTGCGAGTTGCAACCTACCAGTCCACGCGACATCAACACGCGGAGCTACGCCAAAGCTGCCACAAGAACGACACACGCTCGGCTAACACGTGCTCGAGCTCCGCATCCTCTCCCTGAGACGATACTGATCGCCTGGCAAACGGCTGCCTCCCTGATCTTTTTTCTGGTCGTCATCCACGCCGCATCCGTCAGTTTCCTCCCGGATCACGTATCCATCGCCTCCATCGACCTCTACCATCACAATCACCGCCATGGCAACTTCGAGATCAAGAGCTACGCTGCTCTCTCTTGTGGCTGCAGCATCGCTGCTCCCATCGACATCTTGGGCATTTGACTGCAAGGATATCGCGGCAGGAAAGGTGCAATACAACTTTGGCAAGCTGGCCGGGCCACACGTTGTGCACTGGTCAGAGGATGATGCTGGCCACGAGAAGACATATAAATACAACTTCACGATCGATATATGCGACAAGTTGAAATGGCACACCGGCGGAAGCCTGGCGACTGAGTGCCACCACGGCGCAAGAGGTAAGTCTTCCTCGGAATGTCTCTGTCCTAGCACTGCAATAAAGCCATTGGCTACAGCCCTTAAGCATGAGCTAACTCAGGATCACAGTCTGCGCTATTCGAGAAGAGTTCGATTATGGGACAGAAAACTCCACGATACAGCCCATAGACATCGCCGGAACGTACACATCTTACAATGGACGCAACATGGATGCCAAATTTGAGCTTCTTCGAGAATCCGAATCCAACTCTGACGCCGGGCGAGACGGACTTCGAGCCACCCTCCACGGTGGTCGCTACCCCTTCGATGACAGCAAGAAGAAAGGCCTTGATCAGCGGGCCATCATCGAGTTTGTCTGCGACAAGAAGCGAACAGGCCTTGAAGGCGATGAGAAGGAAGGTGGTGATCTGGAGGACGATAAGGGAGACGATAAGGACGGGGATAAAAAGGAGGAAAAGCTGAAGGCGCGGGAAGAAGGTTCAAAGGGCAAGTGCGAGGATAGCGACGCTAGCCTACGCTTCTGTGGCTACCAGCGCGAGACTGCTGGAAAAGATCAAGAGGTCCAGACCCTGCGACTCGAATGGCGGACCGAGTATGCCTGCGAAGATGCGCCGCCCGTTGACGGTGGAAGCCACTGGGGCTTCTTTGGCTGGTTCTTCATCATGTTAGTACCCAGCTTCCTTCCCAACACATGATCACACACGAATGCTAACCCCTTTCTAGCCTGTTCCTCGCAATCGCGGCTTATCTCATCTTCGGCTCATGGCTCAACTACAACCGCTACGGCGCTCGCGGCTGGGACTTGCTTCCCCACGGTGACACGATCCGTGATATTCCTTACATTGCAAAGGATTTCGCGCGAAAGGTGGCAGGAACTGTACAGGGTGGTGGTAGCCGAGGGGGTTATGCCGCAGTGTAAGCCAAAATTGCCTTCGGCATAAGTTGGGCTGTGGACCTGCGGCCATGTAGAGCATTACCGGCGTTTCCATTTCGCATTTGTGTAAGGATTTGGGTTTGTTTTCTAGATCTGTGGTTGCAGCCTTGGCTGCCCCAACATACCTTACATATTCCTTTCCATCACAGTTGCACTCATACATCTAACAATATCGAGGGATCTTCCCAAGCGTTTTCTTCACACTATATCCGTATGCCTGCCTTCAAAACGTCATGAACACTCCATATGCACATCGCAGGGAAAGATAGGAGGCCATCTAGGCAACCTGTTCTGGTATGGTGAAGGTAACAGGCCTAAGCTTGCTGCTCATTGTATGAAGAGCGACTCAAACCAACGCACATCGAATGCCCGACTTCAAGATTATGACGTAGTACTGTACACCGAGCTGGAGTGCAAGGCTTCAGTAGTGTGTCCACTCCGGCTACACACTGCCGCGAATTACAGAGTTGGACGCTTGGCACGTGATCACGCGATTCATTGGTGCAGGTGGCATCCATTGCCCCACATCGCGTCGTTGCCTACAATCAACCTTCAAGTATAATCACACGTTCGCCGCATCGTTATTTGACATTGTGCAATCGCCTTCTTTCATCACCTCGAGACGTGCAGGTTTACTAGATTCTACGACTGATGACAGCAACATGGCCGACAGTAAGCAGCCGGATTCCAAAGCTGCGAACGAGGACGATGCATACCCGTGAGTACTCCAAATGATATCATATGCTTCTCTAAGATCGATGTTCATAGAAAATTCTCGAAGGGCTGGAACGACCCTGCTTCGTGGGGTGTCAGCGTAGAAGATCGCCATAAAGTGCTCGCCTTGTATCAGGAGGCAAGACCGTGAGTTGACAACACCAGATATCAAAGCGCTCGTTTACTTAAGGACGCCAGGGTAGCTGCAGAAGTGCTCGAGCTGAGTAAAGAGTATGTTGCATGAACAGACACAAGTCTGTCACAATTGACGAACTATAGACGAACTCAGATATCGGAGAAGCTGGATAGCATGCGGGCGGAAGTCAATGCATTCGATGAGGAATCTGATGATAATATTGATGGATTTTCCGAGGAAGACTATCAAGCACGCGTGAAGAGAATCAATGACCTTCGGTGGCAGGCATCCCAACTCGACGAGCGATCGAGTTCACTAACACCTAAGATCGATTCACGTGAGAGGTATGGCACTGTCTCATAAATGAAGCATCGATATTCACTGGTACAGACGCTTGATAGAACAGTCAAAGAGAGTCTCTATGCTATTGTCTCCTCCTCGTGCATACGACGTCATGGCCGGACTACCCCCTCTCGAGCTCCGGAATCAGATCTACAGCTACCTGTGGGACGAGCGAGCCGTTAGCCATCTCAATTCATGGATTGAGGAGGCTGTAAATACACAGTCTGATCCGCGCCTCTCACAGGACTGGGTTCTCCAAGTTCCGTATTTCGCCGATGCCAACTATGTTGGCGAACCATTCGCGAGAGAGGCAGCAACATTGTTCTTCCGCCTGATCACGGATGCAGAGATTCAATATCGTCTTGTACGCTCCTATCTCAAGATGACATCGTTTGGTAACATGTCGCTCTGTCCGCGAGACATCATCCGGCGCCTCGTGATCGATGTCGGATTCACGCAGATAGGATACTACCGAGTCAACGTGATCCTATCTGACTTGATAGACAATCTACAAAGCCTCCTCGCACTCCCAGCCAAGGATGATTTCGAGATCGTCATATATCTCGACCGTGCCCTGCAGTACAGCCACACCCTTTTCAAAGTTCTCGAAGCTATAAAGCCAACTTATCACGCGCTTGTACAGAAAGGCATGAAGATCAAAGTCCTAGGCTATCAATTTTTCACTCCAGCGTGGCGCAACTCCAACGACATCCGCGAGGAGGCTACGATCAGAAGGCCCCGTACGACCGCTGAGCAGCTCAATTACTACTTCGCAATGACGCCAATTGAGTGGCTTGACATGAAGGAAGGAGAAATCAATACAATCAAGCAGTCCGTGCGTAGAGAAAAGTGTACGGAGGTATGTTTGCTCTACACTTAAAACGTTATGTGCGCTAAGATCAAACCTAGATTCTGGACAAGATGCGCGGATTCGTTGGGGAGATGGAGTCATGGACTGAGGATCCAGAGATGGAAAAAGTATTGGAGAAGTTGACACCAAAGCCGTCACCCTTCGACACAGGGACTTGAAGGGCTCTGTGGCAGTGATGTATCATGGTGATTCAGGATCTGGATGAACTGAAGTGTATGCGACGCACCATGACAGTCTACTTTTACTGCTCTTTACTTCAGCGATCGGATTAAGTAGCATAGAATAACGGCCACGCAATGAAAGTGCGCGAGAAGCTATACAGATAAGCGCTAGGGTTTATTTTGTGCCTCTTTCGTCGCCAGCGAGCGAGTCATCATGTTGCTCGGGAGTTGTGGGTGCAGTGAAGAAATACATAGCATACCTACTTAGCAATGACTCTATGCGCATCGCAGTCAACGGATGTGCTTATCTACTGTACATTTTGCTCATCCATGTGCAAGCATGAACTTTAAGCATCAAAACTCCTGCAATGCTTCCCTAGCTATGCACTATACATTGACTACACGATGTACATTATTCCTATCAATTATTCCGCTGCGTCTTTGCCTTCTTCTGCTTCTTGCTCTTCCCTCCGCCCTCATCCTCGCTCGTCTTCTTGCCATTTGCATTGATCTGAGCGTCCGCAGCACCCACGCCATCCACATCGTCGTCTTTCTCTGTCACAAGCAGCTTGTTCAGGGCGTCGGTGAACTTCTCGAGTTGCGCAATCTCTCCGATCTTGACGCGCATATAGTCAAAAGCGATGGCGACTTTCATGTTGGGGTTGCGAATCTTGACGACGCGCTTGTCTCCTTGTAGGGTGGGGTTGCCGGAGCGATTGGGCATTTGCTTCTTGGATGGCGACGAAGCAGATGCAGACTGGATCTTGGGATGAATGTCCATGTTGTCTGCGTTTTCTAGTGTTGGGTCGACATCGCCGTCCTCATTGGCTTCTTCAGTAACAGCACTTGTGTCGAGTAGCGGATCTTCTTGCTCGCCGTCGGTAACCGACTGCAATACCGGTATCTTCTGGTAGCGCTGGCTGAAATGAGTGAGCACAACGGCTGTAGCATTCATCTGGGATCCTATGCCAAGGGCCTCGGAGGTAGTCGAATGCTTCTTGGCAATCGCATCGCCTTGCAGCTCATCGTCGAAGGTAGCCTCGTGGACGAGGACGGTTGTGTCTGCGCCTATTCTGGCAAAACTGTGACTTGGCCTGCAATCTCCTGAGTAGCTGACCTTCAGTGGTTTCACATCGCTGGGATCAGCTGGTGAAGGAGGGAATGTTATGGAGACTGCCATTGCACCATGGCAATGAGCCACTCGAGCAGATTGAATGTCCGCGAACCCGAACAGCTGTTCATAGTCAGACGCATTAATTCGAGTCGCGCGACTTTTTCTGTTCCTATTATTGCTGAAGTTGTCCAAGATATCCAGGGTAGAGAGGCTTTGTGAATCGTTTGGAGCGATATGCAGTGGGAGGATTCTGCTGTAACCAAAGTCTTCTACTGTCGAGTACTCAGACAGCCACTGTAACATGCCGCTGTGTGAGATGACGGATAGGCCAAATTCGTCAGATTTTGAGGATAACGTGTCAGCATCAGGATAATCGACGTTCGGAACGCCATTATGAACCAATTGGTACCATGCACGAATTACGCTGGCGGTTCCCAGGTGGTGATCCGCGTGCAAGTGGCTGATCCAGATGACACGCAAATCCTTAATGATGTCACGAAGTTCTGCTGGATTGAACACTCTTGAGAGCTGCCCAAGAGTATTCTCGCCGCAATCCAAGAGGTAGTTGCCTACTCCCGGCACTCTCAAGAGGGTTGATGATACATTTCGATACTTTGATGGTAGAGCAGAGCCCGTTCCAAGTGTGACGACCTCAGTATCGGGGCGCGCCAGAAGCTTTTTCCACGCCTGCAATTTCTCTTCGTCGTTTTTTAACGCTTGCTGCGCCGATGCTGCGAGACGAAGGACCTCGGCGTCCATGTTTTGCTCTAGCTCTTTTATCGTGTAACTCGTGAATGTCTTCAGCTCCTCTTCTTCGTTCAGCGAAAATTGTGGCATAAGCACCCCACTTAGGCCTCTTTCTCCAATGACCACTCCCTCGGGAATTGAGGACGCCTTGGTGTTGACAATAGAAAATATGTCTTGTTGTGGGCGGACGACGTTGCTGTGCACGGGTGTGGAATACCTCGCTGGATCAATTTTTGCCAATTTTGTTGCTTGGCCCGCCACCGAGTCATAAGCTATGCGATTTGGAACAACGTCAGTGGATGTTATGATATGTTTCACGTTGGGCAACTTGGCCGTGAAGTCACGGAGAATAGCGTTATCGTGTAGACCCCGCCCAAGCACCCAGATGATCGCGCCGATGCCGCCCATAACTTGCGAAGAATTCAACTCTTCGCGCATTACGATTGTTTCGAGGTACTCAAGGGTTGGCACGTCCAGAATGGCTATCCCTTGACCTGGCTTGTCCGGCCCAAGAACTTGACCTGGTTCGATCCACACCCCATCTTTGTTCTGCACAGATTGACCAGAAGCCAGCTTTCCAAAGTCGCGTCCTGGCTGAACGCCGAGCTCTTTGGCACGGGCAACATCGAAGGCCCCCCGACTTGTATGGGTGCGCACAATATACGAGACGCTTTCTGGGGCCGGGTTCGTTGGCGGCAGCGCTGGAATATTCGCACCAGGCCATGGTGTCCTCGTCCAAACCTTGATATCTGGAAGCGGATCTGTACCTCCAGGCTTGGGGCCTGTGTAGGGCTCATAGCCATGAGTGTTCGGATTGCGGACGAAAATGGCGGCAGGCATCTGCACTTCAGATATGTGTCGTTCGATAAGTGTATCGAATGTCCAATTCGAGTCAAACATAAATTTTATTGTGGCCGATCGAATGCGATCATATCTCTCAGCTCTGTCCTCCAGTGACTCATTGGCCGGCGCTTGATGGTCCTCGAATGAGTTTTGATATTTGTCGAAAGCCTGCCGGCGAGCCTCAAGATCGGCCTCGGCTTCTGTGTCTGGCTGTTGGTGAGCTGGCGAGACAGCGAGGGCCCAAACCTTGATGTTGTCATCCTGCCAGCTTGGAGGTACGCCGCCATCGCCATCCTTGTCCACGGGCTTGTTTGTATATTCGGTAGCTTGTATTGGAATGCCTCGCCGGAAGATAAATCTACGACAGGTTCCGATGGCGTGCTTCAAATTCGGCGGTCCGTATATGTTGAAGCGCGGTCTTGGCGGCTCTTGAGCATATTTTCCACGGTCTTTAGCCTTGCGATACTGCTCCATGGACGTCTGGTAGGAGGTCGCACTAGCGTCAGCCAATGTGAGCATCATGCCAACAAGACCGCCCATATTCGTCCATTCAGTCTTTCCAGTCAGGAAGAAGTCCTGAGCCTTGAGCAGTCGCGCTCCCTGTTGCACCAAGGCGCGTTGCGTGCCCTCAGCCTGGCTTCCAAAGACATAGTGCTTGCTGGCTGTCCTTAGCAAAAGGGTGGTGCCTGCAGTGTCTGACTTGGGTGTAGTGATGATATGAAACGAAGATGCCATGTTGTTGCGATTGCCCAATATCACTTGTTGTGTCCTGTATGGCTTTACAGCTTCGTCGTGCTGCGTCAAAGGCTCTAATATCGAATGCTTGGGGAAGTACGCTCGTGGGGGTTTCGACGAGAGATGGAAAGAGACCTTCTCTGCATGGCTTGTCCGCCGTATAGGCGCGAGTAGTTTTCGGTGCGCGACGGTGTGGAGGCGATTCTTTAGTACATGTCTGCTATGTGAATGGCGGGTGAGTGCAGATAAAGCACAAGCAATGGGCACAGCTGCCGCGCTCCTTCTGGCAGCAATTGTGGAAGCCAATGCGGGATTTGCAAGGTTACACAATGAAGCGTATTCACATTCGTTCGGCACACTAGGTGAGCTTGGTGCGGTCGAGTACTATCCTCTGCTCCCGCCCTCACTTTTTTGAGATGCGTCAGTCACTTCGGCAGAACGACGCCCCGCCAGCAGACTTACCGCATTTACACTAGCTTCAATACTTCTCAATTGTAGACTTGAACGCGACTCGCCATGCCTTTGACATCACACAATGTAGTATTTTATTTACGCGATGACATCTGCGCAGCGTGTAATTCTCTTTTCGGTGGATCAATTTGACATGTCAAAACCTAGTCAAGTGTAGTCTTAGTGCTTCTTCCTCAGCGCTCCGCCATCCACTGTTATATCTTGACCCGTGATGAAACCAGCATCAATCAGATACAGTGCGGCATCCGCGATGTCCTTGGGCCTCCCAGCACGATTCGTCGGGTGATCGTCCACATCCTTTTCGCTAACCTGACCCTCCCAGTCCGTGCCTTTCTCATCGCCTTCGTTACGTTAGCAATCGACATTCGCAGCCCTCTATGTTGGCGACATACCCTCTTTGCTCTCATGAGCTACCTTGATTCTACCGGGCGCGATCAAATTGACCCGAATACCCAATGGTCCCAGGCTAATTGCCATTGAGTGCATCAGGCCAAGTTGCCCAGCCTTACTGGAGGCGTAGCCCTCCTGGTTGGGATCTGATTGATGCGCTCGGAATGAACCGATGTGAATGATGCACGGTCCTGAGCCATATATCTTCTGCGCGCCTGTCTTGGCGTCGCTCTGACGAGACTTCATGAACGGTATGCACGCTTGGCTCATAGCGAAAGGGCCTGTAAGGTTGGTGTCGATATATGCCTGCCACTCCTCAAAGGTATCTTCATCTTCCATCGTCTTGCCATCTTTCCATTGTGGGCTTGCAATGCCTCCATTGTTGATGAGGACATCAATGTTGTTTTCAAAGAACTTAGCTGCTTCTTTGACTTTGGCGCGGATGTCCTTGACATCCCGCAAGTCGCAGATTGCAGAATCTAGCTTCTTTTCATCGTAGTACTTCTTCAGATGCACCTTCGTGGTGTATTGCAACTCATCTTCGTCTATGTCGAAGATGTAGACTGAGTGGCCACCTTCGAGGAACATGCGACTTAGCGCTCTTCCAATTCCACGAGCTCCACCGGAGACGACGATGTTGCGAGGAGCAGTTGCTACGTTGATTGGGGCCATTGTTTGCTTTTCGAAAGGTGTGGGAGATTATTGCAGAGCCGCGTCTGATGCCTTCCAGGTGCATCATCTTATCAGCACCCAAGCGAGTACGTACGTTACATTGACGTCACATCATGCCCCTCGATATTTCATGAATCGCCGAGACAGAACATTTTGGTTTTATTCTCATATTCTAATGTAATCCACGTCAACTTTGACGCACATATTGAAGTGTGAATGTGATCCGCTTTCGGGATACTACCCTCGCCATGCGCCAAGACTCATTGACATGCACATTTGGAGTTGAACTCTCGCCCGAAAGAAACAAAACTCTTAACTGTGTGACTATCGAGACATCTGCAAAGCTCGGAAATCGCGGTTCGAGTATGTATTTGACTGCCATGACACTTCTGGAAATACTAGCGCCATTCAAGAATGCGATCAAATCATCGTCACACCATCAAGAACACTTTCGAGATGACGTTTAGCAAAAGTCTTTCTTCGACCCAGAATAGAAGGAAATGGGACACGACACGCTACGGTGACATATGGATCTGGTCGAGAGGGCAGGCGCCGCATTAAAAATTGGCATGTGCCACAAGCAGATTTCGCCAACCAAACGTACCAGTTGAAAACGAATCAGACATGCTCCTGCCTTCTAGATATATCACAGCAACACGGATGCTATCAAGTCGGTAAGTTTCTTAGCCTGTAGTTGATGTATCATACATTGAACATCATACATCATCACACCCACCATCACTCGGCACACTACGCCATAACTCAGCCATTCCTATCATTCATCATGACCCGCGACCGCCAATTTCGTCAGCTAATAGCATATGACAAGATCCAACCCCCACAGTGGGCTGTCATCCACTGCATTCACCACTTCTACACTAATCAACAATAGCAGCTCTTCGTGATGATGTATGCCTGAGCCGCAGAGCGACTCGACGAGCAATTTGGTACATAGTATCCCTCCAACGAGTGTTGTAGCAGACTAATTTCCAATACTCCTTCCACGAACATTCGGGACCCGCTGGTTCTGTTCTGGAACATGCGGTGTGTTGAAACGACACGGGTCGCTAGAGGAGAGAGAGTGGACTCTGGTTTATATTGATTGTGGTAAGTGTGTTCATCCCATTGAGTGGAGCCATATGGTCGACTAAAGGAGGCGCATGGCAGGGAGTTCTTTGCAACGAGCTACATCATATCGTGGATCTTTCTGCATCACCGGCGTTGACGTGCCTGACGAAAACAAAAGTGGCTCGGCCCTGAAGCTGTTCTGCGACCTTGAGGGAGGAGGAGAGTGTATGCACTGGAAATTAGCACATATTAGGGATCTGGACGTGTGGACGTTACACAAGACTGAGGAATGCACATATCTCCACGATGCCAAATGCAGTTCCCACAATAAATACCTGAGACACGCGTGAACATTCGAATATCGTGCCCACCCGAAAGTGAGACATATCGAATCGAGCAACTCACACAATGCGCATCCCAACCTTCGCCCTTCTCACAACAATTGCTTTCGCGGCAACACCGCCAGCGCCCTCGGCCACGCCTCCAACACACCTCTACGCCTGCATCGACGCGTCATTCCAAGGAAAATGCAGGAACTTCTCGCTCCAAGTGTCAAGATGCTGTATGTCTTACTATTGCACTTTTCAGACATGCTGCAAATGCTAACGCATCGTGTACTGTAAAGATAACATGCCCGCGACTTTCACCGACAGCATCTCGTCCGCAGGTCCAGACAAGGGCACGTTTTGTACACTCTACAGCGAGAGAGGGTGTCACGGGAAGGCGCTCCCATTCACGTGGCCTGGGATACGGAGGTTGGCGAGATATGGGTACGATGATACCGTGTCGAGCGTGCGCTGTGATTATATTGTGTCGTACAAGGACCATCCGTAAGGGACACGCGGACATCATGCACTAATAGGATGATGAGTACGGTAGAGATCAGGGCGAAGGGCGGTGTAAGAGTACGAAGAGACGTGAAAATAGCATTGACCATCTTTTATCAAATCAGATTAAAACAGATAATATCATGACCAGCCAGGCGCCGGAAAACGCCATGTTCCCCATGTTTTGACAAGTACAGGTATATGCAGCATCGTGAAATCCAAACTCTACGCATCGACGGCCCCGTCTATTGCGCTCGCTGGTAAACACCGACAACCATGGCGTGGTCACGCTCGAAGGGCTCAAGAGTCAGCTGCTCCTTGGGTTTGATACCCATTTCCCTCAACTTGGCAACTTCTTGTGCGAAGACAGCTTCGGGGGCGGCGGTCGAGTCGATACAGTTGGCCTTGATGGAGATGACGATACCGCCTCCGACCTTGAGGAAGAGACCAGCTGGGGCGAGTTAGTAAAAACGTGGATACTGTAGAACAAAAGTACATACCGTTCAAACCGACGATACGGGCCTGATCGGGTTGCGCAACGTCGGCGAAAATGCAGTCGACCATGCCGACCAACATGCGGTACTTCAGGGGATGGCGGGCGTCCTCGACAATGGGGATGACATTTGTGCGGTGGGTAGCCATGTTGATCAGATCACGGCCAGAGCGGTGCGAGAACTCGACGGCGAAGACGGTTCCCTCGGGTCCAACAATATCAGCAACGTGCGACACACTGGTGCCAGATGCAGCGCCAAGGTACAGGACCTTGCTGCCAGGGCCCATGTAGATGTTGTCAACACCACCGAGGATACCAGCGGCCAACTTGCTTCGGAAGGGGTTCCAGACGCGGTATTCGATGCTGCTGGGGGTCTGATCGGCGGCATCTGCGTTGGCAGAGGCACCGACGCTGATGCGCTTCTCGCCGTAGACGCTCTCACCGGGGGTCAAGTTCTTGGTGACGAGCAGATCCTCCTTTCCGCGTGCAACGAAGACACCAGCGTGGCGATGGGGCTCGACAATGACCTTGCTGTGGGATGATTAGATGTTGTCGTCTAGAGACAGAGCAGAGGGACGACATACGCTCCGCCTCGGGCACCTCCACGGCCTCCACCGCGAGGAGCTCCACGTCCTCGGGGTGCACCTCGTCCGCCTCCTCGTGGTGCGCCGCCGCGACCTCCGCCACGGCCACCGCGGTCACCACCGAAGCCACCTCGTCCGCCACGGGGAGTGAAGCCTCCGCGACCTCCACGGTCACCGCCAAATCCACCGCGTCCGCCGCCGCCGCGTCCTCTGGGCGAATGTTAGTTTATGACATTTGGTCAGGTATAATGCGCATCAGACGCTGCAGCAGCGCAAAGACGGATGCGACACTGAAGCTCAAGCGACTTGAGTCTCAAATGCTCGTCCTCGATGCGCCAGAGCTGTCGCGCAGCTGTGCAGAATGTTGCAAAAGGCGTCTTTCAGAGAGCCGTACCTGGGAGTGAATGCCATTGTTGGTGTCTGGGTATGTGTTGTGCAGAAAAAGGTGCTCGTCGTCGTCGGCAGGTGCGATGGTAGCTTCGAAGTTCAGAAACTTTTCCAGCTCTGCTCCACTAGCGCTTGACTAGCTTCGCTCTTTCTCTGCGTGCCTGCACTGGGCGCGGCCCGAGCGTTTTGCCGAAAGCCCACACCAATTTGTCGTCTCGCAACTTGAACACCACATCCTCACGACTAACCCCCCAGCAACCCATACCACACGACAACATGGTACGTCTCGCAGCGTCGCCATGGATGCAACCGTTCTTTGAGAGAACGAGGCACTAATTCAGTGCAGGTTCGCTACGGAGCAACCAGCATCGACGGCGCAAAGTCTGCTCGCGCGCGCGGCAGCTACCTCCGCGTCTCCTTCAAGAACACCCGCGAGACTGCCCAGGCCATCAACGGCTGGAAGCTCGAGCGCGCCCTCACCTACCTCGGAAATGTCCTGGAGCACAAGGAGGCCGTTCCCATGAGGCGGTACGCTGGCGGAACCGGACGCACTGCGCAGGGTACGACGACACATGAACGCCAGCAATTGGCGCAGGGACAGGCTGACATTTCCTAGGCAAGGCTCTCGGCGTCTCCAGGGCTCGCTGGCCCGTCAAGTCCGCCGAGATCCTCCTCGGTCTCCTCAAGAACGCTGAGGCCAACGCCGACACCAAGGGCCTCGACACCAGCAACCTGATCGTCAAGCACATCCAGGTCAACCAGGCCCCCAAGCAGCGCAGGCGCACTTACCGTGCCCACGGTCGTGTATGTTTTCCCATGTTCCGTCACAGCAACACCCTTCTGACTTGACCCAGATCAACCCCTACATGTCCAACCCCTCCCACATCGAGCTCATCCTTACCGAGGGCGCCGAGGTTGTCCAGAAGGGCCCCCAGACCGTCGAGCGCCGTTTGAACTCGAGGCAGCGTGGCAAGGAGGCCCGCAAGGCCATCACCGCCGCATAAATGCGGAATTGGTGAAGAGGATGTTTGAGTTAAAAAATATCAGGTCACGGCATGGGCACGGTCTGGAGTCAATGAGCGATGAATCTCAGGGTTTCCCAACCCGTCATGTAAAATGATATGATATGGGACTTCAAATTTTTCGGTGTCTGGTCCGTGAAGAATCGAGGCCAAGGCATTATACCCAATTCAACTTCATATGCTCCCTTTTGTGTCGCTGTGTGTACTTGAGTGAATGCTGGTTCAAACCATCGTTATTTGTACGAATACCATCGGAACTGTGGCAGCCTTTGACTATACCAAGAATTTCCGAAATCTGGTACGCACCCAAAATCTTGTTCTCGGAAAGGTAATGTTCTAACCTAAAATAGCATGGCCGCAATTATCGTGCTGGACCATCCCGACGCTTTCCAGCTGGCTCTCATGTTGATACTCCTGAACAGCTCATCACATGTGTATTGCTTGTGTTTATCTGCTTTACTGTCGCCCCAGCTTTAGGTTCTTGACTCGCGCGGCCTTGCTTGACTTGCTTCCTCGGCACCTGCCAAGTTTTGTATCATGACGCATGCCCAGCCTCCATGTTTGTTGTACCTATCTACTTCGCCACGACCATGTTCAAAGTAGAGGACGTATATAGGCCAGGTTCCCGCTGTTGGATACCGTTATAACGGTTTTCCGTGACCAGCCACAGTCACTCTGTCATCTTCTAAACTTACGCCACCATGCATCATGCTTCCATCCAATCACCACTACGCCACTCATGGCGAATAGCAAGTGCGCTGGCATTGTTCACCCTCACCAGTATTGCGTCCGCGGGAGATTCGAAAAAAGGATTTGCTTATATCGGCGACACGCACACAGGAGATAATCGCCTTCTGAGCATCAACAGTCCGCTAGCATGGTACTACAATTGGAGTCCGGGTGCGAATCGTAACTTGATCCCCGCGGACAGTATTGAGTTCGTCCCTATGATCCACGGCATCGACGCGACCGAGACTTCAACGACCGAGCAGGTCATTCGCGATCTACCAAAATCTTCAACTCACCTCTTGTCCTTCAACGAACCAGATGGTACTACAGGAAGCGGAGGAAGTTCCATCAAACCAAAAGACGCTGCCAAAGCCTACATCGACTACGTTGTGCCGTATCGGACTGGCAAAAGCGGTGGCCGAAACTGGAAGATCAGCCATCCATCCACTACCGGTTCGCCCAACGGTCTAGATTGGCTCCGCTCATTTAACGAATCGTGTTACGAGATCGACCCTAAGAATGGATGTCCAACAGACTTCGTCTCTGTGCACTGGTATGGTGCTTTTGATGGTCTGGCAGGTTGGCTCGGCACTCTAGACGAGTTCTACAACACCAACTCTTCGCGAGACACGCCAGTGAAGCTATGGGTAACAGAGCTGGGTCTGCCTCAGCAAAGTGCCGAGGCGACGGTGCAGATGATGAATCAGACGCTGCCGTACTTGGACAAATTGGATTACGTGGAGAGATATGCCTGGTTCGGAGCTTTCCGCACGAATGATGCGAATGAATGGACGGGTGATGGCGTTGCGTTGTTCGACGGCTCCGGTGGGCTTACAGAGCTTGGAGCACTCTATATGGGCAGCGGGTATAAAGTCGGTCAGAAGGGTGAGGGTGAAGAAGGTGCGGCCGCAGGTCTACGTGTGAGCGTTTACATGGTCGCATTAGCGCTATGTGCGGCGTTCTTCGGATCGATGTAGATATGATGTTTGTGTTATGAGTGTGCATTTAGCGTCATGCGGAGATACCCTTAGCGTAACAATGGCATGAATTTATCTTATGGAAAGAGGAGCATTGTATAGAATTGCAGTTTCATCCGCTGTTTCGTTCTTTGAACTAATGTCACCCGGCAGCTGAAGATACTTGTGTCCTTTGCTAGCTCCGTCGTAAATTTTCCACATCGTCGCGTGATAGATCTCTCCTATCTCATGCCGTGTGCCATACACTCCACGCGATGCGCATCTGCTGCGTAGATTTCGTGCACCTTTATGTGTATCAAGACAGACCTTCAAATTGCACCCACGATCTTCTCCCATCACCTGCATCACCATCACCATGAATCTCCGATCCCTCAACTCCTGTACTTCCGCACCATCTTCGTCTCCCCAAACATCCCCAGAGCCATCTCCTTCGCCTCTACAATCTTCTCCCGCCTTCCTATCCATGCCCACACCCCTCGCCTTCTCCAACGCCATCTTCGCCCGCTCCAGCCGCATCTCTATCTCCAGAACCAACTTCTCTGCCTCCAGCATCTGAGGGCTCGACTTCACCGTCTTGAGTTTCTGCTTGCACCCAGATGCAAGATGCATGATGCTGGTCAGGTGATTTGGCGGCGCTACGCCCATGGAGAGGGTGAGTAGTTCGTCGTGCGTGGAGGGGGCATAGAGGCTGTGGATGAAGTCGTTATCTGGGCGAGGTTGGATGGAGGTGTAGCACGGTTCGTTGCCAGCGTGATGGTGATATGCTGCGCAGAAGGAGGAGCGAGGTTCATCCTCGATGAAAGGTGCGCGCGCTTCCGATCTGAAGATATCCTGTATATGTTTCGCTGCTCTATGCAACCAAATCTGAGAAAGCGTTCCACCGAGGGAGCGTATCGGGTCTCCTTTGTCTTGATACGCTTCTTCTGAGGTTTTGCATTAGTGTCCTCGTCGCTAACAGCTTGGGTAAGCAACACTTTGCGTTTCTTGCTCGGTCCTGCGTAGGACGCCATCTTGGTGAGTACCGTACTTGTATCAGCACGAAAAGTGTTATCAAAGCACAATCAAGTGGTTGAGCTTGTCGTAGTTGAGGTGCAGAGGTGCTTCGTGAGAGAAAGATGATAGTGCGCGGGGCGAGCAGATTTTAATAATGAAGGAAGGGCTCACTCTCTGTTCTGTAAATAGCCCTTTCACTGACGCGCGGTGTCTGGGCAACGACATAAACAAGTGGTTGCACGGTGGTCATTCACTTTCAGTTCTCAAAAGTACCGCAGCCGCATGCATCATAGGCGAAGGAAGGTCAATTGCAATGTTCTGTGGTGCATATCAAGCTTTCATTCAGGTTACCATTCAAAGATTGAGTACTGGGATGTTCTTCTCCAGATACCCGTGCCACTCTGGTAGAGTTCGTTTCTTAGAGCCTTCGGTGCTCAACTGCAGATCTTCGATCGCGCTGGCCCATTTAATAAGACTCTCTTCACTCCAAGCCGTGCCCATCAAACCTAGCCCGAACGGCATATGGGATTCAGAGTGCACTCCGCCCGGGATCGTAATCATTGGATATCCAGCCTGCGCCGCGATCTGGTAAGATTGTCCGACATCAGTGGGAACAAGCAAAGCTTGCAGAGGATGCCCAGCATTTGCGAGTGCAGCATCGATACCGTCTTCTCGAGTGCTGCGCTGTGTGAAAGCGAGTGCTTGATAGTAGGTTTCATCCATTTCACCTCTCGTCTCCAGTGATGCTAGGAAACCGTCTTGGCCTGAATAGAAAGCAGGAACACCACGCGGCCATGGATTACCGCCTTCGGTCCCGTCATTGGCGTAATTGAAAGCTACTATATCCTCCAAGCTGCGTATCGGCGTGTTGTCTAGTTCGGAGAGGTAGGCGGCAATGTTGTTATAGAAGTCAACTTTGACGACCGTGTACTCTGATTCATTTGGATAGCCCCGGGTAGTGCCATAATCCCAATTCCAGCCGTCCGGGGAGACTATGGTCTCGTAATTGGGCAAGTCGGTATTGTTTAGTACAGTTCCACCAGCGGTCTCTATCAGAGCGATTGTCGAAAGCAATTGTGCTCGTTGTTCTTCGTCAGCATGCACCCAGAAGCTGTTCCATGGCAAACCGAATGTCGCATCTCGAAGTGCAGTCTGGTCCGTCAAGAACTGTGCATAGCCCTCCTGAGGAGTTCGACCATTCTGGGCTTCGGTATAATTGTCGCGCTCATCCATGCCGTAAATAGCATCTAGGGCATAGACTGCGTCGCGTACTGTCCGGCCAAATGTTCCAACAGTGTCTTGGTGCGCACTTTCAGGGATGACTCCCGCTCTAGATGTCAGACCAACGGTCGGCTTGATGCCAACTAAGCTGTTGCGCTCCGCCGGGTTAATCACACTGCCATCAGTCTCTGTGCCCAGCGAAAAAGTGACGACGTTTGCTGCGACTGCAGCTGCACTTCCTGAGCTACTTCCCCCAGGATTTAGTGTTAGATTATACGGGCTCCTTGCTTGGCCACCTCTTGCAGAATATCCCTCGCTGTAGTTGTTTGATCGCATATCAGCCCATTCAGATAGCGTGGCTTTACCCATCAGTAGTGCGCCGGCTCGTCGTAGTTTCGCAACCACGAAGGCGTCCCGCGGCACGACACTGCCTAATAATGCCCAGCTACCTGCAGTCGTCTCCATCTGATCTTTCGTGGCGATATTGTCCTTGACTAGAAATGGTATGCCATGTAATGGACCACGCACATGTCCAGCCTCACGTTCATTGTCTAGAGCTGCAGCAATGGCTTCTGCATCCGGATTGAGCTCAATAACTGAGTTGATATAACCGTCCACCTGCCTGACTCTTTGCAGGTAGCATCGCAGCAATTGCAAAGAAGTCAGCAGACCGGTACTCATGTAGCTTTGTAATTGGTCAATAGAGGCCTCCTCTAGCACGATGCCATTGCACATCGGCATTGGAAACAAGTCGGGTCCATTTGAGAGGTTTCTTGAAGGGAAGTAGTATGGAAATGGCTGCTGGAGTGGATCAACGTCCAAAACCCCAGTCACATTTCCAGACATTCCGGCCTGGACCACCGAGGAGGCAATGCTCACGCTGAAGGCGAGAATGGCGCAGCGCATTGTGTGAAATTCAAAAATTGCGATCACAACTGCAAGTACAAGAGGATTTGAGGATGCACGAAAGTGTGTAGAGCGACATGGATATCAGAGGTTGCTGATAGCGAAGCGCGACTTATGACCTTGCAGCGCGGCAGGCGGAGCAGGAATTATGGATCTTGGCCGTCGGTCGTCTTGTCCTATTGGTCTTCATCAAAAAACACTTCCGCCATGGAGCCGTTCTGGGAAACTCAAGCAAGTCGTATGGACTGATTGGCGCTTCGAGGCTTGGAGGTGCCTGAAAGTGGGGGTGGGGGTTGCCCGTTTAGCCTCGAGATGACGTGGGCTACCTAGCTGGACAACTTCAAATTCCCCGTCTTTTCCACAGCTAGTACAATATTCGTGCTGTAAAATCTCTCAAGTCAATTTCGTCTCGGAAAAAGGTACGAGCAAGCATAGTGTCTTCTTGTGACGACCCTGATGGACTAATTTCCATTAAGCACAAGCAAATGGTTAAGGAATGTCTCGCCGCAGGATCTTCAATGATAAATGTTTTAGCAATATAAGGGATCGGTATAGCCTAAGAACTATTCTTCTTGATAATATCCATCTGACAGGCGCGAGTAGCTACCCATCCTGTGAACTTCTAGCATACTGTCCTTTTGATCATACGCACAAAGCTCCGAAGGGCAGATGATGACGATGCAGATGAGGATTACACTGCTTTCATCATTTATATCGCTGGGAAAAGATTGTATAGCTGAGACATGCTTTGCAACATTGTGCAATACTGTTGGTACAAAAACCCTCGTTGTACCCTTCGTTGTACACGTTCATAGTGTCGAAACATTGCATTGTTTGCCATAAATTTTTAATATCACGAAGAGAAAGCCCTGAGTGCTTCCCATCAGACAAGCAGATCGTCCCCTTCCTAAATAACGACCACTAAGTGCATACGCCATTGTTGAACAATCTCGTATCAACTTATAGACACCGCACCTGAAACACAGCATTCAAGCATGTCTAGCCGCGGTGACATTCAGCGACAATTCTCACAGCTTATGGGCACTATTGATGCCCAGGGTCTCAAGCTTGAAGATGTTTTACCAGCTGAGATGCAAAATCACTTCCAAGACATGGTCGCCTTGAAAGAGGCCCGAACATACATCAAGGAAGTCGAGGCTCGGGAAAAGGACTTACAAGACGCCAACACTGACCTACAAGCTCAGCTGCTGGCAAAGCAGTCCGAGATCGACAATCTACCCGACGACTTCAAAGCTCTCCAAATCGATCTCCAACAGTCACAGAATCGCATAGATTTCCACAAGGGCATCGCGGAGCGCGAGAGCGACCGTGCGGCGCAGTACCAAAGCAAGTTCGAAAAAGCGTGTAGGCAGCAAATCGACGCCGCGGAGAATGCCCGCAAGGTTCAACTGCTTGGGTGTAATCTTTCCGAAAGGGAAGACAGTATGTTCAAGCTGCTTCAAGAAAATACAAACATTCGCGATGTGTATGAAGACAAGTTGGACCAGGCTTGGAAGCTTTCAGATGAAAAGGATGCCACCATTGTCATTCTTCGCAATCGCGTCGCTCAGCTGGAGGCAGAAGCAGTTCAGGAGCGGGAGACCGCCGACGAGGTTACCGACACTTGCTATTCTCTCATAGACAGTGTTGGTCAAGAGAGCTCAACTGCTGCAGAGGTCATCAACGCCAAGTCGGTCCAATTGTTCCGGGAGCGTCAATCGAACGATCAGTTTCACTCAGCTATCGTTGCGGAAATGGCGCCTTTGAACTCGTTCTACCACTATGCCTTCGCTGTCTTGGAGGTCTACCAATCGACTCTCGAAAATGCTTTGGCCTCAAAAACCACCGCCAATGACACCATGCCGCAGTCACTTGATGACATGTTGGATTCGGCAAATGATCAGCTTGACTTCTATAAGCACTTGGCAACTGATCTTCGCTTCCACTCTCAATCGCAAAAGGATGACTCGCCGCGAAACCAAGTCCTTGGACAAGTTGGCACTATGGCTAACATGGCCGCCAACATATACCTTGGCTTGGACTCACTCAAGCAAAACATTTCTGACCTTCTCGCGCACCTTGGTGGCAACACGGGTTCAGGTTATTCTGTAGGTGAGCGGGCAGACAAGCGTCTCCAAGCTCCCTACACTTTTGCCCGGGCTAGCTTATCCTCACGAAGCAGTGTATCCTCTTTCACAACCATGGTCAAGCGCTTCTCAACCACCTCGGGCTAAGGTCTGGTTTTCTCAATATCATTTCACTGCCTTTCCACATAGTAATCGATCTTTGGTACCGCGGGTCGGGTAACGATTATATTGTAGCATTGATAGCATTGTAACTTATGATCAAACACAAGAATTTCCTCAAGCGAGGGATCAAATAAATTCACACTGAATTGAATCATCAACACTGCTCCTTCTCCTCAATTCAGCAGGATAAAATCCTTCATTGCCGCTGTGCCAGCCTCCAACGCAGCCAGCTCTTCTTCCGTGCAGGTCACAAACGCGTCCCACAAGTAACATTCTCTCTTTGGGCTTGGAGGCAGCTCATTCTTGATTCCAAAGCTGCTCGCAGGTCCTTGAGACACGTATGAAGTATCCTCGCAAATCTCGACGTTCCCTGTAGCCACGTCCTGGTCGAACATGACACGGTCGAAGATGCTTGACACAGTCTCTGGTTGGAATGCACCGACGGCATGTCCAGCTTCGAAGACGCGAGAGAATGAGACCTTATTATGTTGGCGCACAACGCCACCAGGGGTTGTGGCAGTGGTGAAAATGTTCTCGTAGCCTGCAGCGCGAAAGGCCGACGCGGCAGGGTAGTCCATGGATAGACTGACGGCTTCACCGCCAAGCCCTGGGTATGGTCAGTACGTGATCCTAACCTTGTGTGTTTGAGGGCTATGGCTTACAATTGCACCTATAGTCCCGGTCGCCGAAGACAAGCGCGACCTTGACACCACCTTCAGCAACGGCATTGATGCTGTCGATAGTGACTTTAAGCGGGTCGCCTGTAACTCCGAAAAACGTGTTGACTATGTGCGACACGCTGAGGGTAAAGTTCAAAGGAACACCAAGCTCACGTTGCACCCAGTCCTGGTTCATGTATCCTACGATATACTCTTGCGGCCAGGCCGAGAGTTTCTCCCTCGAGATATCGAAGGGGTTACGCTACAAACACGTCAGCCAGTATTTTGGAGGGAATTTGCATCGCACTCACGCCAGATAGTGCCGTATAAGCCCCTTGGACGAACTCCATACAGTACTGCGTTGCTTCCGAACAAGCTAGATTGACTTCTTCATTCGTTCCAGAATTCTCGGCATCGAACTGTGCGCCTAGATTACGGCATTTTTCAAGGAGGTCGTAGCACCCGCCTGATTTGGTCAAGTTTTCGCGTGATTGGAGATATGCCTCTTCCGGAATAGTTTCTAAGCCATAAGTGTTATTGAAGGCATACTCGGGGTAAAAGGGTGCCTCGATCTTTGAGTCGATACAGGCATTCGTCAGACCGAGAGTGTCAAGATGCAAATGTTTTGCATGCGTGCTATTCAGCTGACCACTTTCCAGCTTCTTGTTTTGTGATTGAAAGTGGTCCATCGTGACTGGGCCGTAAAAGCCACCGTACTATTCACGATCAGCAATGCACATTTAATCATGGCAAGATATGCAGCAGACTTACTGAATTTGCCCAGATGCTGACGCGATCGTCCGAAGAGTTATGCTCTGGAAAGTCCTGCAACCAAATCTGCGTGAATTGCCATATCATCTTTGCGGCATTGGCAGTCGTGTTTGGAGCACTGTCTGGATTCTGGCTAGGGAGTATGCCCGTGAATGCAGTAGAGTTCGATTCCACAGACCCATTGAGTGGGATATCCGTGCGGGTGAGAAGGTTCCGCAGAGCAGGGACAGCTTTGTCATAAGAGAACCCGGTCTGCACCGGTTGATCAAGGTATAGCATGTTCACCTTGTTGTTCCAAGACCATGGATTGAGTCTTGTACTGTTAGAGTCGCTATTGATGTAGCAAGGGCCATTCTCTGCCGTTGCTCCTCCTAGCGATGTGGTTCCGGGGCCGCCTCCGAGATACAAAGAGAGTGGAGCATTCTGAGGATCTTCACGTGATTCAAAGTACCAGAAGAACATGCTCGCGTTGTAAGAGGCGGCTCCTCCGTAGCCTTCGATCAAAGAGTCAGGTAGATGCACATAACCACTGAAAGCCCGGACGCCAGGTGTCGTCTCGCAGATATAAGTCTGAAGCGCATCAGTAAAAAGTCCAGAGGTATGTTGTAGCCACTACGCATACCTCTTTGTAAGAAATGCTTGCCCCAGGAAAGGCTTCAGATGCAATGGTATGTAATCCTTCCGTGGGAAAAGCGCTGGGCTCTTGTTGTGCCACAGTCGACACAGGCAAGGTAGCCAACCCCATCAGAACGACATTGAGTTTTCTAAAAAGAAGCGACATGCTGGTAACTTGTCACGAGCGAAGTAGTTGTTGCTTGATATCTTAAAATGCAGAAAGTGTCTCATCTTAAATAGACATCCTCTGCGTGGGCTTGGAAGGATCGCGGAAGCACTGACGTCTATCCTTGGTTCGACTCTCAGCTTTTGCCTTTTCCAACCGAAATTTCGTTATCCATGATACATCTACTGCGAGCAAATATTCATGTTATAGATAGACTTAGCCCGATCAGGATCTTTGCTCGATGTGATTGGTCGCTTCGCTAGAGAGCTTGGGCCTACATCAGCGGGCAGTGTCCGGGTGAGTCGGTCTCTCTTGTGTACGGGATGCCTGATTGTTCGCGACATCCACCTGAGATTGGGCCTGCCAAGGAAGTCCAACAGCTCGAAGAAATGAAGAGGCAGGGTTTTGGTACCTAAGTACTTGTTTTCGATGATGGATGAAGATATCACGGCTAGTCTTGGGCCTGCTCAATTCGTAATTCGTTGCTCTTGTTTCTCTAGATAGAGTTAGCCTGCTTCCGGCACAAGGCGTGCAAGGCGTACAAGGCTATCACGGATGAGCGAGCGGTAGCGGGATGATAGACCTCGATCTTTCTTCGATTGGACCGCGCCAATTCCTGACTATCTTGGTTTAGTTCCTGGCCAAAACGGCACGACGCAGCGCTCGAACTGCTATAGGTAGATATTCTGGTCCTCCAATTCCAATATGGACTCCAGAGGCGGCCATGTTATGCCTTTTTCATTCCAAAAAGTGTTTAAACGCTCCGAGTCCATGGAACACGCCTTCGTACGAGGTACCAAAACTCGGGTGGTGTAAATTTGCAAGGCTACGAACATAGCCCTGCAAACGTCATTTCGTTGCCCAAGGACAAGTCGAAGCACGGCAGGATATTTCAAAGGATTACTACTTCATTCTGGCGCAGCACGCTGGTTTTATGGGTCGAATTCTTACCAGAAGCGTTCGCGGTACTAGAAAGAGGCGACAAAAGTAAGCTGATTGGTCACTTCAAGAGCTGCTATGACATCAGTGCCCACCCAACATCGACGACCGAAATGATCGAGACTACATTTCCATCGCACTTTGCACGTTGAATTGACGAATCAGACGACGACTTGCCACAAAGGGCCTTTTTATTCGCGCGTTCAACAGCATGACTGCGGAGCTTCAGTACAGCACAAATACGCAACACATTACAAGATGACGTGCATCTGTAGACAGAGAGTATTATATATGCTGGAGCCTCCTACATACCTCGATTGCTTAACAAGTATCTGAACTCACACAAATGTCAACCATGTCTTCTAGCACCCACGATCCCACCGCATTGACGGAAAGCTTCCACTACGAAAGCGCCTGTCACAGCTTCGACATCAAATGGTGCTCCCTAGGCAACCCACAAAACCCACCCGTCGTCTTCATACACGGAACGCCTTGGTCCTCGCAAGTCTGGCGACCTTACGCCCTGGCTTTATCTCGAAAATATCACGTCCACTTATCCGACAACCCCGGCTTCGGCGAATCGCCCCTGGAGCGTGAATTACCAGGCAAAGCTTTTGAAGCAAGCAACAAAGTCTCAGAGCTTGATGCCGACCTGGCGCGGCAGTCGGAAGCTTTTGCAGCTTTGTTCAAGATGTGGGGAAAAAACTGGAATGGGCAAAAAGCACATGTCATTGCGCACGATCATGCGGGATTGATGAGTCTGCGCGCATACTTGCTTCACGACTGTTGCTATGCCAGCCTATGTCTCATGGATGTTGTGGCCATCGGTCCGTTCGGGCAACCTCTGTTCAAGACCGTAGCCGAACACCCTCAGCACTTCCAGGCATTACCCGATATGGCGTTCGAAGGAATTTTGGAGTCATACATCCGCAATGCTGCTTTCTACGAGCTATCAAGAGATACGATGGAGGCCTTGAAGGCGCCGTGGATGAAGGAGGGAGGTAAAGCTGGGTTCATTCGACAATTGTGTCAAGCGAACTCACGGAGCACGGAAGAAGTCGAAGGAAGATACGGAGAGGTTGGGCAGCAGATCCCTGTCAAGATTATCTGGGGTGCTCAGGATAACTGGCTATCGGTAGAGGTTGCGACACGGCTTGGCAAAGCACTGAATGCAAAGGAGATTGTGCAGATTGAGGAGGCGGGTCATCTTATCATGTATGATCAACCTGCACAGCTGGGTTTGGAAATAGGGGCGTGGTTGAGCAATGTTAGCACGTAGAATTGAAGATGTTCAGGCAGCCATGTTGTTACCGCATACTGGTACATACAAAGGATTGTGATTGCAGTATTTGTGAGGGGCTCAAGTAATGTAAGAGAAATTCTTCTACTATACACAAATTGCGTGGCGAAGGACGAAACAGTTGCATTGGCGTGACACTGCTCAAGAATGAGCCGTTAGAGCTAAGGAACATTCATTTATTTCCCATCGTAAGTTGTAACCTGCGGTAGCCCTTGTGCTCGAAGAAGTTCGACTGCAGTTCACTGACTTTGGTCCACATCAACCACTCTGCCAAGTCTGTTCAATTCCCTCTTCACAGTCCTAACTTCTTCTTCCACCCGTCTCTTGAAGTCTGTATCTCTCTCGCTTTCGAGAATGGCATTCCCATCTCTTAACATCTGCATATCCGCTTCTATCGATTCCACCTGCACCTTGACTACTCCTGTCATCTCATCCTCGAGTTCTTGTGCGATTTGCCTTAGGTTGTCCCTGCAAGTGCGCCTGTGTTCCTCGAAGAGTAATTTGGAACCGAATCTGCCTGTCACGAGGTCCTTGCGACGGCGGTCGCTGCCGCGTCCTGTGGATTGATGTTAGTTGAACCTATCGCTCCAATCATACGATTTTAGACGTACCAGAGTCGATGTTTGCTGCATGATAAGTATCTTCCATGAGAGTTCCGATGAAGGACGTGATGGCACCCTTAAGTGCATTGGTGCGAAGTTCGACGAACTTGGACGAGAAACTTTCTGCAACCTGCTGGATGCCATATGTTATGAGACGTTCACGATGCTGCAAGTTGGCAGCAAAAGTTCTCATCGCGGAGCCCGTTTCGTTGGCTCTCGACATATCTGCCGCAACCGATACAGCGATTTGTATGATTTCCATGAACTTCTGAGTGGCATCGGCGCCGATACGCTTGATCTCCCTTTCTACATCCACAATAAAGCCGTACCAGAAAATTTGCATATCTGCTGTCATACTTTGAACAGCCTCTTGATTCCAGCAGTGGCGGCCCACGCTTGGTGTGGAGTGGTCCCCATAATTTGAACAAAAGGCTTTGTAGGCGCTGGAGTTATACTTTTCGAAGTCAGTATTTGTGGTTTGGGGATATAGGGTTACATACTCGTTGCCATTGCAAGCTCGCTTGCCGGGCATCAGCGCTCCATTGTAGAATATTACGGCCTAGAATCGATCAGTAATGGCAATCGTGCTATAACTGCTAAGACTTGCCCATCTGCGTGTAGATCTCATTGTTGAATTGGGTCTGCAGAGTGCGTTGTACTTGGTACAAGCGAGAGGCAGGTGATGTTAACTGGAATCCGATGTCAGCCATTTAAGCTGAAGAACATTCGCCCGTGCTTCCGTCGCTGGGTAACGGCGGCACCCAGCAGTTATTCAAGACTGCTGTTGGTGGTTTCCAAAGAACAGTACTTGGAGTTGATCATGTACGGAAGAGCTGATTCGGAGGATGCACCGTACTTAGCATCTGAAATGCCACATTCTACCAGGGTGTTTGCAACATGATTCTTGATAAAAGTGTGAATGTTGATGAATGGCTCTGTTGTTCCTCACAAGTAGTTCATAAGATTCCTCCGTGCACATACTGCCTTGCAGTATCGCAGGTGGAGTCATGAAATTTCAGATGGTTCACCAACAGCCCGACTTCCCCATATTATTCTCTAAAGAAACGTGATTTGCGTACCTGGTTAATTTCCTGCTGCATGGCAGCTACAGCGTCAAGTATGCGCTGTTTGTTTTCCGCAGATGCACTTCCAGATCCCACTTCGACCCAGAGCTCGATAGAACCAACCAATGCTGGTATATCGTCTTTGATAAATGTTCTGATTGCCTGAAGTCGGCTCTGCCCGACAATTCCAATGCAGTACCGCCGCAATTCAATGATGCCGCTGAGGGCTAAATAAGGCAATGCGACATCGCCAGGCTTTTGACGATGTTTCCAATAGAACTCGTTACTAACGCAGAAAATATGAAGCGATGCGGCGATAGGATAATCGCGATATGTCTGCCGCAATCCTTTGGAAACGTGGTTGTTGCGTAGCTGAACAATGAAACACCGCAGTTCCAGCTCTTGCTCTGATTTGGTCTTTTTGGCTTTGATGAGGTCCCCCAGTAGTTGTGGGAGTGCTCTTTCTTCTTCTCGCGTGAGATCTGCAGCATGTGGGTCGTAGTCGTTGATTTTCTCCTCAAGACTCTCTATCTCTTCCCGTTGAGCATCAATAGCTTGCTGCAATTTTTCAATCCTTGCTCGTTCGGTCGGCCAGTCGTTCAATGCTTCTTCCCTTGTATTGATATCTTCCGACCTCGTGCACACGATGTCGATCTTAGTCAGATCAACCCGGCGCGCTAATTCACAAATGTATCTGATGCTCTCGTCTGTGATGGCTCGATCGATTCTGGCAACAACAAGAACCTGATGACACTGCCGTATGTATCGTTCTGTTATCGCTTGTCGAGCAGAGTTGAGATCGCGAAGGCCAGGGAGATCAGCGATGATCAATCCTTTGCTTAAGATATTAGCCTTCAAGTAGACCCGTATCTTTTGTATTAATGGCCATGATGGTCGTGCATTCGAGCTTTGCAAGTGAGACTCTGGTCTTGACTCGGAAGAGATGTCTCTCAACCAGGATGAGCACTCTGCGATTGCGCTAAAAGACATTTGTTCGGCCTGGTTAGGGAGCAGCGTGAATGCCCAATCAATCATGGTGGAAATGGCGCGTTGGAACGTCATCGTGGAAATAATTCCTGGCGTCTCACGAAGTTTCTCTCCAAAGCACGCTTTGAACGTTTCGAGAGCAAGCTCTGATTTCTTTTCCAATTGTCCCATGTCATGATCGGATGTGTTGTCCCCAGAGCTACGTCCTCTACGGCTTCGAGACTCCTCAAAGTCCCGATGTGCTCTGAGAAGTTCTTCGAATTGTTGTCGCAACTGTTCGAGAGAAAAATAGTCCACGCGAACGAGAAAATCGTCTTGTTCATGAAAGTGATACTCGGTCACGGCGCATGTGCAAGCAGTACCACTGCTGCTCTAAATATTCTTGATCAGTCTCAAGACCAAGCAAACTTATTATGACTACTTACAGCCCTTGCCAGTTCATTCTTGTCGAGCAAGGAATTGATCAAACTGCTCTTGCCGACACCAGAATCCCCTACGAGCCCAATGATTCGCGAAGATGGTAGTTGAAACTCGTCTAACCTGACAGCTTGGCTGTGAAGGGCTTGAACGCTTGAGCCGCTTTCGCGAACCAGTGTCGAGCTAGCGAGTGTGGTTTTCATTCTTCCGGTCAGAACCCGCGCATTGGCCAGAGCTTCTTGTACTTCCGCCATGCGGGAGAAGACTCCTGGATGACTTTCAGATTCTACCTTATGGATCTCCTTGCTGCGGACAGCCGAACCTGAGCGATGGCTGCGTGAAGGCGATGGAGAACCACTTTCTTGTAAGCCAGCTGGACTGAGAGAATCTGCCCGCTGAGACTCCAATCTCATGGCTGCGACACCGGCAATGAGGCTATCACTCCTACCAGACCGAGATCCGCCAGTCGGATCAATTTGAGGGGAAGAAGTGACGTTGATCGAGGGTGTCCTTGAAGCTCGTGTTGCAGATGATGGCGGAGGCTCAGGCGATGCGAGCCTCAAATCACCCAAACCACTGATGCCTCGTAATGATGCATCGGAGCTGACGACTTGAGCAGTCGGCTGCGTGTCCGACGACAGTGAAGGTGTGTAGCGTACTGTGCTTGCAGTGCTTTGCTGATCCCTGATTGGTGAAGGATCTCGCTCAACAGACGGAATAGGGGTGTCTGGATCGAATGAATGAAGTGATGAGTGGCGTGTACCAAACGCAAAGGGTGTAGAAGATGGTGTTGGAGACCGACTTCCAGAAATCGTGCTTCCTGGCTCCGGCGTCGTCTCATTGGCATCGGAGCGAATCTCAGGCGCCGAAAACGGTGTTTCCAGATGTGGTCCCGTTGAGCGTGATGAACTTCTTCTAGAGGATGGGGTCAAGATGCGACGATCAGAGGTTGAGAGTGAAGATGTTTGTCGTGTGATCATGCTGTCGGATACTGGGGAGTCGTCCTCCCGGATGATATACTGATTGAGGGTTTTAGCAATGTCAGAAGTGTATCGGAGCAACAGTACTTACTCTTCTCACCATGGCTCGGAATTGCAGAAATCGAGTGCGGTTGTAAGCATTATGATATTAAAGCAGGCAGTCATGGCTAAGCGCCCTCATGAGACGCTGTAACCTCCACGCCTGCAGGGGTGCGGCACGGGCTGCGCGACAGCCCAATGAAACCGTGGGGGCCACGTGCTAATACCAGAACAGAACGCTATGGCTACACGAACCATGTTTTGAAGCAAACATGTCGATGTGCAGCATATAGTGTGTGAGCTAGGTGCTGTTTGTTACTTGGCTGGCCACCTGCGACGATAATTGGGTAGGCGCTTCCGGTACACCAATCAGCGATCGACTGCCGAGATAGATGTCAGGCCAGGAAGCACATCATTTACAAACCGCTATGCGCCTTGGCCGCAGTACCTCGTGCTTTGAACATGCGCGCCGGTTCTGGGTCACGCGCCGGACAAGCCAGTGCATCGGTATTGGCCCTCTTCTATGGCAAAATGGGGACGACTTCCGAGATAGCTCGATACGGTGCACTAAGTAGTACTACTTCTTCGTATATCGTAACGAAGCCCCGATCACTGTTGGGATAGAAATGGCTCACCTCGTTAGATCTCAACGTCCACCTCAGCCTCAATTGCCCACAAAACCCGCTGATCCGGTAACCTCGCTACAGCCTCGGCATATATCGAAACATTTTGCGCCTTGCCCCAATGCCCAATTCCCATATCGCCAACGAGCACATTCTCCCCTTTTACCGACGGCCCGCCATACACACCATCTCTGCGCCAGCTAAACACAGAATGATCGCTGATTCTCTGAGTCACCTCGTATACGTCTCCGTGGAAGACGGTCTTGAGCGTGAGAGTGGAGAAGGCCAGGTTGGGCAGGTCGCGGTCTACAAAGCCGCGCATGTAGGAAAATGATCGGTTGTCTTTGTGTCTGTCAAGTGTATGTATGAGTGAGTTGAGTGGAAGGTCATCGTGTCATTCGCTTTTGTTATAAATATGTACCTCATGTCTTTGGGGTCAGGAGACGCGATGAATTCCCGGATCTCGAAAAACTGCTTGCTTTTTTGTAGCTGCAAATAGTATGCGGGATTCGAGCCTGGCACCTTTTCGCGCAGGGACTTCGTGTGCTTGAGAACTTCTTGGCTGCCAGGTAAGGGTGTCAGTCGCAAGGCATCCAGCACTGCTGCCGCAGCGACCCATCTTGATATTTAGCACCGCTGTATGATAATTTGAACACCTAGGCTGGATCGCCTTGGAAAATAACAAATTATGAGAGAGCTGAAATGGTTGTACTGCCCTTGGCATATTAAGAAGTTCATAGCGTCTATCATCAGTCTTGAATCATCGAAAACAAGGCAACCTACTTCCTCTCTCGCACCTTTGCCTCCCCGAACTCCGAGTCACGATACATACTAACACCGCTTCGGCTCGTGCCCGATCTCCTACAAGCCTGCCGAATCTCCACATCCGTCCTTCCCATACTCTGGTTGAGAAGGTGCCCAGGAACATGTTCCATCACCTGCCCCATGGAGTGCCACATCTCGCCAACCATCGAGTACTTTGTTCTTCTCGCGAACAAGAAAACCATGCAGGCCACCAGAAGAAGGTGGAAACCCAACAATCCTATGGTGATCCAGAATCCGAAGAACATTGTCGGCATTATGGAGGGCTGCGTCGTTACCCAGATTGCGTCGTAGCCGACATTGAACGAGGCGGCATCTTCGTAGTAGGCAGATTGAGTGATGATGCTGAAGAGGGTCTGGAGAGCGAGTGAAGGATGCCGCGTGCGTTTGACGATGTCATGGAATAAGCTGGACAGGTGAGGGTGCAAGCTGATGGAGTTGCCTCCGCTGCAGCGGAAACAACCAGGTAGCATATGACTGGCCTGATTGGGTATTATGTTGAAGAAGTTCTGGCCAGCGGCTTGCCAGAATTTGGTAACATTTCCAGGCGGAATCTTGGCATCGTCGAAGCGTGGCATTTCCATTTCCATGATTTGTCTAGACTGGTCGTATGCATCTTTGATGATCAACTGATTGCTGATGTCGAAGAGACGCTGGACCTGGGTAGTGTCGTATTTCGAATTATCTGAGTCCCATCGAACCTCCACAGTTCTTAAGCTGCGATTCGATTTCATCTTGATGAATTTGTGTTGTGACTCCACCTTCGAGAAACATAGACTAAGATCGACAGATTCGTCCTCTTTAAGATTGTACGTTGACCACTCCTGGCTTCTTCTAGTGTCTCCGCCAACATTGGAAAATCTTGCGCCCGAACTTGGCCTCGTTGCTTCAAGTCCAGTGTGGTTGAGTACCATGGTTATGTCGACATAGACCCCTTGATCGTCGGTTGGCTTTTCTTCAGTAGCATTAAGCGTTGAATTGGCTGTGTTGAAGAGACTTGCATTACCAAACGTCCAAAATGAGTTCTGCTGGATCGCACACACTCCCAGCGTCCAGTCACTGACAGGAGGGAGTTGCGCGCTGACATTTTGAGACATGGAAACACTCGGGAGTGAACAGTTGAAGGAGATGATGCAGTCAGATGGGTCGTTCGAATCGCAATGGAGAAGATCGTTCGCGGTACGGTCGATTGTAATATTGCCGATGAGGTAGGCGAAGAAGTCATCCGTGTCTTGTTGTATTGTGGCTTCGAGCGTGGGTGCCACACAAGCAACACGGGATCCGAAGACGGTAGTCACAACGTCAAGACCTCTCGTGTCCCTGATCCAATACGGGTCGCTGGAAGGGACCATGCCTCGGTAAATAACACCAGTATCATGCATGCTCTCTGTTTGCTTGCTGTGACTTTGCATCTCTCCAAACGGGTTGTATGCCAGCGGACGGGACCCCCAATAGTCTATGTTGGAATATTTTGCCAGCAAGATTTCGTTTGTGTCCTTGTTGTTCGTGAAGTTGAAGTTCATATTTAATGCAGGGATATCAAGTGACTGGGGGCCCGTGTCTATAACAAGTAAGAATGATGTCAACTGCAGCAGTGTTGTGGTTAAGAAGGTGAGTGATATCAAGATAGCCGGTAGGGAGCGCATGTAAAGCCGTATCTGGCGTCCGATGGGGAATAGTATAGTTGGTGGACTGCTGTTGATACTTCGGAATGCGGCGAAATGGAGTACGTCCGAAAGTGGCACGCTGTTGCGCTCGAGGATGAGAGCGGCCGCCAGCGAGGTGCAAATGGCAGCTTGCATTGCGACCGCCAAACGCATGACAACAGACGATAATGTGATAATCTTGAGGGTAGCGCCCTTGACAGCAATCACGTTTGCCCAACCATATCCAGCAGAGGGGTTGATCCCACTCTGCTTAACCCCGGACTGCCAAATAAGAGCCAGGAAGATGGCGATGACGAAGATGGCAAGTGTACTCAGAATAAGGACTGAGATGCTCCATGTTCCTAGTCGTTTGCGCAGTGGTTGATGATCATGCTGAGTAGGCGAAGGCGGATAGACGGCATTTGGAGTAGTGACCCGGTTGACTTGCACGTGAGGCAAGTCTTGTACTTTCGTGTCCAGCTCGATCTCGGGTTGGGGGACCATGGAGTATGGTGCCATGTTGTGCGGACAGACAGAAAGACTGGTCCAAAGTGACAATGTCTGACAAAGACGAATTTGAGAGCGGACAAGACAACATATCGAGCGACATTAAGAGGACACTGAACACAGCCTGAGATACGGCGCGGTCTGCACGCATGCACGCGATATCTTCGGGGCGTTTTGTGTAGCTGAGCCAGCCAGCCTCATAATCGAAGCGCCTCGGCGCGCCTGCAGCCTATACGATTGTGGAGGTCCAGATGCCGTACACAATACAATACCTCCGCCCGGATTGCGACCCAATGCTATCCATAGGCTAATGGTGTCTCTTTCTGATCTGGGCCAGATGTAAGTTCAGCCCATGCGTATCGTCTAGAGCGAACGGTGCTGGTCAGAGAGACCTCCACACATGACCTTACCCGACAGCGTTACAGCGACATTCATTTTTCACTCTGTTTCTAGGAAATGAGCTAGGTTAGTTCCATGATTGACAATGCAGCCCAGTCAAGCTATCCGACGGCAAGCAGTAGCTGGCAAGCTGAAAGCAGTTTACGCGATGAAAGTCCGTTCCTGATGCCTTGCTCCGGATCAGATCAACCATTCAATCGCAGCACAGATCGCGGAAATCCAAGATGTTGGTAGCAGTAGCGCGTTTGAATGGGAGGTTTGTGGGTGTGGAGAGAGGAGCAACGGCTCGGGACGTGGCAAGACGAGGCTAGAATGATTAGCTCGAAGCTAGGGAAACACCAGCCAGCCCGCCGCATATCACACTCAGCCCTGGCGCCAATTTGTGTACATAATGGTTACTGGAGAGTTATTCCTATTCTTTACATTGATTTAGTCATATGCTACAAGTGCGGCCAGTCTCATGGGTAAACAATATCCAAAACTACAAATTAAGGAAACGATACTCGATCTAGGCTCTAAGCCCAGAATTCTCCACTCAACCACCTGTTGACCATCTCGAGGGATGCCTCGGGCTGGTCAAAGGGCACCATGTGGCCACCAGCGTGGATCTTCATGAAAGTGAAGTTGCCATGCGACTTGACCTCACCAACCTTCTTGCCATCACCGTCAATCTTGAAGTCCTCCATCTTGGCCTTCTTGTACTCCTTCTGACCGGGCCACTCGAGAGCCTCAGTCCAGGCCTTGTTTCCGAGCCAGTTGCAGATGTAGTCGGCATCACCGGCGTAGACAAGGACTGGGATCTCCTCGAGAAGACCGGGAACGACGCGATGGTAGGGCTTCATCCAGTCACCCTGGAGAAGGAAGTTGCGGTTGATGTCGAAGTTGCAAGAGTCGTAAGACGAGACTTCAGCACCGACGGCCTTCATGACCTCCTTCTTGTTGAGGTAGCTCGAAATCCAGTCAATTTCGTCGTAGCAAAGCTGGTTGTCACCACATGGCCTGCGTACGTCGTAAACGTTCTGGCCTGTGCGCTGGTAGGGACCAATCATGGCGTTGTTGCAGTAGATGGAAGCGGGCACACAAGACCACACAGACTCGGACTTGTAGCAGTTCTCAATCAGGCTGGCGCAGCGTGGGTAGGCGTTGTCCATAGCCTGGCAAGAGCTCTCATCAAGGACGGCGGGCCAGCCACCCTCACCGCAAGCCATGGGGCGGTAGTATTCGTACTGGGTAAGACCATCAGTCAGACCATTGCCGATAAGAACAGACTGGAGATTGATGTTGCGCTTCTTGTGGGACAGAATCTCCGAAGCAAAGACGGGGATGTAGTGGCCGGCGTATGATTCGCCAGAGATGTGGAATGGCTGCTTGGAGTATTCGGGGAATTGCTTGAAGAACAAGGTAAGCAGGGCGTAGATGTCCTTGCCGGCGGCAACCGTGTTGCTAACAGAGCCGCTGGAGTATGAGTAGCCGACGTTGACGGGCTGGTCGAGGAAGATGACGGACGCATTGGCGTTCCATGAGTAGTCATTATGCTTGACCTTGCCGTCCTTGGTGACGGAGGCAGGGCCGAGCTCCATAAAAAGGCCCATCAGCGAAGAGCAGCCGGGTCCGCCATTGAGCCAGAGTACGACGGGGTCGTTCTTGGGGTCATTGCGCGACTCAAAGAACCCTAGCGATGTTAGACTCAGGGGTGATGGTGGTGTTCACGCGGGTACTCACAATAAAACAGGTGCTTGTCCTCCTCGTTGTCATCGAGGTAACCGCTGTACTGCTTAACCTTGTCGACGCCCAAGACGCTCGGGTCGACCTTCTTCACCCTCAGGTCGAATTGCTCGAGCTTGCCGTCGATCTCGCGCTCCTTCTCGCCCTGGGCGTTCTCAACCCAGACGCTCTGGACATCAGCGCCCTTGACGATGTGGTCCCACTCGCTGTCGTGCTTGCGAGTGTGTGGCATTGGCGTCGAAAAGAAGGCGGCCTTGTCAAAGCTCTCTGGGTACATCATCGCCACCTCGTCCCAGGTAGCGCGGGCCTCGCCGGTAAGCGTCTTGAGGCTCTCCTCGAGGTTGTGCAGCGGCTTTGTCCAGGCCTCGTTCTTGAGCTCGCTGAAGGAGCTTGGCATCTTGAGAATCTGCTGCTGTGGCGCGACGGCAGCAGACGCGGCGCCCGCAAGCAGCGCCGATGCAGCTACCTTCATGATGGCGGATGTTGAGCTTCCGGAGCTCGATTGGGGTGATGAAATGGGATGAAGTACCCTCCGATGAAAGAGAGAAGCACGTGAGAGGGGTGATTGGGGGAGAGGGAGATGGGGAGAGATGGGATGGAGTGAAGCTGGGGAAGCTGTTGGGGACGGTCTGGTGCTATGTCCTAGGCAACCGGTTGCATGACGCAGCTTATCGGGGGGCTGGAGCGCCCGAGCTCCATCACGAGGGCTTGTGGCGTTTCAGGATAGCTCAAGCTGGCGCAGTTGGCAGGTCAGGCGGCGGCCTCGCAAACACGTCAAATGCACCATTACTTGGTACAGCCTCCATCTGGTGCGACAACCCTGCATTTGCCGTACCGTCCTCAGGTACGCGATGCGATGCGATTGCCTTGGTGAATGCAGCCGCGGCAGTTCCTACTTAGGCCTAGTCAGGCTCAAACTAGCGTTATGACCCATTCTGACGATGATGCGCCTGCAGCCCCACCAAAATCATGGCCTGCGATAATAACCTGCGTGCAGTACGCACCTGTACAGAGCAACTTCTCTTGAGATACCCCCCTTAGAACTTTCAAAATGCCCGTCGGAATCAACCAACCGTCAAATCAGATCAGGCTGACCAATGTGTCGCTGGTGCGCATGAAGAAAGGTGCGCGCAATTCTATACCTTTTCTTCGGCCGCTTGCTCACACTCCGCGCAGGCAAAAAGCGCTTTGAAATAGCATGTTACAAGAACAAAGTCCTCGAATACCGAAATCGCATTGAGACCGATCTCTCCAACGTGCTGCAAATTGAGAACGTCTTTCTTAATGTCTCCAAAGGCCAAGTCGCGCCCAAAGCCGATCTCGAGAAAGCCTTTCCCAAGAAGCCGCTCGAGGCCATCATAATAGACATACTCGAGAATGGCGAACTGCAAGTTGGCGAGAAGGAGCGAAACGCCGAACTCGAGCGAACCAAGAATGAAGTCATCGACATCGTCGCCGGCAAGCTGGTCGACCCCAAGACCAAGCGCGTCTACACAAGTGGCATGATTGAGAAGGCGCTGGATGGACTGAGCAGCCAAGCAGCCGCAGCGCAATCACAAGGAGACAAAAAGGAGGGCGAGAGCAAAGAAGATGGCGAAGACAAGGGCAAGGCGAAAGAATTGCCAAAGTGGACCGGCATCGTTACCACAAAGTCTGCAAAGTCACAAGCGCTCTTCGCTATGAAAGCGCTCATCGCACACCAGCCGATACCGGTCGCGCGCATGAAGATGAAGCTACGCATCACATGTCCGACAAACGTGCTCAAACAGGCAGCCAAGGTTGCGCCGAAGCCGCAAGGTAGTGGAGAAGAAAAGGGCGCAGGGACGATTAAGGATGCTATTCTCGGTCTGATGGAGAGCATCGAGAGCCAAGATACTGCGGGCTCAGAGTGGGAAGCCGTTGGGCTTGTGGAGCCTGGAGCGTTCAAGGCTTTGAATGAGCTGATCGAGAGCCAGACGAAGGGGAGGGGGAACGTCGAGGTCCTGGAGATGGCGGTTGGCGCGGACGATTGAGCGAGTGGTGACACGTCGCGAACGCGAAGAAGGAGCGACTGCACGACCTCACGTGTTGGCTGCAAGATGCCCGACGAGGACGTGAGATGTACACTACAGAGGTACTCTGAGACCGACCGAGACGGGGCTGCACTGGACTCGAGACGCATGCAAGCCGCACGTTGCGGACGATGCTGGCTCGCTGCGTCAATTCCGGCGCTTGCATGCTGGCTAGCTACTAGCTCTGTATCTCCGCGAAGAGTTGGATGTCATTGTCCTCTGTACGAGAATATTCCTCAAATACCATGACCGTAGTAACTCAAACGTCCCAAAGACGAACAAGAATACCCATCAATTGCCGGTCCTCCACCACTACACCCAACCACCCCTCATCGTGCACTTCCTCTTCCAGAACCCCTGCATCGAGCAGCAACATCAATTTGCACCTTCACTATGCATAAACCCTATCACGATACACCACGATACTCCCAGTCGCTTGGTCTCGAATAGTCTGCCCGGAAGACAACGTTTCATTCCGCGGTGCGGGTACAGCCACTCGCAGCCAGCCAGCTGTCTCCGCTGTGCATGGAGCTGCATGCATAGCGTGGGGTTCACATATTCACCCATTCGCGCGCTGTAGCACGTTTGCTGCAAGGGATCATTCGCCATGCTGTCAACGTTGAATATCGGTGTTCCTCATCATCAGTGATGGATGAAAGTTCATTGTGAAGTAATCTCAAATGCATAAAAGATCCATGTGCTTACGTGAGCCAGATAACGCCAGTGATGAGATTCGTTACTAGTAGTTTTACAAGTTTATGCTAGGTTCGTGAAGTCGTGCGTTTTCGTAATCATGATTCATCCCAAGGACCCTGTCCTGTTGTGAAGATGCAAACGTCGTGAATGTCGTGAGTCGTTGGTGAGAAAATGCAGAAGTGAAAGCAAGAAATGCGCCTAAGGAAAGGAACTCTGTCACCCTGAGAGACATGATTGAAAGGAAATCAATACCACCCTCTCCTCAGCATAGAATCCCAATTGTTCCATCTCGTCTAGAAGGTAAGCGGCGCCTACCAGAGTGAGAGTCTTCAGTCCCACCACTTCCGGCCAAGCACGCGCCCATTATCACTCAAGATGCCAAGTACTTCAGCACTACTCGTCTGCACACCCCATCTCCGCTGCACTGGTTCAGCAATTGACATCCAATCCAGACCCATGACATCGTGCAAGTTCAGCACCACTTGGACCAGCCAGGGTGAGTACATGGGATAGCTTGGATCCTGATAGAGAAAAGGCGACGCAGGCTGCTCCTCTATCGGCGTCGCATCGTACGAGATCGATTGGCAGAACGCGAGAGGATGCGGGCGCTGGCGCTCCCGTTGAGTAGGAGGAGGAGACGGCGAATCTGCCATGAGTCCTACATCCTCGGCGGATGAGGTGGAGCTGGACGACGTGATGCTCGATGCGTCGGATAGGATCGAGTCATCGCTCATCTTGGTATGCAGCGGGAGAAGTACATTGATAGATTTGAGATCGCCTTGCTCTTGTGCTTTGAGGTTATTGTAGTGTGATACGCCCTCTGTCGCGATGGCACCCGCTGATCGGGAGAAGGGCGATACCTCAATCGGCGTGATGATTGTGTGTGATGATGGCGAGTCAAAGGACTGCGAACGTATGCGCACTTTAGGCGACGGTGTCCGTAGCGGAGCAATTGTAGTCGCCATTCTGATGCGACTATGGATACTGTGATGGAAAGTTAGGGAGATGAGGCACAAGACGTTGCAGCACCGGAAGAAATAGGCTTCTACGCCGGCTTGACGGGGAGTCTTCTTCTGAGTAAGGCTTATATCCAATACCCACATTCAGTTATGCGGCCTGTTTGCTGGCCCTGCATATCGTCCTGCAACCATGCCACGGGTCCAAGTTGCATGAGGCAATACATCGTTGGTGAAAGCCGTCCGCTGTGGAGATTGCAGTGCTTTAGTGTCCCGTTGTTCAGACGTTGTGCATATTGTGGGGATGCAGCTCGTATGTGGATGGGTGTGCGCAGCCGATGCTGCGGCACGCGTGGGAGACAACGCACTCCAGACTTGGCGTCGGCCGTGAGGGGATCAGCCAGAGGGGCTGCTCCCAAGGATGTCAGCAGAAGTAGTGTATGCACACAAACCATCAAGTAGAAGTCGTTCGGCAATGACGATCAACATGTAGAGTGCTTGATCAACTCCATGGACAGGGATCAGCTAAGTATTCAGCCCAAGGTTGCGAACACCAAAGTAGACTATTCATAAACGTTTCTCGGTCAGACAGAAGGAAGGGTATGAATGAAAGGGATGGATCAATGTGACGTGGTTACCAAGCTGTGGCCGGATGCCTGGTTGTGGTTTGCGGTGTGATGCCATTGGCGGAAAGCAAGGGACACGCGAGGCGTAAGCACGAGAACATTGACAGAGAGCGCGATTGAACAGAATGGAAGCTGATTGTGTTTTTGTTACAGGTTGTATCCGGCCAACCTTTAGCCGTGGTATTTCATCACCATCCCATGTCGTGCAAATCGCATGTGTAGTGTGAAAAGCCAATGAATGCCGTTTGATAAACACCGTAAGTGCACCACCCGATTCGTAGAAGCCATATCCCAGCCCCAGCTGCCCAGCGCGAGCGAAAACCTTTAACCCTTCTTCTTGGACACACCGACAGTTCGGCCGCGGCGACCAGTGGTCTTGGAGTGCTGACCACGGACACGGAGGCCCCAGTAGTGACGGAGACCACGGTGAGCGCGGATCTTCTTCAGGCGCTCAAGGTCGTCACGGAGCTTGCTGTCGACACCGTTGGCGAGGGTCTGGCTGTTCTTGCCATCGACGATATCGCGCTGCCTGTTGAGGAACCAGGCGGGAATCTTGTCTGGAGGGTGTTAAAGAGCGAATTCATGCCTTCGAGAAGCGTAACATACACTGCGAGGGGTTCTGGATGATGGTGACGATACGCTCAAGCTCTTCCGAGGTGAGGTCACCGGCGCGCTTGCCGAGATCGACATCGGCCTTCTTGCAGACCAAGTTGGAGTAGCGGCGACCGACACCCTTGATCTTGGTCAAGGCGTACATGACCTTTTGCTTTCCATCGACGTTTGTGTTCAACAAACGGATGATGTACTGGAAGCTGTGGACGTCAGCATTGCGGCTCAAAATGTCCTGGTGCAGCCAGAAGATTGGCCATCGCATTCCCTGTCCCCATGTACGCCGATCGTGTTTTTCGTCCTCCAGTTCCAGAAGCATGCCGTATCCGTGCCATACAGTTCTATGCTGCCATGTTGCGTCCCACAACCCCGACTTCGATCCAACCATCGCCTACCTCCACATGCTTCTGGTCCTGGGAGGAGATGGAATCCGTGCGAGTATGTTTCTGACGATGCGATGGCTTTGTGGGTGTGGGGAGTGCGACGGCAAATTCGGTGATGCTGCGGGCTGTCGTAATACGTACTTCGACTTCTCTCCGGAGACGAGCGCTATTTTCAAGTCAGCATGGTCACACTCGATGTCTGCGAGACGTATACGTACACATGATGGCGGCTTGGTGGCTCGTCGATGTGGTGTTGTCGTTGCTATCAAAGTAAAAGTGCGGTCCGAAGGAGAATTGACAGTGGGCTCGCTTAGGTTGGCGCTAGAAGGCCGAGTCACGTGCCGTCGCCCCACACACCTTCCGTTCGCCTCAACTCAAGCTTCAGGGCCCTAACACAACCTCGAGGAACAACATCAATTGGACACGGTACTACACGTTTACGTTTAGACAGGGAGATGACCTGGATCTGAGTGCTGCGATGCTGGACAAGGCATCGCCATACGCAAGAGCGCCATCGCCTACTTTGCGATCGCTCCCTCCTCTGGACTTGCTGATTGTCTACTCGTTCGTGTCGAACCTGACTATGATTTTGATATACTAATCAGTATGCCATTGCTGGGCACTACGAGATCACCCTGTCGTGCTCGTAGAGAGCGGCTGGAGCGGTAAAACCACGCAAGCGACGGAATGGGTACTGCCAACCATGGAAGATTAACGCGTGCGCGCCCTCGGATCATCACTGCAGGCGACTCAAGTTGCCAACCGCCTGCTCCTCGCGTCCCATCAATGCCCAGATGTTAACTGCTAAACACTTTGTCAGTCAAGACTGGATTCTGCCTGGCAAGTTCACCTGCATGAAGGACGCTGGCGGTGCTTGCGGCCACACACCTCTTGCAGAGGCGCAGCAGCATACTTCATCCACACCTTGCAAACCTCAATTGCGCAACACGATGTTGAGCGATTTGACACAGTGTGATAGGCTGGATAGCCTGCGAACACACAAAAGTATCGCTAGATTTATATATACTATGTACAGAAATGCGCTCTGTGACGAGCACAGGGTGGACAGAGGAGGACACAAAGTCACTAGTCGTGTGCTCTTGTAAACGATACGCTTACTCGGACAGTTCTGCATTATTATTGTGCATTAACATCTCCTTGACCATGGGAACGGAACTGACGTCGCTGCATTTGCCGGCTCGCGTACTCAGCCGCACTTCTCACATCGAACACCCTCAACTTCGTCGCATCGACAACTATGATATCACGCACAGTCTGGCATTTGCAGTTTACCCGGGCAGCTGATCACTTTGTTGAGCAGCGCGGCTCGATAAGGCCCATGTCCAGTCAGCTCTCCATGCAGTTCATACCGTCTCCTTCGCTCTTTCGCTCGCATCCCGGCTCAACGCTGCAATGCTGTCGATCTTTTCCCCCAGCAGTATCATATCGACCATCTCAAGGCCATCACGATAGCGAGTTTTCAGCCGCATGGGATGGATGCCTAACATCGTGGTGGCGAAGCTCGCATGGATTTTGAGTAGTGCGATGCGTGGCTGTGCAGCACTAGCCTCTCGATGAACTAGTCTGGTGAAGCATGTCAATTGCCTGCCACAAGGCAGAACCATTCCTGCGACGATGATTGTAAGAGCTGTTGTGCGAGGGATCCCTTAAGATCCACAGCGCGGCCTCAGCGAACGCATCGACAGCCCGCCCCACAGCCTTCCCGCCCGCCTCAATACAGCCTCGTCGATATTACAACATAGCATATTCTCTGTATAGCCCTCTCTCCTTGGGCTCCATTCCTGTCATCGTGTTCATTTCATGAGTCTGCCTGTCAAAGACTTACCGGTGGGTCATCCGCCTCACCGCCGGCACCTCCGTGGTCATTCGCATCATGGTTGAAACATGGATCTCACCGGCGGAAGTGTCAAGCCATCACGATACTACAGTGCTTGAGCAACCTCTACAAACTTTCACTGCAGCACAGGTTACCTCATCACCTGATGAAGACTACCAACCTCTACCAGAGGGATGCTGGACCTTTCCATTCCATGGGAACTGTCCCAAATGCCGTCATCATCACAGAGCTTTTGAGGTTCAAGTGAAGGTCTCTCGGGATGCCGGCCATGTCAGTTATGTCTACTGCGAGAAATGCGGACACAAGTGGGTAGCCTTCGGCGGCCGTAACTCTACCAGAATATCTCTGCTGTCCACTACCACCTCTGAGTCGGACAGCACAGACAAGCAAGTTCATTATAGCCTCGTGCAGATTGTTAAGCTTGCTGCTGCGAAAAAGGCACTTGGTACGCTTCCGGAGTCACCGTCCCCGACAATTTTTCGCCGAAATTCTAAGGCAGCGTCTTCAAGCGGAAGTTTGCGTGCGTTCGCCTCTTCTGACATTCCTGCTATACGTAGCCCATCTCCAAGGGTGGACGAAGCCAGCCATGAACGAAGTAAAAGCGTCGAACAAACGCCAGCGAATACTAAAGGCCACACGAGATTGCTGAGAAAGCGTGATCGCACCGTCCAATTGTTCTCGGAGTTGAAATTCAAGTTGACGACTCAGATTTCGCGATTACGCAGAGCCCAGCTCAAGCTCAAACTCAAACTTCCACATAAACAGCCGGCCTCATCGACCGGACAATTGAAGCACTCTCACACGCGAGCGCCACAAACTACGACGCTGATTGATGTTCCTGCGGATGACCCACCTGCGACAGTACATGAGCAGAGCGTGCTTGGAGATGAAGCAGTTGGTGCCACGGAGTCGGTTCGTGACGAAGTCGAGAAACCTACCGGACGATTGACCGATATGGTCATTTTCATCGCGGAGTTGGACAAAGAATTGCTCGCGTCTCTCGATGAACAGGAACGTATCAAATGGATGCGAAAAACTTATACCGAGTATAAGAATCGCAAGAAAACGACCCTACAATGCTCTTCCATTACAGAGACCAGTACCACGCCCTTGGGCCCTCCCCTATCGGGTTTCTCCAATCGACGCTCAGCCGAGGTCTTCGGCGCTGGGTTCCACCATATCGAAGGCCTTGATGGCATCGTTCGACGACACTCTATTGCAACCAGCGACGGGGCATCTGAACGATGGTGGGATATGGACGAAAACACCGTCGTGTCCGTTGCGGCGACTTCAGGTGCAACACCTTTGCAGCGACCACGTCCCGAAACAGGCCTACCGCCAGCTATTCCAGACCGCTCACCAATGAATCAAACGCATCGACGAAGTCGCCAATCTCTCGAATTGCATCTACACAATCGAATACGAAGCTTGTCATCACTACGTGGAAACGCTGGGTCACGCTTGTCGCAAGGCTCCATCACAGTCCATGGATCAATGACGAACATTCCTCAAATGCTAGCGCAATACGATGAGCGCCGATCATCGAATCCAAGGCCGCCTCTGCCACGTCCAACGTCGTCGTAAGACGACAGGAAAAGTTCTTCCCCGATCACATGTACACGCCTTCACCAGTGTATACTTATCGTACGCGCCTCGTGCTACTTCCTGGACAAGATGCAACAACACACATGTTTCCAGTCAGAGCTGCAGTGCGGAGACTCGAGCATCCTGGCACTTCGGAATAATGCTGCTAACCTCAATGCGATCTAGGAAAGGACGAGCAAGGTTAATCTTGACGTTCTTCACTATGTCGTATTGATGTACGTTGCATGACCGTACACAGCTAAGATGCCTGTTCTTCAACAGTGGAAATGGCTTGAAGTCTCTGTCGTTGACTTCTTTAGCAGGAACAGGCGGTTCGCGATCCTCGATACCATGACATCTGAGCCGCTCCGAGTCAGCCATGTGTCCTGCGAACTCATCGCCTCAGCAAGCCTCACGTGTGTTATTTGCTTCGAGGTACACATTTCTTTCTTTACTTTCTCCCGTATACCCTCCTTCACCCTCGTTTACCCAGTACTATCCTTTACACCCGCTCGCATTGAGAGCAGTTCAGTTGTAATCAATGGCGCTCATGTTTATACGCTCCCTTCACGATGCAGGATACTCTTACGATGTATGTACCCTCACGGTCTTTGATACGATTTGCATACATAGTTTAAAGGCGTTACATAGAATTGTTATATCGGATGCTTTACATTCTAGGTACATTGAAGCTAGTCTCGCTCATTACATTCAATGATAAACTGTTCACTTATTCAGTCTGGCACTGTTGCCAAGCAGCACAACCTCGAATCACTTCCACACACAGCTTCCAATGTAACATTGTGAAAGCTCAACGTATTGAAACCTACCTCCCGCCCCTTCGTCGCCGAACTATGCTCCTGCTCCCTTCCATACATTGACCCCCTCACTTTCTCCCAACTCCTTTCTCATCACCATCAACAGCACTTTTAGCTGACCTCAGCCAAGTCCGCTCAATTCGAAAACAGCTCAACAAGATCTCATCTACCAGTAGCCAACAACCCGAAATGTCCACATCAGACGGCCCTAACCACCCTCTCAACACCAGCGAGTGCGCCCTGTGCTACGAGCCCTACTTCCCCTCCCATCGCGCTGCCAAACTGCCGAATTGTCGACACGTCTTCGGCCTCGAGTGCGTTGAGAAGTGGATGAACTCCGACAACGCGCAAAGGAACCGTTGTCCAGAGTGTCGTGCTCTTATCATCGCTGAGGCGCCGCAGCCAGTGCAACAACCAGTATACAACCCGCAACAAGTGCATCCACGACAGCAGCAGCAGGGAGTATACAGCAATATGGGAGCTCTGCCGGGCGATAGTCTCGAGTCGGTCTCCGAAGAGAATGAGATTTGGTTTCCAGAGGGTCTTCTAGGCGAGGAGGGAATAGAGGAGATCCGCGAGCAAATTCATCATATCATGCGTGGGGTACAGGAGGCGGATGGGGAGCAGCGTGAGCAGCGCCGTGGTCTGCTTTCTCGTGTCCGCGATGTCTTCTGGCGTGGTGGAGCGGAGCGTGAGGGTGGTGCGGGCCAGACTCGTGGACTCCAGATGAATCGGTCGACGACACGCCATTTCGAGGCTAATATGTTCAACTTTGAGCGTCGCGAGGCTGGGCATGGAGGCTCGGAGTATAGCTTCTCGCTGGCTTTGGGTGCATATGAGGGTTTCTACTAGGATTTAGTAACGTAGAGGTTGTGAGGAAGGGAAGTGTGGATTTCCCGGAGGAATCTTGTGCGATTTGATTCGCACTGTTCAAATGCGGCCATGGGAGCGATTGGACGTCTAGATAGGGTTGTGAGAGTAGTCAGCCCGTTCACGGAAGCACGCAAGCATTCACGTTTACAAAAGTACTGTAATAGAGTTGAGAACTTCATTGTTCATGTTGGGATTGTGTCCAACGGTGACTTAGATGTAGAAGACGTTGCAAATACCATGAGTGAGTGAACTCGATGAGTATCAACCACACTCAACCAACTGAGAGTGAGAAACTTCCCGGACAGTCTCAATGTTTCCAATCAACCGGATCAACATCTATGTTCCTACTTGATTTGATCAAGATCGCGTTAGCGTCGCTGTTGCCGCCCACCTTATCGGGTGAAGGCTTGATTGTGACCAGCATCAAATCTCGATTGCCCTTTGTGGCAGTTCACGGGGTTATGTGGTTGAAAGGACAGTGGAAATAAGTGTTAGGTGGACGGTGGCTAGCGGCCGAGAGCGACGTTGTATGCATGTACGCCGTTTGATGTCCGGTGAGAGTGGAATCCACTGCCCAAGTGACGAGCTCAAGTCAGTGTAATCAATTGCTCTTACCGCGCAAATGAGAGTGAGAGCTTCAATGACTTAAACGTGACATTTGCCGAACCTTCCCAAGCTTAGACTCAGCTGCATATGAACACTCTAATCTTAACGTATAGAAATGTAAGTGCAATATATGGTATCATCTCAATTAAACCTACTTACACCTCACAACCACCTCCATCTCTATAAACCATTATCAACGCCCCTCCGAGCTCGCCCAGAATATGTCCTGCACATGTAAACGCCTACCGCGCTGGTATATGCACACAATTGTTTCCTCCTATAAACGCTCCGAAACATGCTACTTATGTAAAACGAATCCGAAGACTAGGCGTTCGCGCAAGGTATATGTTGCGGAAGGAGAAGAAGACCCAAAAACTGAAAAGAAAAAGGTAGTGGTATCGCAGAATTCCCGTGATGCAAACGTGACGCCTCGCTCGACAAAATATAGGAGAGTAAAGGAAAAAGACGCGCAGGAACGGGACGCTGGCGTGGCCCTCATTATGCCCTCAGATCGGGGGCGTGAAGCGCGATGATAGCGCTGTCGTGCGACAGTCGTTGCTGGCTTGACAAATGCAGCAATCCTTCGTGGTTTCGTTTGAACATTCTTCTCAGTATCGGAGCTTTCCAAGAAGCCCGAAGCAGTAGGCGCACTCTCTCTCGCTCTTCATTTGGATCATAAAGACCCTTGCTCTTGCGCCACTGACACCACCGGTCTTTGCCACTCTTCCTACGTGGCCATCGTCTCCTACGAGGTCTTCCCAAACACTGACAGCAATGCCAGACCTCGCCACTCTCTCAAAGCACGACTCGGACAGCGTGACGTCCAGCAGAACGTCGCCCTTCTTACCGGTGACAACAATACGCCGCTCCGTTGTTGAATCTCTCTGGCCAGGAGCACGCTGAAGTGGGTTTGATGGTGATGATGGCGCAGTGGGATTGGGGCTGGGTAGCATAATTGTCAATCGGGCGCTACCCATGTCGCGCCATTTCTTCAGCGTTTCGCGTTCGTACAGTCGGCATTTGGTGTTCGTTATGCCGGCGGGCGCTCCTGGTGCTCTGCTGTCGCCGTTGGGAGTAGAGGCTCCAGACCTGCCGCTAGACCCAGTGTCGAAGGATGATCCAGTGCTGCGCGATCCGAGGGTTGAGTTGCGTACGCTGAATACCCCATTCTTGGCCCAGGAGAAGCGGCCAAGTGCGGATCGGAATGCTGTGTTCATCGTACCAACAGAAGAGTCTGTGGCTGCGGAGATAGAAGCTGCACGTGTCGTTGTCTTTCTGTAACTACTTCTCCTGCCAAGTGTACCGCTGAGCCATCCTGATGAGGTGCCTGGGTTGGCTCGGGCGGCATTCTGTCGATCCATAGCCTCAGCCCAGCTTGTTTGTCCATAGGGACCCCGTGCGTTTTGGAGTGCAATGTAGGTAGGATTGTTGATACGCGACTGATTGATCATGGCGTACAATTGCGCGCATTCAACGGCATTGCGGCTCCTTAACATGATGTTGTTGCCAGTCTTAAGGCGAGACTCTGCGGTAGGTGGGGAACGAATAGAGATGTCAATTGCCGTTGACTTGCGAAGTGGGACCAGAGGGGTAAGCTCAACCGCAACAAGGGGAGCACGTCCTTCTGGTTGGATGATCTCATCGCCATCAGCCACAAAAGGCTTCGAATGCATGGCGGAGATCTCAAACACCTCGATTTTGCCCGGTGTGACAACAATGCTGCACTCGTCGGGATGCAGGCTGTCCCATCTTCCGGCATCGGACCAGGCGAAAATGGATGCAACCGCCTTAGTAGCTTGACCACTGCCGTGTGGGACAGTTCGGTAAGGCGTGTTTGATGCGGACTGGGACGGTGTGATGGTTCCGTTGGGTAGCGTGTAGATCGAGGAGGGCGGGGAAACCTTGGGAAATTTCTTTGTGTCTTCAACCTCGACCTTGTCCCTGCTTGGGCGCGTGACATCTCTGCCACTTGATTGTAGCCTTGGAGCATACCCTCGGGGTCCAATGTTGCCGATGGGCATAAGCGGCATTGGGACATCGTCATCAAGTTCGTCCTCCGATGAGTCCGACGTCAGACTCTCTTCGCCTTCGTCTTCAACGTCTTCCTCCGATTCGGCTTCGTCCTCGCTTTCGCTAGAGGACTCGGTGCACGTAGAGGGTTCGTATTCGTGTTTGAGTGGTGATGACGAGCGACGCTTGGTTCTAAATGCTGGTAAGGTTGGTGTGAAAACAGGCGTGGTGGAACCCTTCAAAGTGACAGGCGTTGCTGGACTGGATGAGCGATGTGGCGGAGGAGGCGGCGGCTCGTCGTCTTCTACTTCAATCCTCTCGACCTTCTCATGACTTGGCTTGCGTTGCTTCCTGCCCGCTTTGGCAGGCGCGGATGCAGGAAGCTCTCTTGATTCAACCGCATCCTCCGTGACCCTAGACGGTGTGCTAGGCTGGCTTGTCTTGCGTGATCGGGGAATGCTAGGTAGTTCCATTGAGGGTACTGAGGAAACTCTCCTGTGTGCTTGAGGACGTTGCGGCGACGGTGGCGAACCTGGTGGTGAAGCAGTTGAGTCACCTATAGATCGAGTTTCTTCGTCCGACCCTTCGGAATCCTCAACCTCAGACGTCGGCATCCACACACTGTAAGCCTTGCTTGATGATGAAACTGTAGAAGCGGTGGCTGGAAGAGACTTTGGCCGCTGGCGTTTGGTTGATTTTCTCCGTGGCTTGACCTCTTCTTCTGCGGGCTCACCCACGAGCTCAACTGGATCATCAAGCGTGATTTGTCGGGAGGGTCGACCAGAGGTGGGTGATGAGGTAACATTCTTCGAAAGTCGCGTGGCCCTGGTGCGTTTGAGGCCTGTAGGTGATCCAGTACCCGCGAGTCGGACTGCCTCATTGAGAGTGCGGGGAGTACGGTTAGGGTCCTCATGTTCGTCACTGACGGGGTGACCTTCCTCAATAGGCGATGAGATTTCACTCTCGTCGTAGGCTTTGCTGACTTGAGACTGCTCCGCGCTGGGAGGTGTTGTTGGTGACACAGTGCGTGATGGTAATCGTCTTTCGGGTGTATCATGACGCCACACCTTGGAAATCTCTGTATGCTGTTCACCAATTGGTATTTCGATCTCATGCGGACTCGGCGTTCTGCTCTTGTGTGGAAGGGTTGAGACTGTCTCAGCTGATAGTAGCGAGGATGAGGCATGGCTGCTGGTAGGTCGTGCCTTGCTTGGTGCTCGGATCTCGGAGATCTGTGGCGGTATTGGAGTGAGACCAAGCATTTGCACCCACTCAAATCCTGCTTGCTCGTCGTCGATGATCAGAGACATGACCTCACTCCACTCAGATCCGTCTGCTTGGAGGCCACGGATCATGACAATAATTTCGCCCTTGAGGTCGCCATTGCGGGCAGATACGCGGTCTTGTTGGATGGGCGGGAGAAGTAGCCATCGTCCTGTGGCATCTACTTCGCAGAACAGTAAATCTCCGCTGTTACTAGGTCCTGTGGGATCATCGCGCATCAAAATTTCTACTCGACAGCTGACTTCTTGGCCGCTGGAGTGGTATAAGTGCAGATCAAAGTGATCTCGAGCGCGTACGCAGCGCGAGGCTTCGATGCGGACTCCGGCCAATGGTGCGAGGCTTCGTGGATCGCGCGCACGAGTAGCATCGATGCTCGCTGCGGCCTCATCTTCGAGGCGAGCTTGTTCATCATTCGACCGCTTGCGTGCAGCGGTAACGAGATCTTGAAACAGGCTTGACATCTTCTCCGCGCGGTCAGATGGCTTGACATGATTGACACCCTTAATAATGTTTAGCATAAGTCGGTCATACAGCAAGTATGTTGTCGCTTACCTTCAGAGTCTTGGCCAGGTACTTGAGTCGCACAAGTGGTCGCTTGAGCATGTAGGCTACGTCAACACGTTCGCCGTCACCGTTGATGACATATCCTTCAGCATTCCGTGGCATGCCCTCGTCCCATGGCGCGCCATCGTCAGGACCATCGACGACCTTCGCTGGCTTGAAGGGGTCGTCGTCAGCAGGTGCAAGGCTGATCACAACGTCCTGGAAACCAAGACGCCATGCACCAATGTAGTCGGCGTAGACTCGCTGCGCACTTTGTGCCCATGAGAGGAGAGCATCGGAATCTTCTTTTGGCACACGCTTGTGCAGTGTCTTGAGGCGCTCGAGAGATACACCCATGTCGACGATTGGCTGGGTGACTTGGTTTGGATCAGCCTGAGCGGAGCGAGAGAAGAGACCGACAGCGACGGCCGAGTCAGTCTTGGAAAGGACACAGCTGAGCAGCACGGGAATCACACCATCTACGAGAGTGCGTAGTTCCCGCATATATTTTGTCTCATCCGAGGAAAGCTCCCTCATGATGTCGCCGATGGTGGCAGTGGCCAGTCTACTCCTGTTTGTACGGATGCTTCGAGCGGACACAATACTCTTCGTCCCTGCCGCCTTGGGCATGGACAGGACTGACATGAGATCGGCATGTGTCGCGAGCTTCCGACGCCGCGTGCTCCTGCGGCTCACAATGGTGGAGGTCTCTGGATTTAGAAGCGATCCCACCTCTGATGCAGGCATCTCGGTGATAGTGTCCGCTTCCTCAGATATGGTGCTGACTTCAGAGCCCTGAGCAGCCGATGGGGGAGCGCCTCGCGATCCGGTCGCAAAGGACTCGACAGAGGCGATTGTTGACAAGCGCTTGCCTCTGGAGGGGAAACCACGTTGCACAGAGAGTGGTCGCGGTCGCAAGTCCGCATGTTCGTAGTCAACGGCTGACGACTCTACAGATGACGAGGGCGCGGTGGAGGCAGCCTCAGACTCTTTGCCTGCTACACTGGGTTCATCGTCGACTGACGTGGTCTCACGTAGTGGAGAGGATATGGAGCGGCTCTTGGTGGGCGAATGCTGGCTCCGTTTGGCACCACGACGCTTGAGGGTGGGAGTTGGTGACAGCGACACTTCGGTCTCTTTTTCGGTTGTGGTGTCCGTCACATCGTCGGATACAATGGTGCTCGCCGGCTCGTCTGCTACGGTAGTGTCTATCTTCATCTCTTGGCTGCTACGACGTCGCCTCCTGCGTCGGCTTCCACTACCGCCACTGCGCAGGCGTTGCTCTTCCGCAGGCTCATCCTTGGACTCGGTGGACGCGGTGACATCAGATGCATTAGCCTTAGGGGGTAATTCTAGGGTGGAAATCGAGTCTCTGGTCTTGGGGCGACGGGCCGCGTCTTTCTCTACAAATGGATCCGGAGTGCCTTGCAGCCAGGCCTCGAGTCGTGTGCCATAGGTCTTGCTAGGTGTTGCAGCAGCTGATGCAGCAGACTCGGGTGGTGGAGATACAATGTTTGGTGGGCTTGTTCTGGGGGACGACCTGCGACGGCGTCTCCGTCCCGGCGATCCAGGTGATCGACGTCCCTCATTTGCGCTCGCGTCGCCCTGGCTCTTGGGTCGTGCTCGCCGCCTCCTTCTCCTCTCACGGATCTCGTCGTCGCGCGGCGATGTGATTCTGCTCTCTGAGATCTTGCTCTCCTCGTATTCTACGGTGACAATGTTGGCTGCGTCCTCGACGAGGGATGTGTCTGATTTCCGTGCAAATCTCGGCCTAGGTGTGGTGATATCTTCTGCGGACAGTGACCCTCGGGGAGAGGTGCGGGCTCGCGGTCTACGGCGTACTTTGACAATCTCGTGGGCCTCCTTTGATGGCTGCGGCGAGGTCGCAGCACCGCGATCCTCTTCGCTCTTGACTTCTTCGGCGCTGCCTGAGCCATTGCTTCCAGGACGTTCGTTCTCTGAGCTGGAAGGCTTCGAGGGCCTGCGCTGTTTCTGGGGCCCCTTCTTCTGACCCGTGCTGCGACCAACGTAGGACACCAGGGCTGTCAGCGGTGGTGTGAGGGGTGTTGGCGACTTGCTTTCCGGCCGTTCCGGCTTCTCTTTCTCTGGCGATGCGGCCTTGTTCTCCTCAGCGTCCTGGCGGTCCTTCTTCACGATGCGCGACGGCCGCACCCAGGCATTGGGGATTGTCTTTGGGGCAGGGCGGGCGGCCTCTTTGGGGGGCGATTGCTTGTTGCGCCAGTGCGAGTCGCTGATGACGCGCTTCTTCGGGGCGACGGCGGTGTGGACTTCATCGTCGAGCTTGTTGGCGACGGGCGTCTTCTTGGGACTCGGGGAGCGCTCCGGGCTGACGTCGGCTGACTTCTTGGGTGTGTGCGCAGGCTTCCAGTTGGGCTTGTCGTCGATGGGCCGCGCTTTGGGCGTGGTTTGTGGTGTGGATGCGGATGCGGGCGCAGGCGCGGGAGTGTCTGGCTCGACCTCGACCTCGACCTGCCACCGCTTGATCTTGTCGCGCACATTGGCGGGCTTGTTGATGCCAATCGCTTTTGCAAAATCCTGCCCATTCATGTTGCTCTGGCCGTCGTTGGCACCCTTCTTCTTGCCCGGGGTGCCATTCCTCTGTCCAGGCGGCGTGTCGGCGTCACTGGGCAGCGGCGAGACCATGAGATCCCGCCGTCATTGGGGCTGCGGCCGGCGTCGCGCGTTGTTTGGGGTGGCAGCAGCGGTGGTGTTGTTGTTGCTTGTCACCAGCCTCCGTTGGGCAGTCGGTGGTGTTTACCGCCGAGAGAGAGCTTCGCAGATGGCAGAGCTAGACGGCCCCGCACACGTCGGCTGATGAGCCTCACCAGGCGTTTCTGTCCAAAGTTGGGTCGGATAGAAACGAGTATAAGCGAGCGTATATATCCGTGTGGAGAGAAGGGAATCAATTGCAGTGAGAACCGATGCACCCAGAACACACAGCGCGTTGTGCAGCACGGCGCGGCGAAAAACAAGGCTAGACGGCGAATCCTAGTGTCGCATCGTGCGCAAACCATCCGTCACCCAGCAGAATACAAGCATCACCGAGCTTGGCCGCTTTGAGCGCTGCCCTCGACTGTTACTACAAATCACTCAACTTGCTCGTCCATTCACCACATGTCGTCGAACTGGTCAACATCTCGAGTCCTCCCAGCCTCTTGTTTACACGTCCGAGACAGTGCTTATCGGGCGCATCCTCCTCGTCCGGGAACATCCATGACGCCGCTTTCCTCGCTTGGCCCCACGTGCATGACAGATCCCTGCAATATCAACACCACATCCACCTTGGAAACATCCCAGCTCAACCTCAACAACATCCACGTCTGCAATATGGACTCTGTATTATAGGCGACATCTCATTGCATCTCAGTGGTACCTGTCATTGCTTTCGACCTTGCCTGGAGCATTCGCTCTAAATGTCCGCGTGCACTCCAATGTTATACGAGTGTAAGCTTCATCATGACGAACACGAACAGGTCGACCACTTGGCATTATCGCACAAATTGATCATATATCCTCTGCTCCCATCGTCTCTCTCCCTCGTTTGGTCCGACACTCTACCAATTGTCCTCATCCTCCTCGCCCTCCTCACCACCATCCTCGCGTTCGTCCTCTACATCATCTCCCTGTTCTTGACCTTCAACATCAACATCCTCTCCTTCATTGCGGGTTCCCAAATCCCCAACATAGTATCCTGCATCCTCAAACTCCTGCAACTTCGACCGAACCAGTTCAAACTTCGCATGCGCCTGCCACATTCCGTCAAACCTCCTATTTCCAAGATGGTCCGGGTAGGTAATGCCAGCATGGTCGACTGGACGTGCGAACGTCAGGTCGCGAGAATTCGAATGGATTCCCTCTTTGTCATGCTGTTCTGGGATATATGCACGAGGGACGATGCTGATGGTGATAGCAGCCATGGCTTTTTCTTCCGCTCGCAAAGCTTTTTGCTCTTCGCGGCGGTCGTAGGCGCGATCTTCAAACGCACCAATACTTATGCCCTCGCTCGCTTCCGCAGTGCGCATTCGCTGCTCTTCGAATAGCTCCTCTTGGTGTTTCCAGTAAAGCGCAACAGGGTCAAGCTTCCGTGGAGTGGCCGGCGTCGTCTCCTGTGCAGCAGCAGCCGAGTTTTTGTCCGTTACTGCTGACTCGTCGACTAGAGCCTGGACCTTGTAACACTCCCCACCGCCCTCACGATAATGGTGGTGAAAGCGTGTGCAGAAGTCATCTGCGTCGACTTTCAGCAGGTCGATTTCTTCCTTCTTTCCCAACTTCTCCACCAAAGCTTTCTTCACGTCATCCTTCCAGCTGAACTGACCATGCTCTTCCACATCTTTCGAGGTGAGCACGCCATACTTGTCCAGAACTTCCCATCCATCCTGCTTCTTCATCACCAGTAAGTCTGTAAAGAAATCCAATGCTTCATCGTTCCTCTCCGCAAGATGGTTCAAGAATTCGGGCCCGATGTCCATGATATCGAAGAACTCGATTTCGCCATCTTTATTCCACAGCATCCGGCGCTCCGGGCGATGCAACTCTTCCAGCCACCGATCCAGCACCATGTCGCAAACATGATTTGCACCTAATTCCATCGTAAAGCGATAGAGCTCTACAAGCTCGAGCATGCTCCATTGTATTGGTGTGGTGCGCAGAGCTGGTACACCGTCCTCTACTACCTCGGAGATGTCGTGCGTAGGCAGGCTGGAACGCAGAGTCGGCGATACCCACGCCACGAAACGCCGTACCGCACTCTGCGAGATGCCTTCATACTCGATGATGCCAAAACCCGGATGAGCTTCCAGAAGCTCTTCGATGGGATAAGAGTACCTCGCAGCGCATTGGCGATCGAGAACGGGCCAGCTTGGGTCACCGAGGATGGCATCGCCGGATTCGCGCTTGAAGTGTATGAGGTCCTTGCTGTTGCGATTCTGGTGGTACCGCGCGATATCGTTGGCAGAAGGGCCGTTGTCGTTGGGACGTTTCGATGCATTTTTGCTCGGCTTTGGGATCGCTCGCCGCTTCGTAAAGGTTTTGACAAAGAGGGCGCGAACTTGTCTGTCAAGTGGTGTCTCCTCCGGCGAAGAGGATCTGCTTCTACGAGCAGCGGGTTCTGGTGCATTCGCCTTTCCTTTTCCCTTCTGCTTCGACGGACTTGGTGCATAAGGAGGACTCGAAGAATCCGCGTTACCACTCGATATACGTGGCGCCGACCGAGAGGATGATGCTTTGGGAGCACCACGATGAGTGGCATATCCCTTCGGACCTCCGTCCACCGCCTTCGTCTTGTCAACATCCGCACCTTTGCCTGCAACCTCCTGCACTGCGCTGCCGCCACTCCCCACATTCTTCATCCTCGTCTCGTACATATTCCTCTCCTTCTTACTCACCCACGGCAACCCCTTCGCCTCATAAAATATCGGTCCATACTTGGCGTAGTGCTTGTATATCCCCTTGTCTACGCCTGCACCCTTCAAATCGCGTGTCTTGTTCGTCTTGGGATCGACCAACTTGCCGTACTTGTCTGCAATAGTGTGCACATCTAGCCTGTCCTTGTCGAACCACTTGATGATAAGGCAGTAGTCGGGGCTGATGGTGGGATGGGTCCAGGCGTCAGAGGGGATGGAGGCGATGCCGGCGAGGAGAGTGCGGATTTCAGCATCGTTTGGTGCGGGTTTTGCCTTCTTCGAAGCGGTGTTCTTGGTCTTGATGATCTGGTCCAGCGACGGTACTTCGTCGTTGTCGAGCGGATGGTCTTGCTGCAAGCCATCTTCCGTGACGACTTCATCCTTGAAGGCCGCTTCTCCTGCAATCTTCACTCTCTTGCTTGGGCGAGCGGCCGGGTGTTCAATGTCGCTTTCAAGATTGCATGGCGCTTCCTTACCAGCAACGTATGTGTTGGTTTGAATCCCCTCTTGCGCAGATTTGGCTTTCTTCTCCGCGCGCTTGCGCTTCTTTGTGGCGGAATGGTTGACCGCCGCCTCTTCTTTCTCGATGCTACTCACGATGTCGACAGCATGTCCCATCATGGTGCGGTCTTTGCTGGTCTGCGCAGTTTTGATGGCTTGCTCTTCAATGATGACCACATGCTTGCGCTTCTTCTGTGGAAGAGGCCTTGGACGCGGAGTTTGATCGATTGCACGAGGATCTGGTAGAGGATACACCAAAGGATTGCTGGGCGTCATAGTCGCCGTTAGACGATTGACGAGGACCAGAAGTAGTTATGATCGTGGTTAGAGTTAAGCGCGCAAGGTAGTGGAGAGAATTACAAAGAAAGAAGCGGGAGTATAGTCACGCAGCGCGGGCTCGTCAAAGCAAGCGCGTGATAAGTGATTGCTAGGGCCTTCTTCTCACAAATATGAGGGAATGATATCGGTGACAACATGCTCTTTCACTGCTCTGTAGTCAGTAGTGCAAGAGAACTCGAGTGTACCATCTTTATGGGATATATATGCACACTCAGCTGAGCCTGGAGTTCAGATAGATCAGCTGGACTTGCTTAGAGGATCTATCTACAGGTAGGAATCACTACCTACACATCGTCCCAATGATGCTTGTTAGAGAGTCATGTAACATATCACATATACTTGTCTCTACGAGCTACAATTAGCAATGACTAGATCAGATGTTACGGTCAGGCACTACACGACAGCTTATTGAACAAGAGCTTACAGGAGCTTTTGATACTTTCGCGCAGAGCAGTCTTTCAGCCTGGTTTGATACTCAAGATGAAAGAGTGGAAGACTGTGATTCAAGTCTAGCGTGCTTTACCCGCACTTGCAACTTCACAACTTCAGCACTTTTATCATGTCTGTCTTAGTTCATGTGGACGTCACCGTAGAGATTGTAGATAGAGTTGTAAATAGGAAACTTCAATAGGCTGTCGTCCGGGCCAGTATACTTCTCCCAATACTCCGCGGAGCTGGTACTGTCGTGCTATGCCTCTTCATTAGGCGTGTTGTCTTACCATGCTACAAGACAACACTTTCTAAGAATCATATTCACACGACATCCAACATCGCACGTCATGAAGCCTCTTTCAAGCCTGACAGGTCTCAGGAGTAGTTTGTATATACATTGCTTTCAAGCTATGACATATGTTGACTCACATCCAACTACATACATCTAGAACGGCGGCGGCGCCAAATCCAACCCCTCAACTTGCAGCTTGAACTGATCACTCCTTGAGTAGCTGCCACCAGCATCAAAATCCAGCCTGCCCCTCTCGCAGTCTTCAAAGTCTAGCTCCGCCACCAGCAGCTCGTCTTCTGCTTCCCACGCGGGACCAGCGAGGACATCGCCCAGCGGTGAGATAATGCAGGAACCCCCGCGACAGATATACTCTTCGCCGTCGTCACCACCTGAGGTCTGCGACTGTGCAAAGGGATTGGCGCTGACTGCTTCAGTCGGTTGAGGCGATTCGATTGCGGAAGTATCTTCTTGGTAGCCAGTTTCGACCTTGGCATCGATGAGAGGTATGCAGATCTCGTTGCCGTCTTCGGTCTTGCATATGGTGCTCTTTCTCCGCAATCGGCTGCCCGAAGATGATTTGTCTGCGTCGTGCGCTGCCACGCCATTTGTAGTGGCCTGCTCCGAACCACCTTTCTTCACGCCAGTTATCCATTCGGGCAGATGCTTCTTCTTGACGCACTGATTCGCACTAACCACAAAGCATCTCCCCTCGCACCCTACAGTACGCATGAGCGGTGCCCAAGTGTCCCTGGCATCTGCTGTTGGCGCGAACCATAAATTCACGTTCTGGCTGTACAGACTCTGTCTCAGCATGGGCATAAAATTCTCCCAACATATCGCCGATCCCATCGTGAGTCTGACGCCCTTGATCTCAGTCGTCACAGCGCGCAGCGTCGATGCCGTACCCTGGCCCCAGATCAATCTTTCAGATCCTGTTGGCATTAATTTCCTCCTCTTCCCCAGCACGCCCAGCTTCGGACACACAAAAAGCGACGCGCAATACAATGTACCTGCGCATCGCTCAACCACTCCAGTAACAATGAACACGCCCGTCTCCTTCGCAATTCGTTCCAATTGCTCGCGCACGCCATCGCCGCGATACTTCTTGCCCCTGGGTAGCTCGAGTTTCTTTTCTATCCAATCAGCGCCCGCGCCCGCTGGTGTATCGCCCAGATCGACTGCATCGTGGAAGTAATGCAGGAACTGTTCGCGTCCTTCTGCTGCTCGGGTGCCGACAGCTGCACCAAAGCTACACATCCGTGGATACCCGCCAAGGTAGGCTTCGGGAAACAGGATGATGTCTATACCTTGCGAGGCGGCGCGTATCGTGGTGTCTTCAAGCGCACGAAGCGTTTCGGACGTGGTGGAAAGCGTGCGGGATTGCGCGGATGCGACTTTGAGTTTTTGGGGCATTTTGATGATCAATGGTGGGGAGAATGCTATCTAGAGCTTTCTTGATTCTCTGACACACGTCTGACGGTTATTGGAGTAGGTGTTCAAAACGGAAGAAAGAAAAAAGTGTGTCTCGTTGAGGTCCAGCGATATCCGGGAGCTTCCCCGCTCACCCCGCTTCAGCTGTGGAGAATGTGTCACGAGAGTTTTCTCCAACGCGCTGTGCTCACCTTCTGTGCGTAGCTTCTTTATAAAGAATCATTTGCAGCCGCCTAGGATTGTGTCATGCATATACTAATTCGTGTTCCAATTCATGTCTATACATTCTTCCCCGAAATTCCTTGCAGCGAATGCAATCGCGCTGTTTATACTGCGTCTATATCATAAATCAAGAACGGTGGGTATCAATGTCAAATGCTACTCTTCTCAGGCGAGTGTGTTCGGGAAGCGGGCTGGTATTAATATAGTGGTTGGGTATAATCGACGTCCATGGCCGTGGTTCACGTTCACTTGATGCTTCGGCCCATGCTGTACACAAGTGTGGTTCTCCCATCTTTTCATTGTGCCGAAATCAGCTTCACCGATTTGGCTGTGCGCGCTCCAGGTCAATGTCAGAAAGGCTGTCACGGGAGCCATTTCGACTATCTGGTTGGACTGCCGCGCAGACGGTTCGGCATCCATTCCTCCAAGCTTTGTCCTTGTCTTCCTCAAAGCTCTTCATTGCCGTTAGATTCCTGGTGCTCTCGAAGCTCTTATGGCTGCTTTCATCGCGCTCCTCGATATGTATATCCAGTCCTTGGCTGACTTTGATTCCCTGAAACGGTGTACCATCGTAGACACCGTTCTGGTCTCCGCGCGACTTGTGTGTCGAGAGCGACGATGTTGTGCCTTTGCCACGCGATCGTAACGACAGGGGAATCGATCTTTGGTTCGTGCCCGACTTCGAGTTGGCGCTGGTCATGTTTGAGAGGTTGAAGTAGCGCTTGAAGAACACTTTCAAGGCTGGTGCGGATGCGCACATTACGCCGAAATCGGCTTCAAGAGCTGTCCAGACCCAGCCGTGGTACGCATACCAGGTGATGTCGTATGTCCCTTTAAACGGTCAGTTCGGTACGATATGACCAAGATTCAAAAGTACTTACGATAGTAGACGTATGTTGCGTAATAGGTGCGCAAGATGCCACAAACACATGATATCATGCCCACCCCGAAGATGCCACACACAGCTATCTTCTGGCGCTTCGACATCTTGAGATCCCACACAAGTATCGCAGGAAGGATACACACAAATAGGTCTTGTATCGTACCAATGATAGCGCACGTAACGATGATGGCTCCTTCGTCTCTGCACTCCAGCTCATGCTTGATCCTCCATGCGATGTCGAATAGGCGGAAGTTCCCAACCACTGGCGTGCAGGTAAAGATGATAAGGAACACAAATATTATGCTCGGCACGACACAAAAGAATATCATGCCCCAGATCGAGTAGACGAAGAGGCTCTTGAGGGAACCAGTCAAGCGTCGATAGAAGAGTAGGATTGAAACCTTGATGAGGGTCGTCGAGATTACATAGTTGAGCTCAATGGCCATTGTGATCTAGCTTGTCAGTTGAAGTGCAACATGTGGTCATGGGTGAGTTTACCTCTCGGGTCGTCACATGGGTTTTTGGCGTTTGATCCCAGGCATGCCATTGGAAGCCATATACTTTGATGGCTGCAAGATGTGAGCGGAAACGTCAAGAGATTGTCAAGTTTAACATACCTAATATTGCAGATATTGTCAACCCGATGACAGGGAGCATGGAGATGCTCATTATAATATCGTCCAGTCCGTAATTCTTCGCGACGACCAGGCGCGCCCACATCCTCGCGACGTATATGACGGTTGTTGCGACCAACATGATGATGAGTATAATCGGCGCCTCCCATCCTCGCGTTTCGGGATTCACATAATTTGGTGCTGGCCAGCTTAGCAAGACCTCTCCGGGAGGGTGGAGGCCACCAGCGCGAGCAACGAGGGCGGTTGCCTGTTCAAGGCCATCGCCGCGTGCGAAAAGACCTGGTGTGTCGGCCATATCGATGGACACACGCTCTGAGCAGGAAAAGGCTGTTATATTGGACTGGCGGGAGAAGCAAGTCTCTACGCGAGTGGTGCGAGCTCCGGGTATAATATAGCGATTATGCACAAGAAAGGAAAGAATCCCTTTGAACTATGCCGGAGTGGGTCGCTGACATGCTTCCCTACCTTGGAACGAACAGCAACGATCTCCATTTGTACGCCACAGCCGTCGCGGGCACTGTAGGCCAATGCTCAAGCATGGCAAGGCGTGCCCAACAGTTCACAAAGAGCGAGCAGCAATTGCCGACAGTGCGAGTAAGCACAAGCATGAGACGAAACTTCCCGCCGCAGCCAAGGCTTGTCGATCGCTAGATAACGACATGGTCGTTCGCTAGGACAAAGTTTACATGGAACCTTGCGCTCTGCTTACCATGTATCGCGCGATTAACCTGTCTACTGCACCTCCTGCGAGTATGCGAGTGCCTAGAGCGCACTATGGGTACGTTAACGTACAGAAGCCATCGGCGAAAGGACATGGTAGACACGTGGCGGATTTTCTGCTTGCGTCTAGAGTTAACTTTGCACGGCGCTGGCACGAACTTTGGACCCTGCATGAGCGTACCTGAGCATGTCGCATCTCAAGGCAACATACCCGAACAGTGTCAGCTGCCAAATTCCCCCACCTCGGAACAGAGACAGTAGTGTATGGCATTCTATCGAAAGATGCGGCCCGCGTTGATGTGATGTCCATGCTCCAAAAGTGCACAGGAGTCATGCATATGTGGTTGACATCAGAATGCCGGCCAGCACTAGGTAGCGTGGACAGTGTCGTGGTTCTCTATCGTACGTTCCGCGCCACAAGCCGTGCCCAGCGTTTGAGTTGTAGCTGTGAGTTTGTCCCATGGTGGCTGGACCGGTCTGAGGCATACTCGGCGGGGACAATTCGTCCAAGAAAACGGCATGTTGAATGATGGAACGCAAGGCGTCAGCGACGTCGGCAGGATGCAGGCACAGTGCTTCCGGCCCAGCGCCCAGCATATGCTGTGGATCATGCAAGCTCGGTTAGAGGGTTCTTTGTTAAGCTTTGCGCGAACAGATACCGAAGCAGATCCCGCATGGGAGGAAGTGTGGGCATCAGTCATGGAACGACGATCAAACCTAGTCATGATAGAGCTGTCCCTGATTGGCATCTGGTGTGGTGCCGGGAAGAGTTCGGCGCTGCCATATCCCAAGAACTTTTCATCGCCAAGGTGTGCAAACCCTTCCTTTCCGTTGCGCAGCGCCATAGACTGGGCACTACTGGGATGTCAGTTCTGCCAAGAATCTTCCGCTCGATGTGTTCTAGGTCGCAAAGTGGTGCAGAATTGAAGCGACATTCGACATCAGCCTGAAACAAGACCATGTTGTTAAAGGGAGAATCCCAAGCGAGAACCAGTTCTGCGGCTAACCATCGGTGGTATCCGTAAGCGACTTCTAGCGTTTTCGTGATCACGGTGATCTTTACTGATCAGGAGAGAACCGCACTAATCGCGCCCACGAGTGGAGAACGCTTCTCCTCTTCACCCTGACTCGTGCCGATGTCATCTGAGTGACACGCCGTCAACACGTGTTTGGCAGATCGATCTTGACAACAATGACTGAGCGGGTAAGTATGGGCCTTGTCTCAGGGGCTCTTTTATTTCAGCTCCCGATGACTATCTGGATATCTTCCTATGATCTTATGCAGTAGTTCACGGCATACAACTTAATACTGGAAAAACAATATCCATCATCTAGCATCCGGCGACAACAATTATAGGAACCGGAGCGGACCGCCGAGAAAACACAGCTCGATGTAGCACACGACTCAGCCCGACAAAGGGGCTAAAATACCCCGGACATTGATTTGCAGACCGAACCAGTTGGGCATCGGGATCTCCACGTCGGCTTTTGGACATACAAAAGGGAAGTTCCATGCCTCGGTCCTCTGTAACTTCTTGAGACACGCCCGGCTGGAATCGAGAGGTGACGCTAGCAACTCGTTGTTATCGAGCAGAAACGCATAGTTATCCAAAGGTCATGTCATGAGAAGAGGCTTCGACCAAGCTCCCTAAGTACAGCGGATCATGACCATGATTAGCCTTGATAGCTGCGTGGTTGCATAGCTTCTGTGGCTCTGGAGAACACAAATTGTTTGACATGCTAACGCAAATCGCTCTCTTAGACAGGCGATGATGCGTGTACTTTATTACGATCATTTCTTGAAAAGACTTGCTATGTTGCGTTGATCTGATGCGTTAATCTTCTAGGTGAAAACAATCTCCGATAATCTTTCCGCCATTCATGAACAACTGAATGAAGCCGATCCCTCGTTCCCAATCACTCCCATCTCTTGTCTGTCATCACCTCGTTCAAGTACATCTCTCAGCACAACCACCGAGTCACGGGTCGCGATATGGAACACATGAATAGAAGAATTGCCATATGTAGGACACTTACAAAAGCACAAATATAATGTAACGCTATGCACTTTATGACCTCCCCCAATCTACCTCTTCTCCCATTCCATATCTACCCTAAGCAAACTCCCTCGCATGCCCCCTCTCCTCCCTCTTGCTCAACTTCGTCACCGCCGGTCCCGGAACCGTATACGAGTTAAAGCTCGTATACAGACTGAACACAATACCAGGATCCGTCGCCTTATAGAAGCTCGTGGCTGGCATGCCTCCACTCAGCGTCTGAGTGCCACTTCCCTCGACCTTGATATTGATGCATTGGGGGTACGCCTGTGCGCCATTCGGCTGGCCCGCGGCGTGGAGTGCGATGATTTCGTGCCGGAGGACGTAGTTGCCGGGTGCCAGGTTGGGGATGGTCAGGTCCCAGGAGAAGTTGTTCTTGATCAGGTCGTCGGTGACCCAGGCGCCGGGGTTGGAGCCGGATTTCCATGCGCCGGATTGGATCTTGGTCCAGCGGAGGGAGGTAGGGTCGGTGATGGAGGAGAAGTCGCCAGAGACGGGGGCTATATATTCTTGCACAGGGCCGGCGTGGGAGATGGGCCAGGTGTCCTAGAATGCGTGTCAGCATATCGAATCTTTTCTTCTGCGTTGGAGTTGGGGTGTGGTGGAAGAAGAGATGGACTAGCTGAGGGGAATGAAGATAACATACCCATTTGAACGTCACTTTGCTCCCAGGCTTGACAGGAACATACGCCCCGTTACTCTTCCCTAGCTTGTGGCATACGATATCCACGGTACCGAATCGGTCAGGTGTCACGAACCCATTGTCCAGGTTGTCAGCCTGCCACCCAACCGTCGCCGGGATGGGAGTCTGGTATTTGAACGCAGCGTTCCAGCCCTGGTACTCCTTGCCGTCGGCAATGACCTTCTCGACGTGGCCGTGCGCGGCGACCAGCGCAGGCAGAAGAGTGTATGCAAGCGTTGACTTCATCTTCATATAAGATTCAGACTGATATGGGGCTTGATCTGCAAGTGGGTAGAGGGTAGGTAAGGAATAGAGTGATGAAGATCGACTATACTGTACTTCCCTGACACAAGTACCGCAGTAAAGAGATAAAAGGAAATAGATGAGGTACACGCCTGGGGTCTATATACTTCCCTTTCCCTCGTCCTCGCTTCCAGAACTTCTCACATGCGCCCATCCCCTCCGTTCCCGTTACCCAATTCCAATTCTTCCACCTCGGACGTCCGCTCGAGAATTCTAGCGTACAAGCATTCTCCACAGCTGTTTCATTTACTTCCACGCACACCAAACCCGGTTCGAGTCCTGGTCCACGACATGGTCGCCATGCAGCGAGATGGCCCATGCTATGAAACGATCGCTGGTTTTTGTGTCACCAGACGACAAAGTATTGAGGTGATTGGTTGATTTTGTGATGTGTGGCAATATAGGGATATTAACCCAGTGCCGGCCCAGGATAGGGTAATCTATCACCACGCTCGTTTGCGCAGGCCGAGAATGCTGTGTACCTGCTGTGTACAACGACATGTATCGAATTTTATTATATGGGTCTGGGGCTCTTGGGGCGTGGCTTGGTGGGCGACTGCTTCTTGGGTTGAGATGCGGTATTATTTACCTTGGTGTTGACGAAGTGAGATTTCTTACTCGAGCAGCACGTGAGGTACTTCATGAGTGACCACATGCGACAACATTAGCACGCCACACATGCAGTGTAACCACTTTCCCCAGCTTCCCCACACTTGAGACGGACTATCAACGCAGCGAGCTCCAGTCCAGCTTCTGAACGCTAGGTTGCGTCATGCTTGCTATCGGTCTCGTGGCCGGGTAATAAACATATATATTGCAACACGGACCGCGGTACCGAACTTTGCATCCACATCGGACGAACCGACGAACGTCGTTGCATACCTGCACATCTTGCAAATCTTCTATGGCGACAAGGAGTAACAATCATAGCTTTCATTTGTGCGAAAACTTCGCTGCTAGTACGTGTACATCATATCGTCCAACCCCTATCTGCAACGCCGTTCCCAAATGTCATAATGCTTATTCCCGACTTTTGGCGCCGCGAAATCATGCTGTGGTAAGATATGTACAACAAAAGTACCCAATAGCCCGGGCCGAAGCCACCCTAGTATCATGCGAATTAGAAGTTTGAAGAACCTTGCTCTACCGCCGTGTAGCCTCGATGGCCTTGTCTAGCCCAACTATTCTCAGGCTTTTGCCTCGACCCAGCTTACCACGCATCAGGGCAGCTGCGGGGATCAGGGAATCATCCCAGTGTCTAAAGACTGCTTTCATATCGCGCGGCACGCCTTCCATGACCACAGTTGTGACAGGCATGAAAGGGCGATCTTCCTCGGAGACGGCGAGTATGCCGTATTCTTGGGCGAAGAGAAGAGCAGTGGAGAATGCCTGGCTCTGCGTACGCGAAAGCGCGCCAATGATACTGCTCCATTATTAGCGATTGCACGTATAAAGAGAAGGCATACTTACATATACATCTCAAAGAAAGCATCCAGGATGTAGATGCTTTCTGGCTCAAGGTCCCTCTGGCTGAACGGCATGATCTCCTTCACACTCATTGTGACTCCACCGGGCGTCTTCGGGGTAACGGGCGTCTGCGGCCTTTGTTCAGCGTTTGGTCCACTCCAACTGGGTCGGCGCAGCAGCGGCGCGAAGAAAGAGCTGCTCACCTGGAGTGCCTGTCCCCATCCGGACGGTCCTTGCGTTTGCTCGATCTTGTACAGCCGCGCGCGATACTTCTCGGAGGTAGCCTTATAGCGCCAGTGATCCGCTGAACGGGGAATAGCGGGGCCCTTGGTTGGTACGGCAGGCGGCGGAAAGGAGTTGATGAACTCTTGAGACTCGGAGCCTTCGTCTACTTCTATGAAATCGCCGGCAGGCGCGAGGTCCATACCCATGAGGCGAGCGCCAGAGAGCTCCTCGGCGGAGCAGCCACGACCCTTCCAGAGATACATTTTGCCAGAGGACGTGGAGACTAGGTAAGGGAAAGCTGAGCAGAGACTCTTCAGAGATGACTCCACTTCATCAAAGGCAAGGTGTCCAATATGACGACGTCCGCAGAGCATGAACTCCTTCGCAGCTGGTTTCGCACCACGTCGTGTGATGACGATACCACCCAGGGCATCGAAGAAGGAAGGAGGCTCCTGACCCTGTCGAATTGTCAAAAGTTGACCCTGATTTTGCTTGGCGTAGTTCCTTGCGAAGAGCTGAACATCCTCTAGGGTGGGTTCTGCAACACCATTGCCCGCCCAGAGATAGACATTGGTGTGCTTTAGCCCCTTTGAGTCTCCAAAAATATGATTGCAGAGGTACATCGAGTCCTGGAACAGGATATGCTCTTCATGTGGAGATATTGAGGTGAGTTTGCCGTCACCGGTGACCTCTTGGATTTGTTTGCGCAGTGTGCGGATCTTCCCAGCTGGTCCAAGGTCTAGCGGTGGCGTCCTCAGTATATGCACAGTATCGATGGACTCAGGAAGGCGGCTCTCGGTCACCGGAGCCTCATCAAAGAATTCTGCGAACATGCCATCGTGCTTCGCGGGCACTGGAGATCCTCTGAAAGGCTCTGATTGGGGTCTTCCACTTGCAGGAGGGGAGACGGGAATATCGTTAGCTGTTATCTGAGGGCTTGACTCTCGTGACCTAGCAGGCAAGTAACCACTGAGGCTGCTAAGAGTGAATCCAAGACCAGTAGGCTTTGGCTTAGCAGGCACAGGCTTAGATTCCGAAGGCAACGGGGACTTGGGCTGGGGCGATGAAGTCACTGGTGTCTTAGACGTGGAGGTAGGCTCAGGCGATCGAACAAGTCCAGCATCCTGCATTGCGGCCTCTTCATCAGCTTTGGTCGGTAGCTTGATAGGCGACTTGGTCCTCGTCGCAAGCGGCGATGAAGACGCCGATTGCCTTGCCCAAGTAGCTGTAGCATTCTTTACGGATGCAAAGGTGGACCGTTCTGGGGATGACTGCTCTCGTGATGGTGTTACTGCAGCGTTCGGGGGTGGTATTTCCTTCAGAGCCGTTGTTTTGGGACTTTCCACATCAGCATTAGTTGCATTGGGCGGCGTTGGCAAAGGTCGCGAAAAACGTGACTGAGAGGGTGCAGGGGATGGTGCCTTAGGAGACTGGGCCAATTGCGGAGCTGCAGGCTTTTGTGGTGTGCTAATCGACCCAGAAACCCTCCTCTCTGGATCTAGAGAGACAGGCTTCTTTGGTACTCCAGGAGAGGATGAGTTCCGCGGCGAAACAACGGATTCCGGTCGGGGTGACTTCATGGTGATATCCTGGGCCGACTCCAACGACACAGGCTTCTTGGATGGCTCTGCTATGGATTTCCCAAATTGTCCAGACGTGATACGGGGCGATTTTGCAGGCGTTGCAGGCTTACCAGCAATGGATTGCCTAATTGGCGTCTTCGTCACTGGCAAATCCTCTGATGCTCCGTTAGTTTTGGATGGAACGGAACTAGGAAGAACATGCTCAGGCTTCACCAAAGGAACAGTAGTGGCAGGGGTCACCTTCTCTGGAGTGGTCTTCTCTGGTGCGGAAGTGGCTTGTTTAGCAGCTGGTGCTCGCCTTTTGGGTCCTCGGGCTCTTCCCTTGGTCATGTGTTGCAGCTCAGGGGCTGGTCCGGTCTTTGCCTCCTCCTGAACAGCCCGGGCAGGCGACTCCATCCCATCAGCACTTGATGTAGACTTGTTGGTCGTAAGCGGAGGTGGTCCACGAGCAAGGATTCCGGCCAGCGCTGGGTTGAAGCGATCAGCTAGCTTGCTGGTCTTCGCTGGTTCCTTGGTAGCAAACAAAGGACCTGGCTGCACAGGCTTGTCGTCAACAGCAGGTTTGATAACACGAAGGCTCTTCTTCCTGGCTAGAGCCTCTGGTGTAGCTTGCTTTGGCTTCTCTGGCGGAGGCGGCTTGGACCCACTGTCAGCACGTCCGAGAGCACCTCGCTTCGCGATGGCCTCGGGTGTTTGAGCTGGCTCAGAGTGGCCTTCGGACTTCTTTAACACCGAACCCTCGTCTTGTGCTTTTAGAATCATGGCGGATTTCTTCTTCACCAAGGACTCTCTAAATTCGTCGCGACGCACAGTTGGCTTCGGGCCACCTGTGACGTTCAGTGCATTCTTACCGGAGAGTATATTGTTCTTGAGAAGGTCCGGTGCAACATAGTTCTTCGTCTCGGCCTTTCTCAGCTTGCCGAACACGTTCTGGAATTCTGTGGGTTCACCCTTCTTGGAGGCATCATCTATTGCCTGTCGTGATTTGAGTCCAGCTCGGAAGTCCTTCTTGGGTGGGGTGTCTGGTTTGGGCTTTGCTGAGGATAGCGGGCGAACAGTTGTCTTCATCGTCCCAGCCACGTCTGGGTTGCTCGTTGCTTTTGTTGGCGTCTCTTCGACAGGAGCAGCGGCTGCCTCGGTCGTATCGGGCTCATCTTGCTTCGGCATTGGATCCGCTGCTGTCGCAGTGATTTCATTGTTCTTGATGGACGGTTTTGGTGATATGGCAGGCTTGGGCTTAGATGAAGGCTCGGCTAGCCGCTCTGGTTCTGATGGCACTTCCTTCTTAGGAGTATCGAACTTGCGTGGGCTCGGAGATCTAGCGATCTTCTCAGGCTCTGAAGAAATGTCCGCTTTTGATGTCTCGAACTTGCGCAGGGCCGCAGGCTTGAGCTGAACGTCCTTGATAGGTGATGTTCTACCGGAGCCAAAAGGTTCGGCAGAAGCATTCTTGCCAAGATCCACGCTGCTGCGCTGCTGCTTGATGCGATTGATCTCCGCCATCCACGCGGGCTGCGCTGGAGGTGGCTGCTTGGGCTTGGGCGAATCGGGCTTGTTGAGAGCGCTCTCGAGCCAACTCGATTTTGTCGGACTCCATCGCTTCGAGGGACTGGGTGGAGAGGTTTCGTCTTGAGCCTGGTCCCTTTCATGGACAGAGGACGCAACAGATTTGCTCCGGCTGTGGTGCGGCAGAGCAGGTCTGACGAACTCGTCCCGCGGTGTTCGTTCCGTATCCAAACCCTTTGTGGCCGTGGCGTTGCCGTGGCTCGATGTGGGACGTGAGGATGGCTCGATCGAGTTGTCTCTGCTCAAGTTTGAAGGTCGGTCGGCCCGCGACAGGCTGCCATAGCCGGCCATGGCGCTTCCACGGTTGCTCAAGGTCGAGCCCTGTCTTGTCAAGGTCGGAGGCGTCTGTGTGCTCCATCGCTTCGAGACACTGTCGCTGCGCTTGAGCATGGCGCTCTGTACAAAGCCTCCCATTCCCTTGGTGGGGGACGCTGGGCGCTCTGGCGAAATTCTGCCCTGCGTCGGAGACATGGCGAGGGCCCGCGCGGCGCTGTCGGCTGCCTCCGTCGAGGCAGCTTGTTCTGAGGGTGGAGCGAACTTTTGCGACTCAAGCCTTGGCAGTGGTGACCTCGTCTTTGCGACAGACTCGGTATCTCCGCCCGATATTGAATTGCTGGCAGAAAAGCGGTTGCTTAGCACTGCGCTTCCCCGCGCAGATCCTCCCCGCGATCCAGGCGAACTTGAGCGGAAGCTTTCTAGGGGCGGGCTGCTGATCTCAGGCTCTATCGTCGACTCGCGTGACATACCTGGCAGCTGCCTCTTGCCAGATATTGAGCCGGCATCTGATGCCGTATCTTCCTGGCTCCGACGGTATGCTGCTGAGCCCGCACCCCTATCTGGCGTCTGTTTAAACCACGAGGGGTCCTTTGCGCCCAATGACGCGGCTATCGAGGTCCGGGAGGTGGTGGGTTCTGGCGATGAGGGTTCGGGCGTCTTGGTGGGGGATGTTGTGGCTGACCTCTCTGGCGATCTTGAAGCCATTGAGAGCGGTCGTCTCAAGCTGCCTGACTGCGGCCTCTGTTTCCACGAGAGGGTACCGGAGCGGCCCAATGCAGCGGCGCTGGCTGCGGGCTTCTTGGGCTCCATGTCTTCGATGGTCATGGGCGCGGGCTCGCTGGTGAGGCGCTGCAGCGAGTCTTCGCGTGCCTGGTCCTGCTGAGCGGGCGGGCTCATGACGGGCGTGGGCGTGCTGGCAGCCTTTTCCTGTATGCTGCGCGGGGTGCCGGCGGCGGAGCGCATCGATTGTGGTGTCGAGGGCTTGTCGGGCGAGATGGAGCGGGCTCGTTCTGTTGGTAAATACATTAGCACCAGCAGCAGCAGGCCAGAGGGCGGCGGCGTCTCTTTAGCAACACCAGAGACAGGGACAACAAGTAGAACAACAACAACCCACCTGCTCGTCGCGCTAGTCTCTCGCTGCGGCCCTGAATCAGCTCCTCCTCAAGCTTCTTCACGCGCTCGGCATCTTGCTGGTCACGCTGCTCGCCAAGCTGTCGAATGCGCTGCACGAACTCGGACGGGTCGATTTCGTCGGCCATGGTGGGCGACGAGAAGGGAGATGCACCGTGGGTCGACACAGGCCGCTTGCTGCTGCGGGAGGTGCAATTCGCAGGGAATGAGGATGCTCGGCAGTGAAGTGCAATCCCGGGCGATTGGCGAGCTAGCCGTCAAATTGCTTGCCTCGAGTGCTCAACGTCTCGTGCCTGGCCTGAGCGCTGCTCTGAAACAGGATGGCGGTGCGGGTGATGTCGAGCAACGAATGAATGAATGAATGCAACTTGATGCACGCACGAACGAGCGGATGTCAGAGGGCGTGGAGGCTGCGGCCAGCGGGTCACGCAATGAGGTACGAATGCGTGTTTGTTTATCGTGCTAATCGTCGGCGGGAACTCCACATGTCAACACTGCGCTAGACTACTACTTCCAAGGTTGCGTCTTGCCATAGTATCCATGCATCACGAGACTGCTGCTTGCACACAAATACAACCTATTTGGAGCAAGGCCATCAGAAATCAAGATCATGGGCTATCGTGGCCAGGGAGACGGTCAGAACGATTACCAACACATTGTCCTGTTGTCCACGCACAGTAACGCATTGTAGCTTCAATACAAGAACAGCCGTTCCTTAGCATCTCGAACCACCCACTCCAGCCCTTCCTGCAAGTTCATGCCCGTCATGGCACTGCAAGTCATGATGTGCCATTTGTGTGTGCGGATAGCGTCGAGTCGCAGACCCTTGCAGCCGTTAGCATCCATTCTATTGGCCCGCCAACACCTCACAACACTCGCGTCACGTCACGTACCTCACGCACCTCCGTCTCTGACATAGCCCCGGGAACATCGCTCTTGTTCTTGAAGACGAGCAGGCTGGCCCCAGATAGGCGCTGTAGGTGTCAGCACATGTCGAAAGGACAATCTCAGGCACACACCTCCTCCTGGAGCAACCCTGCCAGCTCATAGCAACAATCTCCTATGCGCTCTCGATCCGTCGCATCCACCACCCAGATGAGTGTGTCCGTCTTCTCAAAGTAGTTTTTCCAGTAGGTGCGCAGTGTTTTCTGCCCGCCGACGTCCCCTATGCAGTCAGTGGCCGCTCACCCGAGGCAGGTTCAGCAGGTACAGTACAAATATTCAATTTATAGCTATCTCAGTCAGACCTTAACCATCTTCGTTGCTAGAATGTACATACCCATCATGTTCGATTGTCTTGATGATGAAGCCCAGTGTAGGACTGACGCTGCTCACGTCTTCATTCATGATCTTCTTTACGATGGTCGTCTTCCCTGCATTGTCCAGTCCACTTATGCAGTCAGCTTTTGGAGTAGCAAACAGATGGCGGTGCACCCACAGCATGAGTATTCGCATCTCCTTGTCCTTCAATCGTGCTTTTCGTAATATTGAGAGCATTTCGTCTGTTCAAAATTCCAATTGTGGTATTGTTGTGTTTCTGCTAGGCAGTCGTTCTGCGAGCGAGGGTCTTTACCATCTCTCGGCTAAACTTGCCCTAAGAACCATCAAACTACCAGCAATACTACCATGGTATTTTTGAACACTTGAATATTCGGACCAGATTTCAGCACGTAATACTATATTGGTTCTTCTTTCCATTACTGTTAATGTCTTCTCTTCCTCCAAAATATTAAACCGCAATCATTTCAAGACATATCTCACCCTCACTTGCACTGTGGTAATTTCCCAACTTCGAGATTGCCTCCCTTAAGATACGCTTCAAGCGGTGAGAACCCAGAATTACCTTTTCTCTCGGCGAGATTTCCGCCTGTTGGGACACACCTCCAGGCACCTATAAGACACTTTCCCACAGTAGCTCCTGCCTCTTTCCCTTTATGCACTGACTACCTTATAAGTCTTTACGTACACCCCCACACCTCTCTGTTACAACATACATATATCCGCACAATGGCTCGTGTAGTAAGGCAGTTCTGTGCTCGCGACTCGATGCCATCTGCAGATCTCAAAGTACAGGAGGCTGACCCGGCTCCCTCGACGAGTACCGAACAGCAAGCTACCGGTAGCAGCATGACCTGGCAGCAAAAGAAGAAGTTTGGATCAGCTGTCGAGGTGAGTATTTGAAATCCGATGCACTCCCACGTGCATGTTCCCGCCTCTGGCCACAATCGGCGTCTATCACTTCGAGTCCTTCACCTCCTCTTCCCAATATCCTTCGCCACTCGTACCCTCCACTCCCTGCGCTCATACACCTGCGCAGCATCTTCGATCTTTTCAAGTCTGACTATTCCAGAAAACTCGCGAGCGCAAGTCGAAAGGTGTCCACTGGAAACCCTTAGATCTCGAGGCCATCGAGGAGCCACCAGTCACCTCGATCGCAGGCGATGGGCGCAGCTGGTCCGAGCAGCAGGCAAACTTTTCTATTGTGAGCAAACGGCAGCGTCACCGTCCACGTGACAAAGTGAACACCAGCACTTCCGACAACCCCAACCCCACACAAACGATTGAGTCGTCCTCCTCACCAAGCGACGCCAACAAATCACATCAGAGCAGGAACGCGCGCAGGCGAAACAACAGGAAGCAGAAAGCAAAGGGAAACTCCGACATGGATCCACTACCAAAGAGCGCATATGTGCCTCCGCATATGCGAAAGCGCGCCGCTGGTCCCGCTGTTGCCATCAAGACAGAAGCAGATCTTGCACCCGCAGCGTCCAATGGCTCTTCAGCTATATCTGCAAGATCAAGCACTGCGCATACCGACAAAGTTGGCTCAACACCGTAAGTCATCTCCTTTGCCACCATGCCAGTGACACAAGAGTGCCGTGCTGATAGTGCGTAGTAACCGGGCGAGCGATTCTTCGCGCCAGACCACGTCTTCGCCCAATACAGCTCAAGAGCACTTACATGAGGAAATTAAGCTGGAGCAAGATACTAATGATAAAGCAAGTGCCTCACAGTCCGCCCAGATCAATGGCGACGAAACCACCATCGTGCCTAATGGCCTTGCGTGGGACACCCCTAAACCAACTCCGCCACCAGTCACACCTAGGGAAGAGAATCCACGCTGGCCCCGCATCAGAGGGTTGCGTCACGTTTGGCCAAAGCAATCAGAGATGAGAGCTAGGTCGTCAAGTGACAGCTCTGTTGACGGCGGTGTTATTTGCAAATCCGACAGCAATGGCGACCCTGACTACGACGTCAAGAAGCTGATGGATTGGAATGGTGATTGGATACCCCCTCCAGAGCAGTGGACTGGCCGAAAAGGTCACATCAACCGGCATCTCCATCAAGGAGTTGAGGAGTGGATCGATGCCCACCCGAAGGAAATTAATGGTGAACACCTCAAGTATAACACTTCTCCAACGTTTTGCGGAGGCGGAGAAATCGTTCCAAGGTTCTGGGTCATCAACAAGATTGAACAGGGCTCGCTTGGGGAGTTTTGGAAGTCTATGCCAATCAGAAGCCCTCGTACGCTCAGCGACGTCAGCGAACATCCACCTTTCTGGGAGCGCTACAAGCAGGACGACGACTGCATCGTCGAGGCGCTTGAGGTTCCTGATGCGCGTGTTGATCCAGAAGATCTTGACAATCACCGTGTAGGCCAGGATCTGCTGGCTTCCGCGACACATAATGTGGGCGGCATTATAAGATTCAGGCAGAGAAAAGAGTTGAAAGCCCAGAAGAAGCAGAATCGCCCCGTGCGCTTGACAGTACCAACGGGCCCGCCCCCTCCAGACCGACGTATCGTACCCAAGGCCAACGTCTACTTCCGTCCAGTGCAGCCCAGGGATGTGGAAGGGATCGCTGTAAGAGTGGCTGTTCATGCTTCACATGCGAATATCTGCTAACTTCAACGCAGGCTATCTACAACCACTACGTTGATGACACCATTTTCGCCAACGAGTTCGATGGCCGTACCGCCGAGCAGATTGGCAACCGCATCGATGCTATCGTCCGAGAAGGCCTTCCCTACTTGGTAGCCATCGCCAAAGGAAACCACTCCAGAGTGCCTACAAACTATGTTCAAGAGAAGGTTGTTGGCTTTGCTAGCCTTGACGACTACTGCGATCGCTCGAGCATGTTCCGCTTCACATTCGAGCTCGAGTTGTTCGTGCACCCAGGCTACACTTCGCAGAACATCGCAAGCTGCCTCCTCGACGCGCTGCTAGAGATGTCGAACACTGGTTACAATGCTTGTGGTGGATATGAGTATAGGAACGAGTCCGAGTATCTCAAGATGGGGCCGAAGCGAGTCATCAAATCTATCATATTGACTGTTTTGAAAGAGAACGGCGAGTGCGCAGACTCGACCTCGGACCTCCTGAAGCGCTTCAAGTTCTCTCGCGCCGGACACATTTCCAATATTGGATACAAGTTGGGCAAGGTCGTCGACGCTCATCTCTATCAACACACGACTAGTGAGGACATCAACCCGAACAGCAGGCCCAGCGTGCCTCTGTAGTGGGGCCGAAGTGCTGGTACGTTTGCTCTCGACGAATTTGTGAAACAATGAGCTGATCAGGAAAAGGTCTGCTTCTCTTCAAGGGATCTTGAGCTGCCGGCGTCCATCTTCAACGGATGCATCGTCCTCTTTGCATACTTTATTGCGTGCAGCGAACATGGCAAGCTTTCCGACCCATGTAAGCTATAAAAGTGTTTTACGTCCTCTCTCTGCTTTTTGTCATGTTTCCTGTACAGGTCTACTCATTGCGTTTGTTATTCAGAATTCTCTGGGGGCTTCCAACCGGGCACCTATTGCCTTTCTTTTTCCATGAATGAGCTTGCGATTCCTGGCGTCTGGGAACACTATACCCGGAACAAACGGTTCGCTGCCGTGAGACAGCTTTGATGACATGGATAACCCAAATAAATCGAATGAGAAGAGTATTGCTCACCATACCACTCTCCACATTCGGTAACTCATCACCACGCGAAACCGATCAAGCAAAACAGAGACTACGAAGAAAACGAATTATCATTTGATATCATATCACATCTCCCCATTCTAGTCCCATCTCAAATCCCTTCCAGCCCATCACATGTATATCCTCACAACCCCAAATGTCCCCCCTTTTCCTCCTTATGCTCCGTCGGTTCCTCAAATCCCCATCGTCCACTCTGATCCAAGCCCAGCGGATTCTGGCCCGTCTGTTCCTTTCCGCCAATCTTATCCGGCCCATTGTCGTAGCTGTCTTTATTCTTACCGCCCACGACTTCCATACGCTCTTCCTCGTTGCCCAGCAAAGGGCCGAGCACGCCACGCGTGCCGCCGCCCACGGCGTTGCCAAGGGGGCCGGTTACGCCTTTTTCGAGGGGGTAGCCGATCGGGCGGAGGGCGGTGTTGAGGACGCGGCCTGGGTGAAGGAGGTTAGATGGGATTGGGGTATGGGGTATGGGAGGAAGACGAACCAGCTGGATCTCCAACAGCGCTCAACAAGCCTCCACTTCCCTGCTTTCCCTCATCTTCTTCCTTTTCCTGGTTCGTCGTCGGGATGTGCTCCTGCTGCTCCTCTTCTTTCTTGTCGTTTGCCATGATGTCTTTCAAATCAAGTAATCGGAGAACAGTTCGTAGCTATAGTTTCTTTCGCAAAGTACAATGTTAAGCTTCAGATTGGGGGTATGCTGTTCAAGGTCTAGATAACCAAAGTAATTTCCTAGCGTCAACGGGGCGACGGGACGTTATATGTAGTTCAGACTACGCAACATGCAAGGCTAAAAGTTGGTTCCTATGATGCAGCGTGCGTTACCGCGCGTTTCAAGCTTCGGGAGCGGTTGTGACGTCAGGTGCGGAACGACGCGATGGGTCGCGCAACGGGCGCGGGGATCACCTAGGCTGAAGTGGGGCTAGGGCATGTTTCATGGGCATGCATGCTTGAGAGAGCGAACTCCATGATGAGGTTGTAGCACGGTGCGGCTTCCGGATTCATATTCGCGTATGACGGTAGGATTGATTTGCGATGTATTCAAGGACTGGTAATTGATTGGGTATATCATGCATGGACTCAAGAAGACGCCAAACACCAGTTTCCACGAGATTCGTTCTGCTCGTACAGCAATTAGAACATCTCGTCCATCCCACTCTCGTCTAGCACGCCACGTCCCCTGACTTCACTGTTCGCCCTTCCCCTCTTCTCTCTGAATGTATCGTCCAACATCTCCTCCCCATCGTCCTCTTCTTCCCGCTCCATCTCCACATCATCTCGTATCCTCGGCACCGGTGTCCTACCAGTCAAAATGTCGTACAAGCTGTCTTCCTCCTCGTCCACGTCATCATGCTCAAAGCGCAGAATCTGGTCTTTGCCCTCTGGCCATACGAGAACATAGCCCTGTTGGTGCCCGAGCGTAAATACGGGCTTCTTCTCTGCTGGTGTGGATAGCCACGATGTGATCCATCGCGTGGGCAAGGTGCCTGTGGGTTTGGCGATGTGGGAAGAAAGATCGAGTATTGCGGTCGGGTTTTGTGATGTCGAGGATGAGGAGGAAGAGGACGATGAAGAAGAAGATGTCGAGCGAGAGAGACTTTGTGCATTGTACACATACACAGCTGGCGCGTCATGTGTGGTCTGTATGAGAAGCCGAGATGGGTCATGCGGGTGCCATTGCAAGCTTTTGATCGGGGCGAATTGTATGAGGATGGTGCGTGGCTTGAGACTTTGTAGATCCCAGATCCAAACTGTGCTGGGTGTGCTGTCATCTCTGGTCGCACACAGCGAGCCATCGTTATTGAAAGCCATCGTGCTGATGCCCTGCTTCATGAGTGGCGTTTCGTTCTTCTCGAGTGGCGCTTTTGGTGGTGTCGCCGGCTGAGCTGTGAGCACGTAACTTCTGTTGCCTTGACCGTCGACATGCTCTGTATATACTGGTGCACTAGGGACGTTTATGACGGCGGTATGATCCAGAAAGACGACGGGAGCGAACGTCCGTGTTGACAGTATCCGTACTCGTCGGTCCCAACCGCCTAATGCCAGCCTCTCGTTTCCTGGCATCCACTCCACGCTCTTGATGCCCAACCCTTCTACGCCCCAGGAATCTGCATCTTCTGAGGGCTCGCGCGTTATCGTACGGTACAGGTGCCCGTCTGCTGTATAGATATGGAGACTGTAGCCAGCAGAAGCGCCGTCCCATATAGCCAGCCAGCGCCCGTCATGGCTCCACTTTAGGTTTGCAGCATCGATCGTCGAGAGCTCCACTCGCGATATAATGCTATATGTCCTTGCAGATAGCAGGAGCAGAACGTCCGTACCAGAGGTGCGACACAACAGGGCCATGACCCGCCCATGTCCATGCCGTGGAGTAGTTGATGGTCGATAACCCCAACCTTTGCTCTCCTTGCCCGGAAATTTCGGGTCCCTAATCTCAACTGCGCGGCCAGTTCGGAGACACCAGACCTTCATGCATGCCGCAAAGTCACTCCAGACCAGCACCTCGTCCACAGTTGCGCCAAACTCGACATGCACGTTCTTGCCCATGCCACCTGAGCCGTTGCTGATTACAGCGCTCCATTTTTCGTCGCGCAGATCAAATACGCGGGTGGACTCGTCGTCGAAGACCAAGACGCGGTGCGAGGCCGAGGGTTGCGAACGGCGTGGAGGCGTAGATGCGTTGTGGGATGCGGACAGCGAGCTGGAGGCTGGGGACCACACGATGCGCGAGGTACGTACATCATGACTTGAAGGTAGCGCTATACTGCGAACAACCTCGGATGTTGTAAGGCATCGGATTTGAAGGCGTGCGCCTGAAAGACATGCGATGTGCGAGGCCGAGGGTGAAGAGACGGAAAGCGACGTTGCTTCTGCATGTCAACGATGATACACATGAGACCACCATCTCGCTTACCTTTGTACTGTGGCGACACGTCAGCGCTGTCCATATCTTCCAGAGATTGTGTAGTTCTTGCGGGGCTCAGCGTGGTGTTGTGGTGGTGTAAACAAAGCGGGATTGCGAGATTGACCAATGGCGTTGCAGGAAGCCCGCACCCAAGACTTGTAAATACCGAGCAGAGTCCAAGAACGATTTATACGTTCACAATCATTTTCATATTCAGATTACTTGCGTCATCCAGCTCATTATTCAACCGTAACTACAGCGAGGGTATCGGTATGCAACAAATGCTCAAAGGCATATCTCCATCAAACGTATACACATTTTCAGGGCCATCCACGGCCACCGCAAACCATCATCTATCCAAAATGTGTATTGTGAAGTGAGGAAGACTAATTCAACAGCATCGCTTGCTTCGTAAATCGCTCATTTTCATTAGATCAGCCAACTCAAACACTGTACACGGGCGCCTTCATCAGAACGCTCTTCCCTCGGATCTGTACGGCGAAACCGACTGACATACGCACACGCGGTGCTGGAGCCTCGTCTTTGGGGCCGTTCGAGCTGCCTGGCGGGTTTTGCGTTAGGCTCTGCTGGCTACCACCACCACCAAGCGTGGATTCGCGCTTGCCCAGCGACGCCGGCGTTGCGGTGGGCTTCTTAGACCCACCACCAAAGCCAAAGACGCTGCGCTTCTTCTCTTCCTTGGGAATTTGTGCATTCTGCTGTGCGGCTTGCTGTTCCTGTTCAGCGATGGAGGCAGAGTCAACGTCTTTCGATGCAGCGCTTCTAACAGACGCACGGTCCGCCTCTTCTATATCCAAGATTGGTGCTGTCAATGCTGGAATGCCAGTCTCCAACTTCATCAAATCGCTGACGATGCCATGTCCAGGCGGGAAGTACTCAATGTGCACTTCTCGACTTTCCAGTGGCAAATGCTGGGCGATGCTCACGGCTAGCTCGATAATCATGGGTACGCCTCCGTTGAGGTCTAGTGGGGCTGGGTCGTTCATGTGCATCTGTAAAGACGCGATGAGCTTCTCGTTGAGTGTCTCGATCAATTCTTGTCGGTATTTCGCCGCTTGAGGTGCTCGCAATGTGTCTGCAAGACCTTCCAATGTAGCCAGCCGCCAGTTGATGATTTTTGCTGCAAGCGAGTCTTCATCCTCGGGGCTATGACACGCAGGTGAAAACTTGCGAATGTTCATGACGATCATCTGTAGTTGGGTGGAGAATCCAGGTTCCAAGTCAGGGTGAAAGTACTTCTCGAAAATGTTCTCAACCAGCCAGTATGAGATGAATGCGCGGCCAACAGCAGTCATCTCTTGCTTGCCAGTCTCTACAGCTGTCTTGTTGACCACGGTGTGTAGAAATTGTGGGATCGCTTTCCAGTCTTTTCTGATGGAAAACGACAGCTGTGCTATTAGTCCGTCCAGACGGTTGAAGCGGGTGGCGTATTCGCTGTCATCCCAAGACGTGCGGGATAGCGATAGTCGCTGATTTGCAAGTGTATTCTGCAGCTGATGGACTTGAGTTTGCTGTTCGAAGAAGTACCGCTTTACTTTCTGGTATTTCTCGCCTGTACACTGTCAGCTGGACTCGACGCACTGCACTTGCATTACTCACGCAACACCTCATGCTCCTTCATCATCTTCTCAATCTCCTCATCTGACATGTCGGTGACAGCAGATCGCGGCGGTGGCGTCGCGCGACCCATCTCTCCAGATTGTGTCTGCTGTCCTTGTTGGCCCTTCTCGCCGCGGTAAGGCTGGCCTTGCGAGCCTGCTGGTACGACGTTAGCGTCGAATGTTGCGAGGCCTGGCGACACAGGCGGGTGTCCGTGAGGCTGACCTTGGCCCGAGGGCTGTTGAAGGAGAGATGCCTCTCGAGACGGTGCCCCGGGCGGCGGGCCCTCCGTGACCTTCCTCAGCGTGTTCCTGCCACTGTTCTGCGCGCCAGACGGCATGTTGTCTTGTCCCTGTTGGGGCGGTGAGATGTTCGCAGGAGGGGTCTCTGTCTGCTGCGGTTGCGACTGCTGCCCCGATTGCGGGTCGTAAGCGTTGTATGGCTGAGGCTGGAGGGGTGACGGCGGGGCGAGCTGTTGCGAGGACGGGGGCCGCAGTTGTTGCGACTGCTGCGAGTCGTTCTGCGAGGACTGTGCAAGCTGAAGAGGCTGGCGGATTGCTTGAGGGTGTTGCAGCTCAGGAGGTTGCTGTGAGGATGTACGCCCCGCCTGGTGCTGTTGGAAGTCTTGGCTGGGGTGCGGCTGAGGATGAGGCTGCGGCGCGAACTGCTGCTGCTGGTAGTGGACGCCTTGCTGAGACGGGTCCAGCGGGGAGTGACCTTTGGCGTGTTGAGGGCTCTGTTCCTGTTGCTGTTGTTGCTGGTAGTATATTTGTTGTTGTTGCTGCTGCTGCTGTTGTGGTGTCGTGTTCTGCGTCTGACCATGCAATTGGGCGTTCGCTAGCAGGGGGCTTGGCGCGCTCTGGGGGTTGAAGGCCTGATAGTCGCCTTGGTTTTGGGGAGCCTGGATGTTTGGCTGGTAGCTCTGGTACTGCTGCTGCTGGCCGGACTGCTGTTGCGGCTGCAGGCCCTGTCCTTGGTGGTGGTCGGGGCTGTATTGAGACAGCTGGGATACCCCGCCTTGGGTGCGATAGCTCCCCTCAGTGCTTACCCTGTCGAGTGGGGGCCGGTTGTACTGTTGTTGTTGCTGCTGCTGAGGATTGCCGCCAGCGTACTGCGGCGGATGCTGCTGTTGATGTCGCTGGGGATAGTCCTTGGGCGGCACCTGGGGCTGGCTATGGTCTTCCTGCTGCAGAAACGGGTCGAGGTTGTCCTCGTCCTGCTCGGCCGACGTGGGCAGATGCGGACTGCTGCCCTGCTGCCAGTGCTGGCCTCCCTGCAAACGCTGGGCCTCGTGCAGCTGCTGCTCAGCAAGCCTAGGGTCGCTTTTGCGGACAGACTTGTGTCGTCCCAGGCCGTTCTTGCTGGCCTGTCTGGAGGGCTCGTCTTCCTTGTCGCGCCCCGCAAGACCTGCGATGCGGCTGCGGAGAGACTTCTTGGGCTCCTGGACGGTGGGCGGCGGCGATTGCGGCTGGTAGGAGCTATGTCGCTGGTCAACACCGGGCGACAGCTGCGGCTGCTGCTGGTAGCTCTGCGACACTTGGTCGAGATGGGCGCTCAGGCGGTGGGTGCTCGCCGTCCGGGAGGGATACGGGTGCTGCTGCTGCTGCTGTTGCTGCTGCTGATACTGGCCTTGGAGCGCTCCCTGGGGCAATTGCTGGCCGTCCACAGGCTGGTATCGCTGTGTTCCGTCGTTGTTCACCGCGAGCGCTGGACCGTCAGCCGCACGCACACGTATGTACGGGTACACGTCGATTGGAGGCCCAACCGCGCGCTGCACTCACCAGAGGGGTTTGGCGACGACTGGCCCGAGTTGGACGCGTCGACGGACTGGTGCGAGCGGTTCGACTTCTTGGAGAATATCGACGGCATCGCAGTCGCAGGTTTCGTGGCCGCGCGAAGCTCCTCCGGGGACGCTGCAGGCTGCGAGTTGGCGGGGCGGAGACGGGGTGGCCTCAGCTAAGAATAACGACAGCGACTGCGATCAACAGACAACGAACGACCTCGAACAACCTGAACGGGACTGGCGGTGCTAAGACAGCATTGCGCATCGTCGGTCGCGCTCTTTCAAGTAACAGCATCCATGGCGCCCCTCTGCTTTTGCGCGCATGCATCCCCATCAGCCCAGCCCGCACGTGCAGGGGGAGCTGAGCAAATCGAGTAGCGGGAGCCAGGCGAGTCCAGCATTACACCGGAACCAGTTTGCTGATATCAAAGCGGCGGTGGCAGTGCTGTGCATCTAGCTGCTTTGGTAGGAGTCCTCTGCGGCCATATTACTACACCACACCTCTCCACCACCGCCCGCATCCTCGCCGCACCAGGCAGCATTACTTCTCAGCCAGAACACGGCACTCTGGCCATCTCACACGGGCGTCGCCAGGAGCATCTCGCAACCACAGCATACCGGGTGGAGATCGCTGGTACTAGCGTAAGCAAAGCTGGCAGCCTTGCATTCTAATCACCGAGTACAGTCTAGGACGGACCGTGTCTTCGAGCCGTACTTCGGACGATGCCACTTTCCACGAGTTGTAGCTCGTCGTCGGCGACTATATGGAGGTACTCCGGTACATCTCGCGTCCGTCGTCGTGCGAAGGAGCTGCCACGGAGTCAATCCTTTGCTACCGTGGTATTTCCGGGCAGCCTCGAATTTTGACAGAAGGAAAATGTGCGCCCGTTCAGCAAATCTGCTTCGCATGTTGTGCGCCCGTTGATGCTTACTTTCAGCTCGCCGGCATGCACATGTTGCTATTCATAGCAAGTCTGACCACTAACCGAACTCGACTTAGCACAAGTGTTGCTAGTCATACTCGAATGCCCGTTCTGGCCTCACCAACGTCGTCGAGGTAAGGCCACATAAGGCTGAATTTCTCCAGCGTATGCCATCTTTCTGCGTTCGGTCTTGACAAGCCTTGTAACCGCTGCAGCCTGATGTCTTAGCCATATGCGGACAGACATGGTTCATATACGTTGAGCTGCAATGCCCGGGTTGCTGCATGAGCAAAGGATCTGGGCAGTTCGCGAGGGAGTATGTCAGAACCATTATGCATGATGCCCTGAAGTATGGCTTATTCGATACTGTAGTCAGCGGCAACATCCGTACTGCAGGCTGACCTCAAACGGGCCGTTCGACTGGCATGTACTGCGATGCACCTGCATGTTCGTTCGCTTCAGTTGGAAGTATCGATCGAGCCAGGTACATGCTCACAAGGCATGCGGGACAATAACATGTCCCTGATGAGCTCCTGTGTCCAAGTGTTTGCTGAGGACAGTACAATCGGAGACAGGGACATTGAACGAACAAGATCTCTTCAAGACAGAAAGGTTTTGGGTCAGTCAAAGCTGTCGGCACCACATCCTCACTTGACGTGCGACCTTCGTTCACAATTATCCTGAACATCAAAATCAGGAAGTCCCAAATGGCAGTTGCGTGAAGTCGATCGTCGAACTCACCCCGCTTGCGTCATCAGATGCCGTCTCAGCCGAACAACCTAATACTACGCCATGCGACACACCAGGACTTCCAAGTCATGGGGCTGGTTCATAGATGTAGTCTACACGCCCACGAATGTGTTTCGCAGATTCCAATCTCGACATTTACCCTGACCTGCTCACAGACGCCATTGTCCCAGATAGTTGTCTATGATTCATCGGTTGCGGCATACTGACGACAAGACGTCACATTAGTAGTTGCGTCAACATATCCCAAAGTGTATCTATGCGACCATGAGCCATGATCAAACAACATCCGAAAATCCATATTCAATGCCTGCAGCAACCAGCGGTTCACGATCTAAGCTACTCTCTACAAATTTCAAGAACTTTCTTAGCAAGCCAGCTATCACTCATCCTCAAAAGGCATTGACAGTACAATTACACAACGCACAACAAAAGAGCAACATGTCGTCGAACGCGAGCCAAGGTGCCCCCATGACAGGCGATATCGCCACAAAGGCCAATTCTGGATTTCCAAAAGACAGCAACGCACCAGGAGAGCAGTTCGAGCCAAGGCAAACTGCCACCAGTGAAGACTATGAGCCCGATCCAAGCAAGAGCTTGAAACTGAGTCCTCAAAGACAAGCCTTGGTTGATGATGTAAGCTATTGCATCACATCATGTGCAACCCAGCTCCCAATGCTCGCATTCTTACCTAGAAATCGATTTCCTTCTACCTATATCACATAACTAACCACCCCAGATCATCGCCCTCTACTCCTGCCAACCCACCGTGCAGCGCGTAAAGCGGTACACTCCCGACTGTGTCTACGACGACCAATTCGTCTACGCCAACGACCGCTACAAAATGGCCGGGCAATGGTTCGCGCTGCCCAAACTCTTCAACGCCTCCATCAACGAATCCTACCAGGTCATCCGCAGCGACGACGACATGATCCAATTCAAGAACAAACAGTCCTGGACGTTCCGCCTCATCCCCAAGACGGCGACTATCACTGGTCTTGTGTCGCTGAGTTTGGATCCGGCGACCAAGGATAGTGACTTCATGCAGATCAAATATCATAAGGATCAGGCGAATGAGAAGGATTATTCGCATGAGGGGCTGGGCTTTAGCTTTAAGAAGTGGCAGGCGGATAATGTGGTGAAGCATATGGATGCGCCAGAGTTGAAGGAGTTTGAGCAGGATAAAAATGCGAATAAGGAGGAGGTGAGGAGGTATGGGACGGGGACGGAGGAGGGGAATGCGCCGAAGCGGGATTTCACGAAGGCTTAGTTTCTTTCATCGATTCTCCCGGATTGTGTTTTCATCTCATATTTAGCTTAGGCCACGTTGTCTGACTTGTCTGGTATCTGTCATAAACTTTACTCGATTCATCGTTGATTCCGCAACGAAATTTTGTGTCCAGTATTGCTGCAAATTCCAGCGTTGGAAATTTGCGCCGCAATCTCAATGCTCTTGTAAAGGCTCTAAGTGCCCTCAAATGTCTCTTCGGAAAGGTCTTCTTTCTGCTGGCGACCAGTGGACTCGCACTTATGGCCTCAATCGGATTTGAACACAAGAACGTGAGAAGTGTCGAACAAGAGCGTGATAAGATGAACGAAAGTCTCGTCTAGGTTACCGAAGACTCTCTGTTAAACAAGTCTTACCACGTCATCCTCTGCCAGCACCTGGATCTACCTCTACCGCTCCATAATGTTTCAAGAACCGACCCCAGATTGCGCGATTCTCCAACTCCCCAATCGCAAGCGGCCACAATACTCTTCCTGCGCCGTCTTCCCATCCAATCGGTCGCGTGCCATCAAAAGCGTCTTCGTATTCGGGCGCCGCACTCATGTAGCCTGGATCTACTGTGTTCATGGCAATGCGTCGCAACTTCCATGCAGAAGCGGCCTCTGTTTCAGTGATCATATTGAGCGCAGCTTTCGACATGTTTGTGTGTACGTGGTGGCCATTCTTCGACTTGTCTCTCAAGCGGTCTTCGAATATTCCTTCTCGCGAAGAGACATTGACAATGTAGCCGCGGGGCTTGGTTGATGAGCTCGAGTTGGTGGAGCCCATCAATGGCAATAGTTCGCGTATCAGGATTAGAGGTACGAATGTATTGACTGCGTGCGCAGACATGACGTCCTCGTAAGGAATGTCGAACAGGGATTGTACCCAAGAAGATTTGCTGTAAGGTTCGAGCTCCGTTGTCGCCGTGCCGTTTGTGCAACTCACGGCCGTGTCGCCTGTGTTTGCCCATGAATCTTCGGTCGTGCCCTCAATCAAGTTCATGTTTGTCGTTGTACCGCCCAGTAACAATGGCGCAGTCCCTCCTCTCACTCTTGCTTTGTATGTGCCTTCGATCAATAGGCCATGACCTATGCTATCCTTCTTCAATGTACCTTCCCTTTCGATAGCACGCTGCTCTTTCTTGACACTATCGGTCAAAGTCTGCGCTGCATTGTTGATAAGCGCATGCAGCCTGGGCTCTCGACCATCCCCCCATTCCATCAAGCAGCTCTTGGTCTCTTTTGCTAACGCGAACGCATCAGCCGCTGATCGAAAGTCTGCACCTACCACTCTTAGTCTTTCCCGCCACATGTTCGAGTCTTCCTCTTTCAGATATCGCATGACGGCGTCTCTTGGGTAGCGAGTCGTGGCGATCACCCTCGCGCCGCATCGTAAGAGTCGCAACGCGGTGTGGTATCCGAGATTGATTCGCGCGCCTGTGACTAGCGCGACGAAATCGGATGGTAGCTGAAGAGTGGGCGGCGTTGAGATGAGTGACGAGGCGGAGTTGAATCTTCCCTAATGGTGAGGGTACGAAGTCAGTACTGGTTCTAAGAAAAGCCATGGCATTTTATGAATTAGGGGGGAGGACACATACTACGCGCAGTTAGCTAAAGTCATTACTCTAGGATACGGGATACTTAGTGGGCACTATGCTGTCCATGTAACTGACAGTGTCAGAGAATGGCGCAGACAGGAAGTCACCCACTTCGTATCATGGTGTTACTGACCACATGGAATGCACATTGATGGGTGTGAATGGTACGATTCAGTGATAGCGAGGCGGCAGATGTAGCAATGGCGCTTGCGAGGTATCTGTGGAGCTGTTGGAATAACAGGAGTCTCGACTTCGTGCGCTGTGCTCTCTTCTGATGTTTGCGTACTCATTCCTTCCTTGAGCCATGAGATTATTGCTTCTGCTGGAGTATCTGATTGTATGAGGGCATTGTCTCGGAGATTGACAAGAACTTTGAGTGCGATGGAAAGTTCCGATTGGGGCAAAGGTACGTGTGCTTGTTCCGATTTTTGTGTGTCATTGATCGGTATTTGGTCTAGCCCGTCGGTGTTGAGGTGCGTCCTGATCTTGCTTAGGAGATTCTCGTAGATCAGTTGCTTGATATCATGACTGAGGTCAGGTAAAGGCGCGAGATGTGCAGCTACACCCTTTCCTTTCTCATTATTATATCCGGGGAGGTACCAGGCTACCAAGCTGCAAGGTTCACCAGAGTTGATGAGTGCTTCGTCTTCGCGCAATCGTTCTGCGAGTTCTTCGGCCGATCCTGTAACCACGAGGCGGGTTGCAAAGGCTGGAGAAAGGTACCCCATGTTGTTCAGATGCATTTCCAGAGAAACGGAAGCAGGTGTGTTAAAGGAAACTAATGGCCCTCTTCCATAGTCGAGTCAATGAAATAGACGTTGAGGCTGAAGACCAACTTAGGTTGCCTGAGTCATGCACCAGTTTGCGCCCTTTCTTTGCTCCACCAAGAGTCGGGCGACAGGCAACAATGAATTTTTGTGGACAATTAGGGAGGTGAAAGATCATTGGAAACTTCGAGAAACAACACAAACATGCGCTACCGCAAGGCGATGGCTGATGTAGCACCTTCCACGTACTATGATTCGGGCCAATGATGAGTTAGGGGTCAGCCCAAAGGGCGGGAGGCCCCATATATTGTGTATCTACTCACCGGTGCTTCAGTACAAGAAAGCCCCAAAACAACGTTCAACGTCCACAACAATGGCCCGATATGAGCGCATTGCGCGTGATCTGGAGAAACTCCCGTGTGAGCTTCACGATGGGGTTCTCGTTGGCCTCGAATTTGCACAACTCATTCAATTATCAGTGTACGCTGGCCCACGAGTGACTTGGTCGCTCGAAAACAGTCTGGCGCCATGGGGTCCATTATTCCGCGAAGGTGACAAGTTACGCACGCTCCTTCAACTCACCCATCTTGTCAAGAAATACTGTTACAAGAATCCCAAAGATAAAGAAGATCACAATTTGCGTTCCAGCTATCGATACCTTACGACGCGTGGCCGGCTCTCTTTCCTCAGTTATCAAGGCGCCGACTGGAGCCTACACCCGTCCGAGTTCCGCACCCATGGAGTGGTCGATCCAGCCGCGCTTGTGCGCCGTTGGCGTGCCTCGCTCAAGGACATAGTGCTCGACACCACTGGAAACGCACTGTATGAGGATTATCCGCGGCTGATCGAGCCCTGGCAAGACAATGTGCCTGGTGCCCAGATTATCTTTGCGAAGGCCAAGCAAGGTTTGCTCTCGATCGAAGAACTCTCACAATTCATTGAGCTATATCAGCGGCTTCGGGTCGTCAGGGCAGAGGCGTTCGCAGAGGAACTTCGTGGTCTGGCGAACCTGTACGAGGCGCACCCAACACGCTTGAAAATGCCCTTTGCTCCGCAGACCAATCGACTCAACCGACAGCATATCCCGTCCGCAATGCGACGAGAAGCTCGGCTGATCGTAAAGAGAGCGAATACCACTTGGTGGAAGTACAAGGAGATATTCAGCTATCGATTCGCATACCCCTTTCCAGCTCTTGTCATGTACGACTGGACGCTACAGCTATTCCGAAAAGTCATGCAGAAACACGTCTGCCTAGGATCCGAGCATCTACAAGTCATCGTGGATAAGAGCAAACCCGTTCTCGACGGCCTACCACAATGGGCTCCTAGTCTTTTAGCACATTTGCAGAACGATCAAAGTGCAGGCGTGTCAAATGCACTGGACCATTTTGAGGTGAGGCCGGAGCGTTCGCCATACAGAAATAAGTGCCGACCCCGTAGCGAGGGCGAGCTGAAGTGGCTGGCCTCGTTTGCGGAAGTTATTGCGTGGATGGAAGTTGAGTTCCCAGATATTCTGCAAGTGGTCAGGAGCGTCGAATGGGATAGACTAGTGAAGTTGCACACGACGTGACTGGATGATGTTTAGCAATTGGTATCTTTAGCACGTGTCCTTGCGATTGAAGGTTTGGGGCTCTGCTAGGAACTTTTGCCACTGTGTGGTCATTATTATCATGTCAACCGCTACAAGTCTGCGAGAAAAGTTTGGTAACGAGCGCTGATGTAGCGAGTGATTGACGTCTGCAATCGTGTCAAAGCTCCCTTCCCGCCTACCAGTGACCGAAATGACCGAAATGACGTTTCGGTAGGTCTCACCCCGCAAAGTCATTTATCCTCCCGAGGTCCACAACAGCAACCTCGTGACGTTACATTTGACATTATCAATCGTTCCCAACGACAGCTTTCATCCAATACCGTCTTGCAGCGGACGGCTGATCCTGCAACGGACCGCCCACCCGGAGCCGAGATGGCAGTCAATGGCCATGACCCCAGGTGATGTACAGGCGCTTTTGCCTCTCTGGGGAAACCGCTGTGCGTCCGCCTCTTACCAGCTAGCTCCAACATGTTATGCACGTACATGGCGTTCATGATCCTTGTGCTGCCAGGCAAGCTTCGTATAAGGTAAAGCTTTTGTGCGCCCGGTCACTCTTGAGACTTCTTGGTATCTCTTGTCGCTCCGCTCCACCTCTTCGCTGTCGCACGTACCCGCAATGGCTACCACGACGACTACCGACGACAAGGCGCACGTCGATCGCATTTCCGATGACGTTGCTCACCCTTCCGGCGCAGGTCATGGAGTTGCAAATGGCAAGCTTGTACCGCCACCACTTGTTGCGGCTATGTCGCAAGAGCAGCGTCTCCACGCAGAAGCCAAATTGAGGCGGAAAATCGACACGAGATTGCTCCCGATGATCATCTTGATGTATATCATGAATTATCTTGATAGGAACAACATCGCTGCAGTGCGCCTTGCAGGATTGCAGGACGAATTAAGCTTGACGAGCGTGCAGTATCAGGTAAATGCGCTCGGAGGTCGCAGGTGTTGGAGAATCAAAATTGACTGGTCACACAGACTACAGTCTCCATTCTATTTGTCGGATACATGTAAGCAAGCACATTAGATATCGATAAACTTATTGACTGACTTCATATCAGATTGATGCAAATTCCTTCCAATTTATTTCTCAACAAGACTGGAAAACCTGCGATCTATCTTCCCTGCTGTATGATCATCTGGGGAGTAATCTCTGGAGCCACAGCTGCTTGTCAGAACTTTGGAGGCCTCGTAGCATGCCGCTTTTTCCTAGGTTTTATTGGTAAGTTGGTCCATATTTTCTGGAGATACAACTTCTCACATATCTCAACAGAAGCCGCATACTTCCCTGGCTGCCTCTTCTACCTATCTTCGTGGTATACCCGAAAGGAACTCGGCTTTCGCACAGCCGTGCTGTACTCGGGCAGTCTCATATCCGGCGCCTTTGGTGGTCTGGTCACAGCTGGTATTACTAGTAATATGGATGGAACACATGGATTGCGAGCGTGGAGATGGGTTTTCATTATCGAAGGTGCGATTACGGTCGTAATCGCTTTCTCCGCATTCTTCATTCTGCCAAACTTTCCACGTACGACATCTTGGTTGACCGAAGAAGAGCGGCAGCTCGCCGCGTACCGGCTACAGGAAGATATTGGTGAAGATGATTGGAAGGATGCAGAGTCGCAAACATTCTTCCATGGTTTGAAGCTGGCTCTGGCAGACATCAAGACCTGGGTGCTTACTATCTTGCTGCTCTCGATTGTGTCATCCGCATCGGTGACGAACTTCTTCCCTACCGTAAGTTTCATGATTCACATCTTCCTTTTGCCAGCACTCACACTTTCAGGTCGTGAAAACTCTCGGTTACGACAACATCCATACCCTCTTGCTTACAGCACCGCCGTACGTCCTCGCAGTCATCACAACCTACGTCAACGCATGGCACGCAGATCGAACTGGAGAGCGGTTCCTTCATATCGTGCTGCCGCTTTGCGTAGCCGTATTCGCATTCATCCTTGCTGCCGCCACCAAGTCGACTGCGCCTCGGTACGTTGCAATGATGCTCATGGTTCCTGGCGTCTATACTGGGTACGTGGTGTGCCTCGCATGGATTTCCAACTCGATGCCTCGACCACCAGCCAAGCGCGCTGCTGCTCTTGCGTTCATCAACGCGATTTCGAACACCAGTTCAATCTACGCATCGTACATGTACCCGCAACCGAAGAGTGGAGCACAGCCGGACCTGACCATTCCACTAAGCGTGGACTGCGCTACTGCGGCGCTCGCTATCATTATGACTGTGATCATGCGAATCATTCTTGGGAAGCTGAACAAGAAGCTTGAACGAGGAGAACACGTCGAAGGTGCGATTAACGGGGTACCGGGCGAGGCACAGGAGCATGGCTTCAGATTTCTGGTCTAGTGAGATTGGTTTTATTAGACTGCGATAGGAAGGAAATACTTTCCATCCTGTTTGGAAGCGATATTGCTGCAATTATACCTGTGTTAGCATGAAATGTCCTTTGTACCATCCGAGGCTTGATCGTTGGTCACGTGATCTGTATGTCTTGCCAATCTTGTTCGCATGTTTGGCGCCCCACCAAATCAAACCACGCTGGTGAAGATGAGAGATACAGATGGCTCATTATGATGATGAAAATTGCGATTCGCGTTTCGTTGTTGCAGCGGACGTTTCGGGCATCAGATCCCCGTGTCGAATGAGGTGGCTTGACTGGTGGTCGGGTTTTGCTCGAAGTTTCGATGACGTGGGGCGCTATTCTCGGCCTAGCTCGAAAACGCCAGGTCGCGTCGTCCGCCGTTGTTCAAAGATCGTCCATTCACCCGCCCAGACTCCCCACCTGCAATCCATGTAAGCACATCACGACAACGCATACTGTCACGGAGAGTCGAGCTCGTTACTCATAACACCATCGCTTCACCCGGAAATGATCACTCCTCTTACTCGAGATTCCTGTGGTAGCTACGACCGCAACTCACGATAGCGTTACACGACAGGACCCCGAAGCGCTCGTGACACACAATGCACTCAAGAGATTCGCCTTCACACAATCACACAACACAAGAATCGAGCACTCACTTCTTATCGCACGTGCTGTAGACTGGACATCTGTCCCTTAACTACTCAAAGGACTCTATATCCCAAAAGCCTCGAAAGGCACCAACACGCGTCGTCAGCTGACGCCACCTGACCCAACAATCTCTGAAACATCAACTCCGAAAGTAAAGATGGATTTCTCGAACAACGCTTTCAGTACGCCCGTGTCTAAATCAAAAGTTTCTGACGACACGATGTCTCATACGAACCTCGTTATGGCATGTCGATGGGGTTGGACTAGCACAGACGGTACAAGCGCGCAATCACCCCAGTCCATGTCCAACCAGCCCGCCTCCACGACGAACTTCAACAACGTGCGGTCAAAGCGCTTTGCGCCGTGTCAGGGCCGCCTCTACCATCAGCTGTTATGCTCTCATCGCATTCGCACAGACCTGGTCGAAGATTGCGGCGCAAATTGTGTTGAAGCGTTCGGAGGCATTGCTGGTGTCGCTTTCATCTGCAATGAGTGCCTCGAAGCCGAAGCGATGAAGATCTGGGACGATCGCAAAGCACAACACAATGCTATTTATCCACCTATGGACCAAATGACTAAAGAGCAGTACGATCAGTACTACGTAGAACATCGACAACTCGAGACAGCTTTCGCGCACGACCGCAAGACCTATGAGTCAGAGCTGAGGGCAAATACTCGACCAAGCAACATATGTTCCGCGATGGAGGCGAGCAAAGAAGAGGCAGAATTTGCTACGGAGCTTGATTCTCTGTCACTGTCGCTTATGGCGTCCAACGGCGACGTAGCGAATCAAGCTACCAACCTGCACCAACCCCGTGGTCGCGTCAGTCTCCCCTACGATGCAACGGAACAGCTGCATTGGGATCTTAACACCCTTGCACTAGATCGAGGATCATGTGGCATTGAGTACTCGGCAAAGCCGCCCACCAAGGCAGAATCAACATTACGGCCAATGTCTGAGGACGACCTTTGGAGGAAGCCGCGAGGGTGATTCTGCAGAAGCTCTGCCACTTGAAATTTTGGGCAAGAACAGGCCGTATTGTGTATCAAAAGCGGTCAATGACCAAGTGTATTATCAAAATTCGTGAAAGCTTAGCGAGGCATGGTTTGGAGTTTGGCAGCATCTAGAAAGCTACACAAAGATAAGGCCATAGAATTGTGGCAATGTGTAACATCATTATTCATATACAGGTCTTCGTTGGCGCTGGTGTCTGTTATGTTCTGCTAACCACAATGTCAAAAGGCGGGTATCTCAATTCGACGCCATCCTCAGTCTCAACTAGCACGACCTTGACCAGCGGCCACCCTTTCGTATCAGCGTACCCATCAAAGTCGAACCAGTCACACGTTGCCAGACCTGGAAATAAGAATCGCCATACCTGTGCACCCTCCCCAAACTCTGCATTCTCAGCTGCCCCTTCAGCAGGGAACATTGGAGCACCCTGCGGAGTTGACAGCAGTCTCGTACCCGTGTCACCAACCCAGCTCAAACGATCGATCGCCTCAAGAGCATTAGTACCATTGACGACAAGCTCGCGGATGTATAGGATTTGGTCCTCGACTTCGAGTCTTGCATACGTAGTGGTGTTGCTGGTGGTCGAATTGACGACTTCAGTGAGAAGCCCAGTATCCTTGCCTGCAGTGTATGTCCCCGCAAAACGCTCCGCCGAGCGCGCAGCCAATGCTTCAGCGAATGCTGGGGCGAGAATGTCGTGCACAGTAGCGCGTAGTGTTGTTGTCGAAAGTCCAGCATAATTATCGAGGTTAGCCGACTGAGTGAGGATCACAATCCCGTAGCCCAGGTTCGGAATCACATCGATCCAGGAATGCCAGCCGCCTCCGTCGCCAGATTTGCCAAAGATGCTGTACGTCTTTTCCGAGTCGACCGAGGCATTGGCACTGGTGTTCAGCTTTAGAAGCTCGATTTCCCAACCTGGACCGACCTGTTGAACACCGTCTGGGAGTGTGGCAACGGCTTTCAGTGAGCGACGACGTTGATATTGCGTGATCAGCTCAGGTGTCGGGGACAGCCAGAGTCCGTGTAGGTATTTGGCTAGATCGTTTGCTGAGCTCCACATGCCTGCTGCGGGATTGTATCCTTCGCCGATTAGGAGATCGGCCCAGTTGTCGCCTCCCGGGATCCCAATGTACGGCTCCAGGTCTTGTGGTACGGGTCCAAAGAAGCTGTGCGTCATATTCAGAGGTTCCAGGAGCTCTTGTGTTGCAGTTGAGCTCCAGGGAATGTTGGAGTCGCTGATGTTGTTGTAATATGCTGCAACTGCTGATGCTAGAATCGATATTCCAGCGTTTGAGTAAGCAGCTCTTTGTCCGGGCGCAAACATCAATCTTCCTTTCGCTGTCGCTTCTATCACATTTTCGGCTGTTGCACTTGCCCAGCCGGCACCGATTGTGGGCAGGTCTGCTTTGCCCGTCGCGAGGATCAGGTTAAAGCCTGTACTGTAACTCTCTCGCGAGATACCCGATGTATGGCTTGCCAGCATGCCGAGTGTGATCTCACTACCTCCATCTGCCCAGTCTTGCTCATGAAGAGAGAATTCAGGCAAGACTTGACGCACGTGCGTGTCCATACTCAGCGTGAGAGACTTGGACCGCTGTGGGAGATTTGATACGACCAATGCAGAAGCCATGGCAAAGTTCTTCGAGACAGACATGACTCTGAAGCAAGAATCGCTAGTCACAATGTTTTCTGAGCTACCATAAGTCTCCGTTTCGTTCATCTTGAGGGTGCCATTGTTGAACGTGTACACGGTGCCAGGCGTTGAGGCATGTACCTATCCTTGAACATTAGCTTGCGTCCAATGTAGAATATCGTGATAGCACTCACGACAGCGAAACTGAGTCCATCGCGCGTAGTGTTGACATAGAGCTTTGACAGATTCCTTCCCACTTCTTCAAACGCTGCCACGACTGCAGGATGCTGAAGCACGGCTGGGTCTGCCAGAAGCTTCTCTGGATAATCTGGCACGCACGCACCGACTGCAAAGGAAATCAGATGGGTGGTGAAGAACAGTAAGCCGCTACTCTGAAGGCATCGCATCTTCGCGGTGGCTGACGCGCAGCCAGAGAATCATCGAGAAACATTTCGTGCGCAATGAGCGGCTCACACACTGAAGTGAGCCAACGTAGTACGAGTCAAGGACATCTTGTGTTATGTGTGATAGCCGGATAACGCCAGCATGCTCCATGTCGTGCACCAATGGAAATCATGCGGGATCATTGCACCTGCCTCTACGAGGTCCTGCCGCGCACACCGGTAATGCATGGCGATGCAGAAAACTGTCCGTAGCGGCGATCATGATAACACCCGGCTATGTGCAACCGCGTGATGATTTTACATTGTGTAAGGTACATATGGAAACTCAAACAAGATACAATCGGCCCGCAGCCTTGTACTTGTGGAGTCAAGTCTTGTGTTCGGAGATGGGGTCTTGGTGTTGAGATTACCCCACTTCTGTCGAGGTGCTTTGGTACCTTACTTTAGCAAACCTTCCCCACTTGGTGGGGGCTTCGTCGCTCTCAATGTTTACAACACGAAGACTAACAGGACTTCTCACTCCAGATGACGATATCATCATCGTCCATTTTTGATCCCCTGTCTCTATGTCGCGCGAGTAGTGACAGCGATACTCCCATTGACGTGAGGTACTACGACAACTTCCACGGCTGCCTTGAGTCTATGTTGGCTCCATTCCGTGATGACGTGTTTGAGGCACGCATTGTATTCACCCAGGCATCGATATAATAATGAGACTCACATGCTATATGTAGAGGAGTCACCCACGATGGCTTCACAGTGCCCCTGTGACGATTATGGTTCTTAAAAGTGAGACTCACGAAGCGTGCGGCAAGGCTGTCTCGATCTTGCAGCGGGAAACAGAACACAACATTCTACTTGTCAACCGTTGCATCATCTCACTACAGGACACTATCAGCGATCTCAGTATGGTGCGAGACTACATCGAAGAAGCTCATAGCGAGCGACAGATTCTTGGTACGTTAATTAAGTATTTACACCATCGAGTAGCTCGCGCTTATGGTAGCAGCCTGTGCGACAGTCATACACAACATCCCGAAGGAGGATATGCAAGTCCTTTGTCTACCACTACTTTCACCAGGTAGTGAGGACAAAGATCCAGAAAAGCGGTGGATAGGGCTCTTGGTGCATGCGAACGGAATGCGTAAGATCCTTGCGCAGACGTCGCCACAAATACAGGAATCCCAGGCCATCGGCATACTGTTAGGTATGCTTCATCGAACGGTCAAGGAGGAGCTCTTTGGCTAGCCACCTTTTTGTTCATTCATTCTCAAGAATCTACATTCATCTGTGCAAACGCTGTAACACCACTGTTCATCGCAGCTACAAACATTTGTACAACGGGAGCTTTTAAAGCATTGGAGCGTTAACTGTGTTTGAATCTCAAAGACTGGGAAAACGCAAGTGTAGTCAATCGACCAGAGTTGACAATTGATTGATTTTGGTTCTATGTTGCAATCAGGTCTCAATACTGCAACCTACGTACATCACAAACTGCCGACAATGCTTAAGCGTTCCAAGACCGGAGAAAATCGTTCGGCAGAAGGACCAATGAATATGACGGGTTCATGAACTTGTAGCCGGTGGGGCTCCGAGGTTTGGAAACACGCGAAGCAATCTGCGATATTAAATTGATCTGAAGAACCAATCATGTTGTACCATGCGACTAAAGTCACAAGCATTGGCATGAATATGCAGTGCATCTAAAGGACCCATATCTCGAGTATAAAAATCCCGTTGCCACAGACGATCGATTCGACTCCCAAAGTGAAGAGTGACAACCGTCCAAAAATGCTCGTTTCAACAGTTGTTGCCCTCTGCCTCACGCCTCTCGCTGTGCTCGCAGCACCAGTTGAACCCCTCGGCGATGCAACCCTTACTCAACGACAATCCCGCCCCACAAAGCCAGCACCATGCGTTCGCCAGATGAACACTACTGAAGCAGAGACCAAGATACGATCCGATGCCTTTGCACAAGCGTTCATCTACAAGAAGGACATTAGCGAAGCTTTCAAGTACATTTCTAAAGACTACATCAATCATAATCCTGCCGCGCAGAATGGCTCGGACTCGGCATGGAACATTCTGTCGCCTATCTGGGGCTCGCAAAGTATTACGCCATTGAGAACAGCGTTCAAGTCGCCGCAGAGCTGGCTCAATTACCGTACGGGTAGCTTTGGAGAAGTTGTTGATCGGTACCGATGGGAGGGTGGATGTATCGTTGAGCATGTGAGTTGTGATCTGTTCAAGATCTGAAGCCGTTGCTAATTCTGTCACAGTGGGACCAAGGCGAGAAGTTTCCGACAACTACCTCGTAACTTGTGCAATCACTTGTCGCGGAACGACGCCTGAAGGAGAGTCGCAAGTTTGGTATATTCATGTAAATACTCTAAGACCACATAAGCCATCCCCCTCCTAGCCTCGCAACTGTCCTGTCCAAAATGAAAGTGCCCATGGAAAGATCCCAAAACGCCGCTGCCAGTAGGAGCTCCTCATGATTATGGTCAATCTCAATCACTTCTCGTGTTACCGTAGTGCCTTCAGAACTTCGACGCTTAGGTTCACAAAGCAGCAGATATGTTCTAGCTCTTTCAAAGCTTGATGGCACCCTTACCCTTGCCCTCCTCGATGTCCGCAGGGCCCTCTCTGACGTGCAAGCTCTCCTCCGAGGGCCTAGAATCGGCGTATGGAACCGCATCTTCGTCCAGATACTGCTCTCCGCGCAGCAGGCTGTACCCCTCTGATTCCTTGCTGGTCTCTGAAACTGGAGGGGTGTCTGCCACAAACCTGGTTTGGCAGTTTGGGCATTGGTGCTCCGTCTTGCGGAATAGAGCCTTGAGGATGTTCATGTATGGTACACATCGCATGAAGACGTACATGTGGAACAGCCTATTGTGGTCAGTAAATGGTCCGGTAAAACGACCAAATGTAGCTTACATGTTCACGATCATCGGGGCAGTAGTGTATCCAATGAGCAATCCCACACCTCCTTGGTTCAAGTGGCCCACTTCGTAAGTCCAGATTGGGAGCAGAATCGCTACATAGCTGATAGCAGCTGCTAGATCAATGAGAGCAGTGCTGTACTTTGACAGTCGGTTTGGTCTGACAATGCCGACAACTGAAGTTGCGACGGTGAAGGCGAGGGGAATGTAGCCGAAGCAGAACGCCGACACCTTGCGTCGACGCCATCTCAATTCGTCCTGCAGAGACAAAGCTGTGCAGCCAATGAGGAGTGGAAATGCAAGTGCTGTTGTGAGCAATGCCGCAATGCGAAGGTTACGATCGTAAGACATGATGAGGCGTGGGTCGTGGATCTAGATGTCGTGATTCTGATGGTAGAGGGGCAGCGGATGGAGTCGTATTGAACGGCAAGCCAGGAGGTCTAATATGCCTCCGTTCGTGGTGTTGAAGATTTGAGGTCTCCCAGGCAACAATATAGAGACTGCCAAGTCGACGTAGCTCCAGAAGCCGCGTATGCCCACAGCGCGGCTTCAGGCGCCCTACACCAATGGGGTGACATTATGCGCATCGAGATGTTGTTCTCGACAAGGCTGAAGCAGCCAAAAACAGAGATTATAGGCCAATGAGTGCGGGTCTGGAAAGCGGCACTGTCGAAACCAGATCATCCTGAGACATGCACAGCCTTACTGAGGCGTCCTACAAGGCGTACTGTGGGGCCTGACGTGTTTTCATCGCTGTTTTGAAGCGTTTGCAATTGAGCATCCATATAGACAATTGCGCATATTATTTTTCCTCGACTCCAAAGGTGCATGTCTCGTTGTGTACTGTTGCTTGTGAGATGCTGCGAGAGGTTGTCGATACAAACTTTCGCAGCTTGCCATGACGACGGCTAACTCGGGACCACAAGCGTCGTGTCGCAATTGGGCAGGATGGCCAATGATCAGTTGCGTACGATCAGCTATCCGATGCCAACATGCGCGCCGTACTCCGGTCTCTCGCCCTGTGGGACTTTACGCCTTGCGAATGTATGAAAGCGGTGCAGATCCTGCAAGGCGGCACCTTGGTTCCATGAACCGCGACAGCTCAACGACTTCACTGGCAGTGGGAAGATGCTAAACGCTGGTCATTGTGGCGTAGCAGAAAGCCAACATCAGCAAGAGCGGCCTCTGGAATGACCCGAAAGGCAAGCACTTGCTCATTCTGAGGTCGGTTGCGATCGTCGATTCTCTTGACAGGCACAGGACCACGGCTCGAAGTATGCACCCCTTACGATATGATCGTAATACGTACCGAAACGACTACAATGTGTGAGATGAGCGAACGTGAATGCAGATGCACATGATGGATGTTCGCGGATGATGTAGAGGCCATTGAGAGTGGAAGAGGATTTGAAGCTCAGGCACGGAAAGCCGTTCGGAAGCCATGTCCCCGCGTCGCGTCATCTTCCGCTCCTACGTGACACCCCATCAAACCATCGCATACCAAAGGCCGCGCATCCGATGAAAGCATTGAATGATCCCTCGTTCCCCAGATCTACTAGTCTTCACCGTTGGACGTTTACCCCACACTAAACCGTTCTCTACTCGTTCAGGTGGGACCCAAGCTGTTCTCGGAACCTGACACAACAGATGAAACTGGCCTCCAACGTGGTCATCCTCAGGCACAGCAAGGCACTCGTATCAACGAGCTGTCTATGTACTAGTGTGGTCGCCAGGAGATCCTGGACATTGCAGTACGTGGCGTCCTTACTTTGATCTGCGATGGAAGTCCACTTTTCGTCGCCGAAGCGCAACTTCGTCAGGACTTAGCAAGGCAAAGTCTTGATCAGAAGTGCTCTGCGATAGCGGCCTGTATGCGAAGACATAATGCGCAAGTAACGAGAATTGGCCCTACGTTTGTGACAATGGACCTAGCTTGATCCAGCGGGAAACCTACAAGGTCCAATCGTCTACTATCCTAGAACTATGGCGTGCAGTTATCCTTCGCCTAAGCTCTACCAGCTCACGCGCATCATACCAAGAACGTCTTTTTGTCTATGCGACTAGTAAGACGAACGCGTACGCGAACCGAAAACCCGGTTGACAGGTGTTTGCAACTTGCAGCTGATGGTCGTAGCGTTTGTGATTCCAATAGAATCTGCACGATATGGTTTCAGATGCAACACAAGCTTTCATTAAGGGCTCTAGATGTGGTGTCGCAATACGGTCTGAGACTTTTGGGTGTGCAGGTTTAATCGTGGCATTATAGAGAGCTTGGAAGGCTCTCCTCGGAACGTGTTCTTGTCTCTTGATGTAGTCACTCGTTTTTTGTATTTGCACATTCCTTGCAGCGCAGCTTGAAAAGGATCAGAGGGATGCAACATGCCGACGCCGAATCCGCTCGATCCTAAATATGCACCAGGTGCCGAGCAGTCGCGACAAGATGTTATGGTCGGTGTCACTGTGGGAATGACCCTGCTTGGAGGTTTGTTTAGCTTTCCCCTTCCGTCGCGAACATCTATTGACAATTGCAGTCACTTGTGTTGTGCTTCGAGTCTATACGCGCGGTTACATCGTCAGAAAGCTGGTCATTGCAGACTGGACCATGGTCGCAGCTACCGTACGTTTCATGCAATCGATAGGATATCCCAGCTGACCGAGGTGCTCAAGACATTAACCATAGTTCTTGCACTTCTACTGATAATTGGAGCTGTGAAATTCAAGCTCGGTTTCAGTGGCATGCGCTTGAGCCCGGGAGATATGGTCAGCAACATTCAGGTGAGATAATCAAGTCATTGCGGTCGCAACAGCTAACGAAATCAGCTTATTCTTGCTGTTATAGTGGTTTACAAGACGACTGTAACTCTAATCAAGGTCTCCATTCTCATGATATACCTGAAGCTCTGTAAGTGTCATGCGCCTGAAGACTTTCGGCAGTGCTAATAGATTCAAGCTATCAGCAAAACTTTTGAACGCCTATGTAAGGGCACCATGTGTCTGTTGGTAGCCTATAACATTGTAGTCATCATTGTCGTGCCAGCGCAGTGCACGCCTCTCGAGAAGCTTTGGGATTTTACCGGAAAAGTAGAAGGGCATTGCATCAACGCGAACGCCTTCTATCATGGTCGGTGACCCTCTCAATGTCGAATATTTCATACATGGCTGACCGGCTTAGTCACATCGTCATTTCACATCTTTATGGATCTCTGGATTCTCGCTCTTCCGGTCAAGCTCATCATGCGTATACCTCGGCCTCCACGGGAGAAAATTGCGCTCTTTATCATCTTCGGACTCGGCATAATCAGTACTCTCGCTTCCATCATTCGTTTACAGTCGCTTCGCATCTTCACACTTTCCAACGATCCCTTTTACGACTCCCTCCCTATCAATACTTGGTCTATGGTGGAGGTCAATATTGGAATTCTCTGCGCTTCGATACCAACACTCAAGCCACTTCTTTCAAGAGCTCAAAGTCACCGGAGCAAGTATGCGGGGAACAAATACAAGGATGTCAATGATGATGAGAGCTTTTGGGGCATGGACAGCAAGGCGCCAATCCTGAAGACTGGCAAAGATCTGATCATCACTTTGCACCCGGGCACGCTGCAGGGAACCATGAGCAGGGGCTATGAAGAGCGCGAGCTAGATGACAGGCCGCCACCCCCACCTCCTAAAGACGAAAAGTATGGAGCAACACTTCAGGCTAGGGAGTATCGGCAAGTGATAAGGTATCCAGCACAAGCTTTTCAGAGAATATAAGAGTTCTCAGTTACTCCTCTTCTCCCCTGTACCACGTCCCGAGGTCATCATTACAATATGCCCTTGTGTCCGACATGACAGTGTCGCCGTCATATGCAGGTACTTTACAGCCTCGAAGGCCTGTAGCTCATTCCGATGTAGATCCGGCGTAATTCTGCCCTGCTCAGCGCTTCCTTATCCACGGGGTGAACATCTGAAAGAGTACAATCTTTGCCACGAAAGCCGGTGCGTCGATACCACACATTGTTTCCTCCCCTCGATGGGAAACTTTCCAATTCAATACCCACGACTGTGTTCGGAAAGTGTTGGAAATGGCAATTGGGTAGCAAAGCAGTGGCCACAAGCCTTTCCGGCTCTGACGGGTGTTTGATCAAAGGCAACTCAACACGCAGTCCTTTGTTGGTCATAACAAAGGGCTCGACCTCTGTGTCAGATACTGAAATGGATCGGCCTCGAGCGAACCACTGCGAAGTCATGGCGAGTCCACCCTTCACCAGTGGTACGTCTGCGATGGTGGACTCTGGGTCCAGAGTCCAAGCCAATATCGACAGGTCATTGGAATGCTTGAGAATCTCCTCTTGCAACCTTCGGAAAGCCTTCGCTGCGCCTTCGCCATAGATCGGTGTCAGGCTGACGTTGAAGATTCCGAACAAAGAGTATGCAATGTCTTCCGGCCTAGTAGTTTGTCGATGCGACATCCACGACATTCGATCAGCTATGCTGAAATTGGACAAGTTCAGAACCGTCCATGGAGGCCTGATGCCAAGAATATCGGAGCTGATATTTGTGACTTGCGCTATCTCATGCGCCCGAGCTGCCCTTGAGCCACAAAAGTTCCATCCCTTGTCGTAGAAGTACACTTCGGTGGGAGCAAGTAGCTCTTGTAGAGTCCTGTGGCGTTCAGTATATGGACTATCATGAATTCATCAAAGGAGTATTTATGTTTGTCTTACGCACCATCCGCGATACGTCCAACGTGCTTTGCTCAATTGCTCCGCGGACAGCAGCCCAGAGGTTACCTCAACATCGAGATACACGTAACATATGTTAGACTTCTCGTAGTAGGCGAACATGGAGTTTATAGCTTCCGAGAGCTCGGCTGACGACGATTTGTCAATGCAGCAAGTGTCGATCCACACATATTTATAGTTTTGGGAAGCAGCAAGCTCACAGCACTTCTTCACTTTGCAAAATCCGCGATGGAGGTTTGCAGTTCCTCTTTGCATGTTCTCGAACATAACCTCGTCATCCTCCCTTCAGTCTATGAGTGCTCGGTCTTATTGAAATCTCGACTTCACTTACCAGGTATGTGAGAGTATTGCATATGGTGGTGGGAGACCCAGAAATTCCTCCAGCATCAGGGTAGACGTATTAATCAAGCGCATTCTCAGCCTGTCTTTACTGTCGCAACCGTTGAAGTACATTTCAGGATGGGCACTTAACCTTAACTGTGTCGAGAGAGTCTAACCGATTACATTACCGCAGCTGTTATGTCGATAAAGTGTCAAACATATCAGCGACACTGCGACCAAAGGTGCGTACGCTCACCATGAAAACTAGGCAAACATTTGCCTGAATCCACCGCTGTTACATCACGTCCTCAGCCTTGTACATTCAACCAAGTCAAGAATACTTGTTGTCGTTCCGTGTGAGGTCGATACAACTAGAATAGCTGATATTATGTAGCCAGTGACTTGGAAACTCCCGATGGTGGGACATGATGATCAAAACATTTGAGGCAGTCTTGAGACAATTACAACAATGCGTAACACAGAAGTAGGGCTACGAGGACGTACCCCGCCATGCTTATGCATGCTCTGAGATTCCATCATGGTGATGAAGAGACAACGCTGGTTGGTTGAGGTAGCGAACAGTCAGCAGACCCATTTGGTGGCTGATCTCAAGGCACACGGTGACCTCTGACCAGCTGTGGTGCAATCAAAGGCTACTCGAGCTTGTTACCTTATTATCTCCACAACTGCTTCATCTATTGATTCGATTGAACAATTTTTATCCTGGAGTCTATATCTCATGTCGACAACACATTGACAATTAGGTTGAGCATGGAGGGTGTCTTTAGGGCCGCTGTTGTATGCGTCACTCTGTGTCCGCAACTAGCCGATTGTGCTATCTTAACCAAGTTGGAAGGTTACAAAGAGAGATCGTGAAGCCAGGACAAAGAATCCTGGCACGCATTACAACTTCACCGAGAAGTATGATTCGTTTCGCGCTCTGCTAGTCGGAAAGCATGCTCATCAAGGATGGTACGCGCGATCAGGGAGAAGTTCGTAGAAACCCCCTGCGTATGTCAGATCTTTTGGTGAAAAATCGACACGTGCAAGGATTAGGCCAGCATACTCGCTGATTTGCGAGACTCGACGAGAAAGAGAAATGTACTCTTCCTAGAAGCCAACGATTATGTACAGTGCACTGCTACACCCATCGCTGAGCACTTTGGCGAATAGCAATCCAGGTATCATACCCGCCACAAGCGGTAACCGAATGCGAAAGCTGCACGCGACCGCAATGCGATAGCTACACATGCATTCGAGGCTACCTGCAAACATTGTTGCCATGGGTGGAGAAGTTTGATCCGATTTACCTTGACATGCCTTGGATCTGACGAATGAAAATCGGCATATGAGGTCATTCTGCCGCTTTAGGTAAGATCCCGAACAGAATGGTTGCTTATGCATCAATGATGTAGCTGTAGCCCCTTCTTTGATTTGTAAACCGTCAACATGTGATATAAATTGGTTCACATAGACATTAAAGACATAGACATTAAAGAAATTGTATCAACTCAAAGAAGAAGAAGAAGGTGACTGCGGTGAAAGCTCGACACACGATACCTGAGCTAAAGGATTTGCAGACAAAAGAGCCTCACCATCTGCAACCATGGCATCAGACAACATACCCAAAGCTATGAGCGGCGTCATTCTAACCGGCCACGGCGGTTTTGACAAACTCGAATATCGCGATGATTTGAAAATCCCAAGTCCAGCGCCCAACGAAGTTCTGATCCGGGTCCTTGCAGCCGGCGTGAATAACACGGATGTGAACACCCGCATTGGATGGTATTCAAAAGGTGTCAAATCCGCAACTGATGCTGAGATCTCTAAAGCGTCAGATACGAGACAAGACGACGACTCCAGCTGGTCTGGGGTGCCTTTGCAGTTTCCTCGCATTCAAGGCGCTGATTGCTGTGGGCGCATCGTAGCCGTAGGTACGAACATTGATCCAAAGCGCATTGGTGAGCGCGTTCTGGTGAGAAGTTTGTTACGAGCAGATGTTGAAGATCGGCCTTACGAATGCTGGACTTTTGGCTCAGAGTGCGACGGCTCTTTCGCTCAGTACACGACAGCGCCTTCTCGCGAGACTTACAAGATCGATTGCGATTGGAGCGACGTCGAACTTGGCTCGATACCTTGCGCATTCTCCACCGCAGAGAATATGCTGCATCGTGCCAATGTAAAGAGTGGGGAACATGTTCTCATCACTGGTGCTTCGGGTGGTGTAGGTGCTGCAGCGATACAGCTTGCGAAGAGACGCGGAGCTCATGTCATCGCGGTTGGAGGCAGAGACAAAACAGATCAAATGTTAGCCGTGGGAGCGCACCAAGTGATACCTCGAGGCGAAAGTGTGGTGCAGCAACTAGGAAAGAATGCGATCGATGTAGTGGTCGATCTCGTGGCAGGACCAGCGTTCACGGAGTTACTCGATGTGCTCAAGAAAGGCGGAAGGTACGCCGTGGCAGGTGCGATTGCGGGTCCCATTGTTGAGCTTGATGTGCGCACCCTTTATCTAAAGGATCTCAGCTTCTTTGGGTGCACTTTTCAGGAGGAGGAAGTCTTTGCCAATCTAATAGGCTATATCGAACGTGGAGATATACGGCCACATCTCGGGAAGACGTTCCCGCTTCGAGAAATCGTCGCTGCACAAGAGCATTTCTTATCTAAATCAGCTAGCGGTAAGATCGTTCTGACCATACCTTAGCAACCGTGGTCAGGCAAGCCAGTAGGATCTTATCTAATTAACGAAGACCCTCAACAAACATGCGTCAGTTGGCGACAGGCCACGGGCTATAAAGATCCAATATTGAGCACATGCAGTATAAGTATCGAACGCTGTGACAACCTGCACCTGTATTTCTCTTATCGTGAAAGGAAACTAGGCTTGACCCATTAAGCATGTCTTATTTTGCGCCAGTGACGATCATCTCGAATCACAGGAGCTCGAGGAAGTGCCGAGTCACATCATCTCCATCCAAGTCAGGGAAGCCCTGTTGACTGACAATCGCGTCTGCTCCGTCGTCTTGTACGGGCTGCTGAACCACCGTTGAACCGAAGAGATCGTACAAATCCATCAGGTTCGTGCTCATGTCGAAATCACCAGGAACCATGTCACTGAGGCCCAGGTCAAAGCCGAAGCTGTCGTTTTTCCACGATTCGGGCAGGTGTGGTGCTATGGGATTAGTCAACGTTCGAGCTTGTTCAATGAATTGTGGAACGACGGCCTCCGAGATGCTGGTGGAATCTTGCGCCGGTCTGTCATCCCTAGCCTTTCTGCTCAGTGACTTTATCACCGGTAGGAGGCCGCGGATGCTTTTCCAAAGTCGTCTGCTAGCGGTGCTGGTTTTCGAAAGGCCTTTGACAAGCTCTACTGCTGAGACGAAAGGGTCTCGACAGGTCTCTGCAAATATATTTGGGGCATGAAGAACGGAGAGCAGCAAAACAGCAACTGCACTAATAAGGTAGTAGTGATAAATGCTCTGCTCACGGGTGTAGATGTCGCTTGTTTCGTCCAGTTTTACGAGCACTTGGATGCTGTCTTTCGCAGTATCAACTACTAGCTGCGCGTTCTCCCGATCTTTCATGATATTTTCAGGTGTGAGGACATGATGCCTGTGTATAAGTGTACGCACGTAGTTACCACGTAGGTACAGTAGGACTTTGACGCGACGGACTTGACGAGGCTGGCCATCTTGGTCGGTGTGATGGAACTGAAGCTCCTGCGGGAGCGTTCTCCGCCAATTCTGTGCGATAAAGTCGAGATATTCTTCCTTCTCTTGTGGGATAGCTTGTGCTGATGATCCGTAAGGAGGCAATGCCTCCCAGACTTTTGAACATAGTCTCGCAAAAGCGACCATAGCTTTCAGGTAAGGATTTTCCTGCCCTGGCTCGGGCAGATGGGGATCAATATCTCGATCGTCCAGTGCGAAAGAGAGACTAGTGCCAAAGCTCCATCGTCTGTCGAGCTCGTATATGACCCAAAAGACCTGTACAGCATGACTGCGTGTTTCTTCGTCCTTGAAATTGTCTATGAGGCTCTGTCTGCGATGGAGACCCATTTCGAGGGCCTGCCGCGCTGCACGACCAATCGCACGCCATGCGTACAGTTCTTCTGAGGTGTGGCAGAAGTACAGACTCTGTTCTGCATCAGTCTGGCAGCCCACACCAACTCATTTTTCCTTACCAGCATGCCCATGATTTGTATATCCTTCAGCTCGACCGTATGTGCGAAGGATATCACATTGACGTCTTTCTCAACCGAGGCAATAAGGTTGTCTGACACCGCATTTTTTCCATGAGTCTCATGTATCAGTGCAGTCGCAATCGCAATTTTGACCATATGGACGTTTTGGATGTCCCCCGACTGCACCTTTAGAGAGCATGCAATGGGCTCTCTGAAGGGTTGGAATGCATTGGTAGCATATTGTATCAAATCCTTCGCATCGATTATTGGATGTACACAAGCAATTTCTTCATGGTAAACCTCAAGCAGCCGAATAACTTCAGCACATGTAAATTCTGATAGTCCGTCAGCTGCACTGTGTTTCAGAGGGTTCAGCTGCTCCACTTCGTGCTCAGGTGTATGATCGCGTGAAGTCGCCGGCGAAGCTGGAAGCTGCGGCTGCAACCCGTGTGGACCTACATCCATGCGAGCGATCGTTGTCTCGGCGATGTTGAAGCTAAATTCAGACCGCGTAGGCCCGACGAATTGAGGTTGCTCGGGGGTCCCGGTCCGCTGCACCGCTACACATTTAGATCCAGTGTTCGTGAACGGAGATAGGGGACTTTGTCCTTGCAGGCATGTTGCCTCTTGGGGTTGCCTATTCACGAGAGTGGTCACACATTTTGTGAGGGTAGCGATCTGCTGGCGTAGACCATCAACATCATTTCGTAGGCCCTGGAGTTGGGAGCTTTTTTCATCAGCACGAGAAATAAGTAGGTCCTCTATTGCTAGGTACTCACCCCTCCCCCGTCGACATACGCCTTGCTTTATGAACGTCTTTTGCACCTTGCCCGGGATTTGGAGTGATGACGCATGAGACCTTCGCAGTTCTACATCGCTGACAGTCCGCGTCCTCATCCATGCGGATGCACCTGGCTTTGCATCTCTTGCATTCATTGCTGATAGCCCTTTAGCTAGATACGGAGCAACTGGATGTGTACATACCAGGCGGCAGAAGTATACTTTGCCCTTTTCGAGCGATATCGCCCAAGCTCTGCATTTACGGATCGCTTCCGCGGTTGTTCGCTTCGTATATCACCACTAGTCCCAGCTGTGTCCATGATGAAATGCACAAGAAGTGTGAATCTCTCCACCACGACTCCGAAGGGTGATGAGCCCCACGGAAGAGGTGCTAGCTAGTGGTGGGACTAACTAGTGGTTGACCAAGTGGAGCGAGCCATGCCGAGGTTCTTAGGGCCATCGTTCACGATCTTTGCGGACCTCATTGTTCTGCCACTTCAAGATTCGTGCGCGGGATGTGCAAGCAGGGGCGTGACAGATCGGCTTCCAAGACGGCATGTGTCAAAGGGCGCTCGTAGTCTGGACGTCATAGTAACTCCACTCAAGATTCGACTGGTCTGAAATACCTGTGCGAGATTTTGTGAGCAGCATACTGGCTTCTTCCTGCCTTGAACACTCCTTTACACGTGGACAAACCATCTTTTCTGAGATGCCTCCAAGCACACCAGTAAACAATGGTCGGATAGTTCAAACCTCACACGTTGTGGAATCCGCCTCTCTCACATCGCTCAGAGACCATTCGCCATAGCTTCTGGATTTCGTGCTATGTAGACCGAAGTCGGGCAGTGCAACGGATAATGCAGGGTAAGACTACCGAAGAATCCCCGCTTTCCCCAGCCGATGGATTTTCAGTCGCGCTACACCACGTTAGCTGCGTTACCAAGGCTCTGGACACGAGGCCACCTCCCACATGGAAAAGGCCGAGGAATTCCGGGGTCACAGTATCCGTTGGGCTCCATTTGGTGAGCTTGTGAGCAGGGCGACAATGCGGCCAGCAATAGCGGTACTCATCGGTGGAGCAGACTGATACATAACACTCAGCACGCGCTGTATTATCCTTTGGTCTGATTGTACTTCCAATTCCCCATAGGTTACCGCACTGCACCATGGAGACCAAGACTTCCGTGGAACTCAACGAAAAAGTGGATGCATCGCACCATGTTTACACCGTGGACGATACCGCGCACAAGGCCGAAAGACGATTGCGCCTAAAAATCGACCTTTTTGTCGTACCGACTGTGACATTATTGTATCTGATGTGCTTCATCGATAGAACGAACATTGGTCAGTTGTCGTTATGTCCATGAACCTCGACGCGAAGTGCTAACAACGCCAAAGGCAACGCACGACTCGCAGGGTTCGAAAAAGATCTCAAACTCGTCGGATACGACTATAATACTGTGCTCTCGGTCTTCTATGTATCATATATCATTTTCGAGATACCTTCAACGATATGCTGCAAAGTCATGGGTATGCAGTCAGGAGTCGATGTCACTGGACAAACGCTGATATACCTAGGTCCCGGATGGTTTCTTCCCCTCACCACTTTTGGATTCGGTGCTGCGTCCATTGCGACGGCATTCGTGAAGACTCGTGCACAAGCTTGTGCTGTGCGCTTTATTCTTGGTATTTTTGAATCTGGTGTAATGCCTGGCTGTGCATACTACCTTAGTCGTTGGTATAAGCGAGACGAGTTGACTTTCCGACTCGGGCTATGGATGACAATGGCTCCGTTAAGTGGTGCTATAGGTGGACTACTCGCTTCAGGTATCCTGAAATTAAAGAACATTGGGTCTTTGCACGGCTGGCAGATGATCTTCGTCGTCGAGGGTATCATTACCATGGGTGTCGCCATTGTCGCGTTGGCTATCTTGACAGATCGCCCGGACACCGCTCGCTGGCTATCAGAAGAGCAGAAAGAGCTCGCGATCAACCGCGTGAAGTCCGAGCGCCTGGGACAAACTGTACTGCTGGACAAGATCGACTCCACGAAGCTGCGCAGAGGATTTACAAATCCGATCACCCTTGCCACTGCAACCATCTTCTTGCTGGATAACATCACCGTCTTGGGCATATCATTCTTTCTTCCGACCATCATCAAGACAATCTACCCGATTCGGACGACTGTACAGTTGCAGCTACTCACAGTGCCCCCGTACGTGGTTGGCGCGGCCTGCACTGTAATCATTACGACCCTGAGCTGGCGATTCAATTCGCGACAGACTCTCATCGCGTGCACGGGACCAACAGTCATTGCGGGATTTTCGATCTTCCTTGGGACCACCAACGCCAATGTACGCTATGCAGCAGTCTTCCTGTCTGCCTCGACTGCATTCTCCCTTGGCGCGATGACCAATGCGCAGGTCAGCGCGAACGTGCTGTCAGACTCTGCTCGAAGTATTGCTATAGGCACTAACGGTATATTCCCCTCCAATTTTTGCAAGTCAGATAGACCAGACTAACGTAGTTGCAGGCATGTTTGGATATCTCGGAGGTCTAATCGCAACTTGGACATATCTCCCTTCAGATGCGCCTCGCTACTTCATTGGAAATAGCATCAATGTTGCTTGTGCGACGCTCTGGACTGGTATCGCTATAGGCGCCGGTCTTTGGATGAAGTACGACAACAAGAAGCGCGACGAAAGAGAGGCAGGTGCACATGAAGAGCTCGCTGGCTTGTCACAGAAAGAGATTCAGGACCTTGAATGGAAGCATCCCGGCTGGCGCTGGAAACCATGAGACATTCGATGTAGCTTTTTGGATGGTGAGAAATTGTCACACTTCGTACAAGCACTCACTGCTTCGCGAAATGGACAGTGCAGACCCTAGACAAACACACTCATAGATTGTCAATTCACGAGAACGGTGCTTGGCAAACGATCGATTAGCGTCAACAAATTCACTGGTACGACACAACTTTTATAGATACTTTTGCGTGCCAAATTCTCTCCCTCTCACGATACAACCACAAATCATGGAGCAGTTTATCAACTCACAGCTTCGCCCAGTCGAGGCTTGTATCATCTGCACTGAGCCTTTCGGGGCCGACCATCAGCCAGTATCCTTGCCTTGTAAACATATATTTGGACATGAGTGTATAAAGAGGTGGCTGCGCGTCGGTCGAGGCAACAACACAAGTTGTCCGCAGTGTCGAGATGTGGTCGTCCTGAAGTGCGGCGCGAGAACGGCCTTCGATGTTCCGTCCATTTGGAATGCAATGTGCGAGCAGCCACCCGAGCGTCTACACATCTTCATGACAGAAATATGGTCAGGTCTCCAGCTTCTTTGGCAGCGTAAGTCAACTGGTAAGTTCAGTGTTACTGAAATCCTGGAGGCGGCCATCATTCCGGCGCTGGTACAAACGACGAACCCAACCGCGCCACGTCAACGTCGCGAACACGATCCACTTCTTGACTGCTACAACCTCATCGCTGCATCGTGGGACTCGCTCGGTCGTCCAGATACAACGACTGGTCTAGCCATACCACTTGTTCGTCTCGCGCGTTTGATGTCAAGCGCCAGCAGCACGATACCAAAGTGGCTGACAACAGTGGAACGAATAAACCACCTTTTCTGGAAAGCAAACGCGTGTCTTAACCTCACCATGACCGATATATCCTGGGACATCATCATGGCTGCATCACAACATCTAGCGGACACACAGCATTTTCCGCTGTTGCATTTGTACACAATGCTCATTTCGCAAAGTATAAGTCACTCCGCACAGCCAAAGACGTGGCCTTGTCGACGACATGAAATCATGAACTTGGTGGTTGAGCGGTGCTGCAAGAAGATTGGTGGTGGGTACTGGACCTCGCAGCCAAGCAACGAATTCAAGGAGGTTTTGGTGGTCGTTTATGAAGAGCTGAGGAGGTGTCAGTTGAAAAAGAAGAAGCCTAGTCTGAAAGGCCACGAGGGCGAAAACAGTGTGGTTAAAGGTCTTTGGGCAGTAGCCAGCTGGAATGTGAGCAAAGGCTGACGAGGAGGAGGAGGAGTATCGCGGACAGGAGTTTATTTGATGTCAACAATGTTTGTGGAGAAGTCGCGCAACTGCCGTTTAGTAGCTTATACCCCCTGTCTCATGTTTGTGTATTATTACTCTTTGTAGCCTTGCGATCCAATCTGGCTACAGTGTTCGCTTATAACCTTACCAATGATAAGCATCAATTTATATATTGTATTTCCGACACTACCACTCGCATAGCTACATTGTGGAGAAACTCAGGGTACTTGAGCCTGGAATTTACAGTCTTATAACACGAGTGGCACCTCATTGCCTCGAAGTCTTCGGCAATCAACCTCTCAAACGCGCTGTCGTCTTTCAACGCTCGTGATTTCACAATGCTTCTCCTACCACAGATCGCTACGGCTGTGGCGCTACTTCCTTTCGTATCAGTTACAGTAAAGGCAGAGTGTACGCGTGCAGGACTGCTTTCAGCCGCGCAATCCTATCTCGCTGCGCAAAGCGCAGGCAAGCCTAGCACTCTGGCTTTGTCTGCAACCAACTTCACATACCAGCAGAACAACAAAGTCTCCGACATCTCCAAGGGCCTGCTGGCGACTGCGTATACCTTTGCGCTCAATCGAACGAGCGCCGATGTTGTATCATGCGCGTCCTACACAATGTGGATCAGTACTGCCGGCGCAAAGCCATTCGTAGTGTCAACCCAGATTCGACATCCCAACAACGATACCAGCTCGATTAGCATGATCGATACAGTTGCCGCAACGACCGGTGATCTGTTTTTCGATGCGAAGAAGACGCTAGGATATATTCAGAAAGAAGACTGGAGTGAAATACCCGAAGGCAAGCGACCAAGCAGAGACTTGCTAAAGAAGGTTGGAGATGGGTATCTTGACATGTGGACGGATAAGAATGCAGCAGATAGCATTCCATGGGGCACCGAATGCGAGCGCGTCGAGGGCAGTCGTAAGTCCAACCATCGAATCACCGAGAGGTAGCGGATGTTAATGTGAATGTCTAGAATACACAAATCCTTGTGGAAAGTCGCTTCCTCGCGGCGGTAGTGCTAAGCAGAATGGGATGAGGCGTTATGTCATCGATGAGACTCTTGGAAGTGTGGACGTTCTGTGTCAATTTGATAGTCTGGGTGCATGGCCAGACAGTCATGAGATCCGTGTTGTCGATGGGAAGGTGAAATATGTTCACACTGTCACTGTAATGAGGGGCGTTGGTACATGATCAAGAGTTTATTATATCAGAATCTTGGTATAGCGCATAGTTTAAATGCTAGCTTCAACCGCTTCATTTGATGTCGGAGCTCTTGACCACAGTTCCAAATACATCTGCCAATTCAGCCAAAGCGACCCGAGTAACTTCATCGCCCTGGACGCCAGGGATGTCGCGATCACCAATGCCGTCCTCGACAAGAACGACCTCGTAGCCTTTCTGGAATGCTTCACGGGCAGTCGTGGATACACAAACATGCGCCATGTAACCCGTGAGAACAACTTTCTTAATGCCCCAGGACTCGAGAGTCTCGTGCAGTGGTGTTTGCTCAAAGGATCCGGGAAACTGTTTCCAAATAGTCGTCTCCCCGTCCTACACAATCATCAATTTCTGCGACACAGCTTTTCCGAATCAAAAAAGCTTACCTTTGCTTTCAATTCCTTGAATTCTTCGGCCAAGTCAGTGCCTGGCGTGAAGATAGGGGCGCCTTCAGGAGTCTTGTGCAGCACATGCACAACCTTGCCGTTTGCGGATCGATACTTCTCGAGCAAATCGGCAATGACTTTTCCGCTGGCTGCAGCGTTGGTGACTGTCAATGCACCTGATGCATATTCATTTTGAGCGTCAATTATGACGAGGGCGGAATCTGATGTCGATGCGGTGCTTGCGGGCATGCCCAGCAGGGCTCGGAAGGATTGTGGCGACATGTCGGGTGGCGCGTCGTGACAAGATATTTTTGGGTTGAAACACAGAGAGACACTGGGATCGAAGAAACTGCAGGTGGTGATTTAGGAGTTCCAATTACGTGAAGTGCGGAATGTTGTCCGCGTCATGCTACAATTCATACCCCGCACGGTGCCTGCGGTTTGGTGATGACGCCTTTGTGGGAAGGGCCGAGGCTTCTCGATATCCACCACGCTGACGGATCGCCGAAAACATTCGAGGCATAACACAAATACGAAGGACTTAGTACATAATGATGCACCGCCTATGCTGGCTCATTACAAAACGTGTGGTCCATAACAAAATGATCTGTGCAATTTGAATTCTCAGTATAAGGCCTTGTAGCATTTTATCAGCTACCAAAGTCGGTCTCGTACTATCATAATGCTTTAATAGTACTCCTGGGTATATTTACTAGGATGAGCTGGGAGATGGTGCTCATAGACTCATTTCGAGGCGACCATTGTTCTTACAGCTCGTTCGGTTGTTGAATTTGGTCGAGCACTCCCTCTACAGGTTTGATACACGATCGAAAAAGGCCCCCTTATGACGCTGGTGGACCAGACTCAAATGATAGTGCACCATAGCCTGAGGTAACATGAATAGGACGTTATGATTAGCGTCAGTGAGCGCTCATTTCAATGATGTGTCAGCGCTTCTCTTCCGCTAGCCCCCTCTCCCTCCACAGTCATCATGCTTTCTTTTGTCACGGTGCAGTCGTCTGTTGATGGACCGAGCTTCTGGCAGTGTCAAGGTTGGCAATTCACTATTGAACCAGCTGCCACCCAATTAAGGCTTCGCCCTAACAAGGTGAATCCTCGAACACGCTCCCGGCCCCCTCCCTTTTCTATTCTCTGCATGGGGACATCGCTTGTGCTCTACAATCTCAGCTCGAGCGAAGACATATCAACGTTTACATCAAAAGTATCATTCCAAGCGTGATGTCGTTATCATTCAGATCATGAGAATTTCGATCCCAATCTATCCAACCGTCTAGAATGCCGTTCTCCCAGTCTTGACCGTCTTCAACACACCCTCATCAGCCAGTTTCTCAATCATGTTATAAAGGACAAAGTCACAACCCCTCTTCACGACCAAATTGATCGTCACCGGCACCATCTCCTCATGGAACGTTACATTACTCCTATAAGGCACCTGTCCAATCGGAACAGTGAAGTCGGCGCATCCAAATATTGGGCAAATGTTAGCACCCGTGATTTTGGCACCATCGGGCAAAACAGCGAGGTAGCTTGCCTCGGGGGAGTCGTTGAGTTCGCGCTCGCGGAATGACGGGAGACCGCCAGTGCCAATGTCGTAGAGCAGAATGGATTCAGAGCAGGATTCTGGCGTGCTGTATTGGAGTTCGCGCTCATACCATTCGACACCGCGGTTCTTTGTCACGAGGGCGGCGTTGTAGGTCGTTTGGTTGGTTATAGACTCGTTGAAGGTTCGCCAGCCAGGGCGACGGGCGGGATCGATGGGCGGGAAGCGACCGTTAAATAGCGCAGCCCAAGCCGTAGTCAGGGGGCGACCGATGACTTCCCAAGCTGACCAGGTATTAATGACGCCAGTCGCCCTGTTTAGTGTAGTGAAATTGGAGGCGATTGGGTCGGTCCAATTTTGGACGGTAGCGGTAAAATTGAACTCTTTAACGGTCATGTTGAATACTCGGGACATGCCTGCGATAAATTCCTGTAGTATGGGCTCCGCGGCTGAGTTGTTAAGGGGAAGATAATCAATTGGGTAGAGGATGGTTTTCGGGAACAATTCATTGTCGGGAACTTCGAGAGGCGAAAGGCCGGTGATGGAGACATCCTGGAAAAGAGAAGGCGAGTACCAGTGCTTCGCGAACTTGACCCACTTGTACGGATCGCGCGAAAACACACCAGCCGTATCTGTTGCACCTCCGAGTGGTAAGACACGTTCGAGGGAAATCATACCCTGGCTTGGACGTTGACCGTAAGTACCTGACACAGCGGCAGGTCTTCGCATCGAAGAGCCAGTGTCGCTACCAATTGCGTAGTCCAGCCAGTCGTAGGCAGCAATCGAACAGCCTCCACCTGAAGAAGATGCAGAGCAAGTTAGCCATCCGTCGCCCCTGGGGTTGAACGGATAATGCTCATCCTGCCATTCCCAAGGATTCGCCCCTGATGCGAACTGAGCAAGCTTCTGTTTGCCTACAACGACGCCACCGAGATCAATGATCTGCTGGACTGAAGGTGCCGTCCCATTTGCCACAGGGGTGATATAGGCCCAAGCCTGGCTTCCGCCGGAGGTTTGCAGCCCTTTAACGTCGTAAAGGTCCTTGATGGCCACACGCTCGCCCGCCAGGGGTCTGTCATCGCCCCAGTAATATACACGTGATGGAACTCTGGACTTTATTAGTACGATGATGTTTGTAGTATTCCAATGAAACTTACGGAATCATGGGATCCCAGAACTTGGGAAGAAAGACACCCAAAGGTGAGTGATTTTGCTCACCATCGTTCGTGTCGTATGCACCGAACAAGAATGTCCGGTAAGTATCAGGATAAAGTCGGTAGACTGTTGCCAGGCTTACTGAGCCCTCTGTCATCGATGCCAAATATGGTCCAGCAGGCATATCGGCCGACGATGTGATCGATATTTTGGTAAATGGTCCATCTCCAGTAATAGATTCGTCCATAAACACAAAGCTCGTGTTGAATAATCCCAGATATTCCACTGCGGATGCATCTAGCGACGATTGCACTGTCGAGGAGATGTACAATCCATCCAAAAAGTCATGGCTAAAGACATCGTCGGCTTCCAGGTAGGATGAGATGATGCCCTCTAGAGTGGCCTTAGATATCGTCGACTCATTTGTCTTCACTAGCGTAATCGGGAGCAACGAAGCTGCCGGCTTGCAGTTCGCTGACAGGACCGCCTTCGGGTGCACGGTATTTGCGAGGTACGAAACGTTTCCAAGCTCGAAGATGGTATCTCCGTAGGGATTGCTCACTACAAAAGAGTACTCATTCCTCTTTACGATGGGAGCGGCATAGACGGAGATCGACGCAAATAGCGCGGTCAAAGACGCAGAGACCAAGAGACGGGCCATCTTGAGGATGCGGCGCGCTGCGGCATCTCAATGCTGACATGCCGCCTTTATACACTCGTCGCGGCATCTTGCAACCGGTTTTCCTATTGAAACCAAAGATAGCGATCGAATTGTCACCCGTTAAGGCATGGCGGTCACTCGTCGTGCAGGACGAGCTTCCCGGAACGTGGCTGGGAGACGACTTGAACGTGGCTAGCGAGACTTGGCAAAAGCGGAGATACGATACCTGCCGTCCGATAGTGTTCTAGCGATTATGTCTTTATCGTGCCCGCGGGGTGTTCTGCTGTCATCAATATGGGAAGGATTATCAATATTGTTGGTTACTTGTAAGACCTGGGCTGATGTTGGTTACACATTACTATAGCAGAGCACCTAAGTAGTCCATGAGGTCATCAAGCGAGCGAAAGTTCTGCACCACAATGGTCCGAGTAGAAATCCTTTCTAGGCATAATCGATGTTTGACATATACTGCGATTTATGTAAATCATAGGAAATGGTGCCATGATCCATTATACAACTGTCAAATCTGGCTTCACATAATTGAAGTCTGCTCTCAAACGAACCGAGGCATAAAGTCGAGTAAGTGCGAAATATAAAAGTTATTAGATTATTGCGTTAAGTACTTAGACTGAATATTTAGATTTGAGGTTTGCACAAGATCCAGAGGTAGAATCGTGAACGTGGCTAGGAAGCGATTGGTGGTAGGCTAGCTCACGTTGAAGGCATGTATCACCTTTGTAATGTTGTCAGCGACGCGTTGCTTGATGTCTTCAAGCAAGGCGGGATCGACAGAGAAGGGGCCAGTACCAAATTGACAGTTGTTTCTCGAAGCAAAAGATCCGTTCATGTTGAAATGTAAAGAGGTCAGTTTGCTTCGTGTGTACGGTAATATGTGTTGAGTTGGCAAAGTGTTCTGATCATGCAAATCTGACGCATTATGATTTTCAAAAATATACTAAAAGTCGACATTGTGTGCATGCGGGCACAACGTGTAGTGTACATCGCACGATGCGGTATATTATATACGACCAGTGTCAGCTATATGAGAATACAATGTACGTGCAAGTACTTCACCGATGTCTTGCAGCTCTGGAGGTATGGACGAGACATGTCTGACTCCGCATGACTAAGGCAATATTGCGGATAGGTTCGTGCCACTGAAGCTACAACTACCACCTTCGCTTTCAACCCTTAAATCCACATCTGCTAGCATTTCAGTGCCGACCAGCTTCGCCAATGCCTCGTACTCCTCCATCATCGCCTGCGCCTTGCTCAGCACCTCTTCCATATCCCCCTCCATAGTCTCCATCGCACCCATCATTTCTCGCGCATTATCTTTTGTCTCCGTGACCGCCTGTATCGCGTTGGTCATCATAGTCACTGTGCCCGGATTCGCCATACGATCCCGCACAAGGCGTCCTCGCTCGGCTTCGGAGATGTTCTGGACGTCGAGGCCTGCAAATTTTAGTGCGCGGGAGAGAATGCGTGCACGCGAGACATGTTTCATGTCATGGTTGTTCTGTGAGGCAAGAGTGGCGTTGGCTAGGAGCCATGGCAATCGAGCGTCCGTGGCAGTGGAAAGAGCTGTGGCGGCATCGTCACAGAGAGTGGAGTGTGTTGAAAGCCACGTCGAGCGTGGAATGAGAACGTCTACAGGAGAAACGCCTTTCGACAGTCTGTCGTCTAGAACCAATTTCTGGGCCGTTTGGAGAATGGTAAGTGTCTGAAGGTCTTCGAGAGCCTTGAGTTCGATGTTGCGGCGTGCGAACCTGACTTTGTCGGCGATAAGGTCGCAGTTATGCTGGAAGACGTCGTGTTGCCATTCGCTCATTTTCTGTTCGTATTTGACGACCAAGTCTACATTGCGTTGCTTCTTTGCCCTTGCAATCTCCTCTTCTAGCTTTCGTCTAGTGCCAGCATTCGCGGTCTGAGCAATGTGAACACGTTCGGTGACAAGTGTATAGAAGATGAGATACTTCAGCTTTTGATCGATGTCTGGAATAGCATACCCGATGTGGGCTAGGATGATGGTTAGCAGGTCGCACGTATCTGTTGCTTTGAACGTTGCTGTCTCTGGGCGGTAAGCATGGATAGCATGAAGAAGTTTACGAGAGGTTTCGTCGTGAGCATCTGCACTTCTGCGATAGCTCAAGATGCGGTCGAGAAAAGCTACCCGGGCATACATGACATCCATCAAAACTTGTCGTGCTTCTGAATCTTCGTATGCAGTTGCGACACGCGTGTTCCAGTCAAGAAGAATCTGCTCTATGGCTTTATAAGACTCATTTCTTGGTTGCTCTGAGTATCTCGAACTCTCTTGACATTCCCCTAAGCGCAAGGTCCACAGCAAGTCTTCGTACTTCGCAGAGCGTGGTCCGTCGCCTCGGCGAATGCGATCAATCACTGCAGTATCTGGTCCTCGGCCTAGAGAGCCAGGCTCTTCCGCGTCGTCTTGTGCATACCGGTCATATTCATTTATCCAGTCGGCCCGAGCCAGCTCTCCATTACACTGTGCATCAATCCATAGCTTGATCTCTTTGAGACTCGCACCAAGAGGTAAAGGAGTGTCGTTCTTGCCTGCCGCGTGGAAGGTGCTGTCAACAAGAAACGAGGATGCACTCTGGCTGCTGGCTAAATTGTCCAAACTGTTGTCTGCGCTAACATCGTTGAGCTCTTCTGTGTCCTGCAAGAAGTCGAGCACGATTGATCGCGTTATAGGAGGTGCGCAACTCTGGTGTTGGTCTGCTGTGGTCATGAATAAATCGCTTGCTTAATGTTTCTCCTATGGATCGCACTGGGCTTTTGTGTGGAACAAAATACAAGAATTGCCGGTGCAATATGCTTCGTCATCACTTCTTCGTCCGTCAAGGCGGATCGAATTCTATCCATTGAATATGAGGAGCAGACATTGAGCACCAGGCTGTCAACATTGTCTAAATTCCAGCTCTTCTTCACCTAAACTCCAATTGACTTAATTGACTCAATTGACCAAGCAGGTGAAGTTGTCCAATGCTGCAAGCATCAGCAAGGGTGTCAATGGCTTTTACAACGATGTTTCTAAACATTAATGAAGTAAATCCTGTGACGCGCAACAGCTGGCGTGGTCGTAACAGGCCACGCGCGACACCCGATGCACATCGAAACTGCTCGGGGCTTCTGACGGAGACTTTTGTTGTTATCTCGCGATGCATGGCTAATCCGCGTACCTTATCTGTGTCTGACATGCATCCTGTTCCCAGCGTTGTGGAATTTGCTCGAAGGTGCTTGAGGGGCGATCGGCGATGGTGTTTTCCCGATGCAGACAGCGGGCGTGCCACTCAACCAATCACGATCCCTTCTTTTTTACCATAACGAATGGTACGCGGCATCTCGCAAGCGACAAAGCATCGCAGTACTCAACACAACATGTATAACCGCCCTGGTGGTTTGCATCGTGAGACTCCACAGAGGGGAAAGCAGGAAATGGATCACATGCCGATGCCCGGGACTCGATTGTCACGTCCAGACCATGGCACGAGGCCAGGGTGCACGGCAAATTTAACCCGGCCCATCGCGCCTCCACTTTCTGGTCTTTATCTACCACCAAACTCTGCCCTGCTTCTGCTCGTCCCCTATTTCCCGAATTGCCCACTGGAAAGCTGAACCCGGTCGCCTGCTGTTCATATGTCGCTGATCCAGCACGTAACCCAGCAAGAAGGCCATGACCGCGAAGAGGCTCTGGTAGATCTCTTTCTGCCGCCGATCGACCGACAAATCAATCGCGGGCAGGCCGCGGAGCGTCGGCTTTCGCTCGAGAGTGCTATCTCCAGTTCTGGGTTTTTGGGCCTGCCTGGGAAGAGCATCAAGAGGGTCATCAGCTACGATGCGATAAAGAAAGTAGAGCAGCCTGTGGCGGGCGAAGAGTATGGCGGTTTGACTCCATATAAGGTCTCGGTCACCAAGCGCGTCGGTTAGTTTGTCCCAATCCGGTAGTATCACATCAAACCACTAACACCAGATGTGCAGCTCAGGTTATTGCGACAGTACTTGCGTGTTGGTTTGCCAGTGGCATCGTCTTCGGCTTTGCAGCGCTCAAACCAATCCTGATCAAAGAAGGTGTCTTCAGCAACTTGTGCACCGCAGATGAACTGGCTGCCGATGTCGAAGTCTGCTTCGAGCAGGACATACGCCTGAACTTATTCTTCTCCATCGCTTCGACCACAGCAAATGTATCTGCACTGCCAGTAGGGACCTTGCTTGACCGCTATGGCCCTAGGTTGTGTCTTCTTCTCGGCTGCATCTGTCTCGCTGCCGGCAGCGTGCTGATGAGCCTTGCTTTTCAGATTGCCGAATTTGACGGCTATACAATCGGCAACTTCTTCCTTGCCCTCGGTGGCACATTTATATTCTTGCCCTCGTTCCAGATTGCTAATGCATTTCCCAAGTCTAGCGGCAGCATTGTTGCGCTTGTCACTGGCGCCTTTGACGCATCTGCAGCAGTGTACCTTTTCTACAGGCTGATCTACGAGGCAAGCAATGGGAGCTTCAAGCCGCAGACGTTCTTCCTTGTATATCTTGCAGTCCCTTTCCTGATTGCGATTGCGCAACTCACCTTCTTGCCCACCGAATCATACAAGACTGCACCGCAACTCGAGATGAAAATCCATCGAGCAGAGGATAACATGCGAGATGTGCACTCTTCCGATGATGAGCTACCCGACGATGAAATGTGGAAGAAGAGGAAGATGCGCAGTGCTCGTCGTCGTCAACGGCTAAGCCAGCTTGACGACCTCGTCGGTGACGCTGAATGGCGTAAGAGACAGGACGAGAAACTCGAGCAACAACAGGAGGCTTCTGGTGTGTGGGGTGCACTGCACAACAAAACCGCTGGCGAGCAAATGATGACACCCTGGTTCATTCTGCTTACACTGCTCACAGTCCTGCAGATGGTCCGCATGGTAAGTGTTAGCTAAACATGATCAATGGCGACAACATGCTGACTTCTTCAGAACTATTTCATTGCAACAATCAGAGAGCAATACATTTATATGCTCGGTTCAGCCGAAGCTGCAACCAAGATCAACGAATTCTTTGACTGGGCACTCCCCATCGGAGGCGTAGTCAGCACCCCCTTCCTCGGCGCACTCCTCGATAATGTCAGCACCCCCGGTGTCCTTCTGATTCTAGTAGTCATCATCACTGCGATTGGTATTGTCGGATCCATCCCAGCGCTCTGGGCCGGCTATGTCAACGTCATCCTTTTCGTGTTTCTCCGCCCTCTCTACTACTCAGCGATGTCCGACTATGCCACCAAAGTCTTTGGGTTCGCTACCTTTGGACGCGTCTACGGCGCCATCGTCTGCTTCTCCGGCCTTGTCAACCTCTCGCAAACAGGCATTGATGCTCTCACCAAAGGCAGCTTCGGCGGTAACCCTCTTCCTGTCAACGCTTTCCTTACCGTGTCCGCATTCTTGATCGGTTCGGCACTGGTCACCTACGTCACTGTACAGGTCTACCGCATGCGCAAGGCGCTTGATCAAGACGATGCCATCACAGTGACCAACACCGATGTTGGCAGTATCATGGAGAGCCTGCTTGAGGAAGATGAGGAGCGCAACTATGGCAGCATTCAGCGGGGCAGGCACTCTTGGGAAGCTTGAAAAAGATCCCTCAACCCACCCAGTCATGCTCCGACCACTTGCTCATCATCACGGCCTTTCTTCCAATTCGACGCGTTTATGTTATTCGGCAAAGTACTGCATGCGGAAAAAAATCTCATTGGTGTTCACCTCCTCGTTCAGCGATTCGATACTCAAGAGCGCGCAATACCCAAGCGTCGATTTAATAGTCACCATTCAAGCGAGCGAGTCAAAAGTCCTTTTACTTCTTTTAGCGATATTTATAGCGATTTTCATGGAGCATGTAGAACTAGATTGAACTTGCAAAATGCATTTGCCAATGAAATGTAAAAATATTGAAAGTGCTCAAAGTCTTCCTCCCAGATAACCATGCTTTCCCATGAAATCGCACCAGGGTCCTCATCGGTTCCTCCTTTGTTCACTTTTCACGAAGTAGCCATTGCTTGCAGAATTTCAATCCCTCCCATCGTCTCTACCCATACTCCGCCATGCGTTCCACCCTACGACCACAAACCACTAACCGTCTCAACTCCCCTCTCCACCACAGCCTTAACCCTCGCCCTCAGCGGATTACTCGCACACTCAACCTCCAAGTCCTCCAACCACACTTTGGCTACATACTTGTCGAATTTGATCTCTATCCCCGGCACGGGTATCCCCAGCGCATGCAGCCTCTTCAACTCAGCCTTGTCCTCCGCAGACAGTTCTTGCGACACAGAAGCGCTGGCAGCGACGGAGAACGGAGCGTCCGGGTCAGGTGTTGAGGTGCTGGTTTCTGGGACTGGGGATGTGGAGTTGCGCGGTAATGAGATGGGGGATACGGCGTTTTCGCCGAATTGGGCTTCGAGGAAGAGGCAGAGGCGGGCGAGGCGGGTGGCTGGGTCGGGGGTGTGGTGGGGATGGGGGTCTTTGAAGCGGTGGGAGAGGGCGGCGTGAGGTTTTTCGGATTGTGTGTGGGAGTGAGAGTGAGATTTTGAGGATTCTAGATGGTTGCGTCAGTGGTTGTACGATGTGCGAAAAGGGGGATAGACTTACGTTTCACAGCAGCTGGGGAGGATTCGACTGTGAAGAGAACGGCGAGAACAGCATCGGCGATGCCGTCGTTGATGACGTTGCCTTCCCATTCGACTTCGACGCGACCATTGGGCTTCACGAGAACGTTGACGCAATCCATGACCGTGAACGTGGTTTGTGTTCGATTGACCTCTTCGTCCGCGGCATCGTGGGTGCCGTTACCATTAACCTGGCTCTCTTTGCCATCGATGTTCTCATCGGTCGTTTTGGACTCCTTGATTGCGCCGAAGGTGCCTTCTAACGCCCATCGGATGAGGTCGATACCAGCAGCGGAGAGTGTGATATGTTGTCGGCATAGAACTGTGGTCGTGGTCAAGCCTGCATACTCTTTTAGGTCTTCGGGGGCCATGAGGGAGATCTTGAAGTCGTTCTGGATCAGAACGCCGCTAATCATCTCCACCCTGTCTTCCTCATATATCGCTTCTGCCTCGTCGCCGTCAGGGTTGAGAGATCGTGGTACAGGCGGCGCGATCGAAGCGAGCTTGCCAACGACTTTTGCGACCTTGTCGGTCTTGAACGGTATGCGCAGTTCCTCGCAGTTGGCGGGTGAGTATATCTTGGTGGGTACGGACTTTTGGGCATTGAATGAAAGGAGCTTGGACTTGAGGCGGGTCATGTTACCCTTTTCACCGTGAACGAGAATCTAAACACTGCGTTAGCGCGGCGCGTTTGCGCATGTGCATAAGGACAACTCACAACGACAGGCGCTGCAACCTCCTGCACGAACTCCATGTTCTCCTTGCCGTCTACGTGGGCAGCGAAACTGTATTCTTGGACTGTGCATCGTCGTGGTATCATAGTTTGTTCGTTCTCCTTCTGCCCTGGTCGCCTCGCGGCATTCGACGAGCGCGTCATTATGGCAGGTATCTGATCCGGCTCGTGCACAATATGCTTCGCCATGGTCCCCTCAACAGAGTAACCAGTAATGATGACACCGTTGCGCGAGTCTGGCGCCCAACGCTCCAGAAGCTCACGCGATGTGCCGGACTGCATCATACCTGGGGATGCAAGCATGACACAAGCGCCTAGGTCTTGAAATTTATCCATACTCTTGAGTGATCGGACAAAACGAAAGTCCCATGCTCCTCGGCGTCCGGTGTCTCCCTCTGCTTGTGCCTCGTTCATGCGTTCGGCGAAGAGACGTTTGATGTTATCATTCATCGCGCCCAGATAGGTCTGGTAGACTTGCATACAGCGTCGCGCAAGGCTCGAGTTGTAGTATATTGGGATCTTCTGATACTGCTCGTGCTTCGTCCAGTACTCGTCAAGAATAAGGAGCAGCTCTTGGGCACGACCAAGCGCAAAGACTGGGAGCAGCGCACGACCGCCTCGGTTCAGGACATCGGTGATCGATTTCATAAGCTGAGCTTCTCGCTCGACACGTGGTGTGTGGGTGGAGATACCAAAGGTAGATTCAGTGATGAGGACATCGACTTTGACTCCCGCAGGAACGGTAGCAGAGACCAAATGCCGATCGTCCTCTCGCGAATAGTCGCCAGTGAACAAGATCTTAAGCCCAGCGATTTCCATCAGGAACATGGCCGCTCCAAGTACGTGTCCTGCCGGATATGGCGTGATGCGAACACCGGATACGGTATGTGTGGTGTAGAAGTCGATAGCCTCAATCATAGGGAAGGTGTTGAGATGGTCGGCTTCTGTGTACATGGAGACCTTTGTTTCCGATGAACTGGACATGTTGCTGACGCGGACTGAATCCTGGATAAGCCATTTGTAGATGGCCTTGGTTGGATGGGTCATGAACACCCGGCCCCTGAAGTTCGTCTTCGCGAGCACATAGGGCAACGAGGCGGCATGGTCAACGTGGAAACTGGATCCAGTCAGCTTTGAGGGTGGACTGGCTGAGCTCGTAGGAAAGAAGCGATGACGGCAAAGTACAGTGGTGAGAACAGGCACATCACCGGCGTCGGGCTGATAGAATGCAAATAATATTCCATTGATTCTGATATACAAGGTGATGCTGAGATAGCAGCGCATGCGTGCGCACAGCTCGACCGCAGTGATGCGCCAGATGTCCTCCACCACGATACTGAAGCTGAGAGGCAGAACATTCATATACATACTGTGAGATTAGCAGCACATCTACGGTGCTGAGATCAAATTCGTCGTAGAAGGGCATGGCAGACAGGCCTTCGTAGGCAGGATGCATGCCGGCGTCGAGCTGCGCCTAGTCAGTTCTGTATGTATGCGACAGTTCTCTTGAACACACCATGACCGTCTTGCCCTTGTACTGGATGATGTGACACGAGCGGCCGACCTCATTGCCTCCGCCCAAACACAAGAACAGGAACTCATCGGAAGGATCTACTGGGTCCTCGTCTTCTGGCGCCAGAGCGGCGAGCTTCCTCTTCGTCGCCATAATTACAGACGCGCAGCACGTCGCGACTGCAATGTGTGTCCAGATGGAGCGGACCGATGGCGATTACACAGGTCGCAGGGAGGACGCGTAGGCAGGTCTATAGTTGATCGAGTCAAGGCTTGCTGCAGAGATTAGTAAGTTAAAAGTATCACGGGCCGTCAATGTTCCTGCTGCGAGGCGAGCGACAGAAGAAAAGTGAGTGAAGGTGAATGGCGGCTCAATGAGAGATTGGTGATTGTTCGCGATGGGGTTCATGGTTGCGGCTCTTTGTTGCGCGCGACTGCCAAGAAGCGAGTCTGTGCGGCGTCATTCTACCTTGGAGCCTTCTCTCCTCCTTCGACCGGGACATCACAAATAACCACGCGCGCAACGACGACCCTCACCCGCGCCTGCCTCACCCGCGCCTGCCTCACCCGCGCCCACATCATCGCCAAATCGACCGCCCACCGCGAAGCCGTTGCCGGATGACGCGCTGATAACGCCCTCAAGCCTGCGCACTCCCTCCGGGGAACGCTGCCCACCATGGCCAACCCGCACTACAACCACCAGCAGTACCCGCCGCCGCCGCAGCATGGCCAGCAGCCGCCGCCGGTTCAGACGCAGAACCTGAACCAGTACGGCCAGCAGCAGCAGCGCGCCTTCTCCCCGCCCTACCAGCAGTCGCCTACTGCCATGTCGCCCGGCATGGGCAGCGGCATTCCCCCCGCGAAGCGACAGCGCCTCTCTCCGAACCCCCCGTCGCCCGCGCCGTATCAGTCGCCTTTTGGAACATCGCCGTACCCGCCGTCGCAGCCCCAGTCGCCGTACGCAATGTCTCCGCAGTATCCGTCTGGCCATCTCTCGGTTCCCGTGTCGCCCGCGACGCAGCATCCCCCGTCGTTCCACCAGCCTCAGCCATATCAGCATCCCAATGGTGTACAGCAGCCCGTACCCCAGGGCTCCATGCCGCCACCAAAGATGCCCTACAGCAAGGCGCAAGACGATGCAGAGTTGGAAAAGCCTAATGGAAAAGACTCGGACGTTAATAATCTTAGCGACGTGCTCAGCGGCACCATTGTCGATCTGCGCGCTGAGGAGGATCTACTTTTACACAGCTATGGCAACCGGAATTATGGAGCGTCCTTCAATTCCCAGGCTTCAGGCTCAACCGCGACTCCCACCACGTCCTTCAACAACTGGAGCCAGCAGGGCAGTCATGGCGCTTTTCAGGGGACAGGAGCTCTATCATCGGGCATGACGCAGGAGCAGCACGACGCCGAATTTCTGAGAAAACACGAACAAGCCGCCCGAATACTGAACGAATCCGCTCAGCAACCACTGACCGACCCCTTCCTCGCCGCAAATGTCCTTCGGCACCGCATCGCGAAACGAGCCTACGAGACTGGTATTCAGGTCAATGTAGATGGACTCTTTGATAAAATTCCGGAGAAGACGCCTCGCGATAGCACGCGCACAGCCCAAGCCGCCGCCAATGGCGAGCAGATCGTTGGCTTGGAGGCCGCCAGCTTACTCAACCAGAACGCGTCACTCGTCGAGATTCTCTCGCTCATAACACTGGCCGCTGAGGACCGTGTACGAAGTCTGGTCGAAGACGCATTTGCTCTCAGTCAGGGCCGCCAGCACACGTCACATGGCGTTGTTCCGCCTCAATTTACAGATATTGCAGAGGTGGACAAGAACGCCACGACAAAAATGGTCGCGCCAGTTAACATTTTGAGGACGCCGTGGGAGGCGCCAGACACTGCTGCCACAGCGAGTAAAAGTATGTTTCCTCAACGTATTCCACTATTGACATGCTAATTGCGCAGAACCACCCAATGCGGCACGACTGCCCACACCTCCTAGCGAGGCACCTCCTACGCCGCTGCGGACACTGCAGAATGTCAATCACGTTGCAAAGGTACTCAAACGCAAAGTCACCGATGACGAGAAGTTTGAAAAAGAGCGTATCCTCAAGCGCGAAAAGCGACTGAAAGGCAATACATCGGCTACTCCTGTGGAAACACCGGCAATTACACTTCCACCCCCGGACAAGATGACGAAGAAGGACAAGGATGCTCTAAAGAAGCAGAACCAGACCGACGACGTGCTCCATCGCAAAGCCAACGAGACCGCCAGCATGGCGCTTGGCTTTGGCAAGAAGAAGAAGTATTCTTGGATGACCGGTGGTGGAGGCGGAGGAGGCGGAGGAGGGGGTGGTGGTTCCGGTGCTGCGACCCCTCGACCAAATGCGGCTGCTGGCGGGAGCGGTGCGGCCACACCAGTACCCGCCGCGCCAGAAAAGGCGCTCACGGGCAAAAAGCGGTTTTTCGGAAGTGACATTGAGAAATCAGACATTGGCGCGAAGATCCAGATTCGTGATCTCGTGCATGTGCTAGAGCACGACGGCAAAGAGAAGAAGACTTTGTCTTTGATGCTGGCACGCCTGAAGAATACGGACAAGGACGAGAAGAAGCCTGAGTTCGATCGGAGGACGCCAGCTGGGATTCGGTGATCTCATTCACACCTCATCTAGTCACTTTTCCACTTCTCGTCCAGTCACTTTTCCACTTTCGAGGCGGCTCTTCTGGGCCACATCAGCGCTGGCGTTTTCATGGGTTTTCCTTATCTCACACTTCCTTAGAGACTGGAACTTGTATTCTATACTTTGCATCATATCCCAAGCGCTGGGATTACCAGGGGCTTCTTTCTTTTTTATGGCTTCTTGCTAGTCTACAAAAGTCGCAAAAAGACATGGAGCATATGTTCCGTGAAGAACGTGCAATAATACAATATAACATCAAAATCATATCAAATGTGCTTTCATGCGAGTCGTAGTGATTGATCTAATTGAAGAAGAAACGAATATCTTGTTACACTCGACTCCTTTCCAATGTATATAACGCCAGATCCAAGAACCTGACTAAATCTCCATTGTATGTTTTGCCAATGTATCATGGTATTAGAAACAAAAGGTGAACGTCGCCCCAATCGTGAAGTTGGCATCACAGGCCCATCCCTTACCAACCATCCCTCGCCTCTCTTCCTCGTTAGCGCCCCAATTGGTCCGCAGCTTGAGTTGCCGTTACTTTGCTGATATCCTCAATATGCGTAACACCCACCTCTCCTCCCTCTCGTCCAACTACTTCTTCGCCATCCTGATCCCCCGTCTTCTCAAACTCAAAGGCACACTCCTTACTATTCTTCCTCTCCTGCTCGGCCTTTTCCTTCCCATCATCCTTCTTTCTCTCAATCTCACTTCCCTCCTCCATCACCTCTCCGTGCCCCTCTTTCCCTCCTGTCGTCCAACAAACCTGCCACCCACCACCCACATCCTCCCACTCCCCCTCTCCCTCTACCTCTTCATCTCTATCCCTCTGTCCCTCTCCATCCTCCATCACCTCCCACGCCTCAACCAGCGCAATTTCCCACCTAATCTCCTCCTCCCCTCTACTTAGCCGCATCAGCTTCTCAAACGCCGCATCGCGCGCGGCAGGCGTGGCGAAAGGCACTTCGTTGCGCAGTTGGCGCGCGAGGTTTTCGGACGACACGAAGGAGCGGAAGGAGCGCCGCAGTGTGGTGGTGGGGGATTTGGGGCGCGCGGAGGGCCAGGGGGAGATGAAGGGCGTGTAGGGGTCGAGGGTGTAGGAGAGGTAGGAGGATTTTGGTTGTATGGTGTTTTGGGATTTGGGTTTGGGGTGTGGGTGCGGAGTCGGGGATTTGAAGGGGAAGGGCATGGTGTCTGCTGTTCTCGAGTGTGGAGTGAATATTGTTTCAGGTGTTCGAAATACGTTGTTCCGCTAGATTGTATGGCTCTGTTGTTGACGATGAGTGGTGTTGAAGAGATGGTTGATAGTTGGGAGATGTATTCTGCACGAAGAATGTGAGCATCATGTGGTCAGGAAGGAGGATATCGAGAGGGACGCCGGAGTGCTCTACATGGTACTACTACGTCGGCTCTCGAATGATGATGCCACTGGCGAGATGCGTGTGATTGGTAGTCGTCGGACATTGTTTGGTGGTTCACCGTCTGGATACCGGTTCGTGACTAAGAAGTCCCAGCATATGGTTCGGAGCATCGTGACCACTGTGACCACCGTGTGTTGAGTCGAGGAGTCCTTTGATGATAACTGTTGCAAGGCGATACTGTTTGTCTCAGAGCTATACATAAGAGAACACGTCAAGTCAATCCTGATGTGGCCTCCGAGCACAATGGGTTTGTGGTGCTGCCATTCCAGCTCATGTCTGGCGCGCGCTTGCGCATAGTCCTACGCTATCGGGAGTTAGATCGTGTTGACCATGCACAGCAGATGCTGCCGACTGTATGGATGGACCAAAGTTGGATATGGCCAGAGAAGCGACCCGACTGCAACGGTATTTGGTCCTGTCCTCCATAGCTCAACGGCATGCTACGTCTTGGCTTCTCTTGTGGTCGAGCTTGTTTCGCGCTGTACCTGATGGGAGCCGGGCGTTGTTCACTCTTATAGCCAGCACTAACACGGAACGAGACAATGGCCCAGAGCAGCAGAAAACAAAAGAGCAGTCGCTGCACGCCGTGATGTCGTTCGCTTAGTCGAAGCCTTTCCGCGACGTCTTACCCTATGTCGCTTAGCAGAGCTGAGGTCAGCGCTGCCCAGGCGGGCGTCGTCAGACGGAGCAAATAGTCCATGGCCTGCGGGCAGTCCTGCAGAACGCGCCGTGTCCTCGGGGACGCATGCGTGCAGAGAGTTGTGGTGTCTCTGCTGGCACGTGGCGCAAGGTCAATCGATGTAGCTGATGGATGTCTTAATGCATCCTCGAGGACGCAGCGGAAGAATTGCGGGCTCGGATCAACAGCTGCTGGGACCCTGGGATTGCCGTGGCGGGTAGATAGTGGGTCTTTGATGGACAGATTCAGGTTCACCGGTTTGACAATGGCTGCTGGAGGGGTAACCCGCAGCCCTGTGTCTTTTACAGCGTGTCTATTCCTGCCCCCAGCACGGGACCCGCACGCAATTCGAGGCCCCATTACGAGCGCGCGCAGTTGCATCGAGCAGTTGTATCCGCTGTCGCTCGCTGCCCGCCTGCCTGCCTGCGCCCCGATCCTGTTGGCGGGGAGCTCTCAGCCTTGTCCGGCGCCCAGCGTGCAATCGCATTGTCAGCCGCAGCGCTGCCAATTTACCTGACAACGTCCCACTCTCTCAACCCTCCCAGCCCTCCTCCCTCTAACTCATGAATTCCATGAATGCCCGTTTCAAGAACCTCGTGGGCTCGAAACGCAAGAGTTCAGCTGGGAATCCGTCTTCTTCACCGCAGGGCACCGTCACCCCCACCGGACAGCAACGACCGACCTCGCTCTCGCCGCAGGCCTCGAATTCGAGCAGCTCCTCGCTCCCCATGAACCAGCAAAACAACCTGGGCCGCCCGCCCTCGTACACCTTCGCGCCCCAGGGCGGCCTCGGGGCTCCCAACCAGCAGCATGGCCGCCCCGCGAGCCCGCTGCCGCCCATCAACACGGGCGCGCCTGGAGGCTATCCTCCCCAGCAGCCCATGGGCTACCCACCGCAGGGTGGTCCGCCTGGCTATCCTCCCCAGCCACCAGCTGGCCAGTATCCGGGCCAAGGATATGGTGCGCCGCCGCCAAACCAAGGAGCCCCCATGGGTGCGCCCGCGCAGTACAGGCCCGGCGGCATGGCAGCAGAAGTACCTGGCGAAGGCCGCTCCAAGGCGCAGCTGATTGTCGGAATCGACTTTGTGAGTCTTGCCGTGTCTCATGTGTGGTGCAGCAGCTAATGATCCCATCCAGGGCACCACCTTCTCTGGCGTCGCATTCGCCTTTGCTACCAACACCGAAGCCAAAGAAGACATCATCACCGAATGGCCTGGCGCGGGCAACCAGACAAAGCAAAAGGTAAACTAGCAGCCGCCCTAATTCCAGCCACCCCCGCTAATTCACCCCCAGATTCCCACTGTGCTTTACTACGACCAGTACCAGAAGGTCGTAGGATGGGGACCTGACATCGCCGACGCGTTGGCACCCACGGGCTACCCCAAGCCCGGCGTGCAAAAGGTCGAGTGGTTCAAGCTGCAGCTCATGCTGTCCGGCAACACATACATCGACCCCATCAACCTCCCCCCTCTACCCCCGGGCAAGTCGGAGATTGATGTGGCCGCCGACTACCTCTTCCACCTGCGGCAGGCGATGCGCAACCAGCTGCAGAAGACACTGGGAGAGGTATTCAACCGAGAAGAGCGCAACATCAGATACTACCTGACCGTGCCCGCTATCTGGAACGATGCTGGAAAGGCCGCAACACGTGCAGCCGCTATCCAGGCTGGATTCCTCCGTGACGAGAACGACAACAGGTTAACGCTCATCACAGAGCCCGAGGCTGCTGCCATGTTCTGTTCAAAGACTGGACTCCTTAACCTCAAGATCCACGATGCTGTCCTGATTGTCGATTGTGGTGGTGGAACCGTCGATTTGATCGCTTACGAGGTCGAGGAGGAGCAGCCATTCTCTGTAGCTGAGTGCACGGCTGGTTCCGGTGATTCTTGTGGTTCGACCGCGCTCAACCGCAATTTCAGTAACATTCTGCGCGCCAAGATCAGGAAGATGAAACTGCCTGATGGCTCCAAGACCGCAGGCAAAGTATACGCAAAATGTATCATGGACTTCGAGAACAGGATAAAGGCCGACTTCCGAAACAATGGTCAGAAGTGGGCTGTCGATGTCGGTATCGAGGCTGAGTTCCCTGAGGCTGGTATCGAGGAGGGTTACATGACGTTCACGAATGAGGAGATTCTCCAGTGCTTCGAGCCTGTGGTGAACCGAATCTTGGAGCTTGTCAGGAATCAGATCATCGCCATCCAGGCACAGAACAGGTCATTACAGGTAAGAACTAGGAAAACCGTGTTGAGATATGATGCTGACTATGTTAGAACGTCCTCGTTGTCGGTGGTTTCGGTGCATCAGAATACCTCTTCCAACAGATCAAGCTTCACGTCCCGCCTCAGTTCCAGTCCAAGGTCGTCCGACCCATGGATTCCGTCGCTGCCATCGTCAAGGGTGCCGTCACTGCCGGTATTACTGAGCGCATCGTCACACACCGTGTCGCTCGTCGACATTACCTCATGGCCACTCTCCAACCGTTCAAGGAGGGCCACCACCCAGAACAGTACCGTGTCCCATCTCTCGACGGAAAGGACCGATGCAAGTACACTCGCCAGATCTTTGTGCAAAAAGGTCAGCGTGTCAAGATTGGCGAGCCTGTCAAGGTCTCTTTCTTCCGACAAGTCGCTCCCGGCGCGACACTCATGTACGAGGACATCCTATACGCTTGTGACGACGATGTCTGTCCAGAGTACACCAAAGACCCTCGTAAGTTGTCCTCATACCATCCACTATCCGTTCGAAAAACTAACGCCACACAGGCATCAAGGAAGTCGTCACCCTCACCTCAGACCTCTCACGAAAGAACCTCGAAAAAGACTTTGAACGCATGGATACCCCGCAAGGCACTTTTTACCGCGTCTACTTTGATATCTACCTCACGCTCGACGGCTCCGAATTCAACGCCGAGCTCGTCTGCCAGGGCGAGGTCATGGGCCGCTGCACTGCTAGGTTCAGGTAGAAGCCTGTAGTCGTCGTTGTCATGCAGTGTTGGTTTTGCGCATATATATGTAAAAAGTTTGAGATGCCTGACGAGAAGAACATTGAATGGTAATTAGCGTTGAGCGAGCGGGATTCTTGACGCAAGGGCGAGCGAGGAGGGCAAGAGTGACATATAGTGGATCTAAGCAGCAAATATTCTTGAGGATTTTTGCGCTATAGTTACTCTTGTTGTTTGGCGATTTGAGACTTGTTGATTTGTCGTACTCTAGCATACCCCCCAAACGTACGTACAGTGAATTAAATGGAAATTCTTGAGATTCGATGGTCTAGTTTAGTGTGGATAATTTCATTGGACGTGATATGTGAGATATGAGATGATAGGATATGATATTCGTCCTCTATCTTTCCGTTCAGCCAGTCAGTCATCACCATCCAAAGCATGCTTCGTCCAGCCGAGTCCGAACCAAAGAAAACATAATGTCCAATCCCAAAGGTATCGTATGCATAAACGCCAGTCTCATAAGCAGGTTCGCGCGCACTCTTCATCATATCACTCAATCTCTCTCGCCTCCAGACACCTTCATCCAATCGAAAGCACCCACTCCCAAGCGCCAACCACATCAAAACTCCACTCACAACCAACAACACAATCGCAACCACAAACATGGCAACCACCTTCTCAACCGAATGCCGCACATCGTCCGTCCGCCCCACCACCTCGCCCGTCTCCTCGTCTATCTCAACTACCACGTTCCGCAGCGCATGATCGTTGGACGGAATGTATTGAATCAACGTGTCCCGCCTCGAGCGCGTCTGGCGTATAGCAACCGCATACGATGGCGGGGCTTCGTGCGGGTACGGATTTGGTGCGAGCAGGAGGTGGGCAAGGGGGATGTTTTCGTCGTCGGGGAGGGTTGTGATAGGCGTTAGGGGTGGTGAAATGTCGGAGTATGGTCTTTGTTGTTGGTGGTGGGGTTGTTGTGGTTGGTGTGAGGATGACTCTTCGGATGGGTCATCGCGGTAGGGCGCGTATGTGGGAGGCGAGGTTTGGTGTGGAAGTGCTGGCAGCGGTTTTATGGTTGAGATGGAGGACGAGGGGGAGTGTTGGTTTGGTCGCGGTTGTGAGGGTGCTTGTAATTGTGGTTGTGGCGTGGAGGGGCGCGAGGATGTGGGTGAGTCCTGGTATGGGACGTCTGTGGTGGTTGATGTGTTCTAGTAGCAAGTCAGTTATGGTGCAGGGGAGCTTGAGGTGTAAGAGTGGATGAGACGAACCTCCATGATATGTATGTAAACCCACGAAGCTATAGTATGGTATGCTACTCCAAGATCCGATAGTCCCTAAGCTCCAAAACGTGCTTGGGTCCCAGTGAAATCACTCGTTTAGTCCAAAAGAGCTATGAGACACGGTACTTGTGGAAGCTGGTTGCAGGTAAAGTCAATGGGAGCAATGACACAGGGCCGAACTGAGGTTAGCAGAGAGAGAGAGACAGATCAAGGCAGCTGCTGTTGAACATGAAGTGCAGCAAGCGGCACCCGCCCGCCGCAATCGCGGCGCAGTCGGTCAGAGCCAAAAGGCTGGGCGCGCTGTGGTGGTGATGCAGAGGGAAGGACCCATGCTCGCTCTGACGTGTGGCTGGGGTCCATTCGTACTTTAGCGCTGGGGGCCGCGTCGAGGCATCCCATGTGCTCGGCCCGGTGAGGCTGACAGGCACCGAGATTCTTGTTTTGATGTACGTGGGCTTGCGCTGGGTGGGTCTGATAAAGTCTATGTTCATGTAGCGGGACTATTTGAAGTTTATACGACTCGAGCATATAGACAGATGTAGAGACGTGGGAAGAGCGTTGTTGCACCGCCACGTTTTCGAAACGCCAACGTTCGCACGTCCAGACAGTCAGGAACGGGAACCGCTCTTCATCCTCGTTTCATGTCAAAAATAGAGATGTCATTTCCCGACTAATCGTAACGGAATTGCAGCGGGTACAACGGCCCCAGCACTCGACTTGGCGTGTGAATACACCGTGCCGTTTGCCATCATCGTGGTTTATTGCGCTCAGTCGCAACAAAGACGGCGGCTTTCATCGTTGGCTTTTGATGATACACGGCTGCCTGACCGTGCCACAGCTGTGTGCATCAAGGCAGCCATGCATGTCAAGCGAGCACCAGCTAATGCGAGGCACAGTGGTACGAACGCTGGTCTTATCACATCGCACACTAGATACCACTGATTCGTGTCGAGTGAACCGTTCACAGAGTGAAAATCGATCATTCCCAGATGGAGCATGAAAACAGTGGCCAACGAGCTCGCATAGAGCTCGAACCCATCCTGGAAGCCCAAAGAACATATGGGCCAATCTTTCGACGTAAGCTATTCGACGCTGCTTACGCGGCCTATCTGTCTCTCAAGGACGACGATCCAGAAGAGCAGCTGTACATGGACAATGGCAAGCTAAGTCCGATATTGCGAACCTGGCCAACTCTCCTGGACATATATGGCAAGGAGCAAAAGCTTCCGGTGCTAAGAGAGGGCATATTGGCTGAGGAAGGACAACTGTGGGAGCAGGGACGCCCGTCGGTGGGAAAGCGGGTCTGGATGTACGATGATCTGCAAAAGATGGGAGCTTGGTATGGTGAGAGAAGACATAACGAAAGCGTGACTTTGGTGCCATTCACCTTTGGATTACGCTACGTCCCTGTCGAGGATGAGATTTTGTGCGCAGAATCGGACCTTGACAACAAAGCTCAGAATTGGAAGACCGAATGGGAAAACTCGAGATTTCACCAGGAACTAATTGTTCTTCTCGAGACGCATGCTGGGAGTGCATCGCAACGCATCGATCAGATAATATGTTTCGGGTTGGGAAATATGATATCATTGAGCGACCCCAGGGCACAACGGAGGTCGTATGTTCAGCATCTTGCAGCATGTACAGTTCGCGATACCCTTGCAAGCCAGCAAGGTGGCGCTGCACCCACCGTCTTCGCCCAAGACCCAGAGTATAAGTCTGTTGATACATCCTACCTCTCCGAACACTTTGACTGTACAGTCCTTGACGATCCTGAAGGCTTCAGAGCGCTCAACGGCAATACCTTTGTCATCACTGTCTCTCCGAATGTACCTGTCCGGCAAGTTGCGTTGGACATGACGTATGATTCGAATGGGCCAGCAGGATTCCTTTGCAATGCCATTCGCAGTGACGGGCTCGAAGGTGAAGGACTAACGCGCAAGGAGTGCCTTGAAGGCAAGAAGATTGTGTATTACACTTGCAATCCAAGTCCGGCACTGTGGAAGTACAAACAGCAGAGTCTTTGGATGGAGCATGATGATGGAGATGAGCTGGATTGTTTCGGAAAGATGGGTGTGTATCTGAGGAAGCAAACGAAGTGATAGCCATGCAAAGTCTTTTCACTGATCATTTTCTTCTTCCTATACTTGCTCCGTGATTCTACAATGTCGACAGTATACACGCACCTGCGTAATTTCACTGTCGACTTGGCCTAGTTTTCCTCTGAACACGAGAGCGCCGACATGACTTTACCAAATCACTTCACGACGAAACACCCCCAACTTTTACCACAGCTCGCAACTCTACCATCACAGCCGGGACGAAAACTCTGTATGGGAAGCAACGGTCAGTCTAGTGCTGGTTTTGACAGCCGTTCTCCAGCCACGGCGCAGAGCGCCAACCCCTTCCAAGACTGTGGCTGGAAAGCCGTCAGCATTCTGCACTACGACAAGAGCACTACCATACTCTCTCCTCTAAACCTCGCTCACTCACTGACAAAGTACACCCTCGCAGTCCGCCTCCTCGAGATATCACATCGCTGGCGTCCCCATGCCCGACAAAAGGGAGAGCCTTCATCCTCGTCTTCGGTAAGTGCCCAAGCCTCAGGATAATCGTCACTGCAGTAGTCCGATTCCCAGGCTTCGCCATTGATATCTGGTCAAACTCCGTCATACTATTGGAGGTCTCTTAATGGAGAAACGTCCACAATGCAGGCGTCCACTTCAGCAGGAAGATTGTTTTCCTCAGATTCATTACCTAACATAGAGTCAATGTCTAGATTAGGCAAATGAGCACCCAGATTAGCACGCACCAGTAGGTTAATTTCACATAGGGAGATGTCACCCTTGTGAGCGTCCTCGGCCCCTTGTTCATGCGAAAACGAATCGAGGTAGGGGTCCGCAATGCTGGGGAGCACAGCACACATATTCTCGCAAGGGAACATTGTTAAAATCAAAAACTCAGTACCGGACTGAATGATGGTTATGATTGTTAGTGAGATGAGCTTGGTTTGGTAAAGAGGGCTGCCAACTCACTGGATGAGTACTAGGTACCTCTGTTGCTGTGTTGGTGCGTGTGTGTTGTGATTTGAAGCCATGAGTGGTCTTGAAAAGAAGATTATATACTACCTTCATGAGGCTACTATGTAAGACGTTTGGACATTGTATATTATACGTTCTGTACAATCCTTATAGTACAGTGTTTGGAGACGAGAGTCTCCGAGTACAAAGTAGATAAATTTAGAGGTATACAATGTTTGCTTGATGCTGGATCTAGGGCTGTCAGCACAGAGACACGACATTTGCTTACCAGAGGTTTCACTCATGGCGCGTACATGACTCAAATGCCTTCTAGATAGCCTGGAGTCACACTGTGAGTATCCACTTTTTGTGAGCGATGTGAACATGCCCACATGGTACACTGTCATAGCAAACATGCTACTTACAGTGCGAAACTCACCATGTGTAGTGACATCGCATCTAGACGAATGTTTATCAACCGATTTGCCAAAATTTCCCGATCCTCATTTGCTCCCCATATCACACCTCTAAGGTTGCAACTACAGCACACGTCAAAACTGCAGAAATACCGAGGTATCCAGCGTTTCTTGTACGCGCTCTGAAAATGTCTCAAATCATGACTCGTCCCAACGCGGGCGTTGCTAAAGGTGAGAAGCAGATTAAGACGAGCAGGTCTTGTCTCAGGGTTCTTGCTGATCTCTTGCCGTCATGTGGTATACGATCCCAGGCAAAAGGTATAAAGAAGGAAGACATTAGACTTCCAACCATGCCTATACATGAGATACACGCATCGATGGGTGTTCAGAGCTCAAACCTGCTGAGCCATGATAACCTTGGTCATCACCCTGGTGGTCTAGCGGACGAGTATCATTTGGCCGACATGCCTGCTCTTTTGCCAGTGGCACATATTCCACTGCGTCCTGTAACTGCATCAGAGGGGTCCGATTATGCGCTCTATGATATCAACACGGCTTTCACACGCAAAGCACCACCACCACTGGCTGAGCGGCCACTTCTTCAACGAGCCTATCGTTCACAAGAGCCACGAGCGCAGCGCGCTAGGCCATTGAGCATTGTCAGCGAAAACTTCACTGTAGCCAACCCCCATGGGATTGAGCAAGGTGAGTTCGTTGACATAGATTTAACAAACGATCTTCCTCGCTTTTCGCATGCTACAGATCGGTGTCGACTTTGGGCTAACGGCGTCACAGACGCGCTTACGGACACCGCAGCAGACGCGACTATTCCAATGGCACGACCAGCTGAGCATCGCATGGCTCTTTCAACTTGTTCGTCCACTATCAATGCAGGCGAGGATGATCATGGTAACCCCATGGTACGCCCGTGTAGTCGAGGCATGGTTATCTCGGTCGATTGGTCTGATCTCGACACATATGACGGCTCCAGCGATGATTCGGTCGCACGCTCAAGTAGCCGTCGCATGATTCACTCCGATGCGTCTGATGAGGACATCGCAGACTCCACGCCAACTTGTGACATCGCAATGACTCGTCCTGCTCATCGTCGCATGTCCTTGTCAGACTGCTTCGAGCATGATATCCCTATGGCCCAGGCAGCTCAACAGCGCATGTCCATGTCTGACTGCTTCTCAGTCGGCTCCGCCGATGATATAGGCGAAACCTTCGAATTCATCCGCCCTGATCGTGCAGACAGCGTAGCCTCGCACCGCTACTACGATCCCATGGGAATCCGCGCTACCAGGAAAGCAGTCAATGCTGACATGTACATGGGCCGCCGCGAGGGTTTCGCACACACAGCCGCGTTCGACCAAGCTCCTACGCGTCAATCGGTCACTGTTGAGTTTTGCTCTGCATCCTCCTCCTCTTCTAACGATGAAGACGAAGTACACTCCTCTTCACCGCCAGAACCAGAAGCACCGCAGTCTCCCCCATCGCTCATAGCCACTAGTTCCTTTGACTCGATCGATGTGTCATACCCAGGCTCGTGCTCTAGTAACACATCCTACACGAGCGCTGAGCAGGCTTCTGCGCTCCGCGTTCACAGCCCCAGCCAAGCGGGTCTTTGGCGCTTTGCTCATTTGGATTACCCTTATGCTAAGCCAATCGATCAGTCGCTTCTTGCGGACTTTGATGAGGATTTTAGTGATGAGGATGAATATCATTATCGGGTTTAGAAGCTTTCGAGAATATTTGCAGGATTTTGTGAGGTGCGTTATAGTGTGACGTTCTGCGGTGATAGCATAGATCTTTGCTTGAGTGAACTTATAGCAATCCGCGATGCTTGGTAAATAAGCCTGTGTGTGGGGACTTATAATTCAAAGCTTGCAGTATTCAGCACTATACACTTTTGAATATTATGTTATGTTGAATGTTATGGATTGAATTACTACTACTTTACATCTCTCCAAGAATAACCGTGACGTTGAAGGAATGGTATATTGCATAACAACCAGAACGCCGTACCTAACCCTATGACCCAAATCGCCGCGTGATTCTGAAATCAGCGTGATCCGACCTCATCGCTCCTTGCCCTTCCTACTTCTTCTGCACAAGCGCATCGACCTTGGCATACAACTCCTGTGGGTCTTCAAAGACATACCACACATCCTTCGGCACGTCCTTGAAAGCCTTCTCAAATCGCTCTGGCGCATTCTTCTTCTCTTCGTCCATGCCTTCAACGCCCATAACCTTGCGGATGAAAATTGCGCCGATCCACTTCTTGTGGTTGCGGTATGCTTCGCCATATGCTTCGGGGTCGGATTGCGTTGAGTCGCCGATGAGGATGAATCTGCGCTTGGGGAACCATCTGTTGATCTTCTCGATGCGATCGACTTTGTAGGCCTCAGTGCCCTGCGTCAAGTTGGCAAGGAAACCTGCGAGATTCATCCAGGAGGCATCGCGAAGGATCATGGTGCCGGAGGGGTAGTATGTTTCGCGGAACTGGCGCAAGAAGGGGTAAAGGTTATAGGGCGAGGCGGAGAGGTACCAGAAGGGTGGGTTGTCCAGCTTCTGAACGAGATGCTTGTACAGTTCCGGCATGCCCTTGATCGGCTCTGGCTCTTCGGCGAAGGTGGTCTTCAGGATGCCCACGGGAGACGAAGTCAGCGTCTTCTTGATCGTGTCGTCGACATCGCTGATAACGGCCCAGCCCTTGGGATTTGCGAAGGTGATGTTGAAAGACGTTGCATCAGCGTTGATTGCTTTAGTTGTGACAATCTGGCCGTCCTTGTAGTCGCTGCCTGGTATGGCGAGTTCGTCAGAGCTGATACCATCACGTCCACTAGGTCCAAGTCTGGTGGTGACACCCTGGAGGTCGATTTCAACCGCATGCGCTGGGAGAATTGAATCGAGCAGTGGTTGTATCCTCTTGGCGATGGTGGCCTTGGCTTCCTCGTCATCTGCAAGACCAATCTTCTCGCTGACCTTGGCCACTACTTCGGACAAGTCCTTGCCACTATTCTTGACAAAGTAAGCAGCAACAAACTCGGCTTTCCATCGTCCTATGGCGTTTTTGTAGGCGGTGTTGTCGAGTAGCCATATATAGTCTGTCTCTGGATTGACTGTCTGGTAGAATGGGTTGCTGCGACCCAGATAGGAAGAGAGGTTGTCCCTGAGGGAGAAGGAGAATCGGTTTACGAGTTTAGGCATATCTGCTTCGAATTCGGCGAAATTCCCAGCTTGGCGCGTAATCTTGTCCTCTTCGTCCTGCTGCATGCGCTGTCTGGCGCGGCCGGCCATTGCGCTGGCGGATTCAGGCGCCATTATGAAGGTATTTGGGTATGGATGATGGGGGCGGATGCCTGGGTGAGTGGTAGGTCAGAAGGAGAGTGTCTTGCACGAGACTTTGGGGGGCTGATGGGCATTCTGCTGGTGTCATATAGCTTCTCGTGCCTGCCTAAGCCCTGAGCTAAGCCTGCTTCTCTTGTGCATAAAGCATGACGTCCATCCCAAGAAGGCGCGCGCTGGTGCGGCACGCGATGGAGACTGTGGGGAATCATCCTTGCTAAGATCGCCGCCACTACGCTAGCCACTTCACCTCGCACGCCAGCACGTATGAGTGGTCAAGCTTGATGGATCTGGTCAATTTCCATCTCTTCCCGATCAAGATCAGCAAGGTCCCCAAAAAGAAATCTGTCAGAAGTGCGTATCTTGCTTCATGAGCTTTTGCCTGACCTCGACAGTTTGTTTCCTTGGCCCACGCGTCACGGGCAGAGTTTCGAAGAGGGCACGAGGCGCAAGTTGACTTACCAAGAGTCCTGATCAGGCATTATCGAGCGATAAGTATCATCAGTCTTCCAAAGGCTGAACAGCAGACTTCACGCCTGCTGTCTTTCATGTACTCCAGTTTCGACGCCGAGACGAATCTGTTGCTCCTAGTTCGCGATCGAACGTTTTTGTAGCACCACATGTATCGACCATTCAAAAGTACTGCCACACTTTGGTGGTACACGCAACACCAGGCGTCCGCGTCAGCCTGCCGTCACATGTGCAAGACCTATCACCCGCTTGCCGTTGGCGCACACCACGAACAATGACACGAAAGTGTCACTAGGCTCCTACACGACGAATTAAGGCCTTCTCTTGCGTTGTCTAACACTCTCAGTACCAACCCGCGTGAGTTGCAAGTTTAGTTCAAAACCCCAGCGTTTCCCATCAAAAGTGCCAGTCTGCGGTAGCTTCCGAGCCTAGAGACCCTGCATGCGACACTTGCGGATGTCCCCTCGTGCAACAATACATCCCGCTCGTGCGCCTGGAGGATGTGCTCTTCATTGCTAGGACGAGCGTCAAGATATCTGGCGTGTGGAGCGCCGACGATCTCTGTGCAGGCAGTGGCAGGCCGGAGACTCTTGGCTCGGAAGACCGCGTTGCTAGACCGCGTACTTGTGTCTTGGAGTTGCAGGACCCTCTCAAAGAACAATGGAGGCACCCGTCTCTCTAAGAATGGTGGCCAGAAGTACGCGGCGGTTACGTCGTCGGTGTTCGCAAGGGCTCTTGGCAGTGGCTGAGCCCGTGTACCGTTAATCTGGGGGTGTGGTGGTCGCCTTACATATCAACCTCGCGACGACAACTTCGCTCACTCCTCCTTTTGGCGCCCTGAGTGTGTGTATCGATCGCCGTGCATTTTCAGTAGCCCTACCCGGCGTCCCATTGACAACACTTTTCCGCATCCGGCGCCCGGCAACACTCCGCTAGGCTGTTGCTGATAACATGGAGCTCAAGAAGCGCCTCAACCTGGGCAGCTTGATGCGCAAGCGATCGTGTGAGTCGCTGCGAGCAAAAATAACCGCGGGCTGTCGCTGACAGCGTCCCAAGCCCAGAATGTGCATATCGACCCAAATGCAGACAATCCTGAGTCCAATGCCGCGCGAGGAGTGGTAGGCCACAACATGTCAATGCGATTCGGGAGCCATAGCTAACAAACGACAGCGGCTCTTCTGCGAGTCTGGCGCTGCGAACTCGGTACGTCTGTCGCGGCTATCATATGCGCTCCTACTCACAAGCATCAGGGCGAAGAAGTGCTCCACCTCCCCACCATTGTCGAGTCGGCCGTCGCGAGCCCGACTGCTGCAGCGGCAGCCGCGCAACAGATCCGCAAGTTCCTGTCCAAGGAGAACTATGAGCGCCCCCATGTCCAGTACAATGCAGTCATGCTCATTCGGATATTGGCCGACAACCCGGGCCAGTCCTTCACCAAAAATCTGGACAAGCAGTTCGCAGACACGTGCAAGCATCTGCTACGCAACGGACACGACCGCAGTGTGTCGCAGATCCTGAGAGAGTCACTTGACTCGATGGAGCGGGAAAAGGCATACGATACCAATCTCAACACACTCTTCGCCATGTGGAGGAAAGAGAAGGGCCACATGGCAAATGCAGCGAAGCAGGTTGGTCCCCGAGCGCTCAATGCGCCTGCATGGAACGGCCAGCAGATATCAGGAGGCTTCTCAGACGGCGGCCACAGATCGCGTTCCAAGGGCCTGCCACCGCCAATTGAGCTCGCTGGGCGCATCGAGGAGGCACGCACATCGGCCAAGCTCCTACTTCAGCTTGTGCAGTCTACGCCAGCGAACGAGCTCATCGGCAATGAGCTGGTCAAGGAGTTTGCGGAGCGCTGCACGGCGGCTCAGCGAAGCGTGCAAGGCTACATCGCCTGCGACAATCCAGCGCCCGACGATGACACCATGCTCACGCTCATCGAGACGAACGAGCAGCTGTCTTTGGCAGCCTCGAAACATCAGCGTGCAGTTCTGCAAGCTCGGCGCCTACAAGGCCCGGTACCATCTCCGCCTGTTCCTCAGGCCAACAACAGCATTCCCGCTGGTGTTCCAAACCAGTCGTACGGCATGTCACCGCAGAACGATGCACCAAGCCTCCCTCCTCTGAATGCGCCAACGCCCGAGTCAAACTATATGCCTCCTTCCAACACTGGATATGTGTCTCCGCCAACTTCGACGTACTCCCCAACTCCTACGCAGACGTATGCGCCGCCTCCTGGGCCACCGCCTTCCAACCTAGCAGGATACAAGAACGACGAGCTTCCTCTTCCCCCTTCACTACAAGCAGGCGGAGCCAGGCAGAAGCCGGTCGACAGTTCGACTGACGACAACCCCTTTGCGGACCATCACACATCAACGTACACACCACCTGCCGGCGCTATCCACAACCCCCGATCCGAAGGCTATGGCGGCTCACCAGACTCTTACCACCCAGGGTACCAGTCCACGCCTTCTTACCTAGGAAGACAAGAGAGCTCTGCGAACAACCTAACTATGCATGGAGCCCAGCCCCAGATCGCGGAGGAGGATGAGCGCGAACACACAAACAGCCAGCGGCCGCGAACGCCGGAGCTTAATGTGCCGCACCAGCAGCAGCAGTCGCACAATGATGTGTCGCCTATTGCTGAGCGTAATACTGTCACGTACAGATATTAGGAAGGATGCGTGGGCGTGGTAAGCGACGGACCAGCAGTGGGTGGATGCCGAGCCATTTGTGATCATGAACATGATCTGATCGCATCTGCAGCGCGGAGATTGCCCCTTGTGATTCTACGACTACATATTCGAGCGTGTGGGGGAGTTAGATACCATTTCTTGCATTTCGTTTCTGCACGGGGCTAAGCGACGTTCAACATGCTGTTCCTGGCGAAAGATTGGCGGATAGCTGGACCGGCGAGCACTCTCAAGGTATCGCCTGAAATATGGCCAGATCGTTGTAGCTATTGGGTCAGTGGAAATATACACAATGCTCTCTTTGAAGTACCGACAAGACAATGCCTAGCTGCCCCGCATCTGCGGAACTTCCGCAAACGGTGACCTCACGACCTAACCCCACGTCTTGCTAAGCATTTTTGCTGCAAGCTCGCGCGTTGACTACTTGCGTGCAGATACGCGCAGCACGCGCATGCCACATGCACGTGCAATAAGCAGTACATTGACAGGGCGTGCCAATCCCTCTCAACAACGGGCCTTTTCACAAGGTCTGCCATGCTCGTAACATGTCCGTCTAGGGAAGGCGAGACCCGATGGCAGGATGCACCATCCTCCACCACCCCACCGGTACTAAGGCCGCTTCTAGCGCCGAAGTTTTAAACGTCCGTCATGTTGAAGTCTTACACTATTTACGTCCCCTCTCGCCCGCCCGGTTCGTCGCGAAGCTGATCTTGTTCTTCCTCATGGCACTTTTCTGCAGTCGCAGTCCATGGCTCGCTCGCTCCCACAATGCGTCGACACGGTGATCATTGGTGCGCCAATGCGATGCTCCGGCGCATAGTAGATACAGCAGCTGACAAATGCAGGCAATGGTCCCTCTGCTCTCATCCTGTCCTACATACTGCACGGCTACATTCCGTACTACCTCGGCGGACACTATGATGCCATTCTCGACGCGAAACTGCGGAAGGAGCCCAACTTGTTGCACTTGACAGACGATTTGTATGCGCATTTCGCGTCGTCGCTGCGGTACTCGACACAGGCACTTCCTGTCAATACACTTCTAGACACCCTGATCCGACCAAATGCAGATACAGAGGTCAATCCGACGTCGTGCATAGAATGGCGCTACGAGCCTGAAAAGGCTATTTCGCATGTTGCCATTGGGGATACAGAACATGCGGGTGGACAATGGGCGGACAAGCCTGTATCTGCGAGTGCGGACATTGGCACCTTGAGCTACGCCGAGCAGCTCTCGCTTCCTGGCTACTCGTATGCGGATCATGTGGCGACATTGGAGAAGCAAGACCAATGCGACTTTGTGCGGCCTTCGAGAACCGAGGTCGCTAGCTACTTGCGCGCATACCCAGAGGCGGTCGGTATTGCGGATGCTGTTTTTGCTAGGACACGAGTCGACGATGTTTGTAGGATCAAAGATGGCTTCATCATAGGGTCTTTGGGTATCAGATGCAAGCATTTGGTCCTAGCATCTGGTACCTTCACAGTCAACATTCCGCCGCCGTTGTCGCTCGCTCCGGTCGCGCAACTCGACTCCGTCCTGGAGCCATTGCTCGTTATTGGCTCTGGATTCTCTGCAGCAGATGTTATCATCTCTGCGCCTCCGACACGCAGGATAGTCCACATCTTCCAGTGGGCTCCAGAAACTCGGGCATCGCCTCTGCGTGGCTGTCACCATACTGCGTATCCGGAGTATGCCACCGTATATCGACAGATGAAGCTGGCAGCTATAGCCTCCAATAAGACTCGAGCAGTCAAGTCACCATCGGCGCGGCGAAAGTCGAACCCATACCAAAATCGCGACTGGACTCTGTACGAAGGGCTACCAAACGCCACTGTCGTCGACGTATCCACCAATGAGGAGAGAGGCACTGCAATAGTGACCATTCGCTTGTCCTCAGGCGAGCAAATCGAGCGTGAAGTCGGTGGCCTTGACTACGTTGTAGGCAGACGAGGCACTCTAGATTTCCTATCTACCAACCTCCGCACCGAGATACTCACTGTCCCCGATCAACTTGCTCCTTTGAACACGAACACCTTGATTTCAGGCCGCACTCTCCGTGCCAAAGCCGAGTTGTCTCTCGAAGTCGCAAAGAACGTCTTCATCACCGGTAGCTTAACAGGCGATTCACTCATTCGCCACGCTGTGGGAGGCTGTGTCTTCGCCGCTGGTCGCATCATGGACACTATACCGACCACGTACTCCCCTGACTGCACACCATCGCCTACATGCACTTCTCCACGCTCCACATCGCCTACTTCGCGCAGCGCGTCGCCTGACTCCGAGTCGCCTAAGCTGAAACGTACGACCACGCGAGAGCTGACGAATGGGCATGCGGATCTGCATCTTGATCGGCGGAAGTTGGCGCGCGACGTGGAGACGGTGAGTGCAGAGAACAGGGCGTGGGTAGGGTCGGGATGGTGGGCAGGTGGACTGGGACCAAGCTCTGCTTGAGTGGAGAAGAAGGGGAAAAGATATAGATAAGGGATGTATATACCAGACATACAACGGCGTTTGGCGGCAGTTTGTTTTCGACGAGTCGGAAGAAGAGGGACTGGATTTCACCCTCCCATGCATAATTAGTATTGTTATTGGGTCATATGCAGCAGAGCAAAGCATATCAACATGAACAAGAATTTTGGCTTCAACTACTTGATTTACGATGTATCATGCACTTCCCAAAAACCCTCTCTCGACATTCCTCCTTCTTTCCACACTGAACGCCTCCATCTTCACTCCACACAACACAACCTGCATCCTCCGCTCCCCCTCATAGTCCACCGGCTCGACCCTTAGTCGCCAATGTGCACGCTTTACAACCCATTCCGTCTCTCCGTCTACGCCATCAGGCTGCGCGCCGCCCCAAATCCACCGCTTCTGGCCAGTGCAAGATCGAATACCAGCTTTGCCCGTTTCAGCATGAACGGCGACCTCAGCAGGCGCACCATCCACTTCCAGCGCACAGTCCGCATCAACACGGACGCGGACACGACGCTCGCTCATGCCCGAGTTCGCGGGACTGACAGGCTGCGCAGCGACGCCTGAGCCGGTTTGCAGGTACATGAGTCCAAGGGGTTGAGTAGCCGGGAGACCCATTTTAGATGCGATGACCGAGAAGAGGGACGTGATGCGCGCGAGGGTTGAGTTGTGGAATGTTGCGCGCAGATTGAGGAGCGAAGCATGTGGTGCCACGGAAGGGAGGTAGAGCGTCGTCGACTCCGTACTTGATGTTTCGAGGACGAGGATCTTCGTTTGCGCGTGGTCGTCGGTATAGGGGCGTGCGTAGGAGACGTAGCCGGCACGGGAAGAGGAGGACGATATGCTTGTTAGTGAGGGAGCGGGGCTCGCGGCGCTCGGTGAGGCGCCGTGCGTAGAGGAAGATTCGGAGTCGCCTTGGGGTTTGTCTGCGGAGAAGGAGACGCCGGATTGGCGGATGTCTTCGAGACGGATGAGAATCTCGGACTGTTGCCGCTTGAGGTTGTAGGATATCTCGCAGGGGATCAAGCGCTGCTCGAGACCTTTGAGATGGAAGTAGCGCGCATCGCGGAGGAGCTGGGCGCGATGAGTCTCGTTGCGGATTTCTGGCGCGTAGCCTTGGAGGATGCGGATTAGTTCAGCGAACGTTCCTCCGTCTCGACTTGGCGCAGAAGGTGGTGAGATGGACGGTGGGCGGAGCAACGCATTGCGATCTAACCCAGGGAACACTTCCGAAGGTGTAGAGAAGAACTGTGCGAACCCAAGAGAGAAGTAGTTTGGGCTGTCTCCTGGGGATGAGAATAGATCCCTTGGTATCTGGAATGGAGTTCCACCGATGCGAATGAAGATGTCAGTGCTAAACAGCTGCTTGGTGAGACGGGGCACTGCATCAACGTCAGCATTCATCTTGGCACTAGAATGCGTACTTTCTTACGTGAATAGAATTGAGCATCTGCAAATAGCTTGACAAACTGCTCTCCGTCCTTCGGTGTTATATGGTAGCCCTGCAAATGCAGTGCAATCTCTCGAAACGTATCAGGGTCGCGATCGATGTATAGCGTTCTCACGTCACCAGCACGACCGCCGTTGTTGTGAAGCTGTTCGCCGAAGAAATGCGAGAAATATGAGGGTGCTCTAATAGTCTCAGCTGACAGCTCTGAAATACACGATCGCAAGGACTATGCTTACCATCCGATGATATGGATGCGCCCGATAATCTGAACAACTCAGAACCGATCTGAATGGGAAACACCTTTCCAGCTGGAAGAATATCCGAGCCTCCAGGCGATTCTACGACTCTCCTTGGTTTTGAGACGTCGATCACCCTGCCCTGCGGTCCGGTCCCTTTGCTCTGATCCTTTCTCCGCGCAACCTCTAAATTCCCTTGTGCTGTCTCTGGCGCAGAGTGCGCTACAACGGTCTGCGCCATTGGCGACTGGCGGGTCTCTGTACTCGCTGCAACAACAGGCGAGGGGAGCGAGTTTGTAGATGACTGCCGCGACTTGTTCGGGCGCTTGGCGAGGTTCTGTTGTGACTCTGGGTGTGCGCTCGTGGTTTGCGATACTGCTGAATCCGGTTCAGATTCGGCCTTTCTCTTCATGCCCGTCTGGACAACAGGTCGCTGAGGAGGCTTGGGGGGAGGCGACAGCGGGTTCTGTGCGTTGCCTGCGTTTGGCGTCACAACATTGGAGGCATGAGGCGTCTGGTAGACCGAGTCGACAGTCGTAACAGGTAGCGGAATGCTAAAGTCGTTCGCATCAAGAGGTTGCTGGATTTCTCCAACGAGCTCGCCTTGGGGTTCGTACTGGTTCGTGAACTCAGCGAAGTCGATGGAGTTCGACCAGTCCCAGCCCAATGCCGCGGAGGGACTGAAGCTATATCCAGAGTACTGCCCAGGTGCTGGTTGCTGTTGAGGCAGGCCAAAGTCCTGGTATCGCATGGACGGATCTTGGAGGTGCGCTGGCAGCGGATTCTCCGCTACGCCAGGCGCATTTGTATTCTGATCAGCATTGTACTGGCCATACGCGTGCTGCGGATGCTGCTGCGACGTCGCGCCAGCTTGGTCAGAGGTTTGGAATCCAAAATCGCGCCCAGAGCTAGCTTGTGAGCGGTCGGTCATAAGGCTTGGGTCGATTAGCTAGTACCCAGGGAGTCTGGAGACAACTGATAGCCTCTGTGGCCAGTCTCTATTGCGACAAGTGGTCGAGAAGCGCGGCAATTGCTGAGGAAGCGCTGAGTCAGGTTATTGCAAAGACGAGCTTGCGGGGAGAATTCCGGATGCGGTATGGCGTGACCGTTCCTCTGTAGTGATCCTGGGGTCGCGCACTTGGGGAGAAGAGGTCGATGTAATTTGGTTCAGGAGGCGGGTCGCTCATTATATGTAAGCTGCCCTCTGCACCAAACTCGAGATGATTACCGCCTCGCATCGGAACACCCATGCTCGGGCGAACCCGTCGTACGTGCTCGAAGGGCTATGGCACGGAAACGCGCCCACGCGATCTCTAGTAGGGCTGAGGCTGATGCTGACATGCTGCTAGAAGGAGCTCTGGCAGGGTTGACGTAGGGCGTCCGTTCGGTAGGCGCTTCTCCCGCGCGTGCGGTTGTGCTGACGTGAGGCTCTGAGCGGTGTTAGTGTCAAAACGAGGCGCGAATGATTGTGTGCGAAGCAGACGGCGTCGGTTCGACCGAGAGGCCGTTTGTGACATCACATCTGCGGAGCAGACCATACACGAGCAAACTAAGCGGTCAATTTGTTCAATTCAGAGCGCTCGATAATGCTCAGGGATCCCAGGCGTGGGCGATCTTCATGACGACTTCGCCGAGGTGGGAAATGACTAATTTGTCAGGTATGTCGTTTTTGCATTGCGAGTTGTATGGTGATCTATGGTGATCGTCTCGATTCTCATAGAGTAGGTCTGGAATTAAACTAACATTTCGAAGTTCCAAAGACGTAGAGAGATGTATTGTTTCTTTTACAAGACATATTGCCCATCTGCTTTCGCAAGAACTGATTTCAGCCACATTGTATGCAGACTAATCACCGCCTCCGACACCCTTCAAATCGGAGTAAGCAACATATTCTTCGCCACTAGCCTCTGAAACACGTTTCGCAGCGCGTTGGTACGCGTCTCTCTTCTGCATTCTCCTCATGTACTCATACAGCTTGGGGTAGCTCGTCTCGCTCAACGGCACACGCTTTGTACCAGCTTCCAACGCAAAATGGATCATGATATCCGCCCCTGTAATCGTGCTACCTGCGAAGAACTCTCCCGAGGACTTGGTGAGGTAGTCTTCGAGGAAAACACAATGCTTCTTCAGCTCGGGATTGACGAACGATGAATCTACCTTGTCGGCGACTCCACGGGTAATCGGCTTGAGGAAGAAAGGCACAGGCGCATTTCTGACGTCTGTCATATTGGCTGTTAATGTCAGGTAGAAAGCCACTGGGTTGGATACTGACTCAAGATCACCAGGCCAACTATCAGGATGGTCATAAAGCTGCCCTCAGTGTAGTCCATCAAGAACTATGAATGGTCAGCTTGAACTTGGTAGAAACGACGTCGGAAGATTTGGTAACGGCAGAGACAAGGGGCTCCTGGCCGCGCTTGGAGAACGGCATGGATTGCGAGCAATGGTGTGGGGGCCAATGATAGTGTATGTTTGACCTCCCCATGCCATATGGTGCTGCTGACGCTCTAAAATTCAAGCGAGATTGCTGGGCCAAGCTGCAGGTAAACCCGAATAAGGGGAAAAGCATACCTTGTATCTCATGAAGTCCTCATTTTCGGCACCTATAACGCCTTCTTTGCCCTCAGGGTACCGCTGCGGGATCAGGTGGCGGCCAAAGTGCTCGCACACATATTCGACGATAGTTTCGGACTCAGCAATGATGATCTCCTTCTCAGACCCTGCAGATGTGATACCAATGAGTGGGCTTTTGCCAAGGGGGTGGACGGCCTTCAAGTCATCTCCAGCGCGGAAGTGCTCATTGCGCTTGAAGATCTTGACCTCGTACTCGAGATTCAGCTCTTCGAGCAACCAGACTATTCGCTGTGACCGAGACTTCTCAAGCCTAGCTGAATGTCAGCGATGCAATGTAGCTGATTAGCGGAAGGATGAAGATCCGAGGGCTTATAGGAGGCGGGATGGAGGTGATGGTTGTATTGGTCGTGATGATGGTGTGGCTGTGCTGATGTGGGCCTTACCAGTACACCGTAATCTTTGCGCCTTGCTGATTGTTGGCCGCCATCTTGAATTGTATATGATAAATTGACAAGTTGCTTTGGCGAATGGAAGTGTTAGGTTGCAGATTTTGAAAAGTTGTCGTAGTTTGCAAGAACGGCCGAGGTCCCTGGCCTTGATCCAAGTGTCACAAGCTTGAGCTTGCCGATGGTGGACTCGAATGATACCGATGAGGCTTCTCCCTTTGCAATATTCTAACGGCCGATTTGAAGCTCAAAGAAAGAAGCGTGTCAACCAGAAATTATGTTTTGGGTAGTCACGCAATCGAGATGTTTGCTGCCTCCCAGGTATGTTGTACGCTTCTGGACAACCCTGTCATTTGGTGGTCTGTGCCCTTAAAGTAGTACGGCCTGCTTTCAGGACCGACTTTTGCATCATAAGTTCACCACGACTGCCAGTCGATGTCAATTATACAGACCGATAGGACCGATCCTAGGTGACAGCCAAATTCGTCCACGAAGTCTCGGTCGAATTGACCCACGAAGAATGACATTCCAAGATGCAATGCACATTCAGGTGTCCATGCGCATGAAATTCCCCATATGCTTACTTTAGAATCCAATCATGTTTATCAATCACACACCAAATATCCAGTATCATTTCAGTGAGCGATTGAACTGTTTAGAAGCGTTGCATGTGTGCACCGACCTCGCCCAGCGAGGGCGCCAAGCCCAGTTCCCGAAGTTCCGCCGGCCTCATCGCAGCACGACGTACCCTCACCTCCGCACCCAGCTATCCGCGACTCCACAACCACGCCTCGACGGCCCCAAACACCGCATACAACCCTTCAAAATGGCAGGCGGACACCACAATCCCGTTGGTACATACGAACTCACCCACTTTTACGATACGCAATGGCTAACTTGAGCCCTCTCGCAGTGCTCCACCAGGATCCCGCGATCTTAAAATGGAACAGTACGTCCACTCCATGCGAACGCGCCGTCTGCCGACTTCAAATCGAATACATACTCTTCCACTCGCGCGTCAGACAGTAGAGGATGAAGAGACGCAACGGGAGTGAAGTGCTGATTGGCGACTAGGCATGACCACCAACCGCCACAAATACTTCCGCTGGAACAAGCGAACGGCCTGGATCTCATTTGCGTACGTCATCTTGGTGCCGGCCATGTTGGGAACTGCAGGATACATGACTGAGGTGAGTTTGGGATGCAGGTGGACGGAGTCCGAGGAGTAATGGAGGCTAATGTGTTTGTGATTGTAGGGCAAGTGGGAGATGCGTGGAAAGAGGAGGGGAGATCTGATCTCAGAGTTTTAGATTGGAGGGGACGAGGAGCGAAAGAGGAGAAGAATGCAGTACCATGTACATATATTGCGAGGGATTGAGAAGGCAAATGAAGAAGGGACAATTGAAAGAATAAGAACATTGTGTTCGATTTAGAGTGAACATGGTCGGTGTGTTAACATGGGGGAATCATCGCAGCTCTACGTGAGTGGTATGCGTGTCGAAAAAGGGGAGCTACTTTCAATCTGGCATGATTCATCAAGAATGTCACTTTGTCAGTCGTGCAGCATTCAGACTTTCGATGGGTTCATTGGGTTCATTGGTATCTTTAAGTACTCATGTCGCATCAGAACCATCAAGACTGTGACTCGTGCTCACACAAGAGTGTCACAGTGCATGTTCTGAGATTTCGCTTCTGTAACCCACCAGGCGTCCTTGTACTGCTCATCTACAGCTCCTTCGCTTGCTCCTCGTTACCAGCCTTCGCGGCATCTTCTTGCTCTTCCTCCCACTTCTTCAGCCACTCGATGCGCTCGTCATCGGGCGCGATGTACAGCGGGCGAGTGACGGCGCGAGTCCAGTAGTTCATGGTACGCTCACTAATGTTGAAGGACGGGTCGTCGAACACATCTTTCAGGACCTTGAAGAAAGCCTCGCACTCGGTCTGAAGACCTAAAATGCGAAGGCAACGCAGGATGCGAGTGATGCGTAAATGGTTGTGGTCGAATCGAACGGCCCAGTTGCGGAATGATATGCGCCAGTGGGCAGCGCGGACGATGCTGTAGCCTGACTGTGCTGGAGATGCGTTGGAGGGGGACGTGGACTTGTTGTCGTCTGTACCGGTATTGTTGTCTTTTATCTCAGCCACTTCATCCTTCTTGGCCTCGGTTGCCGTTGAGGACTCAACAGTACTCGAAGCCGGTTTCTTCGAATCGTTGTGTGCTTCAGACTCTTCCTTCGTGGTTTCGTCTTTGCCCGCCTGCGGAGCGACTTGGAAACCGTAGAAATCCAACATCTTCTCGAAGCTTAAGCGTAGGCGGCCTTGTAAGTCATGCCTCGAGCGGAATGCGTCCATGATTTCCCGGTCAATGATCGGAGCCTCCCAATTATAGGGCGACCCTTCTGGAAGAGGGAACAGCATCTGTATATAATTGTGTTTGCGCTCTAAGATGTCCCATGACCAGGCTAACATATCCTCTTGCGTACGACCATGTGCGTCTTTGGCTTGGATCTCCCCATCGTAGAAGCGGACAATGAATGGCACTTTGGATGGGCTGTCCGATGGCTTGGTTGAAGTCATACCTGGGAACTTGAAACGCTTGGGTGATGACATGTTTCTCGTTTGAGTCTCTGGTGTTGCAGTTGCGCCGTCTAGCTTGTGGTCTTTGGCAGTCAAGTGCTTGCGCTTGGGTGTTTGGAAGAATGCCGCCCGCGCTGCGCGTACTTTAGCCTGCTCTTGTTGGGGTGAGTGGGCTGCCCATGGAAGTGGTCAGCAGGAATGCCGGACAGACTGTGCTTGGTGTTTTTACTTTGGTGAGCGTGGTCCGTGGTAAGGTACCGAGGGGAAAGAGGCTGTGGGGCCTAGGCATCAACGGACAGGCGGCGGGCCGACTTTGTGAGTGGTTTATGGGAGCTGTATGGAGACAACACGATACTGTTCAAAGTGAAGATGATAATCTTGTTCTGTGCACAGTGAAGGCAACTGCACGTGTGACTTGTGCTCGTGTTCACAGCCACTAACGTGTTTGGGCCTAGCATATAGTACCTTATCCGGAAGGCATTACACCGTGGGAAGATGCAAGACACCAGAGCAGGGTCCATGTCTTGCCAATGCAATGGGCTGCAGTGGATACCTTGTTTTGGTGCGTTGGTCACTGTACAATATTCTTCTGTCTTCCGAAGAAACACCACCGCAAATCACGAATGCAACGGCACAGAACGATATGTCTTCTCTTACCATATTGGAAGGCGACCTTGTGCGACTACGTCGTCGTTTCGAAGCACTTCTGCACGCAAGATGAAGCCGAAACTCACGGGCTATCCAAAATCTTTGTGTAGGTATGAGCTGACGCTGTGTGACGTCAACGGCGCAATTTGTTGAGCCACATCGGCTCGTCGACGTCCAGGCCTTACAACCCTTGGAACCCACGCATGCGGCGGTCGACGAGCTGATATGGCTGCAGGGGAAGACGTGGAAACCTGCTCGGGGACTTGCGGCGGCTGAGCCGTTTCACGCTATGTTGTCGTGCACATGACATAAATACGGAGGACGACGCCGAAAAAGATTTACGTTTTGTAGCGGGCTCAAACCTTGAGCAACCACACCGAGCTTTCCAGCTGTTAGCCTTCACGCGATTCTAGCACAACCACATCGATGAGAAAATTCATCCGCCGGATATCTAGCAAACGTTCCAAAATGGGTTCAGAAGGTAGGCTATTTTCGTTCTTCTGCATTACTACCTAATGCTCAAGACCGCACAGATCGAAAGCCCACACCAGAGAACAACACTCTTTTGCAAGGATATGAGTGGAATGTACCGTCCGATAATAAACACTACAAGCGACTGGCTGTAGAACTTCCTAAGCTAAAAGCTATCGGAATAGACAACATCTGGCTTCCTCCTGGCTGCAAAGCCGCTAACCCAGAAGGCGTTGGTTTCGACATCTACGACCTGTGGGATCTCGGAGAGTTTGAACAAAAGGGTACACGAGCTACAAAATGGGGCTCTAAGGAGGATCTGATTGAACTTACCAAGGTCGCCAAAGAGCATGGCGTGGGGCTGTACTGGGATGCAGTACTGAACCACAAAGCTGGCGCTGATCGGACTGAAAAGTGTCTCGCAGTTGAGGTCGACAACGAAGATCGGACAGTAGAGGTGGGAGAGCCCTATGAGATTGAGGGATGGCTGGGCTTCGACTTCGAGGGACGTGGAGACAAGTACTCATCTATGAAATACCACTGGGAACACTTCAGCGGGACCGACTACAACCAAGCAGATGGAAAGAACGCCATTTATAAGCTTGTTGGCGACAACAAAGGTTGGAGCAACTCAGTGGATACAGAAGGCGGTAATGCAGACTACATGATGTTTGCGGACATCGACTACCGACATCCAGAAGTACAGGAGGACGTCAAGAACTGGGGTGTCTGGGTCACAAAAGAGCTGGGATTGAAAGGATTTCGACTCGATGCTGTGCAGCACTTCAGTCAACGCTTCACAAAGGAGTGGATAGACAATGTGCGGAGTCAGTGCGGAGACGACATCTTCATGGTCGGGTAAGTATCTGAAATCCGTCAAAGCTGCGTAGTGTTTTCATGCAGCTAACGTTTGGAAACAGTGAATTTTGGAGCGGCGACCGTCAAATCATGCTCGACTGGCTGGAGAAGCTGGATCATGTCTTCTCCCTCTACGACTCTCCTTTGCTAAACAACTTTGCACGGATTTCAACAACGGAGGACGCAGATCTTCGCGAAGTCTTTGACGAATCACTCGTCCAAGCCGAACCTGTCAACGCAGTGACGGTGGTGACAAACCACGACACGCAACCAGGGCAAACAATGGAGACGAAGATTGAAGGCTTCTTCCAACCTCTTGCATACAGTTTGATTCTGCTTCGGGCAGAAGGCTACCCGTGTCCCTTCTATGGTGACCTCTACGGCCTCTATGAACCTCACGAGACGCCACCATCCTGTGGTGGCAAGCTTGCTGACCTCATCCTTGCGCGCAAGCTCTACGCGTACGGTGACCAGGAGGACTACTGGGACGACCCGAACTGCATTGGATTCGTACGCCGTGGCACGTGGGACAAGCCTGCTGGTTTGGCCTGCGTGATGAGCAATAAGGGCCCTGGGCAGATCAAGATGGCCGTGGGCAAGGAACACACAGGTGAGAAGTGGACGGATGTCTTGGGCTGGGAGGAGAACGAGGTTGAGATTGACGCAAAGGGCTTTGGTCTGTTCCAGTGTCCGGGCACGAGTGTGGCTGTCTGGGTGAAGAAGGATGCTGAGGGGAGGGATAAGTTCCCCGTCAACTTTGACGCAGACATCTACAGCAAGGTATAGACTAGCTTGTGGTGCAATAGGAACAATGCATATTCAAGACCACTATATGGAAATGTGGGTGAGGCATTAAGGCGGGTTGTTGGGCACGCTTAGCGCTGGGGCACGCTGAGTGGACAGCGGGCTGGTAGCAAGTATTGCCGGGATCCGTCGTCGGAAAATCACGGGGCCAAGCGAAAGATTCTCATCACGGCTGCTGGCTGCTATCTATCTCCGCCCGTCCATCCTTCATCAACCTCACCACCACTCTCCGCTCCATCCTTTGTCGTCGCGACATCTACACATCAGCGAAATGGCCACCGCACCACCGCCCACCAGCACCGGCTCGAGCAAGGTTGATGCCGCCAAGGCTCAGCTCGCAGCCCACGCCGACCCAACTGCTCCCACCGGTCTTGCTCTGTACTCGCGATTCGCTTTCGCTGGTGCCGTCTGCTGCTCCGTCACCCACGGCGCTCTCACACCCGTCGATGTGTATGTCTCACCGCCTTTTTGTCGCCTCAGCCGCCGCCAATGGCTCACACAGAGCTTCTGCGCAACCTGCGACAGCTTCTCCATTATGACGTTGCATCGCCAAGCTAACATATTTTCTCCAGCGTCAAGACCAGGATACAGCTCGACCCCGTCACCTACAACTCTGGCCTGATCGGTGGCTTCAGGAAGGTCATTGCCACCGAGGGTGCTGGCGCCGTCTGGACTGGTTTCGGTCCTACCGCTGCCGGTTACTTCCTCCAGGGCGCCTTCAAGTTCGGAGGATACGAGCTGTTCAAGCAGCAGGCCATCAACTTGGTCGGCTACGAGACTGCCTCCAACAACCGCACCGCCGTCTACCTCGCCTCGTCCGCGCTCGCCGAGTTCTTCGCTGACATCGCCCTGTGCCCTCTCGAGGCGACCCGTATCCGTCTCGTCTCTGAGCCCACCTTCGCCAATGGCCTGATTGGTGGCTTCGGCAAGATCCTCAAGAACGAGGGTGTTGGTGCTTTCTACTCTGGTTTCGGACCCATCCTGTTCAAGCAGTACGTCTTCCCCGAAACTGACTTCCTCCACACATTCTAATCTGTCTGCAGGGTCCCATACACCATGGCCAAGTTCGTTGTCTTCGAGAAGGTCAACGAGGCCATCTACCAGGTCGTCGACAAGAACAAGACCTCCTCCGGCATGCAGACCGTCTACAACTTGTCTTCCGGTCTCCTCGCTGGTTTCGCCGCTGCTCTCGTCTCCCAGCCCGCCGACACCATGCTTTCCAAGATCAACAAGACCAAGGGCCTTCCCGGAGAGGGAACCACCAGCCGTCTTATCAAGATCGCCAAGGAGCTTGGTCTCCGTGGATCCTACTCTGGTATCGGCGCCCGTCTTTTCATGGTCGGAACCTTGACTGCTGGTCAGTTCGCCATCTACGGTGACATCAAGAAGGTAAGTCCTCAATATTCTGGTTTGTTCATGAATCCCGACTGACGCGGCTGCAGGCGCTCGGTGCCACTGGAGGTGTTGAGATCTCGAAGACGAACTAGATTTCCCCCATGCGATGATGTGGTGGTGTGGCGGATGATACCAGGGACCAGCCAGGAGTGTAAACTAACCAGGGAAGAAAAGTCTGTCTACTTTGCATATGGCTGATTTTTGGCATCTATCGGGTTAAGGTATTGAATTCCTTTTTGACGCTTCCCATGTGTTTGCGTGTATTTTGCAGCTATTGAGCTAGATTTCCCCTCATGCTTCGCTTGTTAGAGAGAGCGAGATACATCTGTAACAGTACGATTTGGTAGGAGATGCTGCTGCACAATAGATCGAATTCACAATCTATGCCGACTCCGTCTAGCCATGTCCGCAATCTTTTATTTCAAAGATCTGCACACAACCTTCACAATCCGGGCACTGTCTTCAATTTCTGGACGACCGAAACCTCTCCTACTGCTTACAACTCAGAAATGTTACAAGCAGGTCTCGCAATCAAGGGACACGGCTGGCTCGTTTGTCGAATATTGGTGAAGTGCAGCGTACGGATCACTGCCTCCCTCATCGCGACGTTGGCTCTTCATGACACCACTTCGTGAACGGCGCAAGGCTGGGACCATAACCTGTTCTCTGTGTATGCTGCACCTACTCACCAGACTTACTAGAGCGCGAAGTGTACGTACTGGAGCAACGACAATGCCAGACACGACTGTCCACCATGCGCCGAATCCGACGCCGACGTACATTCTACTAGTCTTCGCGATATGCGTTTGCGCCTACTTCTTCTGGATCGGGACAGTATGTGCGCGACTATGGTTCTACAAAGGCGCGCTGGGACCGATGCCTGAGGTAAGCATACATCATCGTGAACGACGCGAATTAACACAGCTACTTTAGAAATTCCTGATCATCCCGCTACACCGGAGGAAGAAATCCCAGCAACCACAGCAACAAGCTACATCCTCGAGTAGCAATCGCATGACTGTATTCCCGGAGATCGCTCACCTGCCCGACTCTCATACAAACCCACTGCCCAACGTCCATGAAGACTCCGTATCCAGATCCCGATTTACCACCATACCTGTCATCAGAGTACAGGACCCTGACGGCGACTACGATGACTCTTTTGCGAACGATTACGAGGATCCTGAGCGTGTGCGCAAATACGTCGCAGAAGAAAACCGCATTTCGCGTCTGCCAGCTTTCGATCAGGATGACTGCGGTGACGGCTCCGAATTTCCTGATGTGCCGTATGCCAACAAGCCAGTCGAGGATCTACCACCGCGCGGCCTAGTCAGAACGAAGTCATACCTGCAGCTTGGTCTGGCCAAAATGAGTAGCATGAGCAAGTGGCTGACGATCGACCACTCGTACATTGAGCTTCATGAAGCGCGGGCGTCGCTACTAGACAGACAGCCGGACGAATGCGTTCAGGTGAGGCGCGATGGCCAAGCGGCGAGTGAGGAGCTGATGGAGCAGGTTGTACACAATTTGTGTATCAAGTACTCGGATCACTTCAGTATCAAGATGAAGCATAGGCGCAAGCATGTGCGCAATGAGCTTGCGAGTACAGAGTACTCCTTAGTGAAGCCATTTGACTGCCATCCGCTTGAGCTTTGCGCTAGGTTGGCTGTGGAGGACTTTAGCATGTTTGTCAAGGATGACTTCACCCTACAATGGTATCTGTAAGTGTTCAATGATGGCATGAGGTCGAGAAGATTACTGACAATATCTCCAGACAAGCGAGCGCGACGCTCTTCCCAGCAGGCTGGGCCATGTCCAACTATATTGGCAAATCGCTAAACTCCATCGTCAACAATATGAACGACCCAATGCCAATGTGGGAAGGTACGTTTCCAATCTCCTCAATCTCCAAGGCACAATGGAGCTGACCATCATACAGACCTTCCTGCTATATTCGAATTCATCCATTCGCCTCATATGCTCTTTATGCGCAAATCACTCTTCATTCAGACCCGCAATATGAAAAAACCTCTCTCTTCCTCCCTCTTCATCCAACGCCCTGCAGACCTCTTCTCCGGCAGCATCTATAGCCTGCTCCCCATCAACCTCTACATCCGCCGCGAACACCAGACATTCCGCATGTTACCAAAGACTGGCGCAATCGTCATGTCTACTAGAACCGAGCTGAAGAAGTTGACGGAGCTGGATGGGAGAAAGGAGAAGGAGGAGCTAATGAGGGAGATTTGGGGCTGGAATGAAGAGGAGGCGACGTTCAAGGGGAGGGATCTGTGGATTCGGGCGGTGAGAAGTTGGTGCGAAGGGAGGGAAGTGTGGCATGATGATCAGACGGTAATGGATGCGGGGGCTTTGACGACTATTGGGGAGAATTGAATGCTCGATTATGGGAGGATGGTGCGGAGGGAAAGCGTACGTCGCCCTTGAAGCTCGGTACCAAAACATCACGTCACTGCGCGCAGTACCTGCATTCGCTTATCCTCTCACCATCTCCTCTTTTTTTCCTGCAATCTCGTAACTCATTGCTCGTAAAATCTAAAAGTTTCTGGTCAAGAAAGAAATCCCCTCTTCACATGTCCCATTCAATTCCTCGCAGTCACATGTCCCCTCGAAATCCAGGTCCCCAAATCCCAAGCCTCGGACATGTCCTCTCCAAATTACAGTCCTTCGGGGCTGCATCTCCATTTCAACGTTTCTGCCGCACTGACATGGTTCCTGACAAGCTTCCCCGCAAACTCGGCTCGTCGCCAAACCAGGGGTGCGGACCGGGGTAACCCCGATCGTGGCTGCTTCGAAGGTCAGGCACATGTTTTGCTAACATGGTTGCGGTGCGTGCCTTCCTGATAGCGAAGGGAAGCCGGTGATGGACACCCCGCAGTTTGTTTTCGTGAGAGAGGGCTGAGGGGTTCCTTGAGCGATGGGCCGAAGATCTAGAGAAGACGCATGTGCAAGGCGGTGATGAGATGGATTAGGTCTGGTGCTGGGGTTTGGGAGGGAAGGTATATAAGGAGATGGAAATGGAGGGGGAAGGTACATCGACATTCACATCACTTCAACTCCCTCGATACCAAATACATTGCACGGTTCCTAATAACTATCACAACAATGAAGTCCTTCACCGCCATCTCCACCCTCCTCCTCCTCGTTTCCTCCGTCTCAGCTCAAACCCGCTGTGATCCCGTCGCTTCTGCTATTCCTACTTGTGGTGTAAGTCCACCTTCCTCCATACCTCATCAACACACTCTGCTCTCCTCCACCTCCATCCCATTCTTTCCCTATCCAACTTCCTTCTCTTTCTCTCTCCAGCTCTCCCTCAACATCTCTAATCAACCTCATAGGTCCCCTGCATCGCATCCGCCGCCGACGGCGCAGGCTGCGGCACTGGCGACTACGCTTGCCGCTGCACCAACGCAGACGCTATCCAGAACGCAGCGCTCGGATGTGTGGTGGGCAACTGTGGCATTGCGACGGCGTTGCAGGTGCAGGCTAGTGCCAGTGCGGTTTGTGCTTGCGTTACTGGCGCAGCTAGGTCTTGAGGGGAAGATGTGTAGAGTATTTATATGTAGGGTAGGTTGGGGTCAGAAATACTTGGTATGAACGAAGTGATCAACGATAACATGGAAGTGTTTGCCTGCGTCTTGAGATTGCGTGTTTGGTTGAGAGTGATGCATTGACAGGGTTGACATGAGCTCTTTCACCTAGTTTTTCTTCTCTTCGCGTGCTAAGCGTGAGCTCTGTAAGTAGTGAGGTATTCGAAGCGTGTGAGATGTGCTTATGGTGTCGTATTGAAAGCGACAATACGTAGGAGTCAGTACAATTACCTGCCTTTCTCAATCTTACAACACACATTCGAAAGAAGTAGAGCCTATATCCAGACAAGCCTAGGTCTAGACATGTCTGTAACTTTCTGAGGGCCGATGAAAAGAGATTCGTCCAACTACAATGCTTTGCGGTTCTCTTTGGTGAGCTGATCCAACGTGAGATGGTATATCGTGCATCGGCAAAATTTAGATCCTTGCTGGACTGGGAGTGAAGGCACTCGTACTTCTTCGCGTTTTAGCGCTAGAGCCGTGACGGTGTCGGTTTTTTGTAGACTATGCTGGTAAGGCAAATTATCTCGTGTACGACGTCATTCTGTTTCAAGGTCAAAAACCATGTTTTCATGCGTTATCGAGAAAGAAAAGCGCAATTCTACTGCACAACGTGATGATAATTGTTGTTCAATTCTTGTCAACGAAGTGGCGGCAAGGTTGGGAAATTTAGCGACCTTTTCAGGGCCACCCACCTGCCGTTTCGTACGGCCTACACAAGGGTACCGATTCGCTTGGCGCACCCTCCGAGGCTGTGTCATTGCTGACATCAACGACGGAATTGAGTTTCTTCTATCTCTGGACACACACACACCTCTCTGCGCGAAACAAGCGGATAAAAGGCCATGGGTGATAGGCTTTTGTACGGCCATTTGCCTCAGCGATGTATACGCGTCCTAACCGTTCATGCGACATCTCGACCAGAGACTCCAATCCAGGGCAATTTATCGGTCGTCACCCTCGAGAGTTGTTCACATCTACAATTCTCAGCACTATCGTATGTCTGGGGCGAACCTGGATCACAATCTCATCACATCTTATGCAACGACATCGCTGTGCCCGTCCAGCCCAACTTGCACTCAGCCCTTCACAATCTCCGTGCAACACTCGGTACATTCACGATCTGGATAGATGCTCTCTGTATAAATCAAGAAGATGAAAAAGAAAAAGAGCATCAAATCCCGCTCATGGGTGAGATTTACGCAGAAAGTGAATGTGTGTACGTTTGGCTGGGCACCGGGAACTTCCAAACCAAGAGAGCGATCAACTTCTTGCGAGATCCACCATTGTTAGGTCATTTCTCCTTGTGGAATAGTAGAGTGGAACTGAGGCATTGGGTTGTCCTGATGGCTATGATGACTTACCTTCTCGAAGGCTTCAGACTTAAGAAGGCGTTATTTCCTCGATACTCTTGTAAGATCCATGTGCATCAAAGATGATGATGACACTGTAATTAACGCACGAGGACAGCAAGAAAGTCAGACTTGACATCAAAAAGCATGACTCGTGCTTCAATACACGACCTATCTACACTCCTTGATGCGGAGTGGCTTGAGCGTATGTGGACATATCAAGAGATACTCCTCGCTTCGAATCCGATCTTGGTCAGTGGTCAAGAGCATTTACCTTGGTGGCCCTTCTCACTCTCAATCACTTTTCTTGAGTACAGTGGTTGCTTTAATCAGAGTGGTATTGTATCTTATGCGCCTCTGACTGGGTGGTATAAGATCGCCCTCGCTCGTGACTATCTTCGCTACATCCGTCCAGCAGGAGGCCGCACCCACCTATTCCACGAACGATCTCCGGAAGATGCGCCGTTGTCGTCTTACATCAAATTCATTCAAACTCTCGTCCATTTTGAAAGGAAGCTTGTCAAGATCTGCGTAGTTATACCCATCACCTCAATGCTTTTCTTGTCCATTATCGTCGGACTGATTGGCGTCACTGACTGGGAGAATTATCGGAGGGCCCAGAAAAACATGGAATTTGCTGCTACCTACAACAACTGCATATCGTCAATGATAGAAGCCATCCTCACCGCATATACCCACACTGCTCGAGCTATGTTAACTGCTGAGAGTCCTACGACCACCGGAACACCCACGGTCGTGAGCACCACGACCTCAATGGCTACACCAATCGCCACCAACGTCTTGGACTTGCTAGACCGACTGCATGAATCTCCATTGATGAAGCCAACCAAGCTCATGGGCACTGCTCTATCAGAAATCTCCCCTACTGTAGTTTCAGTGGTGCAGTCATGTCAATCTGGCTGTCTACAAGGCTCCATCACGCAAGGCTGCTTCACTTCTTGCATTGCGGGCGCCACTGCGATGCCTACTCTCCGTACGATCGCTTTCGAAGATGCAGATGTCATTGCACACATGCCTCTTTCCTCATACAGAGCCAGATTCTGGGGTGTCTTCATCTACGTTTCCGTTTTCATGGGATTCGGATTGCTAGCCTTGTTACTCGGCGAGTTTCGTAGAGGAGTCAGTATCCGACCTATCTCGCAACCTTCGGAAACTGCAATCGATTTGGTCGATGCTCTTCTATACCGCAAATGTAGGCTCGATCACGACAAATTATTTGCCTTGCGGAATGTCCTGCAGCGTCTTTCGAGAATGCACAGCCCACCCCCAGATTACAAACGCTCGCTAGCCAAGGTTTTCTCCGAGCTGAACATGCAGCTTTCGGAGGCCATGAACTGCAATCAGATGCTTGTTATTGCTTCCATAATACCTCTGAAGAATCACCCTTCCTGGATGGTGGATTGGTCTCAAAAGCCTGATCCATTCTGGTTGTCCGGCCGTGGCTCTTCTATCAGAGACATTGTTTCGAATCACTACCTAGAAAAACGAAACGAGTCCTCAATGCCTGTTTTACGGACCAAAAGACTCGGAAAAAAATTGAGATGCCAGGTTTCACAGGTGTGCGTAGTTGACCGATGCTTTCGATTTATGCCAACCGAAGGTGCAGAAGACCGATACCTTCACAGATCCAATTTCAACACCGGCTGTACTATAGCTGAGGCATCGGCCGATGTTCTCAGATACATGCCAAATTGTAAAGATCGCTTGCGAGCCTCCTTGAGTCGTGGAGCCCCCGGCGTGCCTCGGGCGGACATTGACAGGTGGGTGAACTTTCTATTCAACGGGTACGGAAAGCCAGAGAAGGCGTTCGATAAACTTATGAGAAAGCCGAAGCTTCTCCAAACTCAAATGTCAATATGCAACCAGTTTCACAGAACTGGGGGCATCCTGTTCATGCACAAGTCAGAGCTAAGACAGGAGCGGAGAGCTGGTAACAGAGGGTCGCGAGGCTATTATTGGTACCTCTTCGAAATCTGTAGAGGCAATGTCACACCTGGAGATGTACTCATCGAGGTCCCTGGTGCCTCGGCTTTCTTGATTGTGTCTAGTACGGATCAGGCACGGGTCTTAAGCCCTGCATTTGTCAGTGGCGAGAGGATGAATCCCAGTGGGGTAAAGAGCATGGTGATTGTATAGCGAAGACTCTGCATACCTGAGGCCAAGTTTCTGAAATGGCAACAGCATCGTCACTATTCATTTCGGGCACGTAAAATCCTATGGCGAATGTTTAATAGTGATGTGGAGACTCAATGCGAGACTGATTCTAAAAACTACCAAATGTCACAAAGAAAAACTCGAGCCATTCTTCTCGCCTTTCCCTTCCTCGCAGTGCTACTGTTCAAGACGATACGGTGAGAGCACTTCGTGCGGAGCCGACGACGGCATTCCAGTTCACGAAAGAACATGAGCTTGAGATGGGTTTATCGCCCCTCACGTCAAGACCTGGGATCATCGCATTGTTGCGAAATGCTTTGACAGTCACATCTCCTCTTGCCGAACCATACAGCGCGCGGCCATGCCAAATGCCGACACCACCAACAGGCTCTTCGATGACCAAACTGGTTATTAAAGCACCACCCACCATGACACGGATGTCTGGTTGAGATCTGGCCGCAACTGACCAATAGATAGCATTTGGCTGGACATCAGCAGGGTCGAACGTTTCCTGGCCGTGCCCTCGATCATTAGCTGTAGTGCCACCATTCGAGCCTTGCCTATTCGGATTGGGCCGATACCAGACCACCAGCCTCTCGTCCAGCAGCTGGGAAAAGCTGTTCTTGTATGTCTCGATTACAAACGGTAGAAGCTCACGCCATCCATCATGCGGCATGCCCGACACATAGTCAAAAGCAGGGTTGCCAGTTTCAGGTTTGAAAGCGTGCAGCTCGTTTGTGTACAGACCTCCGATATAATGCGACTCCCCATAGTCATTCCAACTTATGATCTCGACATATTCCGGCTGTTGCTGCCAGATCTGCTGCCATCTCTGCCACCACAGGGTATCACTTGGCCAAAGCCAATTCTTGCGATAGCCTGGGAGATTGGTGTAGAACCACGGGGAGACTGGCATCATGTAGGGCTTTCCCTCGAGGGCGGAGGTATACGAGGAGTCAACTTCGGTTGACATGTTTTTCGACGCATCGGGCCACGCAGCCCAGCTAAAGAGGCCGTCTGGACCAGCTTTTGAATGTCAGAAAAGAACAGTAGACAAAATTAGACTCCTAGTTCCAGGATCTGCTTGTGGAGATATGCTGCAATTGACATATGGGCTTCACTCACGTAAGGCCATTGCTCCCTTTGCCCCGCGTGACGACCAATCTGGGATGAAGAAAGCATTTGTCTGAGCCTTGATCTCAGGCCAGTCCGCCGCATTCTCCCATCCTTCAAAGGTTGAAACCAATGGTCTGCCATCACGACGTTTAAAGTATGCGTAATTCGGACCATATTCTTTCAGTCGTGCTATGACGGCCTCCTTGGGCCACGGTCCAAGACCAGCGTAATCGAAGGAGAAAAAGAGCTTGAAGCCCACGGCGTTGGCTGCCTGGAACGCCAGAGATAAGCGGGCACTCAACTGTTCTGCATTGTGGTTGACGTTGAGAGCGAACGCATCGATTTTAGATTCTTGGGCCTTCTGCATCTCGAGTTTCCAAGTGTCGATAGTGAAGTACTTGGTGTTATCCACCATGAAATGGGCAAAGACGGCCTTAGCCATGGCCTCAGACACTAAGAAGAGCAGAATTGCGAAGTATTTCATGGTTTGACCGAGGGTGCAACTACACTTTATATTCGTTAGTGTACGGGTGAAATGCGAGATGACGAATTACTAATCAGGTGAACCTAACTCGTCCTCCGTTTACATCTCTACTTACACGCTGTAAATGGTAGGTTAACGTCAGGTCTGATTGAGATAGGTTGCAGTCGCGGGTGGTTTGCTACCTGTGAGTCCTTATCTTTGTAACCCACTCGGACTGGCCTTGGCTCTATATGGCTGCTTGACAAGTGTTCTTTTTGAAGTAGCCACACGGTCGGTGGCAGCAGCCACGGTATGACATGTCTTAATGCCCAGCTCAATTGGGACGAATGTGGCTTGCGATGTGCGTTGCCACGCCCACACATGCGACAATATCAGCAGAATTGGTTATGTTGTAGGTGAGCAACGAAACGTATAGCATAGGATCCCCGCTAGGAAATTCGGAGTTAACCTAGCGTCTCAAAGGGATGTGAAACGTGCTGGATGATGAAAGGTCTACTTTGTTCTGTTCAAAGAGTTTGACTCCTTGTTGTGAGATTATTCATTGAACCCTCCACAGCGCAAAACAAAGCAGTGGTGTATCTGATAATATCCAATCGTAGTCATTGAAGGCGTGAGTTGGTCTGTGATGCAGTTCCATGCCATCTTGGAGGAATAATCGCGTACGAAGTTCATTGAGTAACTTTCCTTTCCAAGCGTTATCTTGCACCTATGTGCGTCATCTAGTCTCCCTTGCTATTTTGTATAGGCATAAGGTCATCGAAGAGCCTTCCAGCTCAAACTCTGCGCTCCTGGATTGTGTCTTCGGCTCCTGAACGCTCGTCATTGATGGGGTGTCGCCAATACCCACTGGGCAATGACGGCATCAAGTGACACAAAAGGGAAAAAGGAAGTGTCGCTTCCACATTCAATGTGAGATGCGGACATGTGATCAAGAGAGTGTGTCAGAATTAAACGCAAAGCCTATGTTCCACGTTCATGTCTCAAAGCATTTATGTAGTAAGAAATCCTTGCATTGTTATATCTTCTGGTATCGTGGTACTAGCTATATTATATGCTCCATCTCGAGTACGCGCATCGCACCAGCGTTTCCGATGGCACACAGATTTATACTTGTAGATGAACACGTTTTTCTTCCCTTCATCGATGCTAGAGATATTTGCCTCAAAGTCTCGCTACACATTCAAAATTTTGTTGTGAATCGACAGTCCGTCTCCACCACGCGTTTTTGTCGAACCATGAGAGCAACCGCATGCGGGTGAAGTACGGACAGGAATTGAACCGAAATACGAGTTTGCCGACTGAGTTCATCTCGATAGCAAATCTAGCACGAATTTCAACTCGTTCGTCACAACAAGCACAACCACGGTAGACCATTGGAGTCAGTCTTCCTCTATAAAACACTTTTCATGCGTCTGGCTTCACAAGTATACGTTGAATATGATCTCCGTAACCACGAAGTTGCTATTTGTATTCAGAGCTACATGGATGATAGACTAAACACATTCAGAATTGAGGGCTCGCCATGATAGTCCAACGAGAAATATCCACTTTCTCACCATTTTTGCTCAATGGAATTGGTTGTCCAGCCTTGATCGGATCCGGGCTTGGTGCATTACCAGAGCTCGCGATGGCCAAATGATAGTTCTGCGCATTGTGCGAGATGTGCGTCGCGAGGACCGGCAACTTCGCATCAGGAAGAAGAGGCTCTTCAGTCCCCTCCTTCCCGAAGTTGAAAAGTGTGTTGTCGCAGCGGATTTGGGGCGAGAAATTCGGGGGGTCAACGCCTTTGTTCTGACGATTTTCGATGAGAATCTGGAATCTATCGAGCTTTCGGGAATCAGACATCGTGTCAATGAAGAAGGGATCTTTGATAAAAGACTTGAATGAAGTGAACTGAGATGAGAAGTGGTTTGGTGTGGACTGAGTGTTTGATCAAATCTATTTGATATACTCATGTGTTTATATACATCAACCCGCTCTCCATCATCTTAAGTGGCGGGCTGAGGGTGTAATCCAGCTGAGATGAATAGCTGCATCAAGCTTTCGTGGCTACGCTTCAGTGCGACACGAAAGAGCTAGTGTCTAGGATGCACCGCAATGCCGTCTCACTATTGGCGTGTATGTCACAACGAAGCAACTAGACGGACTTTAAAGTTTCGATACAAAGTTCTGCAGTACTTCGTGAGCTGACAACGAGAATTTTGTATAAGTACAATGCTTCGTAGTAATCAAGATATGTTCTGAAACATAACCACGAAAGACATGAGATAGTGCCTATGGTCATTGTGGTGCATCATCAGATGCCCACTCCTTTCTAGCCGACACCAGGGTTTTGGCGCCAAATACACTCTTTCTTCATTTTACAGCCAGTGGCTAGCTGATACATGTAATAGAGCTGAGAAAGACGGCTGATGTGCGATTCGTTCGGGTAAGTATGAGTGAGCGAGTGAAAAGACGCGGATCAGACCTCCGGTCATCGCCCCGCTTGAAAGACCTAGAGTCGTAACTTTGATCATGCAGGTAATATGTCCACAATAATACTAACACGACGGGCTGATTGATATGCTAGCAAAATTTCTGGTGCGGATGGGTAATCAAGTCCTTTGCGAACCATTCTAAAAATTCCCGCCCCCTAATGTGGGAGACTGCATGAAGAGCACACCGCCAGAGGTACCTTTGGGAGTTATCTGCATGAAACGCCTCTGGAAAATATAGCCGTTACTGTGCTGAACTTCAGCTGTGCCTAGATCTATACTACAGGTGAGGTGGCGCTACAATGGACGAATGATCCTTCCCACGGACCAACGCCAGCTCAGCAAAGTGCTCTTGATGCTCGGAAGCCACACATCTGGTATGAAAATAACTGTTCGAGTGGACTAAGGGTGTTGATGAGGTTGTATGACCTACTCAAAGCATCTTCTCTCGAACGGTAATGGGTATAGACGGTGGAATGTAGACAGGCTGGCGTCGCAGAATAGACTTTGGTAAGTACCTGGCATGGCTTCTGGACCCGATGCGGACTTATCGATGTTGTGGCAGACACGTTGATCGATTCTTCATGGAAAACGTAATGGCCTCATTGATGTTGTTATGCCTCCCACGCCCGCTTGGAGTGCAGCTTCGAGCTCACCGAGGAAGTCAGTTGCACTTGGATCGTCCTCGAGCGGTCAGGTAGCGACTCCTTGTGGGCCCACAAAATCTTATTGGCCAGCTACTAGGTGTGGACGGCTTGCGACGATACCATGTGCCCGGTTGTGTTCATCGTCGCCTGATCGTCTCTATCGCCGCTGGTACTTTTGTCCGCATTCCTGTCGCCTTTCATGGCATGGGAAATTCGTTGTCAACAGACAAACCTTCCTCCTGGCCTAGAGTCACATAAGAATTATGATCGACATCAGAGTTATCGCTGTCGGGGCGGGAGCCTTGCCGATGGAACAATGTTAAAACTATTACACTCCTCGCGGAGCATCGACGATCGTGCGAGGTTCTCTTGGTATTCGTTCTCGTACCCCTCGCCAATTGCTACCTCCCGGCGACTTCATACAAGTCATATACAGCCTAAAGTTGATTGATGAGAGAGGGTCTTTGAGTCTCTCGGCTGCCGCCAAATTCACGTGCTTGCCCAGATCACTCCTCGGAGTTACTCGTAAGTATTCTTTCGGGCAAATACGTATGGTCCCAATTGCGCGGACAGCTTTCTAGCATAGGAGATTATGCTGAACGTGATAGGGCTGCAAACCAACGAGATGAATGCCTGTGGAATCATGGACCGCTGCTAAAGTGTACATTACATCGCGAAGCAAACGGTATTCTGAAGGAAAACTCCTCACTTCCAAGTAAGCGCATCATGTGATAGCTGAAGCTAGCCTAGGATGTGACTACAGGTGATTCTGCCATTCACAGTCTCGGTTTGTAATGTCTCTGATTGTCTCAAGCAAGCATTCATTTGTCTTTCACAACCTCAAGCATATGCGCTAGCCAAACTCCCAACGCCAACAATGTCAGAATCTCTTTGTCCAACGCATCATTACCCTCATGTCCACAGTGTGCATTGATCATTCTAATCAACATCATAATTTTTCCTGTTCGAAATTGCCTCAACAATCTCCAAAATTTGAGCACAAACACAATCTTCCAACATATCGCATACATAACAATGACAATGGGTGCACACTTCGATCCTCTCGGCGAAACCGAGCCTGAAGATACAGTCTACACACTCAAGGTTCTGTGTCCACCACGACCTCCTCCAACATGGCTCCCTTCCTTCATGACACGCACGCCTGTCACACATGCTAGTTCTGGCTCCACTTACACTATCAAACCTGACGAAACAAACGCCAACCTCGATTGCTTCGAGCGGAAGCATTTGGCTGACATGCCGAGAAAGACTATCAAGCTCAAGCGCGTCTTCTTCCCTCTAGAGCTAAGGTGTGATCATGTAAGACATGCAAAAGAATGTCTGCGTGGTTGCTATGTGCAGGAGAAGAGCGGTAGCATCTGGAGGAAGAAGTGCGCGAGGGAGGATTGTGAAGGCCACGTGTATGTGGGGCAGGTAAGGGAGGACGAGCAGGGCATATCGTGTTTTGGTAAGAAGGGACAGAGACTGGTGTGTCTTGAGGAACCTTATTGTTAATACGTGATTGGAGCGGTTGCACAATCCTGTATAATACCTGAAGTTCCTGTCCCTTCAACGATCTTGATATCCGTTTTTGTGGTGATACACATGCTACTTCGTGAAAATGTCAATATCGATAACAGTATTCCAATATATGGTATCACATCATCTCACACGAATCACTTCTATTCTTCACACCCAGCGCAACACCATAAAGGTGTTTTACATAGACGAGTACTGCCCTGATTCTCCCTACTGGGACATACATAAGCAAATTCAGCGGCAATACTATACAATCATTCGACAAGCCTATCACATTCTACATCAAATAATCAGAGCATGCCACGTCACAGTAACGTTGGACCTCATGGCCCAGTTAGTGAAATTGTCTCCAGTAAGGAGAAGTACACTTTGGCTGTGCGCTGTCCAGACAGACCACCTCCTAGATGGATCCCTAGATTGATGATCCGCAAGCCTGTAGCCAAGGTTGCAGCTGATGTAAGTGGAATCAAGCGCGGTAACACGAATTCGATTCTCAATTGCTTTGAGCTCAAGCACCTCAAGGACATGCCCATCGAGGCAGTATCGGTCAGGGCCGATGACTTCCAGTCGACTTGAGATGCAGGCGTGCGAAACCAAACGCATGAGGGGTTGCTATGTGCTGGAGAAGGCTGGAAAGCATTATCGCAGTATATGCGAAAACAAAGCCGGCTGTGAAGGATATGTTTATGTTGGTCCAGTATGCGAGACGAGCGAGAAGGTTGGGAGATTCTACTTCACGAGAACGTGTTATGGACCGAGGGAAGGAAGGATGGTCTGTATCCGCGATTTTTGATGCTTGGGCCATTTCTGTCTAAGTTGTTTGCGATAGATCGTAATGTTACAAGAGACCTCATAGCTTCCCACTTGTCGAGCGATCTGAGACATGTTATCGACCAAGTCACATCGTGAAGACGTAATTATCGAATTACAAGAACAAAGCACCAGCAGCTGCACCAAGACCAAGCAAAGCAGGCGCCATGGTCCTCATCGGCTGTGCAGCACCAGTAGCTTGCTGAGGAGGAACAGATGCCCTGGATCCGCTCTGCGAAGGCGCAGCACCCCCAGATGTTCCAGCACCTGTGATAGATGCACTACCTGCGCTTGGTGTCGCAGCCGCAGATGCACCAAGCTTTTCCGTACCCGCGGTAATCAGGAGAGGATAATTGTTAATATAGTATTGTGATTCTCCGCTGAATGTTTGAGTTTCCTCGACATTTACTGCGCTGGAGGCTGTACAGTACTCAGGTAGCTGTGTGACTGACAACCCGGCGCAAACATTTCCCAGTACGCTGTTCGCTCCAAGGGTGCTCAACGTGCATGTTGGTACTGCGCTAATTCCTCCACTCGGTCGCCTGCATTCGAGTTCAATGGTAACGGCTGCAGCATTTGGACCTGCGGAATCGGTTGCGCTGACGTTGTATGCGACGAATGTGGTCCCGCCAACGGTAACCCGATCTGGAGCACTGGTGAAATAGCCTGGCGTGCTGACGGCATTCGCAAATGCAAGGGACAAGACAGTCTGATCACCATTCTGCTCAACGACAGATCCAACAAAGCTTTGGTTGGCGTTTGCTGCACCAGGGAGCCAGATGGATGTTGTTATGTCGGCAGCGCTGGCAATGGAGGCGAGGAAAGCAGCATGAAGAAATGAAGGCATTCTGGATGATCGCGTATGAAGTCCCGACTGATGATGAAGTATGGAGCTGCAGAAAACGGTTCGTGGAAGTCTTTGACTGTAATCTTTCCCTCAAAAGGTGTGGTAAGTAGACGATTGAGCGTTGTTCATCAACGGAAAGCAGGATGCAGATGTCAGGAAATGCGCGACAACGATCTCAAGCTTTGTCCAGCGCATCATGCAGCACAGATGAGCCGCACGGTCGCCAGTGGCATGGAGACGGACAAGCTACGAACGATTGGGCCTGGTCAAATCTGAAGACGGACGTCGAACCTTGGCGCTGGCTGTTCAGGCAGCGGTGAGTGGTGGGACATCGCTAAAAAGCAGATACCTGAATCGTGGCGTCCGGTGTGGCTTCAATGGTGCCGGACACGCGACGCGGCGCGACGAGCAAGTATGGTGAAACAATGAAGAACAACAAGTCTGCACAATTATTCTATGCCTTAAACAATAGTGTTGATGAGTGACTTGAGCAGCGTCCTTGGGACAAGCGCAATTTCATTGTAGTTGTGCGAGCTCTTGGAATACCGCGACTCACTTCGCCTTCTTCATCGACCGGGGGATGGCTTCCTCCTCGAACAAACGTGGATAGCAGTGCTGGCTATAACCATCAAGACAAGGAATGATGCATACGGTCAGGAAGTTAAGACGAAGCCTGGTGCGAACCAAAAAGATCACATGTGATGACGTCATGGGCAAACTAATTCTCAGAAATGCTCCCATCGTGCAAAAGCTCTAATGCGAGTGCGTGGATTGACAGAATGTAAATGATATAGAGGGTATAGTCGCAAATAATATAAACTCCACGGTCGACGCTTCGCTGCGGACAAGTAATGCTGTCTTCAACACCAATGCTGCACGTCTGTTTCTCTTTCATCGCCTCCAAATCCAAATAACCAAAGTGTGGCTATCAAACTCCATGGTCGAGCCAATTGATTTAGAATCGGTAGTTTCTCAGGATCTCTGGGGCTCGCAGCCGCGTCGCAAGCCGCTCGCAAAGTTGTAGTCATCGTCATCATCGTCTCGCGCACGGAGCAGCTCTCGCGACCATCCTTGGAATGGCTTCTTCAGAGTTGTCTTCAGTGAAAAGGTGGATGTCGAGTTGTTACGGCTAACTGATGGAGTGTGCTCAGGTGTTGCTGTAACAGAGGAGGCACGAGTTGATGGGTTGGATGTGGTTGGTGATGACATGGTGCGTGTGAATAATGATTGGCTTGAGAAACGAATGGCTTGGATGATGCAATATAGTTGTGTGATGAAGGCGAGGTGCTTGAAAAATAGGTTAAAAATCACAGTTATGGCAAAGAGCAGTCCTTGTTATATGTGTATATTGAAGAACCCTCTCCTCGAAAGTGTCCCAACAATTTTACCGCCGAGCCATCGCCGACAAGGAGATGCAGAGTTATATTTTGTCCTTTATCGAAGAAGACCATAATGCCACGTTAGCGCCACTAATACAGCATCGTTTCAATTACAGTGGCTCCCTGATAGTAGATTTTGGTGATTGGTGCGTGGCAAACGGGAAAGATTCGGATTCGGAGTGACTCGGCAAATCAAAGCTCGGAGGAAATCGAACACTTCAATACAACTTAGCACTTTCTGCTAAAGTATTTTTTTCATCAGACTATTATGGTCTGACTTTTGTCCTTTGGAAGCTGTGCCGGGAGTAACAAGTCGCAATTCTCCAAGCCAGAAAGTTTCCTGCTTCGTGTTCCGACTGCTAACTCAACGCGCACTCCACACCAATGCTCTATTGCTCTTTGCCATCACGAAGATGGACGCGGATGTTCCCTTGATAACTCACTGCTAGTAACTTGCTGCAGTGTTGTGGTGACTAAGATACCCTTGGTATCTAGAGCGAGCTCCTCTTGGCTACTTGCGTGATCCCTCCACAACGATTCTCTCCTTGTTGATCTTGCTCGATCGAACCCCTTTTTTATGGATGTCAAGTTGACAGCACCCGTTTGACTGCGAGTCGATGATGGTTCCGTTCGGTCGTGTCGCAGGTATCCGTGCATATCGCGTGAAGTGTTCTTCGTACGTGTCGCATGATAGAAACCGGCGAAGGCAGGACAGCAACCAATGCATACAGCTACAGCGCATTCCACGATGGTCCAGAGGGCAAGCCAGGTCGGGCTCGGCGAAGTGTTGTTACCTGTTTTGATCCCAATCTGTATAACGCGTAAGGTAGCAAAAGCTACGCATATAACGCCAGAGCCGAATAGTGCAATAACAGCAATCTTTTGGCCCCGCGCCATCTGCAGGCCCCAAACAAGCTTGATTGGGAGTGCCATGACTTGCAAAAGTCAGCCATTTATGAGCTTTAGCTTAGATTGTGTACGCACTCATCAGATTAGACAACACATCCAAAGCGTATGATGTATATAAGCTCGCAAGCTGACCACGTACGCTGCGTGGACCGGAGCACTCGCCTTTGCTGAGGCTTGCCGCAAAGTCCGGACAAGAAGTAAGGTAGGACACGATGCATCCAACCAGCGACTGCGTGCATATTAGTATGATGGGAGTTGTTGAAATGTAGCTGAACTTACAATCAGACAGAAAACGAACAACGCCCACCAAAGCCTTATATACATCATTGGTAGGCCATCCATTAAGTTCTTGTAGAGAGCCAACAAGGAGAGCTTGACAAACCATAAAGAGAGCCAAAATAAAGATGTAGTGACAAACATCAATCTAACGTAGACGATGACATCTTCAGCGAACGCAGGCCAGGGTTCTATTCTTCCTACTGTCACTCTGCCGATCCGGTAGATGTTTGGGACGATGATGAGATAACATATTGACATCGTGAGGAAGAATATATATGCGCAGTAGACAAGACAGTCTTGCAGATACATCTTCTTGCGCCTCCAGATTTGTATGCCGATTCGTGCAAGGACAAAGATAGAAGCAAGAATAATCATCAAGGCAGAAACCCAAATGAATCGCTGTTCAGATATAAGCTCCCCATACGTTGACACCATAGCGCCCGAGTTAGAGATGGGAATTTTTGCACGGGCAGGAATACAGGTAGTGACGGCGATATCTGCACCGATTGACTGAATGGAAGAGTACAATGAGATCGATGTGGACCAGGAAGAGCCATGTCCTTCAAAGTGGCTCGTAGCTTCGGCACGAGCAGAGATTCCTGTCATTCGACAGGCGTACGCCTTTACTGGTCAGTGAATGCGGCGTGGTGCGCAGCCATGCTCTGCGGCTCGGCACATTGCCTGAAATATGTCACAATTCTTGGGGTGACGGTTCTGTCGGGGTCGTGCCGCTAGACCGTAACTCTTTGAACCAAAGCAATTTCTGCTGTGTCTTCACTGCATGTGAAGATAGGCATCGCCACCAGCATCGTACTTTGCGTATTGCTCATTAGTTCTGGAATGGTCAGCATTCTTTTTTTCGGCGGCGATGTCCTGAGAGCGGCAGAGCATGTGCTCCCAACAGGATACAGACGGGCACGAGGGGGTGTGGCCAAAAAGGTGGCGCCAATCTTTGCAAGGGGCGGAACAAAGCTTCTCTTCCCCTCCCGCCCACCGCTTGCGCTTGCGGTCCGTCAACCCCACCCAACTACTTGCAGACTTACCCACAGCCTCCGCATGAAGTCATGCTCTCGATTTGTTCTACAATACAACAACTTACGCTCACCTGACAGCTTTCTGGATTATCCTGGAATCGTTGCTGCCAGCAGCGCAGTTGAAAGGACCGAGAATCATGCGCGATATATTGCTGCGGCGCGGTTGCCTAGATGTGGCTCCTTCATCCCTTGCAGAAATCCGACACTTTGGCTCGGCGTCTGCAGACGCGCAAATACTTCCCAAGCATTCACCCGCGCGGGAGATTGGATGCTTCCAAGTCCGTGATCATGAAGTAAAAGACTAGAGGACGTTGGTGCCCGCCTGTTTCCGGATACGATAAGCTGTAGTGCTTTCGGTCGCGAAAATTGCACCCGTGATGAACCGCAGGATACAAGAAGGCAGTCTGTAGTGTACACCTTAGCATGGCCGACAGAAGACACGAAAGCGCAGTGCATCTACAGCAAGCACAGACGCTAGAACCTAGTCGATGCGGCAGATTAAAAGGTACCACCATACCATACTCGCGAAGCTGCACATCCCCAATGCGGTTTGGGACGCAATGTTCTTAGCCGCAATTTCAGGTCTGGCTCGCATGCTACGGAGGTATGGCGCTGCAGCCTCGCTGGCGGGGTCGAATTGCAGAGCACGTCGCTTCAGCCGCGCGTCTGTGCTATAATGTAGCTGCAGCATGCCACACGGAGACGGCATCAAACCGAGTTGCCTGTCTCTAGTGAGGCAGTCTTCCGCGGACCGTAAGGTTTCAAAGCGATCAAAAAGCTCTGATGAGCCCTCCATTGGACGCCGCCCAACCTTCTTCATAATCTCAGACGGCATATCCTGCCGGACCACCTTGGTATTTGTGGCTCTTTCGATCAAGACCTCATCATCATAGCTCAATTATCCTTGCCATGAAGCTAGTACTTACTTTTGGATCCTTCGCGGCGGGCATTTTATCTCAAACTTTCGAGCCCGCCAATTTCAATGTCACCGAAGCACTTCTCGACAATGGCGTCAATGTCTCGGCAATTCCCGTGCTTTCTCCTTACTCAAAGAGATCCCTTCTTTCTGGGTGTTTAGCAGCGGTAAGTCTTCGTCACCATAATTTGTGTTTCCATATACTCATGACAGTGCCACAGTGTGATTCTTTGAAGCTTATATTCGGTGACGATCATGTTGAAGCCCAATCAGAATCTGACTATAATGCCTTTGTCAACAACTATTGGTCAGCTCAGCAAAGGGAGATTTCACCCCAGTGCATTTTCAAACCCACGAAAGCTCTTGACGTTTCGACTTCGATCCTGATTTCACGTTTGACACAATGCCCATTTGCGGCCAAAAGCGGTGGCCACTCAGCCGTCCCTGGCGGCTCAAACATTCAAGGTGGCATTACCATCAGTTTCGAGAAACTTGGCAAGATCGCTTTGTCACCCGACAAGAAACTCGTGTCTTTCCAGCCCGGTCACACGTGGAGTGATATCTATAGTGCGTTGGAAAAGGACAATGTCGCCATCATCGGAGGTCGAGTATGTCGCCTTCCCATACTTAAAATCTTATATTATCTTACTGATGCTGGATCAGGTCGCGAGTGTTGGTGTAGGGGGTTTGACACTTGGGGGAGGTAAGTGCTGCGACAAGTACCTTATTATTCGTATACCGGGAATTTGACGAGCAATTCACCAGGTATATCATATTTCTCGAGTATCTATGGCCTGGCTTGCGACAACGTCGATTCATATGAGCTTGTCACGGCATCTGGAATCATCATAACTGTTAGCGAGAAGACTTTTCCAGACCTATATTGGGCTTTGCGAGGCGGTGGAAACAACTTCGGCATAGTCACTCAGTTCAACGTAGTAGCCATTCCAAGGGCGCCTACAATGTGGGGTGGCATGCGCACTTATCTTCCCACCGAGTTCCCGGCGTTGTTTCAAGCTTACTACAACTTGGGTGCAGATGCTAAAAAGGATGGTAAAGCGCATCAGATCCTGTCGTTTGGTTGGGGTGGTTCCGATCTTGGCCCAGTTTCTCAAGTTGAACTAGAGTACGCGGACCCAATCGCCAATTCTTCGATAATGGCGGAATACAATGCCATCACAGGCTCCATTGCCGACCAAACAGCTATCAGAAGCCTGACGGAGCTTACCGAACTTCTCGATGGGCCTGCTAGCGGATCAGGACTTCGCCAAAGTTTCTGGACCTTTACTGTGAAATTAGACAAGAAACTTCCCGCATCGATCAAGGACATCTTCTTCGAAGAACTTCCTGTCATTCTAGATGCGGAGGGAGTCCTTCCAGCCATCTCGTTCCAGGTGCTCACAGAGCCAATACTCGAGAAGATGGCCACAAAAGGGAGAAATGCGGTAGGCTTGAGTGCGAAAGATGGCCCGCTCACAAACATTCTCATCGCCATCAAGTGGAAGCAGAGTGCTGATGATGAGAGAATCAACCAATTCGCCGCAAAATTCAAGGACCGTGCAATGGCTCTCGCTACGGCGCAAGGCAAGGCATCGCCCTATCTTTACATGAATTACGCTAGTCCTTGGCAGGATGTTGTCGCCGGCTATGGGGCGGCCAACCAAGCAAGATTGAAGTCGATATCAAATAAATACGACCCTACAGGAGTGTTTGAGAAGCTACAACCTGGATACTTCAAGCTTGATGGGGCACCGCGAGGTCGATGATAGTGGCACAAAGTTACATAGATGTCTAGGCACGTGCTGTTGGCAAAGCTGATGCTTGATAGCGGGCGTAGTCATTCGTCAAAGGCGATGCGATAATGCAGTGAGTCGAGCAACCAACATTGTCCGTGCCATGTCTGTCAATGTTCCCGAAATGTCATCGCATCACCGATTGCAGAGACTTTAAAGGTATTCAACATCGTGTCATCCCGCTTATCATCACTCTTGATTGTCATGAACATTTTGTCGTGCCAATTGTGACTTTTTATTGGCCCGAGTGTACTAATCACACTGATGCGAGGACTCAACCACCGTACAGCTATGGTCATTCAGCACTTCACGTATGAATAATATTTAAGGTACATGAAGGCTACAAAGTGGCTCTCCCAATGACTCCAGCTAGAGCATCCTCGTCCTGGTATCAGAACTAGATTTTTTCAACCTAGACTACGAAATCTGCGGTAATGACAAACTCAACTGATCCCACATTCTACGAATTGCACTGCAGGAACTTGGCGGAACCTCACACAGTAGTCATTCATGCCATGATGGCACCAGCAGCCGATGTACCATACGACACGTTCAGTAAAGAGGATCTCAACAAACTTCCTTGCATTACAATTAAAACAAACAATCAATGTCTGGCGCCTTCCACATGGTGTTCATGTATACACGCTAGTGGTATGTGTTACAGTCGCCACTATCTCGTCATATACGAAAGTGGCAGCAGCAAGTTTGATAACTATATACGAGCTTCCAAGAGGTGGGTGAGCGACATGAAGAATGGGACAAATTGCGGAAAGGTTGCTAGGATAAGGGAACGGGGAGAAGGATGAAGAAATAACATAATTATTTTCTGCAAGAGTGTGTCTCAGCATATTGTGCACTATAGCTTGAGTAAATCTGGTGGTATCCTCAAATGTCTCCTCCATATTTCCTGTCCACACTCTTATACGCGCCATGAAACCCTAAGCTCATCGGCCCCTTCATCTCTGCCCTCCCAAGCTCCTTCAGATTTCTCGCATCAAGTACAAGCAGATAACTCCTCTCAGCATATCCATCAAGCACAACTGTCAGCAAAATACCGTCGTCCTCAGCCGTGCCCTCTGGGTCAGCTACGAAGATCGCCTCACCAGGCGTATGGCCCTCGACTTCCCAAAAGATCGACGTCTGCGTGATGTTGTCGAACTTGACGATCCCATCCATAAATGACGACTTGAGGCGATCAACACAACCATACGTGAAACGATGGCGGCGGGTCAGGTAGCTCGGATTGATGGTGGGAAGTTCCATGGAGATGAACTTGTCAGCCCGGAAGACAAGCTCTGCTGGAAGCGGTGTGTTTGATCCAAGAGCTGACTCAACGTTCGCTAAACGGAATTGTGCCTGCATCGGCAAGCTTGACATGCGTTTCTTGCCCTGGAACTTAGGCTCGGCAACTGAGGATATGAGATTGTCATAATAGAAGCGATGCATGACGTCGGTGTTCTCAAACATGCTGAGTTCGGTGATGATGTCGGTTTGGGTTGGGTCGGTGCTGTTGGGCTCTTCCCAAGCGTTGATCGTGTGGAAGGCATAGAATGGGTCGCTTGCGTAAGTTGCGACTAGTCCTTTGCCGTGTTTGCGATCGACAACGTACCACATGGCCTTGGACGATGGGTCGAAGGGCGCGATGGCATCGATAACGTTCCTATGGTATAGCAGAGATAAGCCACCCCATGCTACATGGCTGTTCCAGACGCAGAGGACCACATAATTCTCCGAGAGAAATAGCGAGTGGATGTACGCTGATGCGCCTTTGAAATTTGCGAGAATGGAGGTCTCTCCGGTTGAAGCTGAGGTACAGAAAACCCGATAGGTGCCAGGATAGCCAATCTTGAGATTGAAATTGTAGAAGTCGCCGGTGATGGGGTCGGATTTAGCGTGCGCCGCTGAGAATTCTCCTATCAGGTCTGGGTGGAGTTGTTGTTGCTCTGCCATGCCCAGAGGCTCCAGAGTTTCGGGGTCAATCTTCTTTGAATAAGTAGCATCTGTTTTGACATGCATTGTCTCGATTCCGTGTGTATGGCTGTTCACTTTTGGCTTCTCGAGGTCCGTGGTGCTTGCGCCAGGCATGTTCAAGGACACTGTAACACCGACGTTCTTTGTATTTGGAGACGAAACAAACATGCCCATGACCTTCTTGAAGAAACTGTCACACGGGTCACGTTTTGCCGCGAATGTGAAGCCATCGAGTCTCCCTTTGGTCCTAACCATCTCCAAAAACTCGTCCACATTGCGACGGGAACGATACTGGACCTTTGGTGGACCATCAGCATCCGGAAAATCGATCTGGAAACGATGAACGCAAGAGAATCCATCAAACCAGTGCTTTGCCGACCACTCTTCACCAGAGTCTGTTTTGGTTTTGTAACCGAGAGGTCCGGTGCGATCTATGACGCGGTCTTAGTACGCACTTCTCGTTGGAGGACAGAGATGTTGAACGGTACTCACATAGCACGCCAGCTGCGTAGTAGGGTATCGAGCCGCTCACATTCAGTCCAACAGGTTCGAGCTCTTCGTATTTAGTATCAAAACCAGATGTATTCGGCCAGAGTTCTTCTACAGCCATTGCTATTGTGTCAAACGGGTTGCGCGAAGATGTACAATGCGTAGTGACTGGAGTGATCCAAATGGCTGGATGAGTGAAATCTAGTATGGCTGCTACTGCACATTATCAGTAGTCAGCTATGGTAATGGAGCTTCGTTTAGACCTTGTTCACTAGCGTTGGTTGGTGGCGAAATGAAGAGCCGAATTGCAGGATCCTAAAGAAGACAGCCAATGAGGAAGAAAATGTAGCACAACACAGTCACCCAGAATCCAGGATGTGATGAGGACCGGAGAAAGCTACTCCAGGGCGTCAAAGCCTCGTAGCAAGCACGTTGCGATAAGGCTGTGGTTAGCGGATCTCGTCCAGCAGCGACGCCACTTCCTCTCTGCAAGTTGCTGAAGAGTTATAGAAATACATTCAACTCCACAACAATGGTCGTCATGTGAGCTCGCTTCCACATGTCTACTTGTCGTCATGAACTCGTTTGGCCAACCATCAAAATCGATCCCTTGCTGCATCCCGACACACTGAGTCACATGGTGTACAGGTATCACAAAGGGAACTAATGCACAAAGGTCGGTATTTTCGTGCTGCTGTTGTCCCGATGGGATAATTGAGATACCGTTAGGGCCGCAACCTACACGCCAAGGATAAACGCCTTGCGCACAAGGTCATAGCGAGTGTAAGCTGCAGAGTTGAAGATTTATTACTCCAATTAGAGAGAAATATTTCTAGTTGCTCATGCGTAGGCGTAGACCTGTTAGCCAAAGAGAATTCTGGAATCAAGGTCGCGCATACGAGTATCTCGATAGAGTTCGTACAAATGCGAGATGCACAAGCGAATGCGAATGCGAATCCAACAAAATTTCGGACCTGTCAAGTCTGTGTTGCAACACCCAAACAGTTGACACATGGTCTCAGCAATGAAGCAGGGCCTTGGTTCTGTTCCAGAGTCAGGTGAGAATCGTGCAGCTTCGAGAAGGCGTAGAATAGGATTAAAGTTGCCAATCGAATCACCTTTGTGAATCATCTCTATGAAGTAAGTCCAACACCTCGTTCGATGAGTCCATCGGCTATGAGAAAGAGGCTCCGAAGCTAAATTCGCAAACATGTCGACATGATTGATGGATTGGCGAATAAGAAGAAGGTTTGAGCCGCACTAGGCCTAATATAGCTTTGTGCGCTTCGGAGTTGTTGCATCACCGCATTCAAGATTGTCTTTCGAACATTATCCCGCAACTATACACCACCTCTTTGTATAACCCATGCTGAAGACTCCCAAACACCGGGTCTCATCCTTTGGACAATAAATCTTCAGTCTTCATTACTTTCGACACTGCATACCAGCAAGGCGGATTCGTCAAAAACCCCACCAAAGCCATGGGCGCGCTCCTCACTTTGCCCATATCGCTCCTCAACTTCCTCCTACCCTTCACAAATCCCAGCACGCCGCTCGTACAAGATCTCGTACACACAGCTGTTCTGTGCGGGACACTGTACTACGCACCACAAATCGCAGAATGGTACAATACACGGCAACATCACGACCACACCCACAATATAGCCGAGAACGAAGACATACACCAGCCTGGAATCGATGCGGGACAAGGCGATGAAGTAGAAGAAGAGCGAATCCCTCCACGGGAAGACATCCCTCTAGACGAGCGCCTCGTTCTCCAACCCTCCGATGACGAAGACGACCCCGTCCCTCCCCCGCTCGCACCCACCCCGCCGCACAACCACCAAGACGCCCACGCGCCTCCCCTCCCACAAGCCCACGACGACCCCTTCGCACCTGGCCCCGCGAACCCCAATGCAAATGTCCCGCGCAACACGCCTGCGAATAGGACCGTGGGCGCGAAGAAAGCCAAGTCTCTCGCGCGCAAAGACCAACGTCGCGCATACCACGAGTTCCACAGGCAGGAAGCCGAGCTACGCCGGTTGCGTGAACAAGAGGGCGCCGAGGAGCGCGAGGCTGAACTTGCGGCGGAGAGGGAGCGGAGGGCAAAGATCGAGGCGGATATAGCGGCCAAGGAGCGCGAGGAGAGACAACGAAGAAAAGAGGAGGAGCGTAGGGAAGCGGAGGAGGAGAGTGAGCGGCGGGAGAGGGTGGTGAGTAGGGTGCGGAGAGAGGTTAATCAGAGGGGATGTGTTGACTTGCTCGAGGAGGGGAGGAAAGAGGGTAAAGATAGGACGTGGGTCGTGAGGCTCATTAAGGCGAGTGGCCTGCTTGCGCAGCTGTCTGCTGAGGGGAGCAGGGTCATGATCACCGGTGATGCGTGGTTAGTCAGGGTGAACGAGGAGATCATGGCGCAGGCGTATAGAGATGCGGAAGCATTTGGCGCAAATAATGGGGGTAGAGTTGGGTTTGAGGATTTGGGTGGCTTCATGGAAAGAGCTGTACGGGCAAGAGCAAAGGCTTAATGGGTACTGTCAAGTTGGCCGGGACTGAAAAGAGTTGCACTGTGCTGGAGAGTATGATACCCAAATGTCGTAGATTCGTGAGCACGTATTACAGTAGTACGTCAGACGAAGTATGGTTAGAGGCGAACTTGCATTGCAACTGCGACCCCGATAGCTTCACCATTGATACTCGATCATGCTGGCAACATCTGCACAAGACCCTCTCCCAGACTGTCCTCCGCTCATACGTCATGCACCGTCACATCATATGGCTTCAAGACCAGATTGTGTCGAATTGTCCATTTTTGTCATGCACCCATGAAAGAGGTCATTCGCCTAGAGAACCTTTACATGCTGAAGATCCTCCGTAGCGTCCAGTAAGCACCAGACCAGCCTGATAAGAGAAAACCCAGACACCATGCACCACCACATATATGCGCACGCCCTTATCGGTTGGACTTTGCTACACGCTCCAACTCGTCCTTCTTCTTGATGGCGTAGGAGTTGCTGCTTCCCTTGGCAGCGTTGATGAGCTCTTCAGCCAAGCACTCAGCGATCGACTTGACGTTGCGGAAAGATGCCTCACGGGCACCGATGGTGAGGAGAGCGATGGCCTGGTTGACACGGCGGAGGGGCGAGACATCGACGGCCTGGCGACGGACGGTACCAGCGGAACCGATACGGGTGGAGTCTTCACGGGGACCGCAGTTGACGATGGCATCGACGGCGACCTGGATGGGGTTCTGGTCGGTCATGATGTGGATCTAAAAATTGTTAATATTGCCCTTATGACGCGCAGTCCACCACCAATGTTGGTTTGCAGGGTGAAAGACGTACGATCTCGAAAGCGTGGGCGACGATGCGCACAGCCATGAGCTTCTTTCCGTTGTTGCGGCCGTTCATCATGAGCGAGTTGGTGAGACGCTCGATGATGGGGCACTGCGCCTTCCTGAATCGCTTGACGGCATAGCGGCCGGCGGAGTGTGAGATGTAGACGGGAGAGCGGATCTGGATGTAGTCGCTGCGCTTGAATGTCAGCGTGTGCGCTCCCTGCAAGACTTTATAACCACCAATGCCACCATCGCTTCGTGCTCAAATGTGTGCGCGTCGGGGGGACAGATAAACGTACGTCAGAGAGATGTCGCGGACTTCGACCTCCTCGTAGGACCACTGCTGGGAGTTAGAACGGTGTGCGTCTCGAAATTTGCGAATGGACATGCCTTGTTGAACAGCTTGATGCTGCCAATCTCGTCGGTGACATCCTTGGGGAGCACGGGGTAGCCGGCGGGGCTCTCGACCTCAATTTCTCCGTCAGACATGATTGCGGTTTTGGGTGGTTAGGGAAGAGGGAGGTTGTCGCCGGTTGAAGTTGTCGCTAAAGATTGAAGATGTGGTGCGCTGCCGAATATCGACCAATGTGCCAGCCAACTCGCTAAGTGCCCAATGAGCGGTCGTCTTGGCGCTACGACACCGACTCTAGCGTCGTGAAAAACGGCGAAAGAGGAAGCCACCACTTGCAAGACAACATGCAGCGTTCTTGGAGTTGGGGTTTTTATCTAATAAATGAGGTGAAGTACCTCATTTGCGTGCGATGCAGCGGCCCCATTAGTTGTCAGTTTACTCTAGCAATCAAACGTGATTTCCTGCGAGACTAAAGTCGAGATGCCTTCGGCCATGCAAGAACAACAGTCTTGTCTTCTTGTATGAATTGTTTGTCCTTTTCTCGGCCTGATAATCACAACCGATGATAATAGGAGCGCATAAAGACTGTTTCACTCTTCAAGCCTCACGGTTCCGATGCATCAGTCTGAAAGTAAAGAATCTCAATAAAGCTACAAGGTATCCAAAAGCAAAGTATTTTCTGCGCCCACGACTCCAATTTCAAAGGTATACAACGCCATTGACGACCGCGTGTGCGGCAAGCCTCCAACTCCATGCAATGCCGCTGAAGTCGCGATGAGAAGTAGACAAACCAAACAGGCCTGCAGAGGTGCAATACAGGGCCCACCAACAATGTCGCACGTCGTGCACTACCAAATTGCGCTCATGTTCGTGTCCGCAATACAGGTGCACTGATGTCCCTGCGGTCCTTGACTCCCTGCATCATCTGCTTCATTGGTGTTGCCTGGCTGTTGGCCATGCTTCTAGCACGACCCCTGCGTTCACGGATCTGTTGGAGCGCCTTCTCGCGATCGATGGCAACCTTGTTGATAGATAATTCACCCAACACAGGCGTTTGCGCATCCGAGGCTGCGTGAGCTACTGTGGATGGTGTCATGGGCCCTCGGCCAGGTCGAAAAGCCGGAGTAGCAGGCGAGAATGCAATGGGAATTGTAGTTGTGGTTGTATGGAGCTCGTAGCGTGCAGGAGTTTCCGGTTGAACTTGGTCCTTCGACGAGTCCTCGACATTCAGGTCCTCGTCCTCTTCGTCTTCGATGGCGTCTTCGTGTATCTCTATAGGAGCTGCCTTGTTTTCCTTGAGCGTGTTGCGTCGACTCGACGTTGAAAGCTCAGGCTCCATATTATGAGCAATCATCGTACTGTGCGCATCGGGAGTCCACGGTGACGATGCCACGAATGTCTCCGTCACAGCTGAGATACCAAGACCAGAGGGCTTCGCAGGAGTCGAGATATGTGTGGAGGCGGGTGCCTTTACTGGAGAAGCTACAGCACGGAACGTGCCGGTGGAGGGCGAGAAGGCCAACACAGCCTCAGACTCGCTGTTCAACTCGCGGTCCGCCGCAGTATTGTCAGACGTCTCTCCTGCATCGTCGGCTTCCATGGAGGCCTCGGCTGGAGGGGTGGAAGGTTGCTCGTGCTCAAACGGCTCTTGTTGGATTACGACACCTTCCATTGCACCGTCGCCGTGGGCACTAGGAGGAGGCGTCATCACAGGAACAGATGTCTTGATGCGCTGCATCTCGGATGCAAATGTGTTGTCGTGTACAAATTCTTTGCCCCTGTTCTCGGCGATGCGGCAGCTGCAGCATTGGAACTGGCATTCCATCTTCATGAACTCAATCTGGTCCTGAGCACGCTCTCGGAGGCGTCGTTCTGTAGCCAGCTCCGATTGCAATAGCTTCAGGTCGACCATTTGCTTTTTGGGCGACACGTTTTCTTTGTCGTCATCGAGGCGATGCACTGTGCGCTGCTTGCGAGGCGAGCGTACAGGTGAGCCAAATTCGTCCATCTCATCTACACCAGCGCTGGGGAGCGGGATATGTCCTTCGGCAGCAATGCGCATGACCTCTTCCTCTTTTAGACTCGTCTTCAGAGTATCGCGTTCGCCTTCGACAGATCTAAGAGTGTCTTTGAGGGTTTGCATCTCGTCTCCAAGTCGAGCGACAGTGCTCTCAAGCTCGACCTGCAGGCTGTAGACCTGGTTCTTGTGGTTCTCAGCCTCCCTGGTCTTGTGGTCCAGATCAGACTTCGTCCTTCGCACCTCCCTCTCGAGGCTTTGGACTTTGGCTTGCATGGTTGGAACCATGTTTGTCACTCTGAGATTTTCTGTCTGCATCTGCCTGGCGTGCTTCTGATGCTGGCGATATTTGGATTCCAGGACCCTATTCTGTTCTTCGAGAGTTTTCTACCGTCACTGTCAGCATGTCGAGTTATGTGCGAAGTGGAGGCGCACTCACCACCTTGATGGAGTCAGACGTCCACCGTTCCTCGCGCTCCTTGAACACCTGCTCCCATTTCTTGACATTAGCCTTATTTGCCTTCCACTCCTTCTCATATTGCTCCCTGGAGACGCCAACCTGCAAGCTTGTTCGCGCTTGTGCAAGTTCGCTCTCCAGCTCTTCGATGCGCAGCGCCTTTCGCTCCAGGATTGCGCCATGTTCTCGTTCGTGGCGATTGAACTTCTCCAGCCACTTGGTCTTTTCTTTGTCGAGCATCTGCTTGTAACGCTGTGCGGCCTCGCGGGGGTCCTTAACCTCCAGGCCTTCGAACATGGTCGCGAGCCCTTGGACAGACACGTCCGAGTCAGTGCGTCGATGCATGGGCGAGCGAAGGGGCGATCGCGTGGGTGAAAGTGGTGGTATCGATGACAAGAGTGGTGCGGAAGGCGATTGTGGAAGAGGCTCGCCATACGGCGGTACTGTGCCTGCTGCGCGATCCGGGCTGAGGGCGAAGGGCTTCCATGGCGGAGACATGCCCAGCTTGGAGGGGGATGGTGGATCCATATGGACCGCTTGTTCTTTGAGTCGCGCCAGTGTAGCGGTAGTGTTTGATTTTTGAGGTTGGGAAGTATATCTTGCGATAATGCAGTTGCGTGTGGTAACGATTGCTGCAGGTGCGTGTGGTGTGGTACAGGCTCGGACGGAATGATCCTTGTATGTAAACAAACCACAAGCGAGGACAGCAACGCGCATTGACCACCCCCACATGGCCAGCGTCATCCCCACTATCAATCATGGAGACTTGGAGACTGTCGTCATCCATCACATTTCATCCATGCGCATCAGTACGTGCTTGCACGAGAGGCGAGTCTGAACTGCTTCATGCGGAGCAATTGAGTTGCACGTTCGTGTACAGCGGCTACACCTGCTCGATATCCTCTTCTGGTCATGCTTGTGGATATGAATGATCATGGACCGCCTTTCAAGGCTGTACCTTGAGGCCTGATGTATGTCGTTTAGTGAGACATCAAGAACTGCACTCACTGCCTTAATGGAGGCACGAAAAAATCGTCCACCATGGAGAACCAGATGGTGCCGTAGTAAATCGCGAGGACTTCACTGACCCCATTGAACACTATGTTGAAGATATCAGGAATAATCAAATGTATCACAATCAAAGATGGCACAACGATTGCCTTGAATATGGCAGGCGCACCGCAGCGCCTTACACACGACGCAATGCCGCCTGGAGGTGTCTATCCTTCGCGCTGTACGAGCAAGAAAGAATATCGCAGGTATTTTACATTGCTTACATACAATATTTCGACTCGTCCAAACTTTCCAGGATGTCCAGCTGATAGACGAAAAGACCAGATACCATAGAAGGAAGAAGCCTGGAGCACGTCTTGCCGTCTGAGAATGTGCAAGAGGAATGCCTCAGTGAGGAAAATGGACCAGTGAGGCGCAGGAACAAATGACTGTAGATAGCAAGTAGGTTCCTTAGCTGCTGTTGCAAGAATTAGAACATATCTAGCATATATAGTCAACGAAACAATATAGCATTTCCACTGATGTGTTGAGGTGAAATACAGCTCGATTGGTATTCGTAGAATTAGTTCCTGCTGTGCTGCTCACATTCATGTCTCTGCTGTGTAACACGCTGACTCCCGCTACATGCAGGTATCCAGGTTGTTTGTGTACATGGTGGGGCATAGTAGCAAATAGACTCTCACTTAGGCAGGCGCTGTCTCTCACTCATATTCAGCACTGTACTCGCCCATCCTCCACATCGCACTACTTTCATTATCAGGGGTCCCAAAGCATTAATCGACTCCCTCAACCATGCCCCTACCTCATATCTCCGCCGTCAGGGCTCAAATTCTGTCTGACAACCACTTCCTTCACGTCGCCAGCGAATGCGCCATCTGTAAATCCGCCGAGCACGCTGACATCGATGACACCGACGAATCATCGCGCACATCCATCATCAAGATCGAAGGATGCGGCCACATCTACCACGAGCTTTGTCTCTCAACCTGGCTTGAGACACAACTGATAATGCCGCAGACGGCACGTGCCCAGAATGCCGCCAAACTCTTGTACAGGCAGAGGAGCCCATCGGCGCGCTGTCACGCATTGAGCAGGTGCTAGAGCAGTCACTGGAAAGCCTCAATGCTCTACTGCTAAAATCAGAAACTCGATATAAAGAGTTGTATTCAAAAATTTGCACGACTGCGGCTTCCTCGGACAATATCACCGTTATTGAAGCTAAGAAAGCTGCTGATATTGCGCTGGCAGATCTGCGAGCAAGTCTGAAAGGTGGGGAAGAGATGGCCGAGGTGATCCGAGCAGAGCTACGAAACGTCCGTAACGTGACAGCAGCTCATATTGAAGCCTAGGGGAATACGAAAGGTCCACAGGTGGTATGTGAAATGAGCAATTGCAAGAGCACTGCACGCACTACCGATTGGGAACACGGATTACCAAGGGTCACCGCCAGGTGCTGACCTTGAGCGTACTCCAGTGCAAACGAACAGCAGGAATTTTCGCTATCCGTCATCTATTATATGAGATTCATTGCCCAAATTTTAGATGTTGATGCGTCGTGAAGGATTGATGAACGTGAATGAGGCTGAAGACGGGCTGGCCGTGCACGGACTAGGTAGGCACTTGCGCCGGTGGTCGCTTCTTCGTCCGATGATGCAGCTTGACCAATACACCTAAAACGCCATCGCTTACTTACTTCGGTGATGGACTGTGAAGACTAAATTCCCATGGAGGGCAGATTGAAGACTCGGAAGGCCCATCGCAAATCCCGAAACGGTTGCTTGTCGTGCAAAAACCGTCACGTGAAGGTGCGTTTCGAAGGACACGCGATTTCATCATGCATTCAATCCTCGAATATGCTGACATATGTTGTCAGTGTGATGAGCTGAAACCTAATTGTACTCAGTGTGTTAAGCAAGGGACTGCATGCGAGTACAGGCAGCCCCCAACCCGAGAGGCTTCGTTAGGGTCTCCGCTGCCGGTTGCGAGTGCATCGTCGTCGACAGAGAACGCACGCGAGACTCCAGCTTCTCAGACCCAAGAGGAACGCCATTCTACAGATCTGAATATCTCCCAACTACGCCTACTCCACCACTTCACTACTGTTACAGCTCGGACCCTGGCACATAGTACAGAGTCAGAAGCTGTCTTTACCACAAACCTTGTGGAAACTGCTTTTGATCATCCATTCCTACTGCACGCAGTTCTGGCTCTAGCAGCCGCGCATCTCAGTCGTCTCGATGACCCTCGATCAAGCTCCCGCACAAAGTATCGCACGCTTGCGGATCTGCACTATGATGCTGCTATGAGTGACTTCAGAGCTACCGTCCACGACATTGACGAGACCAATTGGAAATCTATCCTTATGTTCGCAGGCGCTCTTTTACGGTATTCTTGCACCTCTACAGTGATCGATGGGGGTGAACCGAATATCTCGTTCGATCACTTTCTCGCGAACATTGCGCTCACACGGCGGACAAGATCAATGGTGACTGGCTTTTACGGGCAACTGTTGCAGTCAGAGCTTAACCACCTCATTCCTGAAGACGTCAAAGGCAGAGACTGGCTGACTGCAGAAGCACCAGCTGAAACTGAGTAAGTCGACGATTGGAGGCACCCGCGATCAAAGTGCTTCTAATACAACCTCATATTTGTATCAGCTTTACACCGTTTATACTGTGCCAAAGCGACCAAGATGCGACGATACAATGACATCGACTTTGAGCTTGTACTAACCTTCTTCTAGACTCATTCAACTACGAAAATTCCGCGAAGTCATCCACCACTTGTACCCACCCGATATTGTCGATGCCTATGGCTACGCAATCCATGTTCTTGAGCTTGTGTTTGCTGTTGCTGCAGAGTCGTCAGAACCACCATCGGGTGCCCTACTCATGATTTGGATCCACTTCGTGCCCGATCGCTACATCGAGCTGCTCACGGAACGACAGCCTGGGTCTCTGATCATCCTGGCGCACTACGCTGTACTGCTTCATAAGAGCGAATGCTATTGGTACCTCGAAGGCGTCGCAGAACAGCTGCTTAGCATCGTCAACGCATTTGTGCCGACTGAATGGACAACCTGGCTAGCATGGCCGAAGAGTCAAATACACGGCAAATCCATTACGCCAGTATCCAATTAATGGACAGGCATTGACAACCATTTGTCGTCTGAACACTTGAGCAAGGTTGAATCGAGCTGGAAGCTGTGACCAGCACAACGCTTGCTGCACATAATTTGACCGAATACAGGAAACCTGTGAGGCTGAGCACAATCGAGGATTTGTGGGGAATATACCAGTAAGTGCATCGCATCGCTGCTGAACTTCTCTGATACTGCGCGTGTAGTTTAGGAAATCGGGGCAAGTCCATGAAACAACCTGATTAGGACGAAGATGCGAGAGCCTTTTGTACACCATCCTGACATTTGCGTTGTGCCCCTGGTTCATGAGCTGTGCCTGTTGCGTTAGCGAATCAGGAACATGTTCTGCGTGGCTAAGGACCCGCTTCCCTGCGTTAGCGCTCCGAGTGGCCTTTGCAATGCGTGTTCGCGTACTGCCGTATCTGTCGTATTCGCGCCATAAACCTGATTGGGTGATACGAGCATACGAACCACTAACGCTTGAGCTGTACCTCGCTTTTCGACGTTTATATAGAACACTTGTACGCCTTCTGTAGACTTATTCGGAAGGAAAAGTATACTCAATTCAACGCCGAGGAACGCTCTCGAATAATCAACGGCCAGCCCGACAAGACAGAGCTATCGACAGTTCTCGTTCTACTCCACGATGTCAAACGACGGAAAGCCAAAATATGTTCTATGGCCTTACACGCCTTCAATCGCCGCGGGTATCATCGCAACTTTGGTCTTTCTCGCCCTCACGAGCGTACATACTTGGCGACTTGTCAGGAACCGCACGTGGTTTTGCATACCATTCGTCATTGGAGGCTTATGCGAGACCATTGGTTATGCAGCGCGTGCAGCAGGGTACGAAGCCCCCAGAACCCAGTGTGAACTATCTCTCAAGGTTGCTACCACTGAGGCAACCCACGAGGAGTCCTTCATGTCTACGCTTCCTCTCTTTCAGACAACTAGCTAATAGAGAACAGTATGTCCGACCTATTGAGATTAAGCATCTTGTCCATCTAAAGAAGATCAGCACTGATTCTGTACCCTCAAATCTAGCGCATAATGACACCGATTCGAAAACGCCATACATAATTCAATCCACCCTTATCCTAGTTGCACCAATCTTGTTCGCCGCTTCTGTGTACATGATACTTGGTCGCCTCATCCTTCGCACCGGTTCAGCCTCCTACTCGATAGTCCGAGCGACATGGGTAACCAAGATCTTCGTGGCTGGCGACATACTCTGCTTCATGATCCAGGGCGGTGGTGCTGGCCTTCTTGTTAGTTCGAGCGACGCGGATGGGTTCAAAAGGGGCGAGAACATCATTCTTGGTGGGTTGATCCTGCAAATCATGATCTTCGCCTTCTTCGTCCTCGTCGCGGGTATCTGGCATCGCCGCCTGAGCGCTCGACCGACCGGTGCCGCAGCAGAATTGCCCTGGAAGAAGTACATTATCTTTCTGTACGGCGCAAGTGTCTGTATCACCGTGCGAAACGTATGCCGTGTCATCGAATACGCCATGGGAAAGGTAAGACTCTCAGCAAGTCAGACGCTAGAGGTCAGACTGACAATTCTCATAGGAAGGGTATCTTCTATCCCACGAGTGGCCTCTCTACGTTTACGACTTCCTGCCGATGGTTATCACCCTCGCCGTGTGCGTTACATGGTACGACCCGAATATCAAACCTGGTCGCAAGACCGACATTGAAATTGGCATGCGCCACTAGGATAAGGGGTTAGATCAACAGGTCCAAGTAGAGCATGATCGGAATACCGACAATATCTCACTTCTAGAATTGTATGTTCGCTGAGCGTTTGGTGGGCTTTGATTTTGGTATCCTTCATCTGGATGCATAGGTGTTTGAACGCATAGTTTGCGACAGGAGCCTCTTGTATTTCTCTTTTACAAAACAATACAATCGTACTGGAATCGCCAAGCGTTCTTTCTCTACTTCTGCTTGTGGTAGAGCACTGTAAGGTCAACATCTTATATGCGACTATCGATATGAATGTAATTTTTTATGAACATTTCTTTGTCAAGTAAACAGTTCATAGAGAACACCACAAGCACATACAAGAATGCCAACGCCGCACCTGTAGGTCCGATACCTGGTTGTGGGACGACGATGGGGAAAATGCGCTGATTGGCTGGCTCCGGCTCCGGCGGGTTCCTCACGTCTGACGCTCGACTAAAGTCACATCTGACTCATCCATACATCTTCCAACTGCATAATAAGGTTTCGATGTGCTAAATAGCATGTGAGTTTCCTAATCTCGTATCGCGCGCCAGTCATGGTCGTCGTCATGGCGTGGACCCGCTATGAGTAGTTATGGTTCACTGCCGCAGCACAACATTGGGTACAACTGCCTTCCAGCGACTTCTACAAGCTTACCGGTCTCATAGGATGAACTAGAGCCAACCAAATCACCTTCTGAGTTGTGATAGCTATCTTTTTGGGACGATCGAGCCGCAACTATAAGTTGCTTGAGAGTCTCCCGTTCGATGAATTACACATCCACCACAATGAGCGCATCGCCTTTACCTATCAGACCAAAGACAGCTGCTTCAGTCATGAAGCCCAAGAGCGCGGAATTTGACAAGCTTGTCCAGGAGAAGATTGACGAGTACAAAATCGCGGGTCTTTCAGTTGCCGTGATTCAAGGCGACGAGATCTACTCAAAGGTGTTTGTAACCTACCCTGGAGTTTTTGCGATATGCTTACTCGGTCTCAGGAGTATGGCTATGCCGCACTATCCGACGATGAAGTCACCACAGACACTCTCTTCGACATGGCCAGCACTTCCAAGTGTACGACCGCCGCGGCTGTCGCACTATTAGTTCAAGATGAGCAGTATCCTGATGTGCAGTGGACTACGCCCGTGTCTAAGTTGCTTTCCGACGACTTCGTCTTGGCGGATCCGCATCTCACTAAGGAGATCACTATCGAGGACATACTTAGCCACCGCAGTGGGCTCGCATACCACGACGAATCGTACTTGGGCGTCCGCTCGAAGCATCCAGATAATGCAAAGTCTCTTACCCGCAACCTGCGCAACCTAGAGTTCGTGAAACCGCTTCGAACTACCTTCATGTATTGCAACATTATGTTTTCCGTCGCGACACACCTCGTTGAGACTGTGACTGGTATTCCGTACGCAGAATACCTGAGGACGAAGATCTGGGAGCCGCTCGACATGACCAATACGTTTCACGACATAGATGACATGGAAGCCCATGGCGCCATGGGCCGCAAAGCAACGGGTTACCACTGGAAGAAAGAGACCGAGTCACATATCGCGATGCCAACGTATCTTCAACCAGAAGGTCAAGGCGCAGGATGCATCTTCAGCAGCGCAAGTGACTACGCGAAATGGATCCGCTCGCTCCTCAAACGCAATGGGCCTCTGTCCGAAGACACGCACAAAGACTTCATTCAGCCACGCAGCATCTACCCCTTGGAGGACGACTACAAGATCCCGTTCAGCAGCTACCCTCTCTATGCGCTAGGCCTACTCCTCGAGTCATACCGTGGCCACTCCCTCATCACACACAGCGGCGGCGTACCAGGCTTCGAGTCCATTGTAGCATACATGCCTGAACATGACTGGGGCTTCGTGTGCATCGGAAACACGGACGACGCATCTTACGTGTGCCAAACTCTGATGTCGACTCTCATCGACGACCTTCTTAACGTGCCCGAAGACGACCGCGTCGATTGGTCTGCATTCTACCGTGGATGGAAGGACAGGGAAGACAAGGAGGACGACGAAGTAAAGCCGGAGCACACCAAGCCTGAGAACCCCAAGCCGCTCAGCGTGCCGATGGAGGCGTTGGTGGGGACGTACCATGATCCTGGGTACAAGGATTTGGTGCTTGAGATGAAGGATGGAAACGTGGTAGCTGACTGCGACGACCGCTGTTTCCCGTTTGTGCTTACGTTCGAACATTTAACGGGAAGTAAGTTTCTGGTACATAATCGTGGTTCCTGGTCAGGTGAGAGTAGGAAATGGCGGGGCGAGGTGCGCATTGACGATGGAAAGGTCACTGCCGTGGGTGTGGAGTTTGAGACCGAGGTCAAGGGACACCTGATTTGGTTCAACCGGGTTGAATAAGTGGATAGTTCCTGAATCAGGAAGCCAGTTTCAAGACACTGTATTCTATCGTGCACATATATAATATGGCATCAACTGCACCGCACTTGCTATTATCTGAACTCCTTTGACTTTGCTAGGAGTAACACAACGCGATATGGCTATGCAGAGATTTTGTAAGTCGCATATGAGGTACAATAGGCTCGGCTTTCAAGATAGGAAAAATTATTGTGACTTACGCTGTAGTCTTTGTGGTAGAGTCGTAAACATGGGATCCTCCTTCGTAGTACCGTGGTAATGTTGAGATTTTGGAAACCGTCCATGATTAGCGCCATTTGGTCCCTATCTTCAGATCCATAGTCCGGTATGTGAGAGGATCCTTCCTCCATGATTTTTGTAGGTTTCTCCTCATATATAAAACTCTTGCCAGCCCCCAATCTCTTTATAACTTCTTCATACTTCACAACTCCAGCTTCCGACACAACTTCACCCAGATACAAGGTTGCTCTTCACATCTCCAATTCAAGACATCATCAAAATGTCTACAGATACCGTCCTCCCTGTGTCTTCACAGAAGACACCCGCCAAGGTCGTCCTCAATGAGGACACATTGCGCAGTGCGACCGCGTACGCATGGTCCAGCAAGAAGAAATGGATCATCCTGACTGTGGTCGCCTTTTGCCAAGTCAGCATGAACTTCAACGCCGCCGTCTACTCGAACGCCGTTGAAGGCATCAATGCCTCTTTCGGCATCTCTAAGGCAAGGTTGGGAATGATTGCGTTCCTGATCCCGTACGCAATCGGGTGCGAACTGTGGGCGCCATGGTTGGAAGAGCTTGGCCGCTGGCCAATCATGCAGGCCTCCCTTGGCCTTACCAACATCTCGATCCTGGTCTGCGCTCTCGCAACCAATTTCAAGGGCATCATCGGTGGTAGAGTCATGGGCGGTATCTCCAGCGCAGGAGGTTCTGTTACGCTGGGAATGGTCGCCGACATGTTTCGCGCCGAGGAACAGCAGAAGGCCGTCCTGTGCGCTTCTCTCTTCTCCTGCCTCGGAGCTGTTCTTGGTGGTTTTGCTGGCGGGCCTATTCAGCAATACCTCCCTTCCTGGAGATACAACTTCTGGATCCAGCTTGGACTCGGTGGTAGTACCCAGCTAATTCACCTTATCATTGCCAAGGAGACACGCGCCACAATCCTGCTCGACCGCTTCGCAAAGAAGCAGCGTAGGTTGGGCAACACTAGCGTTTACGGCCCCAACGAGGTCCAGTCGTTGAAGGAGCGCTTCAGCGTCAGGGAAGTGCTCGCCACCATGTTCCGACCTTACCAAATGCTCATGTTCGAGCCCATCGTCCTCTGTCTCGCCCTCCTCAGCGGTTTCGCAGACGCGCTCATCTTCAGCTTCTTCGAAAGCTATGTTTACGTCTTCAAACAATGGAGCTTCAATCCTACTCACATCTCCCTTGTGTTGATCGCCTTGGCTGTAAGCTATGTGATAGGATACCTCAGCTTCTATCCGATTGTTGCTCGACACAATGCACGTCGTGCCAAAGGCGAGACTCTTACACCAGAAGACCGTCTCAAAGCCCTACTCTATCACGTCATCCTCCTTCCTGTCGGTCTCCTCATCTGCGCCTTCGTCGCCACTGGTCCTCCTCTTCACTGGGCTGGTGTCATTGTTGCATCTGTCCTTGTTGGGATCGCCAACTTTGCCATCTACTTCGCTACCATCGACTACATGGTCGCAGCCTATGGACCATACGCCGCATCAGCCACTGGAGGAAATGGATTTATGAGGGACATGTTCGCTGGCATGTGCGCGTTGTATACCGGCCCTATGTACAAGAATCTAGGCATCCAGAACTCATACTTGATCCTGTTCGGACTGGGATTGTTGTTCTGTGTACCTGTATACGTTTTCTACTTCAAGGGCGTGGCCATCCGCAAGCGCAGCAAATTTGCCAGTCGACTTGCTCAAGAGAAGGAAAAGTACTCGGGCCACGAAATGACGGAGAATGTTCAAGATGAGGTGGTTGTGGTTCCTGTTCCTCGGGACGTCTGAGGTTTAGGTTTGCCATCTTCGCATGGTCACTTCTTATATACCAGATGCTTGTTTCTTGCGTGTTTCTTTTGTTTCTTTTCTTGCGTGCACATCTGCGGAGTACTGAGACATGCAGATGTCAGCGGGTTGTCCTCGAGACGTCTTAATGTGTGTGTTCAAACGTATAAGACTAGCTCATTTTATGAACTATACTCTATTTCGTGCCCGCAAAATTGGTGATGAAGCTGCGCGCGACGCGTCGAGGATAAATTGGGAGTTTCGATCGCGTCATGATCACGTAAGCCGATGTGAAATCTACCTGGCTATCTCCCGCATTGTATTCCCACTTCGCACCCCTGTGTCTGTCATGCAAATAATGTCATCATCATTTCCAGGTCATTGTAATATCTCGATGATGGAAGAATATCGTGTGCCCTAGCCGTGTTGTGCTGAACAAAACTCATCTCACTTCACTTTTGGAGACTTCCTCCATCTTGCAACATTATGCCTCCGTCCAAGCCAACAAACATCGTAATCGTAGGAGGATCCCTCGGTGGCCTCTTCATGGGCGTTGCCCTTAAGCAGCTTCGCCGGAACCTGAATATTCGTATCTTCGAGCGCAATCCTACTCCACTCCTCCAAGACCAGGGCGCGGGAGTAGTTGCAGGTCCGGATGTCCAGCAGTTTTTCAGCAATCACGACCGTACTCGAACGCCTTTGGCTGTGTCCAGTCAACAGCGGCTCTACCTGAACAAGAGCGGGGATGTGATTGATCGCGAAGATCGCAAACAGCAGATGACGAGCTGGGACTTGTTGTATCACCTGCTACGCGCGAATTATGACGGCGTGAAGAGCAATTATGCGGATGTCCCAGATTCTGAAGTTGACGAGGGCACTGTTGCGTACGAGTACGGCTGTACGGTGACTGACATCGAAGCGCCACATGCTGCATCTGGTTCTGGTGTTGACTTTTCGAAGCCCGTCAAAATCACCATCAAAAAGCATTCGGGAGAGACATCCACGACAGATGCAGACCTCGTTATTGCTGCAGATGGTCCTAGCTCTACCATACGTGCAAGATATGTCCCGGATGTGAAGCGGACGTACGCTGGTTATGTGGCTTGGCGTGGTACCGTGCCTGAAGATGAGGTCTCGGAAGAAGCGGCAAAGGTACTTGTCGAAAAGTTCACCTTCTTCCATACGCAGCATATCCAGATTTTAGCATATGCTATACCCGGCAAAAATGGAATCCTCGAGCCTGGCAAGCGACTTTTGAACTGGGTATGGTACGTCAACTATGAGGAGGACTCGCCAGAGCACGTCGATTTGATGACCGACAACGATGGAAAGAGACACCACATAACGCTTCCGGCTGGAGGTGTAAGGGAGGAAGTATGGGCGCGACAGAAGAAGTTCGCGGAAGAGACACTCCCTCCACAATTTGCGGAGCTGGTCGAGAGGACAAAGATACCGTTCATACAGGCCATCACAGACGTCATTGCTCCGTCTGCAATCTTCGACAATGGCAGAGTGTTGCTGATTGGGGATGCTTTGGCGGGGCTTCGCCCTCACACAGCTATGAGCACCAGTCAGGCTGCATTTGATGCCATGAAACTTGCGGAGGCGATCAATCAGATCATAGATGGCCGGGAAGAAGGGGTCCTCGAGCGATGGGAGAAAGAGGTCGTGGATAACGCGACTCAGCTGCAGAGTCATGGCGTGAAGATTGGCAATCGTAGTCAGTTTCAGGAGCATCCAATGTCAGGCTGAACGACACCGAAGCAAGTGGCCGCTGCACCTCACAGATACTTGCACCATATCCAATGTAGATTGACTGGTATAAGCTCGATTTCTTGTATTGTTCGCTAATGGTTCATCGCTCCTTCCACCATACCCTTCACTTCACTTCAGCGCGCGTCGCGTCGCTAGCGTCGCTGGCCCGCAGGCTCGGCCTCGACACGATTCCCTCATCCAACTTTTACACTCAAACTGATCCTACTCTGCATTCTCGTCTTGAACTTCTCATACCGCGATCGAAATCTTACTCTCGTTCCTTTGCGCAATAATCCACGATGTACAACAGACCGGAAGAGCCTGACGCACCAGATCACTATGCTGCCCTGGACGTTTTGCCTGACGCGGCATTAGCCACAATTTAAAAAAAGCATTCCGTAGTTTCGCATTGAAGCATCATCCAGACAAGAAGGCACCAGGTGAGGTCGTGGATGCTGTGGAATTTCGCAGAGTCTGTCAAAACACACCAACTCAAGGAGAACCGAACTAAATTTTTCGACACAGGTGCACGAAGCATATGAAGTTTTGACTGACGCAGAGAAAAGAGAAGAATACGAGCTCGAGCATCCCAACATTCACGAAGAATGGAAGAGATATCACAGAGATATGGAAGACTGGGAGAGGCGTACTACAGCCGAAGCGGAGGCCGAAGCTGAACGAGCTAAAAACAGGACAAGGGAGGAGGAAGCAGAACGCCGTCGCTGGATCTGGATCATGGGGAAAAACGAGAGAGCTCGAAGAACTGCCAGTGAACGCGAGGAACAGTATCATTACGATCTGTTCGGCAACTCTCGTCGGTGTTTCTGCTATTGCAGAGGATGTAAAGATCGCAACGAGAGATTGCGCTATGATCGCCACTGTGGACTCGACTATCCTACCCCAGAAGAGTACGAGGAGTATTTACGAATGAGAGCGGAAAGGGCTGAACGTCGCTCTCGCGAAGCCGCGCGTAAGCAGCGTGAGCAACAAGAGCGCGAGGCTAAAGAGCGCATCCGGAAAGAGCAGGTGAAAATTGCGCGCCAAAAGGAGGTTGAGGAGCGCAAGCGCGCTGCCAGAGCTAGAATGAGTGAGCAGCGATCAAACCAGGCTGCACATCGAGCGCGAGAAGAGCAGGAGATGAAGGCCAAGCGTCACATGGCAGAGGATCACGTAAAGCAGCAACAAGAGAAGTTCCTCGCTGAGCGCGGTGATGATGTTTTCGCGGAGGAATTATATGTGATCGACATTGGTTGGAAGAAAAAGCAAGGCGTCGCACAGTGCACCTTCTGCGAGGCGAAGATCAACCACTTTGCCTTTCTTTGTCCAGAGGGAGGCGCTTCTGCTTGCAATCCGTGCAAGAACTACAGGTGTCGCTTCAAACCAGCAAAGAAAGAGGAGGAAGTGGAAGCACAGGAAGATCAAGAAGAGAGTCAAATCGTTCAGGAGGAGGAAGATGCATCTAAGGAAGGACTTAACGATGACGAAGGAACAGAAAACGTGCGACCGTCGAATTGATGCATGTGAGGACAGGAAGGTCAATGAAGAAGAGAGTCAGCACACGAGATTTTGAATGACACATGTCAAGAAGAATAGAGAGGTATCAAATACGGCGTGTGGACTATGGATGTCTAAAAACATGGCGTCTTAATCAGAATTGGAACAAATAACGAGAGGTGTGGAGGAAAATATCCAAGCGCTTTTGCTTCTACTAGGGATGCAGTGATGACAAGACCGCACTGCGAGTTAAGATGTGGCCAATTCTCTGGTGGAATGTAATATTCTCAGATGATCCCGCGCGTAAGGACATCCTAAATGAAGTCTCGACATATGCGAGACATCTTGCGGGTTCTTGATCGTCCCTACGGCTCAACGATCCATGAGAATAGTCATTCGTAGGGGCAACATGAGCATGGCATATACTAAAGCAAGACAGCGGATGCATAAGCGCCACAATTACAATCACTCGAGCGCTTCACCTCACATCCAACACCATCTCATGCACACATACAATAGTTCAGTTTGATATCATCGCATCAATTCATTATCTCATGATATACACAAACTCGAAATGAAAGAAATTGGGATATCATCTTAGTTGACCACCTTTACAATCCAGAATCCCCCTCAATCAAAATCGACCCATTCCTGTTCCCCACAAAATCGTTCTCAAACGAGTTCCAACTCTTACACCCACCCTCAATAAAGCTTGCACTCGGATTGATCTCGTCTGCTCTCTCTAGAAACTGGATACCTAGACCTCCGGAAATGTGGAACGGGATGTGGCAGTGCATGAGCCAGGCACCAGGGTTGTCTGACTCGAACGCAAGCACGAGGTAGCCTGAGCCCGGGAGTGTGGCGGTATCACGGCGGATAGGGTTATCAGTCTTGAGCGACGAGACATCGCCAGTCCAGTTCCCTGTGCCTTGGGCGAGAACGTAGAAGTCATGGCCGTGGAGATGGATGGGGTGAGGGATGGGAGGGGCATTTGGTGCTGCTTGGATGACCCAGTATTGCCACTATCAAACGTGTTAATATAGATTCCCACAGCATATGCTGTATGGAAGAGTGGTGTAAGACTTACGCTATTCTTCGACCCAACCGTGATGACATTCCTCGCCTTCGCAAACGACAAGTTTCCATCCGCAACATGCTGCAGTGTTGGGTACTCGAGATCAACAAGCATAGGCACATCGTTCACCAACCACTGCACAAGATCACCAGATCCCGCCGTGTCGGTGAACCCGAAACTCAAGCCTTCAGGCTTCTTCTGTGGCACGGTGGTCTTGACGTAGGGCACCACCTGCTCGTCGTAGCACCCCGAAGAGAGCGGCGCTGCTGCTGTTGAGTTGGGATCACCAGACCCTGCGCCTGCATATCGGAAGATACTGCGGATGTTGGCGGCGTTGGCGTTGGGTCCGTCACAGCGGTTGCCACCCACGCCTACGCGCATCCAGTAGTTGCTCTTCGTGGCATTGGCATTGATGATGACATCGTACCGTTGACCTGTACGTGATCATGCGGGTCAGTGTCATGTTGCACGGAATATACGTGCATATTCGTGAGGTGGGGGTGGCGTGCATGGATGGGGTCAGATGCATGGGAGACGAGGAGTCGGAACTTACCGACTGCGATGCTGATGGAATCTGTCTCGTAGGGCACGATCGGTACGTAGTCTGCGGACACGACGGTGAATTTGTGTCCGTCGAGGCCCACGTGGACCCAGTTGTTGATTCCAACGTTGACAAGGCGGAGTAGATGCGACTTTCCGGGCGTCAAAGTGGTCTCTGCATATTTGCCACCAAATGAGGAAGTCATGGATCCATTAACGAGAACATTATCAGCGGTTGGCGGTCCCTTTGCGTGCAATGTTGCTGCGTTGACGGTAAATATGGATGCATGGAACCAATCCGTAATCGGGTACGTGCCAAGATCGATGTCGTAGTTTTTGGTAGAAGGTCCGTTAATGATCATTGTACCCCAGAGGCCATCACCGTACTGTACGGAGTAATGCGAATGATACCACTGCGTGAGTCAGGACAAGTTTTGAGGTGCTTTCGTTTATGAAATCTTACAGTGGTGCCATATTGGGTAGCTCTGAAACGGTACACTCTCGTTTCTCCAGGTGCAATTGGACACTCAGTTACTCCATTGACGCTTTGCAAAGTCAGCAACTGAAGACTACTCATTCGGATTTTAGTTCACATGCCCGTCCATATGATTAGTTCCTAATTGTCTCATCCCATGCCAATGAATGCCAGTGCCGTTGGCCGTCAAATGGCTGGTGACACTAATTTCGAAGATATCGCCCCAATCGGCGACAAGCGTCTAGAAAGATAATCAGAATCTACATCGATATTGTGAACAATAGCGACACTACTTACAGGACCGGGAATCTGACCGTTCACAACCATAACAGGCCTTGCGAATCCATCTGGTGCCATGGTCTCATTTGTGATGTCAAGGTGGTACTGCAATTGTCAACATCGAGGACATCGTTTGGGCGTGAAGTCATACTTTGACCACCTTGCCTGTGTCGGGCCAATGCTCATCCATGTCTGTGTCAATATTGAAGTCACCATTCCAGCATGATCTCGACGATGGTCCATGAGTGCAGCCCGTAGGGTATCCATCTCTTCTCTGGTGATTTGGAAGATCAAAAACCTCCCTCGATAATCTTGGTTTGAGGCCGTCAGAAGCTGGGACACCGAGTGACGCCACAAGAGGGCATAAGAAGGCTGCCAACGTAGCTGCCTTTGCAAAGGAAGCGATCATTATGAGTATGGGGTATCAAACAATGAAAGTATAGTACACTTCAGGCCACTACCGTATGATATACAAGTGTCGACCGACACGAGACCTAATCGAAACGAAAGATGAGAAGGCGACCTGACACCAAGATGGAGGGTGACACGAGTGATTAAATCCTCAGCATGATCAGACAAGCCTGACATGCAGGCAAATGGACGCCGGCCGATGATCTATGCACTAGAATCGACAAGGACTATCAGCTTCAGACTGTGGAGAAATGCCACCACTAGGCTTTGTCTCATGGCAGACGCCATATCGGTGACAATACGTTGATCGTCATGGACGGAGTGCGGCACGCGCGAGGCGTGTAAGCTAGGACAGCGTGATAACCTGGAGGTGGATGTGTACAGCATCCTGGGCAAGCCGCGGGGATTTCTCATTGGTGCATTACGCGTCGAAGGAAGCATATTCTCGTGTAACAGTGGCTGATTCGGTTAGGCGTGTCGCCGTCACAGCAGTGAGCACGAGGCAATAGCGGCATGTAAGCTCAACGGATAGGAACCGAGGCGTGGGTAGTGCAAGAAGCGGTGGCTTCAACAGGCTTGTAGCGGTCGTGTTCGGTCGAGGCATGGTGATCGCGTAACAAGCAGGGACCGGCCATGCACGTTGGCGCTGCACACAAGCTGGAGCAATTACCGTATCTGGTAATCGACAGACGCTGGGCCGAGGACTCTATGAGGTCAACAGAGAACGCCCCGAAGGGACGGTCAAGTTTCTGCAACTCAGCAAGTAGGCGTATGCGAGAAACTCTACCTGGCGCCAGTTGATCGTTCTATTTCCGCGAGGGACTAGACCTCAATGGGGTTTGGCGGTGTGTGGCGTCCCGGATTGTTGATGGGGAGCCGAACGTCAGCCGCAGCCCGCAACATCACCACTGCGTCTCAACCTGTCAGAATCAAAGCTGCCAACGAAACAAGCCAAATCAATACGCCTTACAGCAAAGTACCCATGTCAGTCCTTGAGAGGTCGACTATTGATCGCGGCAGACAGGCATTTGCCGCCAGGGTTGGACCGCGATGGACCTGACGGCAGCAGCGACCATTGGGCGTTCCTGATAATCTCGACCTAAACGGGAAGATTCTGTATCTGTGGAGCCAAGAAGGTGTCGTCAAGACGGTGACTATGGCTCAGCTCAGCCGTGAGGGAGCCGGTGAAGACATTGCGGACTCACGAACGGTGGGGGATTGACCGGTGGACTTCGCTTTTGCAATGCTGGAATATGCCTGATTATGATGTAGTTTGGAGTCGATGCAAGATGTTCCCCAGATTGCATCCATGTCGTTACACCCATGGCCGTTGAAGTGGACACCGCTGTAGGGTCGCGATATCTTTGTGCAGGATCTGGTGCAAAGCAGAAGCCGACATATGTCTAGCATTGTCCGACTGCATGCATCGTTGCCGACATGTTAGTAAGACGTATGCTGCCTGTCAGAACGCCACTATGTCGATGGGCAGGCATGGTACATGTACCGAAAGTCCGAACCAGGACCAAGTCACGGATCTTTGTCTCGTGGCAATTGAGTATGCGGCCCTGTGGCCGCGGTCGTCCTTGAAAGAGTCTCCCCAGTTTTGTTGTGCTTGGCAGGAATGGCGCTGGACCGCTTTGTAGTTGATTTGGTGTCGCTTTTATGCAGTCCAGATTGATGTTTATTCGCACATCCTTCGGTCGAGAGATGATTGTCGGATTTCGTGATCGCAAAAGGTTCCTTGTTATAGCGAACGTTCTTGTATACTACAAGGTCTGGGGCAGTGGTCACTTTAAGGTTCAAGGCGAGTCTGATGAATTTGGTACCTTTTGACAGAAGCGGCGGAGCAGACGGAAGCGTGATCCATAGAGGACTCTCACGTACCAGACCTTCGGAATTGTGACAATTGACATCCAGACCAAGTAGCATAATTTGACGCCGGTCATCTGCTTCGAAAGTACCACATGGTCGAAGACGGTCCCAGTACGTTGTCCGGTAGGTTGGTTCCAGATCCACGCTTGGTAGCGAAAGTCGCTAAGGGAAGGCGGGTCTATCCGATATTGATGGGGTACCAGAGCTTTATATGTGAGCTTCGGAAGCTTCGAGAGAAGAAGTAGAGATGATCGCATATGCAACCTGCAATGGTTAGCAAGTCAGCATGGTCGCACGCGCCTAAGTTTGCAGCGACCCGGCAACGGAATGTGAGCCCCACCGAATGTGATCGACTAAATGAAAACCGAAACACAATTTGGGCTACTGGACAGCTCATTGGCACACATCAGTCGGTGACAGACTGAGACGCCACTGTGATCTGTCGTGCTGATGGAGCGCGGCGCCGTTCCAATCGCATGTTGCTACACCGAACTTGACTGAGTAGTAAGGACCATGCGTGGATAGGAAGGAAGAGCATGAACAAAGTAGGAGTTGTTCTCCTCCCCGAAAGAAATTGTCGAGGTCATCCGACCACGCCGTCTTTGCTCAAGCTCAAGTAAGGGAACACATGCTTGGCGGGCCGCGTGGTCCGCAGGTGATGTACATACATGTAACAGGGTTCATGCTCAAGTGTGAAGCCACGGTTGAAAAACTGCAAGAAGAAGTGCTTTGCAGACAAAAGATGCACGTCGGAACATTTCCTTGTGTGACAGTGGAGTTTCGCTAGGGTAATCGCTGCGAAGCGCTAATGTACTGCGTCGTTCAGGCAAAATATACAAAGAACAAGCCACAACTTGGTAGCTTTGATGTTCAACATTCCCTTAATTTAAGGCTCCTCTACAGCCCCGAGAGCTTCACCAACCTTGACTTTAGAACCCTGCTGAATGTTCCATTTGAACCCACCTCGTCGGTAGCCAGCGTAACCTTCGTCGAGGCTTGGCCTGATACCCTTTGGTGCCTCAAAAACGAGCACAATAGTGCTACCCAACTGGAAGCCGCCCATTTCTTCGCCGCGCTTGAGCGAATGACCGCCTAATACGCGGCTAGCGCTAGTGTAGGAAGCTTCTGCGAACCCAGAGTAGGGTTCTCCACGTGCTGCAGCCTCCTCAGCGGCACGATCGGCCGCAGTGTCGGTGGTCAGCGAGTTTGTGCGGAGTTCGCGATCGAAGTTTATCTTGATGGAGCCCACGTTTGTAGCACCAACGGGGGTATAGGAGAAAAAGCCCCAGCGCCAACGGCCTAGAAGGACAACGCGCTCGTTCAAAGTGAACAAGCCAGGCATGCGGCGTTGTAGGAATGGTGATACACTGTACAGCTCTCCGGCAAAGTGACGACGGCTTTCGACTACCCATGACACAGGGGAGTGGAAGCGGTGATAGTCGCCAGGAGCGAGGTAGATGACACAATAGTAGAGGGCGGTAGGTGTCTTCACTGACGCGGGCGCCCACCATGGGCGCTGAGACTCGCTCAAGGCGAGATCAGCGCGGACCTCGGCCTCGGAAGATGCCTCTGCTGGGGTGGACTGGTCGGTGGGCATCTCTGCAGGCTTTCCTCCCTTCGGCCAAGGACCAGAGAACAAGTTAGGTAAAGTGTAGGATATGCCGTTCACTTGAGCAAATTCTTCGTCGGCGCGCACGACATCCTCCTCGGCATTCTTCTCATGGGTCTTGGAGGCTACGACCTGCGAGTTTGCGATGTTGTTCTCAGGCTTGGAGGGACGCACAGATCCCAAGAGAGCATCTAGGCTGTATGTGACGCCTTTGACTTGTTCGACTTCACCGTGTTCAATCGTTCCAAACTGGATGACCTTGCCATCGGCGGGTGACAGGATAGCATTCGGATTAGGGTCGAGCGGTCGGACTCCCGGCTTGAGAGTGCGGTAGAAGAATGCAGCCAGGTTGGGGTAGACATGAAGGTCAGGTTCAGAGACTTCTGAAAGGCTGACTGTCGTCAGCGAAATGCAAGTACATGAACCGTGAATACTGACTTGACACCAAAGATGAATGAGTAGAGTTTAAAGCCAGGAACGCGGAGGTAATAAGGTATGTCGATTTCGTTGAAGCGACCCCATAGCCTAGACAGGGCCTTCAACGGCAATGTAGACATGACCTGAACAGACCTAGCGAAGCGCATCCGTCAGTATACAATTTGATGGCTTGGCGATGCATGTGCTAACCATGGTCCACTCGGCCGTATCCTTTCACGTTTCTTTGGACGTCCTTGCGAGTCAACCGAGACCTCTTCCGGGAGGTCCTTATTTGCTCCTGCATCCGTGTGCTTCTCTCTTCGTTGTATGCGATATAGCTGGAATGCGCCGAGGAAGCCAATGCCAAGGGCGATTGGTATGGGTTCCCACTTGATCTTGGTATTCTTCAGGGCAGCATTTAATCGCGAGCGAAACGACTCTTTTCTGTGGAAATTCTGCTGGTCGAATGCAGTTCGGGACGAGGAGAAGGTTCGCGAGGGGGCGGTGATGCGCGCATGGCAAAGACTAGGTGAATGAAATCGCGGCCGCGGGTGTGCTCGCACGAGCTGGCGGGAACAGGCAGAGGCCATGGCTATAGCATTGCTCGAACTACAGTCAGTATCTAATTGCTCGAGATAGTGTGGATAGTGTAAAGGCAATGTGAAGCACAATTCCAACTAGTCGCATGACGGAGCGTAGAAAAATGACGTCGCACGAGGCCTAGCTAGCGCGAAGGCGGCGTCGGCTCGGAGGTGTCGCACCTACTGTGTACGCTTAGTGGAGCTTGCTACATCTGTCACCACGCGACGTATCAAACTTCGCTGGACACTGACGACGATGCATGTCGCAGTGAGAGCCTTTGCTATCTGACTTCTCTGCAACCACTGTAATCGTACGACCAGTGGCGCTGCGATGATTCATCAGGACCCAAGGTGCTGATTCCGAGCTGTAAACGCAACGTATACAAACACAACCACGTCGGCTGTTCGTCCACCTCCCCGACGACACCTCCACTGCGGCCTACCATATGATACAATCAACATGGCCGAAGAGACACCCACTACTATCAATCTGAAAGTCCTGTCACCCTCCGCTGAGGTCGAAGGCGGCGTGACCTTCCCCGACATCCCCACTACGACATCTATCAAAGAGCTGCGGAGTCGCATACAGGATGCGGTGCCCTCCAGACCGGGCCCAGAGCGCATGCGCTTAATCTACAGAGGAAGGGTTGTGGCCAACGAGAACGATACATTAGGCACCGTCTTTGGTGTTGACAATGTACGAAAACGTGTCATTATTTGTAGCATGCAGCTAATCTTCTGCGCCAGATCCGTGAAAGCAAAGACCAAAGCCTCCACCTCGTTCTCCGTGAACTGCCGCCTACTGGCAGTACCTCTTCTTCCCCCGGACCACGAGCTGCTACGCAACCGCCAGCCACGGCCAGCCCTCCCCTGCAGACAAACCCCTTCCGCACGCTCCCACAGCCTCGACCAAATTCACAACCACAAGTACCGCCAGCACACCACACTCACCACCATCCGCACGTCCATCACCATCATATCCCCGGACATCCCAACGCATTTGCTATACCTCTTCCGCCGGCGATTCAGCAACAACTTGCGCAGACAATGGCAGCGGCTCAGGCGGAGCAGATGAACAATGCGCGTACACCATCGCCTGCTGCCGCCAACCCGCCAACCACGCAAGGGCCGCCCGCTCCGCAAGTCGGTGCCCAAGCTCCGGCCATGGGACTACCGCCACTGCCAGGCCTGGGCCAACCAAATGACGGCCGAACAGTACGGCAAGAGGGTGTCGGACCAAATGGAGAGCGATGGAGCGTCACGTATAGCAGCACCACCATTCCCAACCAAGTGCAACAGCCATTGCTGCCACGGCCCTTCATGCATCCTCCAGCCTTTGGCCTCCCGCCTCGTCCGAGCGCATCTCCGACAAACACTGAAGCTATCGACCGCCTCCTACCCCGCATGAGACTCGTCTTACAGAGCGCGAGACAAGAGATGGAAAACGTTCGGCTTTTGCTACAAACTGGGCAACAGATGGATGAGGCATCTCAGTCCTCCTCCTTTACCCCTCGCCCCTGGCGTCTTGAGCGCATACGGCAGCATGTTCAGACAATGGGACAGAACTTGAATCTAATCGAGCAAGGTCTTGTTGTCATTGCCGCCGATGCTTCCATGACAAACAATCCGGACGTCTTGGCCCTGAGACAGTCAGCGAATGAGCTCAGAGAACATATGGAACAGCTAAATCGCATGATGAATCAGCAGGGGCAGACTGCTTCCGCTCCGATGCCTTCCTCTGGTGTCGACGGCCCAGTCTCACAGTCCAGCGCATCAACAGCTGCGACGGCTCCAGTTGCCTCTCAGCCTCTTACACAGATCTCGCCCCCAACCATACCGTCCAACGCGCCTGAAGAGCTGTTCCTTCTGTCAAGTCCACAAGGCCCCGTAGGCATTCTATTCGACCAGAGAGGTACATATATGACGGCTCCCATGGTGCCGACCCTACCGTTTCAGACCTTCACAAATCAATTCGCCCACAACAGGCAGCTCATTGCCGGCCTAGGTCAGCATATCGTGCAAAATTCGCGACTGCGTGATCAAACCGGAGGCACAGCTCCACCAGCCAATCAGCTCAATAATCTACTACCGACGCCAACGCAACCCGCAGCCCCGGGCCAGGTGCAAGGACAGCATTTGGCCGCTGACCATGGTCAAGCGCCCGAACAACACCAAAACCACGGAGCAAATCAACAGGTTAATCTTAACGCGCCAGCTAACGCGCAAGGCGAGAACGACCGCGCTGGCAATATCGCCGGACATCTATGGCTCGTCTTTAAGCTGGCCTGTTTCGTTTACTTTTTCTCTGGCACGGGATGGTACAAATCACTTCTTCTTGGCCTCATTGCTGGTGGTGTTTACCTTGCACAAATTGGCATGTTTGAAGAGCAGTTTAATCTGATAAGGCGCCATTTCGAAGCAGTGCTACCAGTGGGAGCACTCGCCGAGCAACCTGCGCGGCCGGGTGCTGCCGAACCTAGACGCAACATGACTCCCGAAGACGCTGCCCGTCGTCTCTTGCAGCAGCATCAGAACCAGAGGTTTGGCTGGGTCCGCGAGAGCATGCGGACGGTTGAGCGGTCGTTCGCAATCTTTGTCGCCAGCCTGTGGCCCGGGATTGGAGAGCGGATGGTCCACGCGCAGGAAGAGAGGATCAGAGCGGAGAGGGTTGCAGAGGAGGAGAGGGTGAGATTGGAAGAAGAGGAGAGAAACAAAAGGGAGGAAGCAGCTCAGCAACAGCAGAGTGGGGACAAGAACGATGAAGTCAGTGCTGCCGAGGGCTCAGTTGATAACACTGCAACAGCAAGCTCGAGCGCGAAAGGCAAGGAGAAAGCCGGAAGTGCTGAGCCTGAGCCCGTTGCGTCTGGGTCGGGGTCTTGATGCATTATTGCTTGAATAAGTAGATATCCCAAGAATTGTTATTAATACTATTCGCCACACGATTAGTGCAACACGCATGCCACACATGTCCAGCTCGTACCCAGCAATGATCTTTGCTCATACAAGTTTGGGTACTGACCAATTTCGAGATAATAATTCGAATGTCGACACTCCACACGCCAATTAGCAGTCGTGCTTTCCAGGCTCGTGCTAGTGCTTCCTGAGCTAGCCGGCCGCACTCGGGTTGCTCTCCGAAGCCGATCGTCTTGCAGTGCATCGTGCTGCATCCGACAACCTGAACCCTTTCACGATACTGCATTGTCTCTTGATACATCGCAAATAAACGCCCCCAGGACTGGATCATGCTGTGGCTGTCCTAGACTGGTAGAGGAACAGCTTGTGCGATGGAGATCTTCCCATCCGGCAATTACCAACTCGCATGTGCCTTCGAATTATCACGACATCGTAATGAGCGCCAAACAGGCAGCGTGTCTCAACTGTCGCAGGAGCAAGATCAAATGTCGTCGTGATGAGGACGCATCGACATGTGAGCGATGTTTGAATGTAGGTAGCGAATGTGTCATACCAGAATTTCACATTGGCAGACAAAAGGGCGTCAAGAAGTAAACAAACTCTTTATTGTTGGCTGAGACACAGAACTAATTCTGTACAGCAAACGATCTGGTCTCGAGAAAGCAATTTTTCAGGTCGAAGAGGCCATCAAGAAAAGGAGGTCAGACGCTACAACAGACCAAACCACCCTTGAACACCTCAAGAGGCTTCTCGCCGACGACCAGAGGGCGGAGACTGAGCCGGCCAAAGCCAGCAACACAGCCGTATCTTCTGATGGTAACTCACCCACCAATGATCTTGAAGCAGCAGCGGTTCCGACAGATGATCAACTCGCCCTTGACGACGTCGAGAATCCTCTCCAATTGCTTGCGCGTGCTTCGGATCTGCGAATCGCGACTCCGCACACCCTCCATGACAGTGTATCGTCGCCAGGAAGTCGAAACAATGGTAGCGATCACGGCCAATTTCTGGACGTTCACCGCTTCTTCCTACCAACAAAAGCCTTCCTTGACCAGGGCCCCGGACTTGATCCAATCGATGTAGGCCTGGTCACGATGGACGAGGCGCAAATGTTGTTGACATATTTCTACAAGCACCTGGCACATACTCGTTGGGGCCTCGATCCTCTGGTACATACCTTGCAGTTCGTGCGCAGTCGATCGGCATTCTTATTTACAACACTGCTGGCTATGACAGCAATTTTCATCCCGGAAACTGCTTCTCTAGCGAAAAGGTTGCTACTCCACCGCAGATTTCTTGCAGAGCAAGTCATTGTCAGGAAATTCAAGTCTGTTGAGATCGTTCTTGCTTTCATGGTTAGCATACCGTGGATGCCTCCGGGTTCTTATGCAAGCGACGACGATACAAGTATCTATCTGGCAACATCGTTATCCATCGCAATGGATTTGTCCCTCGAGAAGATAATCACACCGGCCTCGCAAAGCGCCCAAGGTAATTCCAAGAACATACCAAAAGCTGATTACCTCGATGCACATCGCGCACTCTCTATGGATGGCTTCGAAGACGTCGACCCAGAGTCGGAATGGGGCGTGAGACTCTTGCGACGACGCGAGAGAGTATGGATTGCTCTCTTTGTGTTGGAAAGAGGTGTTTGTCTAGCTCGTGGTCGCAGCTATTGTGTGCCGAAGACCTCCCTTATACAGCATTGCGACACATGGCACAATCATAGCAGCGCATACGTCCAGGATGGCCCCATGACTTCAATGGCTGTATTGCGCAGAGACTTAGACGACTTGTTCGCGATTGTAAGGACAAGATGCGATCAGTACCGCACAGCCGACGAAGGCTCCAAGGTCGCACAGGAAATCGACTGGGCTATCGAGAGCTTCTTTGAGCAATGGTCGAGAACATGGACCTCAGTCATTGGTGTGGGAGCGACACTCCCGCCATACGTCGAGATCCTGACTACACATACACGTCTTTCCACCTACTCTATGTTGCTCAATCATCCGACTGCTCCTCCTGAGGTGAAACGATCGTTTCGCGCGTCTGCTCTGTCGTCTGCCCTGAACGTCATGAGGGCTGCCATACAAGGCGAGTCTCGTCTCAAATCGATGCCGAACAATACGGTCACCATGATATGCTTTGCAGCATCAGTGGCGTTAGCTTTGAGCGCGCCCGTTACTTGTAAAAGTGGCAATTCGAACCTCGCTCCGAGCGTCAAAAATCTGATAGAAGAGACAGCGACCGTTCTGGAACGCATTGGAAGTACTCCGAGCCATCGCAATGGGTCTTCGGTGGTCTACGGTCGCTTTCTTCGGGTCCTTGTCAAACAAGCACCACAAGTGCAAATTGCACCAAGAGGAATCAATGATAACGCTGAATTGCTACAACGTCAGGCAAACATGGCAAGCTCGTCCGGTGAGGACGGCTTGGCGATGTCGGGCCCGGATCTGATCGATGATGACGTTGCAAACTTCTGGTCACACCCGGTCGACTTCTCAGCCATGAGTTATAACGAAGTCAACGAAGCAGTGACAAACTCGGACCTGTTCTCCACTGCTCTTCTCGACCTTCCTTGGGACTCGAACAATCAGCTGATGTGGACGGACTGGTTGAACTTACCAGACTTCAACTTTCCATAAACAACGACATCACGACTGTTTACGCCACATTGTACATAATACTGGTCTCGAAGTCCTTCATTGATCTTCCGGACCGATTAGCTTTGGCATGAGGCTGAGGCTCGCTGAAAGTAGATTAGCGTAGTTCCTTCCTCTTCGTAACCTCATGCCTGCGATGGTTCTATCGCGCTTCGCGGAGCATCTTACCCTTCCACTTGAGCGCACCCAAGCTCTAAGCGGGTCTTTGAATCGCAATGGAAAGTACCCCGCAACCTTCAGACAGGACTTATCTACCGTTTCGTGGAGTGAAGAATGACCCCGCTCTATATTCAGCCTTGGACACGACATCGCGGCAGATACGTTACGTGGACCTGCATCCCGGGTCTGGTGATGATCCAGTAGAGTGCTCTCTAGGCTACGCAACTCTTGACCCGGAAGGAAACGATCGATTGTCATACGAGGCCTTATCGTACTGCTGGGGAGGCGTGGATGATGTCGTGAACATCACGCTTCGTATTCCCGCTTCAAGCGGATTGTCTAGAACAGCATCCGCAGATAGCTTTAGAGTCACGCGCAACCTCAAAGAAGCTCTCGCAGCTCTGCGATATGGCGATAAGATGCGTAGATTGTGGGTCGACGCGATATCTATCAACCAGATGGATGATCGAGAGAAGACACATCAGGTCGGGCAAATGAATCTTATCTACTCATTGGCTACGCGGGTCATTGTCTGGTTGGGTCTCGAAGACGGTCACAGCTCCTATGTCTTCCGGTATCATGATAATTTCAAGAGAAAGCTGCAGGCATCCTTGAGAGACTCTCGACAACACCTTCTTCCGACAGTCCTGTATCCTGGCTCATGGCAGCTGAAATCACTTACACGATCCATATCTCGCTCCATGCTCAAGGAATCGGAGACGAACACAGACCCACTACCACTCGCGGATACGCCATATGGGTATGAGCCGAGAGCAGCTTCTCCTTCAGACGTACACTATACTTTTGGTGTCAGCGTCGAGAGGCTTCTGGGCCGACCGTGGTTCAGAAGGATTTGGGTCTATCCGGAGGTTTTCCTCGCCCCAAGAGACGTGAATGGTGACCGTCTAGTCACTGTCGTTGTTGGGTCGTGTACAATACGGTGGTCAGACCTAGTGCAGCTTACTCGCGCAGCTGTCTTGCGGCCATTCTCCTCTAGCCAAGCCACGGCTCTGTCCATGACAAATCTGTCATGGTTCCGACAGTCATGGGACTTCTCAAACGACTCTCTTTCCACGGCAACATTGGCTCAGTGCGTCTACAGGACACGAGGCTTCTCGGCGAGCGACCCGCGTGACAAGATATTTGCTTTGCTTCACCTCGCGCAAGATACCAGAGACTGTATATACACCGATTCTCGACTCATGCCGAACTATGAAAGACCCCTTCTAGAAATTGTACTCCATTATGTCGGTATCGGCATCCTGCTCGTATCGGAAGTCAAAGTAACCGAACATGGTGTGGAAGATCTGATCCGTCTCGACTTCAACCTCACAGGACGTGTATTACTCGGCGACGCCCATCCCGTCATAGGCAGAAGAATAGCCTATGTCGAGCGTTTCCACGGACCTGGTAAAGGGCCTATTCTCCACGTGCCCAAGGCGTGTAAGAACACATTCAAAGCAATCGATGGCCGCTTGTATGCGGTTAATTGTTTCCTGGCTCCCAAGGACGAGATTATTACATGCCACATGACGGAAAGTCCATTCGTCATCACCCCTGTCCCAACGAGAGAACATACATATCTGGTTCGAGGACCATGTCTGTGCTATCCAATATCAGTCACAGATGTAGTTGGGCGTGGCAAAGGATCGCAAGTTTGGGAAGAAGTAAGTGCACCATCGAGGGAGGACCAGCAACCGTTGCACGTAGGACAACCGATCCTGCCCAACGCCAACGACACGGCTCAACGGCGAGCCACTCTGGCAGCAAATCGTATTGGACCGCATATGGAAGTCACGGCGGACGGGCAGAAAACTTACGACTCTATGTTGAAGCGTGTGAAAGGCGTGTCACCATGAACCTCAAGTCCGAGTGCGGTAGGATCTCCGCCAGGATCTCGACGGTATGGGGAGTAAATGGGCGCTCGGATTGACGTGTGTGGGGATTCGGTGAGGAAACGACTCGTGGTAGTGAATACCTCATAATTCCGCCAAACCTTGACAGTCGCTCCCCGACGCCTGAACGACACCATAGCACAGCTTTATCATCAAATGCTCAATTGCGCCTCCCATACCACCAACGAATTCAAACCAGGGCCCCGCAAGATTGGCGACAACAACGAGCGGCATCAAACAGATTGGCGAGACACATCATGCCTCGAAAATCTACATCAGTCACTCGCTTCCAGTTGCACAAGATCCTGCGCCCAACCTCGTCGCCGATCCCATGCTCTGCAACAATCTGCATCGCAACCACTTCATCCGCTGCGGACAACAACCTCACCACTTCCTGCGGACACATCTTTCACCGCGCGTGCCTTCTCGCGCACGTCGCACGCTCAAAGTCATGTCCGCACTGCAATTCACCAATGTCCTTGCGCATGGATCAGGCAACTCAAAACGTGCATACGGGCGCAAATAAGCTCAAGGGGGCGGCAGAAGCGATGAGCAGAGCCGCGAAGGCGTTGGCGATGTTGGGAGAGGTGGACGAGAGGAACAAGAAGGGCAAAGGCAAGAAGGAGATGGAGGCGAAGAAGCCGGTGCGCAAAGTGAGAAATCGAAGCAGAAGTATAGGGAGAGGCGGCAAGGGAAGAGGCACAGCGCGAGGCTGGAGGTGGAGGTGATACAGGAGAGCGAGTGAAGAATCTGGGATCAGATTCGGAGGATTGACATTGGGATACAGATTCGGAGGGCCGCCATGGATATGAGGCGGATTTGTCGATATTCCAGGATTTAGATATGCGGGATGGGGAGAGTGATCCCGAAGGAGAGAAGCAGCAGATGCGGACGTTTGGGTTCCATTCTTGATACCTTGGTCGGCGCGGGCTGAGAAGAAAGCAACTGGGGGTGGGAAGAGGTAGCGGGACATAGCGTCGAGAGGTGGAATTTGAATTGGGTGCATTAGGCAAAGAGGAAGAATGTCTAAATTGAGAAACTGAAGACGAGATCTACAAAAGCGGATATCACAACACCTCTAAACTCTGGAGGAACAGAAAAGGAAAGTTAGTAACAAATCACATCACATCTCAAAGCTTGCTCTCGGGTGCTGGGTCGTCCTGCCTCAGTCTCACGAGACCCTGCACAGCGCGTTAGTAATTTGCACACTCTAGCACCAAGTCATTAGGATTGTGTAACTTACCTCCTGCACACACGTTGCGATCAACGTCCCATCAGGGGTATACATCCTCTGAAAGACCAAGCCCCTCCCATCTCCCGCCCATGGCGTCTCCATCTCGCTAAAGATCCACTCATCCGCCCTAAAGCTGCGTGGATTGTGGAAGTAGATCGTATGATCCAAGCTCACCATCATACCAATCTCCGGCGTCTTATCCACCTCCGCTTTCTCGCCGTTCCGCAGCCTTCGAATGCGCTGGATGTCCGCTTCGTCAACGAACTTCATGCGCTTGAGCTCCGCGTCGTCCATGGCGAGGAGCTTCTTGAGCACGTCTTCGTCGGCGTTGGAGCGACGGAGGGAAGAGTAGCGCCAAAGCTTATGGGCGCGCGCGATGGTGCCGACGAAGTAGGAGTCGGACATGTAGGCGATGGCGGAGAGGTGGGCTTCATGGCCGCCAGTGGAGGAGATGGTACCTCGGGCTTTCATCCATTGGCGGCACTTTTTGGTGTGTGGGTTGGGTGAGTCGTCTGGGTAAGTTGTTAGAGAGAAGGTTTGACATGTGATAGGACGCGGACAGGGGTCCTTTTGATACATACCATTCTCAATGGGCAGTCTCTGGGATTGGAAGGGGCTCTTTCCTCCGGGATTTACGTCAATGTCGTCCATGCCTTCAGTAGGACCGGGTACGTTGGGCATAGGGTATGCGTGCTCGACCAGCTTGTTGCCTCCACTGTTCTGGCGCACGAAACTCATAGTCGTGGTAAAGATGACCTTGCCACGCTGACGTGCCTGGACAGTTCGCGTTGCGAAAGACTTGCCAGAGCGTACGCGCTCGACGTGGTATATGATGGGGATTTCGGCGTTTCCGGCGAGCACAAAGTAGCAGTGCATCGAGTGGACGGTAAAGTCACTCGAGACAGTCTTTTGCGCTGCAGCCAACGTTTGGGCAATTGCAGCACCACCGAAGATGCCTCTCGCGCCGGGAGGGTGCCATAGCGGGCGTGTGTTTGTGAAGAGGTCGGGGTCAATGTCGGAGAGTTGGGTCAGCTCGAGGACATTCTCAATGTTGGACTGCGAGTGATCGATGGGCGGCGGGCGGATGAGGGTCGCCATGTTGATTACAATGTATACGCAAGAAGGTGAGAGAAGGAATGAAAGTGCTTCAGTGTCAGCAGGAGTAATTGTTCAGGAGGTTATGAGTCTCATGCATGGCCGGCGCGCGCATCGAGCCCAGGATTCCGTGGACCGAGGCTCAAGTCAACTGGCAGCCGCATGGGTCGCGACTGCCAGACTGCCAGACGAGACCAGGCTTACTAAGGCGCAACGTCATAGCCGTACCTGAACTTGTCGCCAATGTGCGTGTGGTATTCAACCGGGAGCTTCAGACGTCCAACGGGCGCATCCTTCACCCTCGCGGACGCTTCCACGGCAAGCTTCGCATCACCACGCCCCATTACCGCGCCCGCACAGCTCCCTGCCGGGACATGTCTCGCGCCGCCATTGCGCACACTCACACTCGCTCCACTTGATCGCCGCACTGCCGTTTTGGAACCATACTCCACACCATGGCCGAGTCGAACCCAGAGCTGCAGGCCAAGCTGCGGGAGCTGGACCACGAATTGGAGGAGGGCGACATCACCACCAAAGGGTGCGTTTGGCCGATGTTCCAGAAAAACAAATGCCTACTGTCGCCGTCGCGTGCAGTGGCGCGTCCCCGCAGAGCGCTAATGTGCGTACAGGTACGAGAAGCGAAAGACAGTCCTGCTGTCACAATACTTGGGCCCCGAATATGCTGCGCAATTGCAGGGCCACCTGCGACAGTCGAGTCTGGCTGGGAGTGAGGGCTCTGGCTCGCGATCAGCATCTCTAGCCGCCCTCTCCGGCCCGCAGCAGCAACAACCGCAGCAGCAACCGCCGACTATAGAGCTGCCCCAGCAAGACTCGCAGTATAGCACCAGCTCGTCGCCCAGCTTGGTAGGCACCTCGCAGTATGCAGGGTCAGGAGGCAGCACCGCGGGGTCGTCCCAGTACATGGCATACCCGCCCAGTCAAGTCGGCCGCTTCCAGGAGAAGCAGCTGGGATTGCGCACTGCGTCGTTGCAGCGAAATGCTTCACAGCTATCACAGGGCAGCGAGACCTTCATACCGCGACCGCAGACGCCTGAATATAGCTACTCGCGCGAAGGCACAATGATGGGCTCCAATTTCGCATTCAACCCAGACACCCAGCCAGGATACGAAGGTGGCTACCCGTCGCCTGGGGGAGACGTGAGCAGGAGAAGCACCATGCTAGAGGTGAATCAAGGCTATTTCTCGGACTTTACCGGGCAACAAATGCAGGACCAGCGCGACTCGTATGGCGGGCCAAATCGCTACTCATCCGGCGACGCCTTCTCCCCGACCGCAGCCATGCCTCCGCCTATGATGAACCCTAATGATCTGCCGGGCGCGGGTATCTTGGATACCATGCTGCCACTCGAACCGCGAGATCTGCCCTTCGACGTCTACGACCCCCACAACCCGAACATCAAGATGTCAAAGTTTGACAATATTGGCGCTGTGTTACGGCACAGGGGAAAGACGCAGCCGCGTCAGACTGCTTTCTGGGTGCTGGATCCAAAGGGCAAGGAGGTGGCATCAATAACTTGGGAAAAGGTTGCAAGCCGAGCGGAGAAGGTGGCCAAAGTGATCCGTGACAAGAGCAACCTATACCGCGGGGACAGAGTGGCGTTGGTCTACAGAGATACCGAAGTTATCGAATTCGTCGTAGCATTGATGGGATGCTTCATCGCGGGCGTTGTCGCGGTTCCCATTAATAGCGTCGACGATTACCAGAAACTTATCCTCCTCCTGACCACCACCCAGGCACATCTCGCTTTGACGACGGACAACAACCTCAAATCTTTCCATCGTGATATTAGCCAGAACCGACTGAAATGGCCCAGTGGTGTCGAGTGGTGGAAGACAAACGAATTTGGCAGCTATCATCCGAAGAAGCATGACGACACACCTGCCTTGCAGGTACCGGAGGTAGCATATATTGAGTTCTCACGAGCGCCGACCGGCGATCTGAGGGGCGTTGTGCTCAGCCACCGAACCATCATGCATCAAATGGCCTGCATCAGTGCAATGATTACGACAATTCCGACCGGACGTGAGAACACGGATACATTCGGATCACATCTGCGCGACCAGAATGGCAAATTCATTGCGCCACCGCCTCGAAGCTCACCTACTGAGAATATTCTCAGCTACCTGGACCCTCGAGAAAGTGCGGGCATGATTCTCGGCGTGCTCTTTGCCGTATATGGTGGACACACTACCGTATGGACCGAGCCATCGACGATGGAGACACCTGGTCAATATGCACATCTCATCACCAAGTACAAAGCAAACATTTTGGTCGCAGATTATCCAGGCCTCAAGCGCGCTGCCTATAATTACCAGCAGGACCCTATGGCTACACGAAACTTCAAGAAGAACTCGGAACCGAACTTTGGTTCTGTAAAGATTTGTCTCATCGACACCCTCACGGTGGACTGCGACTTCCACGAAATCCTTGGTGACAGATGGTTCAGGCCCATGAGGAACCCCCGGGCACGCGAGCTCATCGCGCCAATGTTGTGCTTGCCCGAGCATGGCGGTATGATCATTTCTGTTCGTGACTGGTTAGGCGGAGAGGAGCGTATGGGATGTCCTTTAAGCTTAGCGGAAGCGGAAGAAGACGATGAGGAACCAATTGAGGACACCGCCACAACCAACGGCTACACAAGTCTCATTGGGGGTGGAAGCGGTAGCACCAAGAAGGTTAAGGAAAAGAAGGGCCGCACAGAACTCACGGAAATACTGCTGGATAAGGAAGCGCTCAAGATGAACGATATTGTGGTGCTTGCTATTGGTGAGGAAGCGAGCAAACGCGCCAACGAGCCTGGCACCATGAGAGTCGGCGCTTTTGGGTACCCCATCCCAGATGCTACCTTGTGCGTGGTCGACCCAGAGACGAGTCTCCTTTGCTCTGCATACTCGGTGGGAGAGATCTGGGTAGACTCTCCTTCGCTGTCGGGAGGATTCTGGCAGCTGCAAAAACACACCGAAACCATTTTCCATGCCCGACCGTATCGCTTCGTCGAAGGGGGCCCAACACCACAACTGCTTGAACTCGAGTTCCTCCGTACTGGATTACTAGGATGTGTTGTGGAAGGGAAGATTTTCGTGCTCGGCTTATACGAAGATCGCATTCGACAACGTGTTGAATGGGTCGAACATGGTCAGCTCGAAGCTGAGCATCGATATTTCTTCGTGCAGCACCTCGTCTCGAGTATCATGAAGGCGGTGCCTAAAATCTATGATTGGTAAGGGTTGTAAGACACTTTCGCCTTTCACGCTGACAGGAATAGCTCTGCATTCGACTCCTATGTTAACGGAGAATACTTGCCCATCATCTTGATTGAGACGCAAGCGGCTTCGACAGCACCTACTAACCCAGGCGGTCCACCTCAGCAACTCGACATACCCTTCCTCGACTCGTTATCGGAACGATGCATGGAAGTGCTTTACCAAGAGCACCACCTCCGAGTGTACTGCGTCATGATCACAGCTCCCAACACACTCCCTCGTGTCATCAAGAATGGAAGGCGAGAAATCGGTAATATGCTTTGTCGCAGAGAGTTCGACAATGGCTCTTTGCCGTGCGTACACGTCAAGTTTGGCGTGGAGCGATCCGTACAGAACATCGCTCTAGGTGACGACCCTGCAGGGGGCATGTGGTCATTCGAGGCATCTATGGCACGTCAACAATATCTGATGCTGCAAGACAAGCAGTACTCTGGTGTTGACCACAGAGAAGTCGTCATCGATGATCGAACATCCACACCACTTAACCAGTTTTCCAACATTCACGACCTGATGCAATGGCGAGTGTCACGGCAAGCCGAAGAGCTCGCTTACTGTACAGTCGATCAAAGAGGCAAAGAAGGCAAAGGAGTCAACTGGAAGAAGTTTGATCAAAAGGTGGCTGGTGTGGCTGTCTACCTCAAGAATAAGGTCAAGGTAGTGGCCGGCGATCATCTCCTACTCATGTATACGCATTCAGAGGAGTTTGTGTATGCGATCCATGCATGCATGATTCTGGGAGCGGTCGCGATCCCTACGGCGCCCATCGACCAAAACAGATTGAACGAGGATGCACCTGCGTTACTTCACATCATCGCCGACTTTAAGGTCAAGGCGATACTAGTCAATGCGGACGTCGACCATCTCCTCAAGCTGAAGCAGGTATCGCAGCATATCAAGCAATCGGCAGTGATTCTGAAGATCAATGTTCCACACACATACAACACAACAAAACCACCAAAGCAGTCATCGGGCTGCAGGGATTTGAAATTGACGATCAGGCCTGCCTGGATACAATCTGGTTTCCCTGTCTTGGTCTGGACATACTGGACGCCGGATCAGCGTCGTATCGCCGTGCAATTGGGCCACAGCCAAATCATGGCTCTGTGCAAGGTCCAGAAAGAGACCTGCCAGATGACCAGCACAAGACCTGTTCTTGGATGTGTGAGAAGTACGATTGGGCTTGGCTTCATCCATACATGTGTCATGGGCATCTTTCTGGCTGCGCCTACGTATCTCGTTTCACCTGTGGACTTTGCTGGCAACCCCAACATCCTGTTCCAAACCCTGTCAAGGTACAAGATAAAGGACGCATACGCCACAAGTCAGATGCTTGACCATGCAATGGCGCGTGGTGCAGGCAAAGCCATGGGTCTCCATGAGCTCAAGAACTTGATGATCGCAACGGATGGTCGCCCAAGGGTAGACGTCTGTAAGTGTTGCATGTTTACTGTAGATAGACTAGGCTGACCTTACCCAGACTCAAGAGTGCGTGTGCACTTCTCAGCTGCCAGCCTTGACCGTACAGCGATCAACACAGTGTATTCCCACGTGTTGAACCCAATGGTGGCGTCGCGGTCGTACATGTGTATAGAACCCATAGAGTTACACCTCAACGTCAACGCACTGCGGCGGGGCCTTATCATGCCGGTCGATCCCGACACCGAGCCCAACGCGCTCATGGTCCAGGACTCCGGCATGGTGCCTGTGAGCACCCAGATCTCAATCGTCAACCCAGAAACCAACCAGCTCTGCTTGGTGGGAGAGTACGGTGAAATCTGGGTACAGTCCGAGGCAAACGCGCACAGCTTCTACGGCTCCAAGGACCGCCTAGACACGGAGCGCTTCAATGGCAGGACCATTGATGGCGATCCAAATGTGCGCTATGTCCGTACAGGCGATTTGGGTTTCTTACATAACGTGACGAGGCCCATTGGACCCAACGGCGCGCCCGTCGACATGCAAGTGTTGTTCGTGTTGGGCAGCATAGGAGATACTTTCGAGGTCAATGGCCTGAATCACTTCTCGATGGATATCGAGCAATCCGTTGAGCGCTGCCACCGGAATATTGTGCCAGGTGGATGGTACGTCTATCCCCATGAGACTTTTTATCACTCGCTAACAGTATCACAGCGCCGTCTTCCAGGCTGGAGGCCTCGTTGTCGTAGTCGTCGAGATTTTCCGACGCAACTTCCTCGCTTCCATGGTGCCAGTCATTGTCAACGCCATTCTGAACGAGCACCAGCTCGTTATCGACATCGTCGCGTTCGTCATCAAAGGCGACTTCCACCGCTCGCGCCTCGGCGAGAAGCAACGCGGCAAGATCCTCGCAGGCTGGGTAACACGCAAGATGCGCACAATTGCACAATACAGCATTCGTGACCCGAATGGTCCTGAGAACCAAATGATGATCAGCGAAGAGCCTGCAAATCGGGCAAGCATGAGCATGCGTGGGCCGGGCAGCACAAAGGGTAGCCTGCGAGGAGGAAGTATGCTCGGCATGACTGCACAGCTCAACAGCATGCAACTGCAACAACAACAGGCTTCAGCCATCCAGCACGAGCTTCCCGGCCAATCTGCGCCAGGAAACTTTGCACAGACGCAATCTCCGATACAAGCACCACCTACAGACCACCACTATCCCGCCATACCCGAAGACAAAACACCTACCGAAGCGCACCACAGCTTCTTGCCTCCCGGCACGGCGATGGATTACTCTCCCATTGATCGGAATGGACCGTACGCGGAGCAACACATGGGGCCCGGCGAATACAATTACCAGAACCAGTCCTATGGCAACTCACAGGTTCCTGATATTCTACGACCAGGACCAGACCATGATCCCGAGCCATTCTATTCAGACAGCCAGCCATATGACTACGATGCACAGCACCAACAGGGGCATCCGTCGCAACAAGAATACCAACCGCAACAGCAGCAGCAGCAACGATGGAGTTTTGACGACGATAGACCTGTGGGAGGATATGATGGCCCCGGAGGAGGCGGAGGAGGTGGTGGTGGTCTCCGCGTCGCTAACTTCGACGACAGCGATGACGGAGCGCCGGTTGCTGGTGGCCTTAGGGTTGCGAATCGGAACAGTACGGCGAGCGGGGAGAGTTGGACAAGGGATGCGCTTGCGGGATTGGAGTTTGTTGGGGCGAGGGGGCAGTAGGGGATGTATGTTGAGAAGCAAGGACGGTTTTGAGTGTGCTGTTGTAGATAACGTGTCTAGATGAAAAGAGGTAGAGGGTCAAGCAATGTTGTGTACGTGTGTATGATGAGATGAATAGGATGGGAAATGAAAGTATGATTACATATTCTGTGTCTTTTTTCTTAGTCACCGTGAACTGTACGCAGCACGAAGGGTTGCGACTGCTCAGTAACGCTTGGTTACACGCTCTTCTTGTGCGGTGGGCAAAGAGCACCATATGATTATGCTTACAAGGTTCCTTTTCCCATCACTGTGCTCATTCAATACCATTGTCCCTCAGCACCACCCCTATCGATGGAGCGCCGTATTTGATTGTGCAGCGGTCCTCGGTTTGCACCTCGCGAGGCAATCGCAAGGAACCGTTGCCGAACTGTTGTCTTATCGAGGACCGAGAGACAACAATCTATGAAAATGTTTCAGCATCCAACGGTCCTCGGCGTCGTACGAGAAGAGACCTCCAGGCTCCGGAGCATATGTGATTGTTATTGAAGCCGAGGACACACAAGTCGAGTGCTTACGCCGCTGATATTACAGCCGCTAGCGATTGCAGCTTCACTCCTGCTCGCCGCTGCATCATCGTTCTCCCAGCGTGCTAACAAGGGTATAACGCCGCACCTGCCATAAGAAGCAAGGCGCCTCGGCCCTGTCGATTGCGCTTGCTTCTGGACGAGTTGACGTACCTACCACTCAATAATGCGCAGGCAGCTGCCTATCCGAAACCAAATCGTATACCTGTAGTAGAACATCTGCAGCTACTTAGGAGCACAGAGCAAGATCTCTTTGCGCTGATGAGTCGAAAACTCCGCGGCGGCACGTGGTATAAGCAGTCAGGCAATTCAGTGGCCACAACGTGGGTGGTGTGGTTCAGCCAGATCCGCGAGCGCGATGCAGCAGCGGCTGACCTGCTAGCGTTCATATCGTGCGTGAAGTGGAAGGCAAAACCGCGCTCGTTGCTTCCATCGGCGCGTTGGTTCGTAGACTAAGCCGCATTGAGTTCTTGTCTTGGTCGTCGAAGGGGAGTACGATGTGAGCGAGGATACAAGCTAATACTGAGCGCGGCGGGCCTAGAAGTAAAGCCTGCGCTTTGGCATGTAGGTTTAACTAAGCCCTACTAGCAGAAGGTCGTCGTTACAAGCGTATACGTAGGTGGAAAGGCCTGGGATGTTTTAGGTGATATAGCTGTCGTACGGTGAAACGACCTGTGGCTCCATACATAAGCATTGCAACCTCCATAAGGTGTGCGCCAGTTGGACCTGTGAGGATCGTCAGGAGTTAGACCATTCATATTTGTAAGGGATGAGTACTAGCAGAGCTAAGTTATAGAGATGGCCATGCTTAGCAAGATCCTACACTGATTACAGTTGCATATATCTACGAATCAACACCTCCAGCGCAATGCCCTAGCAGTTGCGGGTCGTCCATCCCTCTTGCTAGCGTGGACGTCTCATGGTTAAAAGGTTGATGTGGCTAGGACCGATTCCTATGTGCGATTAAGGTGGCAGATGGGCTCTGTTACGACCATGAGTTCAAAGGACCCCTCTATGTCGGTACAACGTGTTACGAATAATTTGAACATATCATAGAAGAACAAGGCTCGCTGCGGCACAGTACGGCGCGTCGGAGCACGTGACCCATAGTTTCGCCAAAGGCTATGGCCTAGGGTAATAGGTTCAGCGGCGACTATCGCTCACGACGATAGGAACTATTAGCGTTATCACTTCAAGTATATGGTCGTAGATGATGGGCCCTCATGGCACATTGTGTTCAGTCTCAAGTTGCTTCCAATACATACCTTTGCCTACTGTCAAGTGAATTGTCTCCGCAGTCCATCGCCGACACGAGAAACAACCCAAGCGCCTTACGTACGTCTACACGAATCGGAAAGCCATCTCAAAGCATATCAAGGCCAGTGTAGATGAAGTATCTTAACAAGCTCCTGGTCACATATTTTTGGCTCGACAATAAGCGCAATATATCGCATGAGTTCGCCATAGCCACGCATCGCCGCACGATGATGTATCTGAGAGCAGTCATTACGAATATGATCCGAACAGAGTGCATGGACGACGCCGCAGAAGATGAGGCCGCAGGGGAGGTTGAAGGACAACCTGCGCCACAGACGGGAACACCTCTCTCCTCACTTAACATGAAGCGCTTCGCGAAGCACGAATCAGGTCAGTAGTATATAGTCACTCGTAGAGACAACCATTCAGAGGTTGTAGTCAAGATGCGAAGGTTCTACGGAATACCCTTGCTCTGCACCCACTGTGATCCAACAAGTTTCTCTTGGCTACCACCCTTACTCTTGTCCATACTGTTGGCCTTTTCCGGTTACCTCTGTCCCCGACGGTTAGATTTGTACAGACTCATCCCCTCTACTAACCTCTGAGCCCGTTACAGCAGCACCAGGGACTGATAGATGGGCGAGGCAGCAACCGTTCGCAAGGGCATTGGGAACAAGAGCCACAGTTATTTCTCGGTCTCACCTGGACTAGGTATAGCCTGTGAGATGTAACGGATTACATAACTAGTCCCGATCATAGACTACGGCTAAGTCGTTCCACTACTGTAAGAGCACGGGGAAACTCTCTGAACAGGGTTACGAAGCTGCTGATCGTGATGTGGCTCAGAGGATCTAATCCCTATAACCACAACTCTATTTTCTATCTTCCAAGTTATGGACCGATCTCTTCAGTACCTATGAAAAAGGGGTAGGGAGAAAGGCGGGGCTTGTAGTACCCGAACGAATTGATCGACAGCATCCACAAGGTCGTGAGAGTTTCGGTCACAAGATCATTAACATTTTGTCAAAACGGGGCTCTCGCAATAGAATAATAACTTATGCCCAGTACAAATATTGTTAACGTTCTATGAAAATAACCAACTGCAGCTATTCTGAATGGCTAAGACGAAGTGTTCCCCATACTTTACGTTCGCAGTGTCCTCTTCGAGCCTGTTTTGTATAGCGCCTTCCTTCGTAGCGTAACGGAATTCACTCCCAACATCCTCCATTTCCGGCGATCAGATTAGGCATCCCTAATGCAGCGATCAAGATCCCTGTTGCACTGGCCCCAGCCATTCAGTGGTGCAGCATGGTCTCCAACTGTATCGCAGCAGCTGTAGCAGTTCTGGCATCCAGACGAGCCAATTCCATAGGAGTTCTCACATTTATTTCTGCATCGTTTACCCCAGGATGGTGCGTCACGGCAGTGGGGTGTCGGAGTCGGGGTGGCCTGCGTGGTAGTCGTCAAAGTAGTTGGAACGGTGGCCGTATTTGTCACAGTCTTAGTTCCTGCCGTGGTCGTCACAGTAGCGCCGGCCCGAGTGGTTGTCACAGTGGTTGGGACTGTAGCTGTTGTTGTCACAGTCTTAGTCCCTGCCGTGGT